>JBBGZY010000314.1:10652500-11252500 GCA_037952925.1 Lithobates clamitans
AAATACTCCTCCATCCGACATCCGGCCATTCTTCCCCACGTCCACATATAAAAATTCATAGTGTGCCGACACCACCGCCATTAAAACAATACTGTGGAACCCTTTATAATTGAAATAGTATGACCCCGAATGGGGTGGTGGCACAATGTGGACATGTTTCCCATCTATAGCCCCTCCACAATTGGGAAAGTCCCAACGGCTGGCAAAATGGGATGCCACAGTCTGCCATTCCTGTGGCGTTGAAGGAAACTGGGGAATCAAACAAGAAAACCAAAATCAATTAATTTGGAAGCTAACATTGCAATAAAATTAGACAATTCAAAACATTATTCCCCAGCATCAGTATAACATTAAATAATTTAATTCTTCTGGAAAAACTAATATGGAAAGGCACACTTATCAGATTGCTCACCCCCTCTGATGGAACATTGATTACATTTTAGGGGGTTGTGAAATCCGTAAAATAGATTTCTTTTAGGACACGCAGGAATTTAGGGACTAAAAAGGCTACAAGACTGCAGTTGTCGCACTCTGCAGTTGCAGTTGCTAACCAGCTTACAGTAAATGAGGTAATGTAAAAAGGCATTCATGTTGCAAGGAGTACACAATCACATGCAAGGGCAATTAATGAAAACACTTTGAGGCTTGCATATGATTTGATGATGGAAATCAGCAGAGCTTCTGCTCATTTACTAAAGCACTGGAACAAATGCACTTGTAGAGTGCACATGCATTTTGCAAAGTGCAACGTATATTTTCTTTAGACAAATCAACACCACAGAACATTCAAGCAAATTTTTACGAGGGGGGGGGGGGGTTGGGAAATCTAGCTAATTGCTAATTAGCAGCACACTATTTGGAGTGAGTTTAGGTGGGGGGGTTGGGAAATCTAGCTAATTGCTAATTAGCAGCACACTATTTGGAGTGAGTTTAGGTGGGGGGGGGTTGGGAAATCTAGCTAATTGCTAATTAGCAGCACACTATTTGGAGTGAGTTTAGGTGGGGGGGGGTTGGGAAATCTAGCTAATTGCTAATTAGCAGCACACTATTTGGAGTGAGTTTAGGTGGGGGGGGTTGGGAAATCTAGCTAATTGCTAATTAGCAGCACACTATTTGGAGTGAGTTTAGGTGGGGGGGGTTGGGAAATCTAGCTAATTGCTAATTAGCAGCACACTATTTGGAGTGAGTTTAGGTGGGGGGGGGGTTGGGAAATCTAGCTAATTGCTAATTAGCAGCACACTATTTGGAGTGAGTTTAGGTGGGGGGGTGGGAAATCTAGCTAATTGCTAATTAGCAGCACACTATTTGGAGTGAGTTTAGGTGGGGGGGGTTGGGAAATCTAGCTAATTGCTAATTAGCAGCACACTATTTGGAGTGAGTTTAGGTGGGGGGGGTTGGGAAATCTAGCTAATTGCTAATTAGCAGCACACTATTTGGAGTGAGTTTAGGTGGGGGGGGGTTGGGAAATCTAGCTACTTGCTAATTAGCAGCACACTAAATACACTCAAACAAAATACATTCAAAATGAGTAGACTAGGTAGATATGTTCCCATCACTGCATGCTGGGGAGGTTATTGAAGGAAAATATACATGCATGACAAAAAATAACAGGAAAAAAATCCAGCATGTGTGAGGATAAAAAGGGGACATTCACACTATATTGCAATGATGGTAAGTAGTGTTTGAAGCAAGAAATACATTACATTATCAAAGATTACATAAAAGAACATGTGATGCTAATAAAAGCAAAATATCTTACCTTAATATAGTCCTTCTGCAGGACCTGGATGATGGCAGAACAGGTCTCTGGGATAATGATCCCCAGAGCCTGGGGGGAGATGCCTGTCGAGAACTTAAGGTCCTGCAGGCTTCTCCCTGTGGCCAAATACCACAAGGTAGCGACCAGCCTCTGCTCCGGAGTGATGGCTTGCCTCATGCAGGTATCCTGCCTGCTGATATAGGGGGTCAGCAAAGCCACCAAACGGTCAAAAACGGGGTCCGTCATCCGGAGAAAGTTCCTGAAATCCTCAGGATTATTCTCATGGATCTCACGGAGCAATGGCATGTGACAGAACTGGTCACGCTGGAGCAACCAATTCTTGGTCCATGAACTCCTCCTCGCCCTGTTCATGGACTGGTCTTGGGCTGAAGAATAAACTACAGCACCAAACACATACAATGCACGAGCTCGACGACGAGTACGTACAGGTAACATGGTTTCAAAACGGTCGGCTGGTCAGAACACACTAAACAGAACGCACTGAAGAACAGCAAGGCCTGTGAAGAACGACCTGAAAATCAGGAACGAGCGGCCAATAAAACAAAGATTTCTCAATGCCAACTGACCAAACGCACTGAAAAGCAGATACAAACCTTACAAGCACAGACTGAACAACAGTT
This sequence comes from Lithobates clamitans, assembly GCA_037952925.1. Classification (NCBI taxonomy): domain Eukaryota; kingdom Metazoa; phylum Chordata; class Amphibia; order Anura; family Ranidae; genus Lithobates; species Lithobates clamitans. The sequence goes on from JBBGZY010000314.1 coordinate 10,654,901, forward strand.
AAAACGAACTGAAAAATACGAGTCTCACAAGCGCGAATCGTCTCTCACCAAACTTCTACTAACACGAGATAAACACGAGATTAGCAGAAGGAGCCCAAAGGGTGTCGTACGGGCTATTGAACTTCCGTTTTATAGTCTCGTCGGACTTGGTGTACGTCACCGCGTACTAAGCTGTCGTACTTTTGTGTGATCGTGTGTGGGCAAGTCCGTTCGTAAGAAAGTCTGCCGCAAGTCCGCCGAAGGTACGCCGGAAGTATGTCGGACAGGCTGTCTGACTTTTGTAGCTGAAAAGTCCGACCGTGTGTACGCGGCATTAGGTGTCAAGGAATGTCTTAATAGCCTCTGTGTTTTTTGAGGGGGGAGCCTTGTATAGTTTTGTGTACAAGACCTGAAAGGCATCCAGGATTTTCACAGGGTTAGCAGTGAAGCCGTGTCCAGGGATTCTGATCTGGGCATCATATTCAGTCATATTCTGGGGGATAATTTGGCTGCCAACATAGAGCCAATCTTGTCTTTCTGTGTATAGAATTTGTTTTTTTGTTTTTAATGTTTCTTTCGGCTTGTGCTGTAAGAGCTAGGTTAAGTTCCAGCTTGATTTTTGTCTAGTTGGGGTATTTTATTATTTGAAGGGGTTTTTTTATGTTGGGCTCGTAATGACGCGTATTCTCTTTCCAGTTTCACTATATCAGCCATTCTTTCCAGTTTTATTTGGGCATTTGGATGATTTACCCTCTAATGAAAGCCTTGTGGGCTGCCCACACGGTTTCCACTGATGTATCATCCATGGTGTTAAATTTAAAGTACTCCAGCAATGACTTCTCAAGCATGGTGACTCTGACTGGGTCCGATAGAAGGGATTCATTTAGTCTCCAAGGTTTCTGCACCGATTTTGGGGCTGTTAGACATATGGTCATGCTTACTATCGCATGATCCCACAAAATCGTGTCTCTGATTCGGGATTGAGCAACTGAAGGGATCGCGTGTGTGTGTATTAGGATGTGATTGATTCTGGCATATGTGTGGTGAGGGGGGGAGTAGTGTGTGTAGTCTCCTGTGGAGGGATTCAGTTCTCTCCAGACATCATTTAGTCCCTGTGCATGTATCAATTTAGCTATTTTGTGGCTGGCTTTGAGGGGGCGTGTTAACTGTTGCCCGGGTGACTTTGATTTATCTATTCCTTGATCAAAGGCGATATTGGAGTCACCCCCAAAGATGACTGTTCCCTCTAACATGGGGTTAAGAGTATTAAATAGGTGACCAAAAAACTCTGCTTGTCGTTTGTTAAGAGCGTAGTACAACACTAGGGAGTACATTTGTCCTTCCAACGTGCCCTTGACTAAAATGAACCTGCCCTCAATGTCTTTAAACTCTGAGGTTCAGTTAAATTTGCACATTTTCGAGAAAACGATGGCCAATCCTTTGGTTTTATTTTCTGCGTTTGTGAGATAAAATTTAGGGAAGTGACCATGTAGGAACTTAGGACTGTACCAAACTAGGAAGTGTGTCTCCTGCATCATTATGACGTCTAGATTGAGGGATTTATATGAGTCAAAAATTTTCCTGCGTTTCAGAGGAGAGTTTAAGCCTTGTACATTGTGAGAGGTGACCTTAATGGTGTTTAGTGTGGAGTTAGCCATAGGAGCAGAAGGGAGGGGTGTAGATGCATTAACCGTCACTTACTGTGAGGAAGTCTTCTTTTGTGTTCAAAAAAACCTGGAGTTTCCCCCTTGAGCAGTAGAGAGTATTTATTTTTTAGAAGCCAGGAGCCGAGACTATCTGCCAGAGATAAACTTGTTAGCTGTTGCATGATAGACATATCATGAAGAGAAAGATAGAGGAAGAAAGAGAAAAGAAGAGGAGGTCTTCTCCCTAAGGAGTTGACAGGTCCCAGGGGGGGAGGAGGGATCCCCGGGAGCCATCGTACCCAAAAAAAAATGGAAGATATCTGAGCTAAACATCTCGGACCTCCTATGCCTTGAAGGCCTAACGGGTTTCAAGGAATAGGCAGAGGCACATGGGTACCAATAAAAAGAACTACTATATAGCTTTAATAAAAGTAGAGTAATTAGGAAGGAACACTGGGGAACACAGGGGAATTTCTCACTACTCAGAGTATTGTTTATTAGATAAGAAGGGTAGGTGAAATGATGAGCTGAAAAGGTGAATATTCCATTGAGGGAGGGGGAAGTAGTGAAGGGGAGGGAGGGGGAGTGAGTGGAGGGGGGGTAAAATGGGGGAAGGAAAAAAGAGGGGGGGGGGTTGGATATTCTAGGATCCAGATTTTTGATTTAGCAGAGAGATTCAAACCTCACAGGCTTGTGTAATGAGTGCATCCATAGATAAACCTGGATAAAATAAAAGATAAAAAAGGGGAGGTTAAACTGAACTGCATAGGTAAAGTGGCTGCAAATAACAAAAGTGGAGAGAGGGGTCAGGACCCCGTAACGGTCGGATGACCTGAGTCAAATGTCAGAAGATCCAACAATATGTTAGACAGCTGAGTAAATCCAGGACTATTGGAGGTGAACGCTCAGGTAGGGACGTTGTCCCCCGATCTTCTTGCTTTCGTCTTTGACCAAAGGGGGGTCAAGGGGCTGGTGGGTGGAGGTTTCCTAGTGGATCCGGAAGGAGGAGGAAGAAGACGTATACATATCTGTTTCCTAGGAAATGATTTTCAGGCTTAGTAGTAGTTTTTCTCCTGTTGCAAAATCGGAAAAGGCATGGTCTTGGTTTTTATATGAGAATTTTACTGCAAACGGTAATGCCCACTTGTATTTGATGTCCTTCTGGGCCAATGCAGACAATAAGGGCTTCAAGGTGTGCCTACGTTGGATGGTGGAGGGTGCAAGAGCAGCAAAGATCTGGATTGCGTGGCCCTGACAGGTCACCTGGGGTAAAGAGCGTGCTTGTTTCATGACAGCTTTTTTTACTGCATAGTGATGTGGTTTGACTATTATGTTTCTAGGAGAGCCATCCTTCCTGGGGGGTCCCAGGGCTTTGTGATCTCTTTCCAGTTCTAGACGCTGTTGACGGATGTTAGGTAATAGGGTTTTAATCAGGTCTTGGGTTGCTGCAGATACATCCGTCATGGTTTCTGGTAAACCCCTGATCCTAAAATTATACCGTTTGGACCTGTTCTCGAGGTCGTCTATGTGTGATAAAGTGGTATCTAGTTGATCCTGCAGGGTTTGGATTAGGTCAGTGTTTTGGTTTGACACTGCAGCAGTAAGCTACAATTTATTTTCTATTGCTTCCATCCTGGAGCCGCCTATGTTTTGCAGGTCTGATTTTATGTCCCCCGTTATTTTGGCTGTCATTGTGGCTAATCCTCTTTCTAGGAGGGCTGAAAGTTTCTCATATAGATCTGCCGCATTGAAGCTGTGATCTTGGGGGTGTAGGCTTGGTGTAGTGAAGTCAGGGTAGATAGGCCTGCTAGGCGCTGCAGGAGATAAAGCCTGTTCTGCAATGGTGTGCCCAATGAGTGTTTCTGTGGAGGTGGGTGAGGGAGTTATAGCCTGCTGGCAGTTCCCAAGGATAAGAGGGTGTATGTTAGCTTGGCCAGGGTGAGGACTTGCCTTAGTTCTGTGGATCTGTCCATGTTGGAAGCATGAGACTGAGTGCCTGCAGCGGCCGCGGTGGCCATCTTGGTACACCCGGCTCGGGTGGATGCCTCGAATTGCGGGCCTTAATCTCTGCGTGTGGCCCAGTTGCTCATCCGAGGGTGTTCACTGGCGGTTCGGGTGACAGGATCCCTTTTTGGTATCCTTCCTGGGGTGGGCTGAGTGGAGCTGGGAGCGCCGTTGGTCTGGTGAGGAGTGGAGGTCAGGGCTCAAGCGGCCATCTTGGATCTCTTACGCAAGAGCACTGTGAATGTGAGCTTCTTATGGTCAGTAAAAATGAGAACCGGTACAGTGGTACCTTCGAGGAGATGTCTCCATTCTTTTAGGGCTAAAATGATCGCCAGCAGCTCTCTGTCACCAATCTCGTAATTGCACTCCGCAGGTGACAATGTAAAAGTAGCCACAAGGATGCATAGCACTACAAGAGGTAGGACGTTGAGACAGAAGGGCGCCAACACCAGTCTCAGAAGCATCAACCTCAAAGATAAAAGGTAACGTAGGATCAGGATGTGCCAACACAGGAGCAGATACAAAGGCAGCCTTGAGACTCTCAAAGGCCTTAATGGACTCCGGAGATCAACTTAGTGGGTTACCATCCTTTCTGTTCATATTAGTTAGGGGCTTGACCAGAGACGAGAAGTTACAAATAAACTTCCGATAATAGTTGGCAAACGTAAACCCACGGGTCGGGCCACTGTAGAACTGCTGAAAGTTTCTCTGGGTCCATCGAAAAACCAGCAGTGGAAATGACATAACCCAGGAATTTAACATGTTCACGATGGAACTCGCACTTCTCCAGTTTACAATAGCGATTGTTCTCTCTTAGTTCCTGAAGCACATGACAGACATCTGTGTGGTGGCTCTCCAGGGACTTCGAAAATATGAGGATATCATCAAGATAAACCACCACACATAACTGTAACAAATCTCGGAGGACATTGTTAATAAATTCCTGGAAAACTGCCCGGGCGTTACAAAGGCCAAAAGGCATTACCAGGTATTCATAACGGCATGTTCTGGTATTAAACGCAGTTTTCCACTCGTCGCCCTCCTTAATCTTCATGAGATTGTATGCCCTTTTCAAATCAAGCTTAGTGAAAGCCATTGCTCCCTTGAGGTGGTCAAATAACTCCATAATCAATGGAATCGGATAGGCATTCTTAATCGTGAAATGATTGAGATCCCTACAGGGTCCTAGTTCACCACTCTTCTTCTTCACAAAGAAGAAACTAGCACCAGCAGGAAACGAGTATTTGCGGATGAAACCTTGAGAAAGTGAGTTTGCAATATACTCCCCCATGGCCTTATCCTCCAAGACCGATAAAAGGAAACCTGGCCACGAGGGGGTATGGAACCAGGTTGAAGGTCAATTGCGCAATCATATGGCCAGTGTGGAGGCAAACTACTGGCTTGACCTTTGTCAAAGACATCGCTAAAATGGCGGTACTCCTCCGGCAGGGAGGAGAGTGAAGAGGTGCACAGGATCTTTGCTACCTTCTGGAAGCATGTCCCACTGCATTGTGGTGACAAGGAGAGAACCTCAGCATGGAACCAATCAAAAGAGGGGTTGTGCTTCTGTAACCAAGGATAACCAATAACCAGAAGAAACTTAGGTGAGGAAATAATTGAAATTGGATTATCTCATGGTGAAGAGCCCCTATGGTCATGGACGGTCATGAGTCACATGGGCAGGCTGTAGAGGTCTCCCATCAAGAGCCTCAAGGGCAAGTGGAGTGTCATGCAGCTGCAGTGGAATAGAATACTTTGATACAAAGGCAGCATCAATGAACAGTCCTGCAGCCCCAGAGTCGATTAGAGCCTGTATCTCGACAGACGACTCAGCCCAAGAAAGGGTGACCGAAACCAGGGGCTTATCCTCCTGGATAACTGGGGACAAAACAATGCCACCTAAGGTCTGTCAGGACCTGAAGGTTTGGGCGTTCCCTGGATGGGGAGGACAAGATTTCAAAAAGTGACCTGCCTGGTCACAATAAAGGCACAATCTCTCCCTCCTCCTAAAGGTTCTCTCATCCACAGAGAGACGCGTGAAACTTAAGTGCATGGGTTCACCTTCACTGACCAACTCGGTACCAGGAGGCAAGGGAGGCATGGGTAGGACTGCAAAGCTTGGAGACAAATGTACAGGAGGCTTCCGCAAGAGCTCCTTAAAAGAGAGTCTTTCTCTGAGTCTGGAGTCAATGAGGATGGAAAACGTGATCAACTTCTCCAGCTCAGTGGGTATATCTCGAGCTGATATCTCATTCTTGATGGTATCTTAGAGACCATGAGAAAAAGCAGCCACGAGGGCCTCATTTTTCCATGCAAAATCTGCTGCAAGAGTACAGAATTCAATGGCGTAGTTGGCAACAGTTCTCATACTCTGTTCAATGGACATGAAGCACTTGGCAGCAGAAGCGGAGCATGTGGGAACATCAAATACCCTTTTAAACATAGCCACAAACTTAGGGTAGCTCAAGACAACTGGTTTTTGCATCTCCCATAGAGGGTTTGCCCAGGCCAAGGCTCTCTTAAAAAGCAAAACTATCACAAAACCTACTTTGCTTTTGTCCGTGGGAAACGCCTGGGGCAGCATCTCAAAGTATATCTTAACCTGGTTGAGAAACCCTCTGCATTGGACTGGATTGCCCCCAAATCGCTGGGGAAGCAGAGCAGAACCAGACATACCTCTTATAGAGGTAATACTCAAGGCGAGTGCCTGCACAGAGACTGGAGCAGAAGCAGGGTGGGCCTGCAACATAGTTTGTACCGAGGCAGCCACAGTGGGAGATTTCAGGTGAGCCGTGTGACTCAGGAGCGCTTTTAACGCCATGTTAAACTGATCCATGCGGTGCTCAAGTTCATCCAATCTGGAAAAAATATTACCAACAAGTGGATTGACTGCGTCTTCTGAATTCATGGCCTTTGCCTACTGTCAGAAACCATGAAATCAGGCCAAGACAGAAGTACAGTTAAATCACACTTGTTTAATAATAAAAGTAAAAAGAACAAACGTAGTCAAACATAGCCAAAGTTCAGTAACCGGAACAGATAGTCAGCCAAGCCAAAAGTCAGGGTTCAATGTAGTGGAACGGCAAGCAGGATCTGGAGTCAGAAGGGATGTCAGCAAAGCAAGTCTTGAACAGGATCGCAGGAGATAGTTTCTGTGATGTTGACCAAGGTAAAGGCAGAGATCCACTGGGCTGAACAGCTTTAAGTAGGCAGAACTGACGAGCAGGATATCATCAACAGCTGAGTAACTGTGGAGAGATAGGATCTGGCAATTAGCAGACAGCTGAGCGGCCAGCTCTGAGAAGGAAGAGCTGAGCCCAGCCCTGACACTGCTATAGGCTGGGCAGGAACTGGTTAAAGATTGGGAGGAATTCCTTCATGAGTTAGATATTTCAGAATGTGAACATAATGACTTTTTAGTAGCACTTTTAGGTGTAGGATTTTATAATGGGCACAATGTGTGCTCCATTCTTTGAGAACTTGTACCTGGGAAAAAGGAAAAGGATATTTGTTCTAAGGCACAGTTACGTGGATGATATATTCACTCTTTGGACTAGGACTCAACTACATTTAAAACAGTATGCTTTGGTATTGAAATATAATATCTATAACCACAAGTTCACACTAAGCATGAGTAATAAGGTATTGCCATTTTTAGATTTAGAAGATCAGAAGCAAGTAGTTGTCATCCTAAACTCCTTCTTAAAAATATCCCATATAGTCAATACCTTTACATCCAGAGGAACTGTACCAAGGATAAATATTTTGAATGCGAGGCAAGATAGCTAAGAATTAGATTAAAGAATCATGGTAACAAAGGATTTTATGTAGGGTATATAAGGAAGCAAAGGAAGGAGATAAGGAGAAAAATTTTTTAGAGCAGACTCAAGAATCACTACTGATAATCATCAATAGAATGAAATTTGAAAAAAAAATGAGTAAAATTTAGAAAATGTAAAACAAAATTCCAGATCAACTATCAACATTATACAAAAATACCTAAATTTCTGCAGGATAGGCTGTTACTAGTGCGCATGATAGAAAAGTGCTGTAACTATAAAAGCACCTTCCAATGTTAAAGGGGTAAGTTTTGTTGGTCATAACATTTTGAACACATGATAAAAAGAAGAGACTTAGCTAATTATGACACCCCAAGGGTAATCTGCCCATTTTGAGTGAATGCAACATGTTTTACATTGCTAAATCTAAAAAAGATTTCTAATCATCTATATGACATTGGTTCATGCAATTTTATATCTCCTGTAGCAAATCAATTGACATTTAAATATTATGAGAAATTTAGCAAGCTTTCCTTTTTTACTCTGAATCAAGTCCACAGAGACAAGTCACAGGGACAGACTTTTTCTGCAACAGGAATACAGGCAGATTAAAATCATTTAGGGAACTGATTATTAATAGTATATTGAAATTCAGATGTTTTGAGGTCCTTTGGTCGTAAGCCCTATAATGTGGCATAGAAAAATTATATATGGTCATCATGATAATAGATAAAAAAATTGCACTAATGATATAGCGATAATCTTTTGTGCCTTCTCTGATTTATAATTCCACAGAGTTATATGGTTACATTGTTAAATTGTGTAAAAAATATGTACATTACTTTGTAATTTTTCAAAAAATTAAAACCATGCCTTGCATGTTCTCTGATGAGCCCTCGCACCCAAACTGAGATAATGCCTACTTTATATTTGGTAAATGTTCCCATGGCATGGCAAATTATTTAAAAATTGCAGATTACCTTTTCCTAGATTCTCTTTTTTGGAACTCAGCCAGCAAGGAAAAACTCTACTTGGCTCTTTTTGTTTTTGAGGGCTAGGAAGATTTGTTTATCATAATTAACTTTGTTTGAAGGCAGATATCTCTTCAGCTGTACTTGATTTGAACACAGTCTATCTTAACAAAAGTTTTAAGGTTTAGGAGCTGGGCTCAGTCAGTCCCTAGGTCCCCAGCCCAGCTATTGGGATAGGTCATGCTAGATGATATTTTTGCAGTTAGCCATGACACTTTCTCTCCAGAAATACATAAGAAAATGTGAAAAATTATTTTATTTTTTTTTAGGTATGCTTTGAGAATAGCAACACAAAGTAAACATATACCCATAGTGGCGTTTTCTCAAATTTGACTGCAAAAGTCACTCAATGTATGTTTCTATGCAACATAAGGATTATTATGTCTTAACAAAAAGTTAAGGGTTTAGGACTTGGGTTTCTCCATTTTATGTTAATGAGAACTCGACTCAGACAGTCCCCAGCCCAGTTAGTAAGATAGATCATGCTGTGCTAGCTAAGAAATGATTGCACTCAGCTGTAACACTTTCTCCTCAGAAACATCTAAAAAGGTAAGAAAAATGTCTTTAATTTTTATTTTTAGGTGTACAATGAAAATAGCAACATATAAAACAAACATAAAGTGAGGTTTTCTCAAATTTGGTTGCAAAAGTGGAAATACAATTTTAAGTCTACACTCTCTATACAGTTACACAGCTTTTTTTAAATGTGACATAAAGATCAGCATGATACAGTAAATCAGCTATTGGGGGAGCATCAGTTATATCATATTGAGACTATTATTTGGTTCAGATTTAATATGGCTTGCTTTTTGACGACATAATAAATCCACCAATTAAATAATATGGTGTGTCTATGTGTGAACTTCAACATGTAGCACTGTCCATACAAAGTATTTAAACTTAAGAAAGTGGCTTAGACTGGAACATTACAGGTATGCCTGGAAGACAATTTGAATTCACCAGCAGGTATTCTGAGCTCTCTGTATGCATTCCTAGCCTTATTGTTCTGGGTGGATGACATCATATGACATCCTTCTCAGAACGCACCTCATGCGGGTGCTTAGTCACAATCTCCAAAGAGGGAGAGGGGGGAAAGAGACCCAAAAGTAGTCCTTTACTCAAACGAGAAAATTGGAATGAGCTGCACCCGCTGTGTCCACTGAACACAGCGGATTATTGATCAGTATACTGGCCTGTTGCTGGTACCATGTGATTGATTTGACCAATCACAGCAGATCACATGACAATTGTAAATAATGAATGGCTTTGATTCATGCCATTTATTGTGTACAGTTGTGTTGTTAGCTGTAATTGGTCACAGTGATTACATGGTACAGACAGTGTAATCACAGCCTATCTGTACCATGTGATTAGCTGTGGCCAATCACAGCTAATCACAGCAATGAATCTATTTCATTCAGTAAAACTGTTTTCTTATAACAGTGAAATTAACTGCTATAAGCAATCACTGTGTAAAAAAAAAAAGAAGAAATTCTGTTCACCTCCTCAGAATATGTTATTATGGTAACACTGTATTGCTCTGGTCACAGTATGTTAAAAAAAAAAGGGGGGAAAGGGAGCGTGGCCAGAAAGCAGAGAAGATGGCTGCTTAAGCCATAGGCTCTGCACAGCGGTGGAACACCGGAGCTCACCACAGTGCCCAGGAGCATTGGACTGTGGTGTTTTGCCTTACACCTCCGGGCTACCCACCTGACATGTCCTGTAAAAGGAAAGAGGGAAATTGGACAGGTCACATGGCAGGATTCTTCTCTGCACCGTTCCGCTCCTGCTGCCAAGATGGTGGCAGCTGCTTCACTGGTCCACAGCATGGTCATCCCAGGGAGAAAAGTAAAGTTCAGCAGCAGAGCAGAGGCTCCACAATAAAGCCTCAGCACAGCAGCCTTTTTCCACAGACCTCCTCCAGCACATCTAGCCCTGCAAAATCCAGGCAGAAGCTGTCTCCTACCAGGACCAATACAGGGGAGGTGAGTGCCTCAGAATTCTCCTTGGATGACATATGAGAATTACACAAATCTATCTTGGCCTTCCCTACCACCAACCAGCCAGTTTTAGACACAACCCTTAAGGATATGTCCTTAAGAAGTACCATACATACTGATATACTTTCCTTGTCTCAGCAATTTAAATCGGAAGTCCGGGAAGTCAGTGAAAGGGTGTCGTAAATTGAAAAACAAAATGGGGGAATTTGCATCCACTTTTAATAATCTGGTAGATTCGCATAACGAATGTGAAGATAGCATTTCCTGGATCCAATCTAAATTAGCGGATTTAGAAGATCGTTCACGCAGGAACAATGTCAAAGTGTGCAGAATTCCAGAGTCGGTTAAACCACAGGAGCTCCAGGCATACTTCTTTAACATTCTCAGAGAGGCACTACCGGATTCCCCACCAGAAGAATTGATCAGAGCATCTCAACAGGGACACCATAGTCAGGGTACATTTCTACAACATTAAAGAAAAATGTAAGTCTTTAACTAGGAACAACGAACGTCTCCCCAGAGATACAGAGATTGGACACTTTTCATTGACCTCTCTCACTACACCATGCAGACTATTAGCCACCACGAAACTGCTTAGCAACCATTAAACACCATACCAGTGGAATTATCAAGTAAGACGGCAAGACAATTCCAGTCACTATGATGGAAGAAGGTCTCACACTCCTGAAAAAATGGTGGATCCTGGATAACGACTTTCTGTTGGAAGCGGACATACCACCACCTCCTTCCCAACCCTCCATCTGGCAAGAAGAGAACACGGGATGGCCACTGACTACCTGCTTTCTTACAGCCTACATTTTTTTTTGCTCTGGTGGCCATTGAGTGCTACTACTGGTTCCTGTTTGTTACCTGATTTTTGCTTGCACCCCTAAATTAGCGGATGTTTATCTGCACAGATTCAATATGGATCGCCTTTTTTACCTGTTATTTCTGCATCCCGACTTCTACTAAATAGAAGCGCAGTTCAAGAGTTTTTGGTTTTTATTTTTTTTCCTGTTCTTCTCTGACAAAGTGGCCTGATTTATTTGCCTTCTCAACTTCGTCTTCAGTGGTACCTCCTTTGCATTACGCAAAAGCACACACTTGGACAGAACCATTCTACATCACTCAGTGCCTTGCACCGTTAATATGCAGCTCAAAATTATCTTCTTCAATGTCAAGGGACTTAATAGCCCCGCCAAAGCTTCATATAATCCTCGAATCTCTTCAATGTTTGGTGCTGCTAACATGCCTCAGAGAGACTACTCTTTCTTTTCTTCAGTCCACTTGACATATTCACTTATTGATTTATTCTTAGTAGACAAATTTCTTGCACAGAATGTCTGTGACTCCAAAATCTATGATATTACATGGTCATATCATGCAGATATTTCTATTACTGTAAAGGGTGATGTTGTTGAAACCAGGGCCAACCGTTGGCACAATAATGTCAATTTAATGTCAACTCCAGAAAACATGGAGAATGTGTGCAACCACATCCAGGAAGTATTTGCCCTAAATGAACATTCGGTGTCAGATCCCTTTGCTTTGTGGAATTCCCATTAAGTTTACATAAGGGGCATTCTTCTAAGAATGAGTTCAGTGGCAAAAAAGTCCAGGACACAGAAGCTTAATGATCTGTTAAATACCATACAAAACTTGGAGAAACTTAATAAACAGCAGGCCTCTACTACCACTAGTTCCCAGCTCTTTAAGGCTAGACAGGAACTGAGATTGCTCCTTATTTCACATGATAGGCATCTCAGGTTGCTGAAGTCTAATCATTATTGCAATGGCAATAAGGCAGGTAGGCTACTAGCTTGCCAAATAAAAGAAAATGTTTATAAACAAAAGATAGCTCATCTCCAGCATCCATCCCCAGGTGTTAAACTTACAAATCCCAAAGAAATTGCTGACGTATTCAGCGCCTACTAGGAAGCTGTCCCACTTGGTAGTCTCAGGGCTCTACTTATTGCAGCCTTGACTAATCACACCGTAAACCACCGTGCACAGACCCACTTATTGAGGCAACAGTGACAGTACCGTCATTTTATATTCGGAACAACAAAATATCCCACCCCCCCAGATTTCCATCCTAATACCAAACCAAACTCCAAATCCTAATACCAAACTTTTCCCTCAAACATTAGGTGTCCCAGGGGATTCACACCATGGACAATTTAATTTTAAATGGCAAGATTTCATGTCCCCAGGGAAACTCTGATATATGTAAGATTAGCCTCTTAGATCTCAGTCATACATATTATTGACTATTCCTAAATCAGTGTGGCCCTTGTGGAATTCAAGCTCCAAAAAGGATAAGGGTATCTCCCTGTTCTATCTTGAACTTAACTCAAAAGAACAGTTTATGAAAAGCCCCCCTTTGGTAAAATGGGAAACTGATTTGCAGACATCGTATTCAGAGAAGAGTGGCAGAGTGCCATTCTATATAACTATGCCTTTTTAAAATGTGTGAACCACTGGGAGATGGATCGAGTGATCCACCCCAGGAGGTACCTCACTCCCTACTACACAGCTAAGTTTCTCAGGGGAGGAGACAATATCTGCTGGAGAGGCTGTGGCATGGTGGGAACTTTTTCCCAAATGCTTTGGTCCTGTCTCCTCATCTGGAGCTATTGGAATTCAGTGTTTAGACTTGCAGAAGTTTCAGGTGCCTGGGTAAAAGCAAATGTAGAACAAGCAATTCTCTCTATAATTGTAGACAACTACCCACCACAACTAAGACCTATAGTTGTCAACATTTTAGCATTGGCACACCTAATGGTCCTTAAAAAGTGGAAATCCTCTGTTCTCCCTAACATCACTGAAGTTAAATGTCACATACATGTCATTTTCTACTATGAATGTTTAATGGCGTACAGAGATGGGAGCCAACTCAAACTTTATCAGCGTTGGGATCCCTGGTTGTTATATAAAACTCGGTTGCAAAAGGTTTAGATTTTCTCCTGTTCATCTTCATATTGTGCTATGTACAATTGGTAAAATCTGAATAGTACCACTATACTTGTCTTACTGTACCTGTTTTGAGATCACTTTTGCTTGTTGCCTGTGAATTTGTTATGAGACTGGGCGTTTTGTACACTATCAAGTTGTCAGTATTACTTCTGTTTCTTCTCTCTTGATATAAAATTCAATAAAAATTATTTGCATAATAAAAGAGGCAAAAATATATTTTTTCTTAAATTAAAAAAAAATTAAAAAAATTAATTTTTTTTTTTTTAACATACTGTCACCAGTCAGTGCAGGGCCGATCCTAGGGTCACAGAAGTCTGAGTGCAGAAATATTTCTGGCGCCCCCACATGGGTGTGGTCATCTTACCAACTCCTCCCCTTTACAAATGTTTCTATGGCAATGACTCAAACACAGAGATGCTCCCCTAAGAAGTCTTCGTTACCCTGGGATCCTCCCATGATCTCTTAACAATAAAGAAAATACAGGAAGAGTGTACACTAATGAGAGCTGGAGGGGAGTCTCTCTGATGCACACAGAGAGGGCTTCTGTTAGAGAGTCTGTTAGAAAGAGCCCTCAGTCATAGTACAGGAGATGGTCAGAGACTGCAGACATGATACAAGAGATGGTCAGAGACTGTAGTTATGATACAAGAGACGGTCAGAGAATGCAGACATGGTACAGGAGATGGTCAGACGGCAGACATAATACAAGAGATGGTCAAAGACTGCAGACATGATACAAGAGATGGTCAGAGACTGTAGTTATGATACAAGAGACAGTCAGAGACTGCAATCATAGTACAGGGGATGGTCAGAGACTGCAGATATAATACAGGAGATGGTAAAAGACTGCAGACAGACTACAGGAGATGGCCAGAGACTGCAGACATATGACAGGAGATGCTCAGAGACTGCAGACAAAGTACGGGAGATGGTCAGAGACTGCAGACATAGTACAGGAGATGGTCAGAGACTGCAGACATAGTACAGGAGATGATCAGAGACTGCAGACATAGTACAGGAGATGGTCAGAGACTGCAGACATATGACAGGAGATGGTCAGAGACTGCAGACATAGTACAGGAGATGGTCAGAGACTGCAGACATAGTACAGGAGATGGTCAGGGACTGCAGACATAGTACAGGAGAAGGTCAGAGACTGAAGATATAATACAGGAGATGGTCAGAGACTGCAGGCATACTACAGGAGACAGTCAGAGACTGCAGACATACTACAGGAGATGGTCAGAGACTGCAGATATATGATAGGAGATGGTCAGAGACTGCAGACATAGTACAGGAAATGGTCAGAGACTGCAAACATAGTACAGGAGATGGTCAGAGACTGCAGACATGATACAAGAGATGGTCAGAGACTGTAGTTATGATACAAGAGATGGTCAGAGACTGCAACCATAGTACAGGAGATGGTCGGAGACTGCAGACATAATACAGGAGATGGTCGGAGACTGCAGGCATACTACAGGAGACAGTCAGAGACGGCAGACATACTACAGGAGATGATCAGAGACTGCAGACATATGACAGGAAATGGTCAGAGACTGCAGACATAGTTCAGGAGATGGGCAGAGACTGCAGACATTATACAAGAGATGGTCAGAGACTGTAGTTAGGACACTAGAGACGGTCAGAGACTGCAATCATAGTACAGGAGATGGTCAGAGACTGCAGATATAATACAGGAGATGGTCAGAGTCTGCAGACATACTACAGGAGACAGTCAGAGACTGCAGACATACTATAGGAGATGGTCAGAGACTGCAGACATATGACAGGCTATGGTTAGAGACTGCAGACATACTACAGGAGATGGTCAGAGACTGCAGACATATGATAGGAGACAGTCAGAGACTGCAAACATAGTACAGGAAATGGTCAGAGACTGCAAACATAGTACATGAGATGGTCAGAGACTGCAGACATGATACAAGAGATGGTCAGAGACTGCAGACATACTACAGGAGACAGTCAGAGACTGCAGACATGCTACAGGAAACAGTCAAAGACTGCAGACATACTACAGGAGACAGTCAGACTGCAGACATAGTACAGGAGATGGTCAGAGACTGCAGACAGTACAGGAGATGATTATAGACTGTAGAAATACTACAGGAGACGGTCAGAGACTGCAGACATGATACAAGACACGGTCAGAGACTGCCATCATAGTACAGGAGATGGTCAGAGACTGCAGGCATACTACAGGAGACGGTCAGAGACTGCAGACATCGTACAGGAGATGATCAGAGACTGCAGACATAGTACAGGAGACAGTCAGAGACTGCAGACATAGTACAGGAGACAGTCAGAGACTGCAGACATGATACAAGAGATGGTCAGAGACTGTAGTTATGATACAAGAGACTGTCAGAGACTGCAGACATAGTACAGGAGATGGTCAGACTGCAGACATAATACAAGAGATGGTCAAAGACTGCAGACATGATACAAGAGACAGTCAGAGACTGCAATCATAGTACAGGGGATGGTCAGAGACTGCAGATAAAATACAGGAGATGGCCAGAGACTGCAGACATATGACAGGATATGCTCAGAGACTGCAGACAAAGTACGGGAGATGGCCAGAGACTGCAGATATAGTACAGGAGATTGTCAGAGACTGCAGACATATGACAGGAGATGGTCAGAGACTGCAGACATAGTACAGGAGATGGTCAGAGACTGCAGTCATTGTACAGAAGATGGTCAGGGACTGCAGACATAGTACAGGAGATGGTCAGAGACTGCAGATATAATACAGGAGATGGTCAGAGACTGCAGACATACTACAGGAGACAGTCAGAGACTGCAGACATACTACAGGAGACAGTCAGAGACTGCAGACATACTACAGGAGATGATCAGAGACTTCAGACATATGACAAGAGATGGTCAGAGACTGCAGACATGATACAAGAGATGGTCAGAGACTGTAGTTAGGACACTAGAGACGGTCAGAGACCGCAATCATAGTACAGGAGATGGTCAGAGACTGCAGATATAATGCAGGAGATGGTCAGAGTCTGCAGACACACTACAGGAGACAGTCAGAGACTGCAGACATACTACAGGAAATGGTCAGAGACTGCAGAGATATGACAGGAGATGGTCAGAGACTGCAGACATAGTACAGGAGATGATCAGAGACTGCAGACATACTACAGGAGACAGTCAGAGACTGTAGTTATGATACAAGAGATGGTCAGAGAATGCAGACATAGTACAGGAGATGGTCAGACGGCAGACATAATACAAGAGATGGTCAAAGACTGCAGACATGATACAAGAGATGGTCAGAGACTGTAGTTATGATACAAGAGACAGTCAGAGACTGCAATCATAGTACAGGGGATGGTCAGAGACTGCAGATATAATACAGGAGATGGTAAAAGACTGCAAACAGACTACAGGAGATGGCCAGAGACTGCAGACATATGACAGGAGATGCTCAGAGACTGCAGACAAAGTACGGGAGATGGTCAGAGACTGCAGACATAGTACAGGAGATGGTCAGAGACTGCAGACATAGTACAGGAGATGATCAGAGACTGCAGACATAGTACAGGAGATGGTCAGAGACTGCAGACATATGACAGGAGATGGTCAGAGACTGCAGACATAGTACAGGAGATGGTCAGAGACTGCAGACATAGTACAGGAGATGGTCAGGGACTGCAGACATAGTACAGGAGATGGCCAGAGACTGCAGACATATGACAGGAGATGGTCAGAGACTGCAGACATAGTACAGGAGATGGTCAGAGACTGCAGTCATTGTACAGAAGATGGTCAGGGACTGCAGACATAGTACAGGAGATGGTCAGAGACTGCAGATATAGTACAGGAGATGGTCAGAGACTGCAGATATAATACAGGAGATGGTCAGAGACTGCAGACATACTACAGGAGACAGTCAGAGACTGCAGACATAGTTCAGGAGATGGGCAGAGACTGCAGACATTATACAAGAGATGGTCAGAGACTGTAGTTAGGACACTAGAGACGGTCAGAGACTGCAATCATAGTACAGGAGATGGTCAGAGACTGCAGATATAATACAGGAGATGGTCAGAGTCTGCAGACATACTACAGGAGACAGTCAGAGACTGCAGACATACTATAGGAGATGGTCAGAGACTGCAGACATATGACAGGCTATGGTTAGAGACTGCAGACATACTACAGGAGATGGTCAGAGACTGCAGACATATGATAGGAGACAGTCAGAGACTGCAAACATAGTACAGGAAATGGTCAGAGACTGCAAACATAGTACATGAGATGGTCAGAGACTGCAGACATGATACAAGAGATGGTCAGAGACTGCAGACATACTACAGGAGACAGTCAGAGACTGCAGACATGCTACAGGAAACAGTCAAAGACTGCAGACATACTACAGGAGACAGTCAGACTGCAGACATAGTACAGGAGATGGTCAGAGACTGCAGACAGTACAGGAGATGATTATAGACTGTAGACATACTACAGGAGACGGTCAGAGACTGCAGACATGATACAAGACACGGTCAGAGACTGCCATCATAGTACAGGAGATGGTCAGAGACTGCAGGCATACTACAGGAGACGGTCAGAGACTGCAGACATCGTACAGGAGATGATCAGAGACTGCAGACATAGTACAGGAGACAGTCAGAGACTGCAGACATAGTACAGGAGACAGTCAGAGACTGCAGACATGATACAAGAGATGGTCAGAGACTGTAGTTATGATACAAGAGACTGTCAGAGACTGCAGACATAGTACAGGAGATGGTCAGACTGCAGACATAATACAAGAGATGGTCAAAGACTGCAGACATGATACAAGAGGCAGTCAGAGACTGCAATCATAGTACAGGGGATGGTCAGAGACTGCAGATAAAATACAGGAGATGGCCAGAGACTGCAGACATATGACAGGATATGCTCAGAGACTGCAGACAAAGTACGGGAGATGGCCAGAGACTGCAGACATAGTACAGGAGATTGTCAGAGACTGCAGACATATGACAGGAGATGGTCAGAGACTGCAGACATAGTACAGGAGATGGTCAGAGACTGCAGTCATTGTACAGAAGATGGTCAGGGACTGCAGACATAGTACAGGAGATGGTCAGAGACTGCAGATATAATACAGGAGATGGTCAGAGACTGCAGACATACTACAGGAGACAGTCAGAGACTGCAGACATACTACAGGAGACAGTCAGAGACTGCAGACATACTACAGGAGATGATCAGAGACTTCAGACATATGACAAGAGATGGTCAGAGACTGCAGACATGATACAAGAGATGGTCAGAGACTGTAGTTAGGACACTAGAGACGGTCAGAGACTGCAATCATAGTACAGGAGATGGTCAGAGACTGCAGATATAATGCAGGAGATGGTCAGAGTCTGCAGACACACTACAGGAGACAGTCAGAGACTGCAGACATACTACAGGAAATGGTCAGAGACTGCAGACATATGACAGGAGATGGTCAGAGACTGCAGACATAGTACAGGAGATGATCAGAGACTGCAGACATACTACAGGAGACAGTCAGAGACTGTAGTTATGATACAAGAGATGGTCAGAGAATGCAGACATAGTACAGGAGATGGTCAGACGGCAGACATAATACAAGAGATGGTCAAAGACTGCAGACATGATACAAGAGATGGTCAGAGACTGTAGTTATGATACAAGAGACAGTCAGAGACTGCAATCATAGTACAGGGGATGGTCAGAGACTGCAGATATAATACAGGAGATGGTAAAAGACTGCAAACAGACTACAGGAGATGGCCAGAGACTGCAGACATATGACAGGAGATGCTCAGAGACTGCAGACAAAGTACGGGAGATGGTCAGAGACTGCAGACATAGTACAGGAGATGGTCAGAGACTGCAGACATAGTACAGGAGATGATCAGAGACTGCAGACATAGTACAGGAGATGGTCAGAGACTGCAGACATATGACAGGAGATGGTCAGAGACTGCAGACATAGTACAGGAGATGGTCAGAGACTGCAGACATAGTACAGGAGATGGTCAGGGACTGCAGACATAGTACAGGAGATGGCCAGAGACTGCAGACATATGACAGGAGATGGTCAGAGACTGCAGACATAGTACAGGAGATGGTCAGAGACTGCAGTCATTGTACAGAAGATGGTCAGGGACTGCAGACATAGTACAGGAGATGGTCAGAGACTGCAGATATAGTACAGGAGATGGTCAGAGACTGCAGATATAATACAGGAGACGGTCAGAGACTGCAGACATACTACAGGAGACAGTCAGAGACTGCAGACATACTACAGGAGACAGTCAGAGACTGCAGACATACTACAGGAGATGATCAGAGACTTCAGACATATGACAGGAGATGGTCAGAGACTGCAGACATGATACAAGAGATGGTCAGAGACTGTAGTTAGTACACTAGAGACGGTCAGAGACCGCAATCATAGTACAGGAGATGGTCAGAGACTGCAGATATAATGCAGGAGATGGTCAGAGTCTGCAGACACACTACAGGAGACAGTCAGAGACTGCAGACATACTACAGGAAATGGTCAGAGACTGCAGACATATGACAGGAGATGGTCAGAGACTGCAGACATAGTACAGGAGATGATCAGAGACTGCAGACATACTACAGGAGACAGTCAGAGACTGTAGACATAATACAAGACACGGTCAGAGACTGCAATCATAGTACAGGAGATGGTCAGAGACTGCAGACATAGTACAGGAGATGGTCAGAGACTGCGGACATAGTACAAGAGATGGACAGAGACTGCAGTTCCTATGGACGTTAGTAAATAATGGCCGATCGGCCCTTTCACCTGACCCAGCGATGCAGCAACGGGTCCTCTGATCAGGAGTCAGTTCACGCTGAATTGTCCGTGGCGACTCCGTTAGGTAGCACCCAGATCTGTATTCCTGCAATGACTCCATTCCTTTCTCTGCCAGGGATGGCGCTAGGCTGTGTGGCTTTCCCTCTGGTGGCGCAGGGCAGCGGGGTTCTCTCTCTGATGGTGTTCTCTCAGCACTGTCCTCTCCCTCTGGAATCCTGGGTGTACTTCCCTGAAAGCTTTCCCAGGCTCCTGTCTGTCTCTCTCTCCCAGTCAGTTGAGCATGCTGTGTGGGCTGCAGTTTCCATGTTACAGTGGGGCTGCCAGTCCTGGGGACTATGTGTCCCAAAATCCTCTTCTCTGCTCCTTTTTCTATTCTATTTCTTCCCTTGCTGATATGAAGGCGGGGGAAGAAACATAATGGGCAGCAGTGCTGGCAAGCGCCGCTCACTAGTACAGAAGCATGGGCGAGGAGGAGAGGGGGGAAAGAAGAGCCCGCAGCTGCATTGACGTCACTAGGGTTGGGGTCACCCCCCTTCCACCAACTATAATTGCCCCTCAGTACAGACCCCCCTCCACCAAGTATAGACCCCCTCCGTCAGTGCAGAACCCACACTAAGAATAAACCCATCCCTCAGTACAGACCTTCCTCAGTACAGACCCCCTCCATCAGTATAGACCCCCCCAGGACAAACCCCCCTCCATTAGTACAGCCCCCCAGGACAGACCCCCCCATTAGTACAGCCCCCCAGGACAGACCCCCCCTCCATTAGTACAGACCCCCCCATTAGTATAGACCCCCCGGGACAGACCCCCCTATTAGTACAGACCCCCATTTCCATTAGTACAGACCTCCCTCCATTAGTACAGACCACCCAGGACAGACCCCCCATTAGTATAAACCCCCTCCATTAGTATAGACCGCCCAGGACAGACCCCCCTCCATTAGTACAGACCCCCGAGGACAGACCACCCCCTCCATTAGTACAGACCCCAGGACAGACCCCCCTCTTTTAGTACAGACCCTCCCAGGACAGACCCTCCCTCCATTAGTACAGACCCCAGGACAGACCTCCCTCCATTAGTACAGACCTCCCCAGGACAGAACCCCCATTAGTACAGCCCCTGCATTAGTACAGCCTCCCTCCATTAGTACAGACCCCCAGGACAGACCCCCCTACATTAGTACAGAACCCCTCTATTAGTACAGACCCCCCAGGACAGACCCCCCTCCATTAGTACAGACCCCCAGGACAGACCCCCCTCCATTAGTACAGACCCCAGGACAGAACCCCCCTCCATTAGTACAGACCCCCCAGGACAGACCCCCTCCATTAGTACAGAACCCCCCAGGACAGACCCCCTCCATTAGTACAGACCCTCCAGGACAGACCCCTCCCTCCATTAGTACAGATCCCCCTCCATTAGTACAGACCCCCAGGACAGACCCCCTCCATTAGTACAGACCCCCTCCATTAGTACAGACCCCTCAGGACAGATCCCCCTCCATTAGTACAGACCCACCCATTGGTACAGACACCCCCTCCATTAGTACAGACCCACCCATTGGTACAGACACCCCCTCCATTAGTACAGACCCCCAGGACAGATCCCCCTCCATTAGTACAGACCCCCCTCCAATGGTACAGACCCCCAGGACAGAACCCCCCCTCCATTAGTACAGACCCCCCAGGACAGACCCCACTCCATTAGTACAGAACCCCCAGGAGAGACCCCCCTCCATTAGTACAGACCCCCCAGGACAGACCCCTCCCTCCATTTGTACAGACCCCCCCTCCATTAGTACAGACCCCCAGGACAGACCCCCCTCCATTAGTACAGACCCCTCAGGACAGACCCCCCTCCATTAATACAGACCCCCCATTGGTACAGACACCCCCTCCATTAGTACAGACCCCCCCATTAGTACAGACCCCAGGACAGAACCCTCCCTCCATTAATACAGACCCCCCCTGCATTAGTACAGACCCCCCTCCATTAGTACAGATCCCCCAGGACAGACCCCTCATTAATACAGACCCCCATTAGTACAGACCCCCCTGCATTAGTACAGACCCACCAGGACAGACCCCCCTTCATTAGTACAGACCCCCCATTAGTACAGACACCCCCTCCATTAGTACAGACCCCCAGGACAGACCCCCCTCCATTAGTACAGACCCCCCTCCATTAGTACAGACCCCCAGGACAGAAACCCCTTCATTAATACAGACCTCCCTCCATTAGTACAGACCCCCCAGGACAGACCCCCCCTCCATTAGTACAGACCCCCAGGACAGACCCCCCATTAGTACAGACCCCCACATTAGTACAGACCCCCCTCCATTAGTACAGACCCACCAGGACAGACCCCCCTCCATTAGTACAGACCCCCCAGGGCAGACTCCCCCCTCCATTAGTACAGACTCCCCCCTCCATTAGTACAGACCCCCCAGGACAAACCCCCTCCATTAGTATAGACCCCCCTCCATTAGTACAGACCCCCAGGACAGACTCCCCCCTTCATTACTACAGACCCCCCAGGACAGACCCCCCTCCATTAGGGTACATAAAAACACCTGAGCAGCAACTGGAGAGGAGAGGACAGGGTGGAGAACAGTTCACAGCAGGCAGGAGTGAGAGACACAGAGAGGATGAGGAGAACGTGTTAGGCATGGCCAGCCCGCCCCCCCAGCGACATCACTGCATGGCTGGTCTCTCTCCACACAGAGACCAGCCGCTCCACCTCCGATCTCATCTCCGGCTGCTCTCCTTCTCTGACAGAAGGAGGGAGGGGGGAGGGGCTTGAGCAGGAAATACAGTGGCGCCTTTCTAGTCAGAACCCCGGCAGAGAGAGCCGCCTCTGGACACAAACAAGAGGAGGAGGAGGAGGCGGGAAGGGAGCACTCTGGTGCTTCAGCGCCGCCACCTCTCTGGTGCCCGGGTGCACTGCACCCAGAGCACCCTCCTGTGAGCGGTCCTGAGTCAGTGGCCCTACTCCTGTCACACCAGTTATATTATGATGCTGTACTGCACTGGAGGCAGTATGTAAAAAATAAAAAAAAATGTTTTTTTTTTTTAAATTCTCAATTTTCCCCAAAATTGTGACAAAAAATTACAACTTAAAAAACATGCCATGCCTCTTACTAAACACCTTGGACTATCTAAGTTCCAATGGGGTCATTTGGGGGATATTTGTACTGTTCTGGCATTTTCAGGCCTCAAGAAAAAAGATAGGCTGTCAATACATACAGGTAAAAGCCAGTAAATTAGAATATTTTGAAAAACTTGATTTATTTCAGTAATTGCATTCAAAAGGTGTAACTTGTACATTATATTTATTCATTGCACACAGACTGATGCATTCAAATGTTTATTTCATTTAATTTTGATGATTTGAAGTGGCAACAAATGAAAATCCAAAATTCCGTGTGTCACAAAATTAGAATATTACTTAAGGCTAATACAAAAAAGGGATTTTTTAGAAATGTTGGCCAACTGAAAAGCATGAAAATGAAAAATATGAGCATGTACAATACTCAATACTTGGTTGGAGCTCCTTTTGCCTCAATTACTGCATTAATGCGGCGTGGCATGGAGTCGATGAGTTTCTGGCACTGCTCAGGTGTTATGAGAGCCCAGGTTGCTCTGATAGTGGCCTTCAACTCTTCTGCGTTGTTGGGTCTGGCATTCTGCATCTTCCTTTTCACAATACCCCACAGATTTTCTATGGGGCTAAGGTCAGGGGAGTTGGCTGGCCAATTTAGAACAGAAATACCATGGTCCGTAAACCAGGCACGGGTAGATTTTGCGCTGTGTGCAGGTGCCAAGTCCTGTTGGAACCTGAAATCTCCATCTCCATAGAGCAGGTCAGCAGCAGGAAGCATGAAGTGCTCTAAAACTTGCTGGTAGATGGCTGCGTTGACCCTGGATCTCAGGAAACAGAGTGGACCGACACCAGCAGATGACATGGCACCCCAAACCATCACTGATGGTGGAAACTTTACACTAGACTTCAGGCAACGTGGATCCTGTGCCTCTCCTGTCTTCCTCCAGACTCTGGGACCTCGATTTCCAAAGGAAATGCAAAATTTGCTTTCGTCAGAAAACATGACTTTGGACCACTCAGCAGCAGTCCAGCTCTTTTTTTCCTTAGCCCAGGTGAGACGGTTTTCGTGCTGTTTCTTGGTCAACAGTGGTTTGACACGAGGTATGCGGCAGTTGAAACCCATGTCTTTCAAGCGTCTCTTGGTGGTGGATCTTGAAGCACTGACTCCAGCAGCTGTCCACTCCTTGTGAATCTCCCCCACATTTTTGAATGGGTTTTTTTTCACAATCTTGACTAGGGCGCGGTGATCCCTATCGCTTGTACACTTTTTCTGACCACAGTTTTTCCTTCCCTTTGCCTCTCTATTAATGTGTTTGGACACAGAGCTCTGAGAACAGCCAGCCTCTTCAGCAATAACCTTTTGTGTCTTTCCCTCCTTGTGCAATGTGTCGATGGTAGCCTTTTGGACAGCTGTCAAATCTGAAGTCTTCCCCATGTTTGTGTAGGCTTCAGAACTGGACTGAGAGACCATTTAAAGCCCTTTGCAGGTGTTTTGAGTTAATCAGCTGATTAGTTTGTGGCACCAGGTGTCTTCAAAATTTAACCCTTACACAATATTCTAATTTTGTGACACACAGAATTTTGGATTTTCATTTGTTGCCACTTCAAATCATCAAAATTAAATGAAATAAACATTTGAATGCATCAGTCTGTGTGCAATGAATAAATATAATGTACAAGTTACACCTTTTGAATGCAATTACTGAAATAAATCAAGTTTTTCAAAATATTCTAATTTACTGGCTTTTACCTGTATACTATATATACCATAGTTTGTGGACTCCATAACTTTCCTACAGGATAAATATTGTACACTGATTTAGGTTATTTTCATCAACTAAATGTAGCAGAATACATGTTGTCCTAAATTTATTAAGAAAGATTATTTATTTGCTAAATTTTATAACAGAATGAAAAAAAAATGTTTTGTTTTTTTTCAAAATTTTAAGCCTTTTCATTTATTGTGCAAAGGATAAAAACCCCAGTTCCGATTAAATACCATCAAAAGAGCTCTATTTGTGGGAAAGAAATTATAGAAATTTCATTTGTGTACAATGTTGCATGACCATGCAATTCTCATTCAAATTGTGACAGTGCTGAAAGCTGAACATTGGCCTGGGCAGGAAGGGGGTAAAAGTGTCCGCTATTGAAGTAGTTAAAGTGCATAATTGAAGCTGAACTCTAGATAGATATACAAAACATACAAAACATTTGACAGGATCAGCCCCTTGCAATATGTCAAGGCTCAGCCTGGGGGGAGAAGAAACAATTCAAGAAGACAATCAATTGGGTTGCAGTACTCAAATGCTAACAAGGGACATTCTGATAGGGCCAGATAGCAGAGTAACAGAGAGAAGAGTGACAGAGAAATTAGCTCAACAGACTGCTGTTTCTTTTACTGTCCAGTCACAGGATGGGGGTGGTACAAGACGTGTAGGTGTAACTTAACCTCAGAAGACAAAAATCAGGCACTCTGTCCTGCAAGTCATACATGCATGGCAAAGCTTCATAAATCTCAAAACTGGATAAACAGAAATACATACCTCTTGGCAGGTAAAACAGCTACTTTATATATATTTCATCTGTGTATTTTGCTGTTTGCTTGGAGTTCAACTTTAGCATCATAACCTGTCCCCTGTGACAGGCTGTGTAGTTTAAAAGTTCTAGCATTTGATCAGACTTTAGTAAACAAATACACACGACCCAGCATGTAACTTGTTTTTTTGAAAGGCCTCTGACAACTTTACATGCATTTGCTGAAAGTCACCCCCAGGCTTTCTGAGCTAGCAATTTGTTCCTGTTAATAAATCATAAATAAAAGACCACATAGATGAGTTCTTGCTGGAAAAAAAAATATTTTAAGCAACAGACAGCATGGATTCACTAAAGACAGAAGAGAAGTTGTCAAACAAATCTGATTTCTTTTTATGAAGAGGTAAGTAAAACCTTGGATAGAGGGGTGGCTATGGACATGGTATTCTTGGATTTTGCAAAAGCGTTTGACACAGTTCCCCACACACGGCTAATGTGTAAGGTAAAGTCTACAGGCTTGGAAATATCAGTTTGTAGAGGAGCATGCGCGGAGGCTAGCGCGACGGACATGCCGGGCTAGAGCTCCACTCCGTGAGGGGAAAAAAACGCATAATAAAGGTAGCCCACAGACACAGAAACGGTAAAAACTGTATTATTATCCACCCTAGGTGAGGGGGACATTATTTAAACATAATCTTGAAGCAATTTGAAAAAATGCTTCACAAAGCATTACAGCAAACATCAGAGCAAATTACTACTAGAGAGATTAGAGAACTGGGGAGACGTACTGAAGCACTGGAGCTGAAAGTTGATAAGATAGAAAATTCTACACAGGATGCCTTCTCTGAAATAGATGTCCTCAAAGAGGAAAATATCGCTTTACAGAACAGACTGGAAGACTATGGGAATCGTGCCAGGAGATCGAACCTGCACTTCAGAGGCATACCAGAATCAATCACAGATCTGCAATCAACAATCACAGCGTTATGCCAAGAGCTACTACCTGGCATATCGGTGGAAAGGCTTGAAATGGATATAATACATAGGGCACTTATGCCCAAAAAAGCTGATGGCCCTCCCAGGGATATTATAGCAAAATTTCATTTTTATCAATCAAAGCAGAGCAACTTTTAGAAGCGGCTAGAGGGAAAAATAATCTAACCTTTCAGGGTCATAGTTATCAGCTTTTCTCTAATTTATCCCAGTTAACGATATCTAAGAGGCATGCAATGAAACCTCAATTGTCGGAACTCCAACGTCATGCCATTAAGTATCAATGGGGATTCCCATTGTCCCTAAAATTCACCCACCATGGAACCAGATTCGCATGTAAAACACCTGAAGAACTCCAACAAGTACTTCAAGACCTCAATTTGTTTGATGGAACACCTACAGCCTCCACTTCACGTAGAGGATCAGCTTCTGCTTCCTCCATTTGGAAAATATCATCATCTTCTTCTGAGACAAAAAATGGCAATCATCGTACACACAAAAGAGGATGATTCGCATCCTCACAACAAGAACAAGATGACGCCATGGACTGAGAATCTATCCTTACATAATATATCTGATTCGGCTACGACATCATCTAGTGGGAGAACAGTATTGTAACTGAATTAATGAATACTCTCCCTAAACTAAAAACTAATACTTCCTCTAGCTCACTAGTGAGCAGCTGAACTTACAATAAGATCTAGATTATGTAATCTACTAAATCATACCTTATTGGTATAGGTTTATAATCAATTAAAATAATGTTTACTTTGAATTTATGTTCCTTTTTTTTTTTGGTATTTTTTAGAAATATGGTTGAGTAAGTAATAAGATAATTTCTTCACTTTCTGTACACCTAAATAGTCCCTAATACATGGTGGACTGATTAAATTCATATATATATATATATATATATATATATATATATATATATAATTTTTTTTATTAATATTTTTTCTCTTTCTTTTTTTTGTTTCTCAAACTAAAAATGTAAAACAGCCACCAATGATGGAAAATCTTCCTTTAACTGATGTTTATTCTAATTCTACACAAATTTGAAATATAGAGGTTTTTTTGATAGTTTTAACTCCACAGTTCAGTTTGTATTTCCATAGTCACCCCAAAAGGAAAGAATAGGTTTCTTATCTTTTCCTGTTGCATTGACATCCAAGTACGTTCCCTATTTTCCGGTATTCCTTTATTCCTTTTTTTTTTTCCCCTTCGCTATATATTTACTATAGATATATACCCTTCAAAACTACAACCGACTTTACCAAATTACCAAAATTCGGGCTCATAATTTTATAATTTTATAATTTAAAATCTTTATATCTTTGTGATACATTTTTTTTTTCTTTTTAAGGCGGATTCCCCATGCACGGAATTCGCATGTGCCTCACCATGCCTTCCTCGGATTCCCATAGAAATATATGGGGATCGGACGAAGGCCTCATATCCCCTGTTGGGAAGTTTTTGACCCCAACTCGGGTACTTTTCGAATCTCCTTACATTTGTACTATACTCAAATGCTTTATAAACTTTATTGTTTCTTACTCCCTCTTTAAGTTAATCCACTCTGGATCTGGATACCTATCACTTTGTTTCAAGTCCGCACAGGTTAGGCCGAATAGTCGCTGCACCCAGACAACTGGTAAGCATAGCTTCTTGTTTCAGTTACCATGGCTCCTTTAAATATTTTATCTCTAAATGTCCAGGGTCTCAATGTGCCTCAGAAACGTGTAAAAGCCTTCCGGTCATTCCAGTCTAAAAAAAGCACACATTGTGTGTCTTCAAGAGACTCATTTTACCCCGACTTCAACTCCCAAATTTTTTAGTACATAATATCCCCAAGTTTACACAGCTTCGGCGCTCACTAAAAAACGTGGTACTCTCATTGCATTTCACCGTACCACTCCGT
This sequence comes from Lithobates clamitans, assembly GCA_037952925.1. NCBI lineage: Eukaryota > Metazoa > Chordata > Amphibia > Anura > Ranidae > Lithobates > Lithobates clamitans. Next base: position 10,683,739 of record JBBGZY010000314.1, read on the forward strand.
TCACTTTACATTCAGAAATCAAAGACCCAGAGGGTCGCTACTTAATTCTAACAGGATACATTATGGACACAGCTGTAACTGTGGTCTCATACTATGCACCAAATTATCGACCTGTACCCTTTTTATCGCACCTATTCAATATCATTAGAACCCACAAAATGGGATCAATTTTTATATGTGGAGACTCCAACCAGGTCCTTCTCCCATTCATGGACAAAACCCCATATACTCCACCACGAACACAGGATACAAGGTCTTTATCTCAACTTCTTTCTAGACATAACTTGATTGACTCTTGGAGAGAATCTAACCCAACAAAAAGAAACTATACATATTTTTCTAATCCACACCAAACTTTTAGTCGTATAGACCACATATTTATAACTGTAGGGTTGGTTCCTAAAGTAATTCTATCTAAAATCATTCCCATACCTTGGTCAGATCATAATGCGGTCTATACCTCGGTGGCTTCTACTATACCCAAGGGGCATGACCCTTCATGGTATCTCCCAGACGTGCTACCTAAACACCCCCCACTGTTTAACAATTCAACAGGCTCTAAACGACTATATAGAACATAACATAAGTGCTCATATCTCCTCACTTACACTTTAGGAGGCACATAAACCTGTTCTGAGAGGAATACTTCAGCAACAATCAGGGATACTCAAACGTGATCGAGTAAAGATGGCTCGAAAATTAGAAACAGAATTTAATGTGTCGTTTGAAGCTTTTCAAAACAATCCTAACCAAAAAGGGAAAATTCGCTTAGAGAAAGCTCGCCTAGAGTATGACCTATTCCTAACTGAAGCTGCTGACAAATCTCTCAGAAAAACTAAACATATGTTTTATAAAAATTTCAGCAAACCAAGTACTCTCATGGCAAGGGCATTAAAATCTATCAATAAGTCTTTTAAACCTATTAGATTTAAAATGACAGACAATGTATTCACCAGTAATCCTCTTAAAATTGTACAGAAATTTAGCTCTCATTTGAAAACCCTATATACGGAGACAAATAAAATTAACATTGATGCAGCTAACTCCTTCTTTTCACATATCACCCTACCCAAAATGACTGAATCCCAAAAATTGTCAATAGAAAAACCCATTACTAGTGAAGATGTAGCAGCAGCTATTAAAACATTAAAAATAAACAAAAGGCCAGGACCAGACGGATTCAAAGCTCTTTATTATCGAACTTTTACGGATAGCATCTCACCCATGCTTGCTGAAGTGTTTAATGACCTATTAAATAATAAATCCTTTAGACAAGAATCATTATTGGCTATCATCTGCATGATTCCTAAACCACAATCAGATGATACCCTAAGTAAAAATTACCACCCCATATCTATGTTGAACATGGACATTAAAGTGCTGGCAAAAATTCTAGCAGCCCGCCTCAATAGGATCATTGGTACTCTCGTACATTGTGACAAGTAGGTTTTATGCTCTCCCGACAGGCAGGTGACAATGTACGTAGAACGACCCTTTTGGCACACATAACTAAAAAACATCACATTCCTGTTTGCTTTCTTTCACTTGATATAAAGAAAGCTTTTGATTCCATTGCATGGCCTTACTTGAACTATACTTTGCAGAAATGGGGATTCGGTCCGAATTTTATAAATTGGATTATCGCTCTATACAATAAACCTAAAGCATATGTCAAATACGCAGGTTATAAATCTGACTTCTTCAACATTGAGAGAGGCACAAGACAAGGCTGTCCTCTCTCTCCCCCTTGTTATTCGCCCTTCTAATAGAACCACTTACACTTGCAATTAGATCTGACCCCACTATAACAGGAATAGAAATAGGAGGATATCAACATAAACTCTGTCTATTTCCGGATGATATCCTCCTGTTTCTTTCATCCCCACAAGTGTCAGGCCAAACCTAATCCCAATTCTCAATACATTTGGTGATATTTCTGGCTTATAGATAAACCCTAAAAAATGTTTAGCATTAAACATATCTCTTTCTAACATTGAACTGAATTCTGCCTAAATTAGCCTCCCTTTCACATGGTGGAACAGATCGATCCCATACTTAGGAATACATCTTACAGCATCATTAGCAGATCTATTTTCAGCTAATTACCCTCCAATTTTAAAACGGTTATCAAACTTAATGAAATCATCTTCCGTTATCGTGATTTGGAAGAATCAACTCTGTTAAAATGACGATATTACCCAAACTACTGTATTTATTCAGAGTATTACCAATTCCAATTCCAGCTTATCACCTTAGAATAATACAAAGGAAAACATCGTCATATATATGGGGTTCCTCCAAACCACGTATACAGTTACACACACTATATATCTATATCTCCCAAAGCTAAACGGAGGCCTAGGTTGCCCTAATTTTGCTTATTACTATAGGGCTGCGCATATAGCAAGTCTGACTAAATATCATGCGTATCATGAAACCCCGTTATGGGTATCTATTGAAGCCACAGAATGTGATCCTACTCCAATATCTAACTTACTATGGATCTCACCAAAAGATCGCAAAGACCTAAAGAATCCCATTACTAAGCACTTTATATCCCTTTGGGATAGATTCAAAAAGAATAATCATTTACAATCTTCACATAACCTGATGTTGTCGTTCTATAAAAATCCTGCCTTCTTTCCAGCATGGATATTCCCTAATTCCTTCAAAGAATGGGTATCTCGGGACGTACTATGTATGTATAAATTTGTACATTCCTCATCATTTATTCTTTTTCCAACCCTCTGTGAAAGATATGGTTTACCGCAATCAGAAATATTTAGATATCTCCAAATTAAAAATTTCTTCACACCCTTAGCGATTAACACATCCCCATTAACACATCTGACTAGTTTTGAAGAAATTTGTAAGAAAGACCCTTATGTTAGAGGCAAAATATCTACCATATACTCTCATTTGCTGGTCCATTCCAGTAATGACAAAATATCCTATGTTCGGAAATGGGAGGAAGACCTGGAGCGTACATTAGATATTTCAGATTGGAAACAAATATGGTCAACAATTAAAACAGCCTCTCCTAACATATTGGCGGTTGAGGCTAATTATAAAGCTTTATCTAGATGGTACCTGGTACCGACTAGAGTAGCAAAATATGTACAAAATTATTTGGTGCAATGTTTTCGAGGACGTTTAAACCTAGGCACACATCTTCACATCTGGTGGTCGTGTCCATTAGCTCAAACATTTTGGAGGGGAATATTTGACATCGCAACAAAATTGTTTGGGAAAACCATTCCTTTCGATACAGCAATGGCCCTTCTCAACTTAAAACCTGAATTCATAACGCATACCCAATTCAAATTGTTGGTGCAACTCTTCACAGCAGCTAAACAGACTTTAGCAAAATCTTGGAGATCTCTAACATTAAATATACATGAAGCAAAAGCTAAGATGAATTACTATATGACCCATGCCAAGATGATAGTTATAGAATTGGACACGATCCCCAGATTTGAGGCAATATGGCAGCCTTGGATTACATATGCCATGCCAACCCTTGACAACCCTTGACAATAAGGCATAACTACTGCCATGGTGACTGTGACAATAAGACATAGGCTTTAAATTACTTCGGCTCTAGTTGTGGTGGTGGCTTTCAGCCTGACCTCGCGGACTCTTTCTCTTAATCTTTCTTTCGCTTCCATTTTTCCTACTATACTTCCTTTCCTTTCTTTTTCTTATACTATACTATTTTATAATTTTGAAGCTCTAATTTATATCTAAATAATAATCTCTATTGTTGTCTAGAAATAAAACAAGGCAAATGTTGTTATAGAACCTACAATTTTTTTTTATTCTCCTAACTCTAAATGGACAAAGACTCTAAAGTTCTTTTCTCTCTTCTCTTTCTTTATTTTCTTTTATATTATACTGTCTTGTTCTATTTTAATATAAATGTATTAACTATTATATACATATAATAATATATTATATATACAAGCTTCTTCAAACTGAATGTATGTTCTTTATTCAATGTCAATTATACATAATTTATGTACTCAATAAAATTCTTTTGACAAGGAAATATCAGTTTGTAAATGGATAGAAAACTGGCTAAAAGACAGAATTTAGAGAGTAGTGGTTAATGATTCTTACTCGGAATGGTCTAAGGTTATCAGTGGTGTACCCCAAGGTTCAGTGCCGGGGCCCTTACTTTTTAATATCTTCATAAATGATGTAGGGTCTGGGATTAAAAGTACTATTTCAGTCTTTGCAGTTGACACTAGGGGCAGTACAACTGGGGGAATCTGTAGTGGAGAAGGATCTGGGAGTTTTAGTAGATCATAATCTCAATAATAACATGCAATGCCAAGCTGCAGTTTCCAAAGCGAGCAAAGTCCTTTCTTGTATTAAGAAAGGTATGGACTCCAGGTTTAGAAAGATATAATTTTTGCCCCTGTACAAATCATTAGTAAGACCTCATCTGCAATATGCAGTTCGGTTTTCGGGAACCAGTTCTCAAAAAGGATATCGGGGGAACTGCAAGTGCAGAGAAGGGCAACCAAACTGATAGGAGGCATGGAGGAGCTCAACTATGAGGAAAGATTAGATTAACTGAATTTATTCACTCTTGAGAAGAGGAGACTAAGGGGAGATATGACCACCATGTATAAATATATAAGATTAGATTAACTGAATTTATTCACTCTTGAGAAGAGGAGATTAAAGGGGGATATGATCACCATATATACATCTATAAGAGGTCCATATAGTGAACTTGGTGTTGAGTTTTTCACTTTACTGAAAGGTTTCTTCACAGTAAGAGCTGTGAAAATGTGGAATAGACTCCCTCCAGATATTGTTCTGGCCAGCTCAGTAGATTTCTTTAGGAAAGGCCTGTATTCTTTCCTAAATGTACACAATATAACTGGGTACTAACATTTATAGGTAAAGTTGATTCTGGGAAAATCTGATTGTCTCTTGGGGGTCAAGAAGGAATTTTTCCCCCTGCTGTAGCAAATTGGATCATGCTTTGGTGGGGTTTTTCGCCTTCTGGATCAACTGTGGGTATAGGATTGGGTTTATGGGATAGTTTGATATTATTTATTTATTTATTTTTATGGTTGAACTAGATCGACTTGTGTCTTTTTTTGACTAACTATGTATCTCTCTCCATAGTCACTTTCTGTTTTATGTCTACAGTAAAATACAAATAATTGTCAGTAAGTGTATTTAAAAAAAAATCATTTCTAGCCATGCCATGTGGTGTCCTTAGCAATACCATATTTTATATGTATATCATAAGTTCCAAAATAATATCATGAAGCATAGATTCTCAAGTTGGAAGGAACTTCTTTGCACAATTTTTACAATAGCATTTTTTGGCACATTATTGATACAACATTAGGAAGACTCATTTAACATTAGGTGCAATATTATTGGACATGCTAGCAGTGTACTATCTTGATCTATAATTTACTCTGGAGTTTTTATGTTGCATACTGGGTTTTGAGTTCTAGTAGGCCAAAAACTAATATTTATTGTTTGCTTTTCTGTTACATGCTGCAGCACCAAACACAGGAAAGCAGGGTTTTCTTCTGGCTTATTTATTACCAAAGTGTGTCTTTTCTTAAAGTTTTACTTTAAAATGATGTGTACATCAAGGCTATAGTATGATCAATAATGCTGAGATCAATGCATTAGTAGATGAAGAACAATGCCTATAACAAGCCCATAGCAGATAAAGTAATTATACTTCATCAGATCAGTGCCACAGGAGATACAACAGTGATATCCAGATCAATGCCACAGTTATTAATACATCATTGTTCAGATGAAAGGCATACTTATTATAGGTTTTTTCATTTGCAATACACTGTGTAGTTTTGTTTGGCATCTGAACAGAATGAAAGACAAAGAGAAAGAACATCTGCATAGCAGTGGAAGGTGGCCAAACTTTTGGGTTGATTTAATAAAAGCAAATAGACTGTGCACTTTGCAAAGTGTAGTTGCACTCTGCAAGAGCAGTTGCTCCAGAGCTTAGTAAATGACGGAGAGCTCTGCTGACTTCCATCATCCAATCATGTGCAAGCAAAAAACATTATTTTCTTATTTTCCTTGCATGTTTCATTTACTAAGCTCTGGAGCAACTGCACTCTGCAAGGTGCAAAGCCTGTTTGCCTTTAGTAAATCAACCCCTTTGTGTCTTTGGAAACTTTGGAGGTTTGGGGCATTTGGACTAAGTACCCTGGGTTGGCCTTCTAGTCTCTTAGTAGCCACAGTCCAATGGTATACAGAGCTTGGGTTCATGTGCATTTCAAGCCCCAAAACTGAAGCCTAAGGGATCATTTACACAAGCAGTGTTGGGCAGTTTGTCTTGTGCCCTATGGTTTTAGTTACCATTAATGCAGCGAGTTGGTGAAATAAAATAGAATATGTTGCATTTTGGCACAGTGCAGCTTACATACCAAGGGACTGCAACACGTTTCTGGTTTTATATAGTGTTAGATATTTATTTCTATCTTGACTTCATTGGTAAGATTTTTCCTTGGTGTTTTAACATTATAACACAACAATATGTGTTACCTCTCTAGCTGCAGCCTCCTTATAAGCCATACATTATATATTATTTGCTTGTACAATTTTTGTTTAGATTTACCAAAACCATACAATATGAGGTCAAACCTAAACACTTTAATTTGTATGCAATCAGGCAGGCCCTTGCACTACATAGTTGAAGTTAAATATAACAGAAAGTGAATAGGAAAATTGTATAATGTTTGGCCAGCCTTAGACGGGAAATAAGCATGACTACATTAGTCCAGCATACTTACCAACTGTCCCGGATTTCCCGGGACGTTCCTGAGATTTGGGCTCTTTTCCCGAGTTTATTGCTTCCCGGGAAATGTCTAGAGAAATCAGTTTTTTCACGAATTTTTGCCACTGCCGCTAGAGGTCCGCGGCCGCTAGAGGTCCGCGGCCGCCATTTTTAAGAAGACCAGGAATGGCTGGGTGGCTAGATGAAGTTCCTGCATCACTGCCCACCCTGCGCCCCACTCCGCCTCGCCCCGCCCCTCTGCTGGTCTGTTATGGAAAGGGGCGAGGGTTCTATTGTAACCACGCGGCTGGCGGAGGGAGACATTATTTTGTGTACCCCCTCCTACTAGGACACCTGAGGTAAGGGGGGGCACCGCTGGGGACACCTGCTGTAAGGGGGGGCACCGCTGGAGACACCTGATGTAAGGGGGGGCACCGCTGGGGACACCTGATGTAAGGGGGGCTCCGCTGGGGACATCTGATGTAAGGGGGGCACCGCTGGGGACACCTGATGTAAGAGGGGCTCCGCTGGGCACATCTGATGTAAGGGGGGACTCCGCTGGAGACATCTGATGTAAGGGGGCTCCACTGGGAACATCTGATGTAAGGGGGCTCCGCTCGGGACACCTGATGTAAGGGGGGCTCCACTGGTGATACCTGATGTAAGGGGGGGCTCCGCTGGAACATCTGATGTAAGGGGGGCTCCGCTGGGGACATCTGATGTAAGGGGGGCACCGCTGGGGACATCTGATGTAAGGGGGGCTCCGCTGGAACATCTGATGTAAGGGGGGCTCCGCTGGTGACACCTGATGTAAGGGGGGGTTCCGCTGGTGACACCTGATGTAAGGGGGGCTCCGCTGGTGACACCTGATTTAAGGGGGGGCTCCACTGCGGACATCTGATGTAAAGGGGGCTCCGCTGGTGACACCTGATGTAAGGGGGGCTCCCCTGGTGTAAGGGGGGCTCCGATGGGTACAGATGCACATGTGTACATAAATCTCTGTAGAAAGGCGATCAGGAATGTGCATGCGTGCAGGAATGCACACGGAAATGCACACACGGACAAGCACACAGTACATGTTGGTGCCAGGCCGACTATTTAAGGATGCTTCTGCCTGTTCTCAAATGCTGACTGGTCTTCAGCTTTTCCCTGTGTCCTGTGTACTTCCATTGTGGTCCCTTGGTTGCTGAACCAGGTTACTCCCGACCTGATCTCGGATCGTGCTTTTGTCTTGTTGCTAGTTCCTGACTTGGCTTGTTCTTGACTCGGGTTCTTCCTGACTTCAGCTTTGCTCTTGATTAGGTACCTCGCTGCCCACCTGTTGATGACCCTGGCTAAGCTTGTGACTATGCTTATGTCTCTGATCCTGGCTTCCCGATCCATTTGAGTGTCTGCCTAGCTGTCTACTGTTGCAGCTGCACCCTGCTGAGTGTTCCTGCTGAAAACCTGCTGAGAGCTCTGGCCAGCCACGTGTCCCGGCCCTGCAGTGCAAATGGAGTGCTTCCTTAACCTTGGCTTGACTACTGTGCACGGCTACTGCTCCTGACCTGATGGTTCTCCTGTTTCCTTGGAACCTCATCTCCTTTTGCAAGTCCCTCAATATATATCTGCAGGCTCTCATGTTCCATCTGTCCCTTGGTGCCCTCTGTTTCACTTCCAGTGGGGCCTGGGCTGGAGATACAAGAGAGGTCGACCTTGTCATTTCAGTCTCCTCTCGGGTACGGGACATTAGGGTGTTCTCCAGCTATTAGGACACATTTTATATTGGAGGATCACAAGGGTTTTTAAGGATCCTTTTCTCACTATTTCTCACTATTTTTGGTTAATGTTTATGTTTTATTTTACAATAATATAGGAGATTATAGTACAGCAGCTTCTATTTTTCAGATTTGTTTGTTGGCTTGAAAAAGAGCAATATGCTAAAAATGTTGCTAAATAGTTATTATATTTTCATCACACATTGAGGATATTTTCAATACTGATGCAAAGACTTACAAATGCTGCCGCAATGTAAATCTCTCTCTCTGTCTCTCTCTCTGTCTCTGTCTGTCTCTGTCTCTCTCTCTCTCTCTTTCTCTCTCTCTCTCTCTCTCTCTGTCTCTGTCTCTCTGTCTGTCTGTCTCTCTCTCTCTCTGTCTGTCTCTCTCTCTCTCTCTCTCTCTCTCTCTCTCTCTCTAATATATATATATATATATATATATATATATATATATATATATATATATATATATATATATATATATAAAATCATTGGGGAGGATCAATGTTGAGCACCAAAAGTCAGGACTATTTTGTTTTTTTTAGTGTTTTCTTTTTCTTCTACACATCTTTGCATTAATTTATAAATAACTGTCTAGGGGAATCTAAGCATTCTCAGCAACCCAGAGTATCAACATTCAATCAAATCACCTAGATTTTTTTTTTTCAGGAGATCAGCAAAGTCATCTGACAGGTTTATCTAATGCTACATTTTCTTTAAAGTTTCAGCAATTTTTTTTTTATCATGTCAATCTGAACAAGTAGTTAGGTCAACTACACAAAGTATCATTTGACAAATATTTTTTTCTCAATTTGGAACCGAGCACAATTATGGGGTACCTAAGATAACGTGACACACACTTGACTATTGTAAAATGTTTAAAATAATGACTGTTATAAAAGACTTTTTGTGATACTGCTTGTGTGCAATGAAAAATGTGTGTTTAATTTCTTTACCACGTCATTTTTGTTGGATGCTGCATTAATACAATTTGTAAGTATAGAGCTGGTTCCTTAATAAACATGATAACAATCAACCTAAAAAACACTAATTATAAATGCAGTAGTGTGATATCTGTCTTCAAGGCCACTGGGAAGTGAGAAGAATTGGAGGAAAGTAAGACATGCACTACTTTATTCAGTTCATTTTCTAATCCTTGCTATTCTTAAGACTTGCAGCCACTAAGACTGAACTACTGCAAATAGAACTGAAACTTATTCTATTGTATGGACAGACCAAGGTTTTTACAACAAATTGGAAAGGAGGGAGATAAGAAAAGACAACAGTGTGAACATGGGCATGATCTTTTACTAACAAAATGAGCAAACTTGTAAGGGTGATTAAACAGATTAGTTACTTTGGGGTTGATTTACAAAAACTGGAAAATCTGGTGCATCTCTGCATCAAAACCAATCAGCTTCAAGGTTCTTTTGTCAAAGCTTAAATGAACAAGCTGAAGTTAGAAGCTGATTGGCTACCATGCACAGCTGCACCAGATATTGCACTATCCAGTTTTAGTTAATTAACCTATTTGTATAAATGAGTAATTGACTCAGAAAAATCTTGTATATCTAGAGTTATGTTTTGAGGTCAATGATTGTCTTGTTTCAAATGTTGCTTTGTGCAAAAAATGATACAGTGCCTGTGGCACCTTGCTAACTTACAAGATCCACAGGAAGAGTAACTCGCCAAAAAGGCTCAGATGTAGAATACATTGTGAATTTTTTATCTCAACATAATGCTATTTTCTGGCCTTTTTTATATGATAAAAATGTTCTAAAACATCTACATAGATGTGACATAAACTAGCTCTAAAGTACTGAGAGGAAAGGAGTGTCTAGCTAAGGGCTAAGAGCTAGGGCTGGTATAACTACAACAAAACAGGAGGACACAGTCTTCTGAGGCAGCACAGTGACTCGGAAACTTTGAAGACAGATAGAGCCAGGTATAAGCCAGAAGGACAGAGAGGGCATCTACATGTGTCTGTTAGAATAGGTTTCTAGGTTATATACTTTCACATAAGGTACTGTTATCCTGCCTGCCTAGCCACTCTGAAATAAAGCTTTCCACTCTCTCATGCTCCAGATGCAAATTTACCTGAATCTGACAAGGACAATCATTATAGGATCGTATTGGACCATCTCCATCCTTGAGAGATATACTCATAGTAGTCTATGAGGGCCACTAGAATAATGTCATTTATCTGGTAAAGTATGCGTATTCTTTCTATTATCCGTACATTGTGCATATTCTTTAACAAACATACTAAAAAATGTTGCCTTGTTGTTCTTGCATAAGGTTACTTGGAATTATATTTGCATTTGCCCTCAAGAAAAAAAGAAAACCACATTCATGTTTTAATTATAGCATTATTTCAGTACAAAATCACCTGGATGTTAGATAAACTGCTCTTCAACATAAACATTTCTCTTTGTTATTATGTTTAATCAAAGCATTCTGTGTGCAGCTTATTCAGACATGAGAAAGCTGCTTCAGAAAAAGAAAAACATCTTTGCAAAGGGAGGCAGAGTGATACATGCAGCAGGAACACTGTATCAGTGTGACCTTTCTCCCATCTGGAAGCAGTAATAGTAGCATTAACTTAGTTTATTGCTGCAAAAATGTATAATGATGCCATAAAATCATGGTAATACTGTACATTCTATGCAGCATTTTACTTTCAGCACAATTATAGCTATATATAGCAACTTGAAGAGTGACATCAACAAAGTCTATTTTTGATTAAAAGAAAACAACATTCATTTGTGCTTGGAAGGTTATTTAACTGCTGCTATTCATTTGTTTTCAGTTTGTCATTTCTCAGAATATAATGGCACAATATAAATAAAGGACTTCAGAATATGTCAATGCAGGATAGAGTATATTAATATTACTAATATAATATTAATAATATTTAGGAGTGTCATGACTCACAGGGAGGAAATGTTCAGATACAGGGCAGAGGTTACTAATTTAAGCAAGCAAGGGAGTCCTAAACTGTGAGATAAAGTCCAAGACCAGACAAAACGTTTTTATTTTGTTTTATATATTGTTGTTTTTTTTTTATTTTTTTTTACTTTTTTGGACACTGTTATGTTTTTGTGTTGTTATTGGGGACAAGGTAAATTTTTCTAATGGGGCATACAAAAAACAAAACAAAAACAGTTTTATAAGTTCATGGAATAAAAAAAAAAGTTGTATTGCTGTCTGTGCCTCCCACTCTCAGAGACAACCATGTTTCCATTTTGAATGGTTATCTCCCCACTCATGTCACATATATCAATGAAAAGTAATAAAATGTACATTTTCCCCACTTCAAAACTAAAAAAAGCTAGAGTGAGTTACACACAAAGTGAGGTTAATAAGTTAAAAAAATTGTCAAGAACCAACAGAAAATGTCAAGGACTCTGGCATAAGACAACAAACCAAATAAGAATTAAAGTAGTGCCCATTTAGTTAAAGTACCAAATGCCAGGTCAGCAGCAGAAATAGGAGAACCAACAACAGAACATAAAAAGCCAAGAGACAAAGACAATACCAGGATACATATACTAGCAACAGTACACAACACAATGCTGAAGTATTTATTGATAGGGTTGGCTGTTCAAAATACTCTGTGGATTGGGTTCAGGTGTAGGCAGTGTAATGATATCCCTGATCAGCAGGGACCAGCGATTGCAATATTTTTAATGTAATGTATACCATACAACCATACAGTGCAAGGCCATCAAGAAACCGAAATAACAGTCATGATAAGTGCTTGTGTATATGGATGTTGGGTGTTTCAGCTAAACACAGATTTTCACATTCAAATCCAGTGCAACTCATATCAATGCTTTTGAATGCAATATGCTGCATTTGACCTGCTTTGCCCCCAAGGCATCTTCAATAGCACATACAGAGAAATGCAAAGCAAGTCAAACACAGCTTCAGAACTGTCCCCTGCACTGTATTTCTGAGGTAAATGGACATCTTCTGACCTTTGTTTGATGTGTGTCCCAAATGTAGGTAAATAATACTTGTGTACACAAGCCCCAAAGGTGAATCACCAAATTATCTTTCCCTCTATTAGGAAAAAAGCCTGACTCTCCAAATCACTGTTGATGTAGCAGCTGGAACACATTGATCACCAAGAAATTGAAATGTAGGAGGTATAAAACAGATATTAATGATACTGGGTTTTGCAGTATGATGGTGGAGTTGTTTACTAAATTCAGTGGTAGCTGGGCAACTTGAATCTTTATCAGCTTCACAGGTGGTCAAGCATCTTGAATTTCTGCCCCAGGCAGTTAGACAGCTCCTTCAGGCAACTGAATGGTATAGATCTTTGGTAGGTCTAAAGGCAGTTGGGTAGAGCAGATTTCTAGTAGGTTGGTAGTTTCAAAGGGAGCTAAGTAGCATGGATCTGGAGGTCCACAGGGAGTTAAGAATTACACAGTTTTGTCATCAAAGCCTATAGGAACTTCACCTATAAATATGAGCTTAAATACTCATTGTGTTTTTTTGTTTTTTTTACACACACGAAAATAGTCAGTGCCTTATCATGCAGAGATGCGTGCTTCAATAAGTATTTACCCCTAGAAAAGCTATATGTGTCTCAATTCTTATGCAGCCACTAGAGATGGGCCAAACACCCCTCGGTTCGGTTTGTGCCAGAACTCTCGAACATCTCAAGAGTTCGAAACCCGAACGACAAACCCCATTGAAGTCTATAGGACCCAAACAGAAAAAAATCAAAAGTCCCCATTTTGAAGGCTTATATGCAAGTTATTGGCCATAAAAAGGGTATGGGGGGCCAGGTACTACCCAGGGGGACATGCATTAAAGTAACATTTTTTTTAAAGAGCAGTGATTTTAATGATGCTTAAAGTGAAACAATAAAAAAAAATCAAAATTCCTTTAAATATAGTGCCTGGGGGTCCCCTTAGTCTGCCTGTAAAGTGGCACATCTGTACCGTGTATAGAGCCTGCTGCAGCAAAACTGACATTTATAAAGAAAAAAAATGACATTTAAATTGATTTTCCCTGCAAGCTTTCTTTATTTAGTAAACAATGGCTTTGGAAGCCAGTCTGTATGATTAGTCAACAATTTAGTGCATTCAAAACAAGATTAGAGAATTTTTGGATAAATTCCGGTGTCTCTTTAGCAGACTTTGGATGGAAATAACAATTTTTTGCACCACAGTGTGCAAGCCTTATGTAAAGAAGCCACATTATAGTACACTCAGGCCAAGATTAACTATTTTTTTTAGATAAAATCTGGTGTCTCCTTCACACACTTTAGATAGAAGTAACAGGTGTGGAAAAATTGGTCTTTGAGTGTTGGTGGTGCCTTCACCCATAATCTTCTAGAGGTACTCTTGATGATAGCAAGAATTGGGCTTACTGTAAAAAATTGATTTGACGCCCCTGAAAAATTGGTGTTTGTTAATTGTGCCCATGAAACCTATACCAAAAAAATACTTCAAGATAAAATCAACACCCACAAAGCTAGGCAGTGTAGACAGTTTTTCAGAGATTTGAGATCCCAATAACACTTAATCAGCAACATCAGCATCAGGGGCTTGATAGCTGCTGCTAATCCAGGATTGATTCATTTTCACACATTTCAGCTGGTCAATGGAGTCTGTGGACAGACACACTCTTTTATCTAAACCTCCGGCAGCACTAAATGTCCGTTTGGAAAGCATGCTGGATGCAGGGCAGCCCAGCATCTCAATTGTATGCTGGGCAAGTACTAGCCAGTGGTCTATTCTCATGACCCAGAAACCCAGTGGATCGTCTACTGGAAAGCTCTCCATGTCTGTTTTCACCCCAAGATATTCTTCCATAATTTGATGGAGACGCTGCCAATGAGTTATTGAAGCTGACAGCCCTGGACACAGAGGACTAAAAATATGTTGAAATGCATCACTAAGGCGGCCCCCTTTTCTACCGTTCCTCCTTTGACCAACAAAAGCCTCAAAACTAGCTTTTGCATGAAACTGTAAGCTACCAGAGTCTGAAAAGGCATTATATAAACTCCTCTTCAAGGTGTCCTAAAGATATTTCATCCTGTGATCCCTCTGTGAGGGCAGGATGAGTTTCCAAATTCTCTGTTTTTTGCAGGCTTTGAGGAATAAGGGAGCCCATGCACCGCAAGTTTGTGGAGTTTTGTCAGGGTCTTGCAATCTTCTTAAAGCCTAGGACATCTTTATGTAGAGCAACAATTCTTTTTTTTGGATCCTCAGAGAGTTCTTTGCCATGAGGTGCCATGTTGAACTTCCAGTGAGCAGTATTAGTGAGAGCAATAACACCAAATGTAACACACCTGCTCCCCATTCACACGTGAGACCTTGTAACACTAACGAGTCACATGACACAGGGGGGGGTAAATGGCTAATTGGGCCCAATTTGGACATTTTCACTTTTGTTACCAGTGTAATAGGAAATTACGGAAAGAGAGGAAAATTCAGAAGCACCACATCCCAAATAATAACTTTAAATATTAGAGAAGGGCATTGAGGCCATTAATATATGCCTCAGGGACTTTTAACGGTGCTTAAGTCAAATAATATACCGGACGTATCATAAAATCATATTTTATTGGACACTCTCATTAAAAGGAAACAGACATTAATAAAGGACAATATACAAAACAGAAAAAAGGGAAGGATGACCCTTTGATACAGAAGTTAATACCACTTTCTCAACATGTTTCGCTTGCATAAGCTTCTTCAGGAGATATATTTGTGATATTAGAGTCAACTATGAAAGAATAAAGAAAATATCTGTAAACAATACATATACATGTCTGCTTATACCTCATACAATCATGATATTGAAATATGAACAATGTACAAAAATGAAAAAATGGAGAAATAATAAATATATATAGTAGATAAATCTACAAATGTATAAGTATCATATGTTAAAGCATCACAAAAAAAAACCACTTCATATGTATAATCATCATTAGGCTCGAAAGAGCTTACCTGTAGAGAGAAATATACAATTAAAAGAGAGACTTGTGTAATGGCAAATGCTTCCTCCTCAGCTCCCACCTCACTATAACGGCATGCAGAGAGGGATAAAATCCCTAAAGCGGAACACTTCTTTGAAGAGAGAAAAATTGAGAACAGTAAGTCTGAATGAATAAGATAATTTTCAGTAGCATTATGTATGAGCGTGAAAAATCAAAAAACAATCGAAAAATACCTCAATAGAATCAATCAAAGATGACAAAAGGCTACATCCAAAAGATGGTAGATTGCAAAATTGCTGAAAAAATATAAAAAATGGTTCTTGTATTGCAGTGGAGTAGCAGTCAAAGAGGGGGGCAGTATACGTCCATACACAGCTGATGGATAAGCTGGACCTGGAGGTATTGCTGCAAACTCTCACAGAGAACCTGAAAGATATGGACATAATAAAAGAATGTCTCTAAGTATCCTCGATACTGAGAATGCATAATTGTTGTGAAAAGCAGATAAGCATAGATGCAGAGATTTACTGTGATAATCAAGATTTCTTAATTAAGCAGAATAGCCAGTCAGGAGGATCCCTCTGCCTCGTGTGTCAAGCAGGAAGTGACAGAAGTTGGCAGGGAAACAAAAGCCCCGCTTTTAAACCTCTCCAGCGTGACGACGTCTGACTCATCGTCACGCTGCGGACTGAAGGAGACACCTGCGCATGCGCACGTATCCGACTTCCATACGGAGGGCAGCGTAAATGACGTCGGGTACTAATAAGCGGGCCCGCGGCCATCTTGGAAAATCCTATGCCATGAGTATGATAGTAAGAAGGCTCACCGGGCTCAAAAAGGAGAAAATTGAATTAAATTTGCTAAATACAATGGCGCAAATAAAGTCAAAGGTCACCAATCTGACGTGACTGTCACGCAGCCATGTTTGGGGATTTTTATTGCCCTAATATTTTAAATGAAAGGAGCCCAAATAAGCTATCACAGATTATATAATATGATGAATGCCGTGTGTATGAATAAATCGGAAACAAAAAAAGCAGCAGCACTAGGTGTCCAAAAAGCGGGCAACGAAGCAATCAAAGCATTGATTAGGAAATGATTGACTAGGTGCCCGGGGTGTCCGTACATGCCAAAGAATATAGAGGGAAGGAGAACAAGGACGAAGCACAAGCTCATACCACATTGCATTCAATAACAAAAATTATAATAATCGAAACAGATTAAACCATCAATTAATACATAAATAATTTATAATACATATAAGTGAGAAAAAAAAAAAAAAGGTGAGGAAAAAAAAAAAAATATATAATTATAAAAAAGGTTTGTAACTCAAGGTATCATTTAAGCCTGGATGTTTTAAAGCATTGAGGATAACAATCCATTTGGTTTCACGTTGTAACAAGATTTTATCGTAATTACCCCCTCTTTCATTTGGGGGGACATGTTCCAAGACGTAAAAATGCATCATCCGATCATTAAATTGGTGATGGAGGCCCATATGTCGACTTATAGGGGTCTCATCTCTCGGGACGGGGATGTGCCTGATACCTACAGGGGCTTCATTTTGGACCTCTTGAGGTTTATCCTCATGAATAGGGATGAGCTTCGAGTTCGAGTCGAACTCATGTTCTACTCGAACATTGGCTGTTCGCAAGTTCGCCGAACAGTGAACAATTTGGGGTGTTCGCGGCAAATTCGAATGCCGCGGAACACCCTTTAAAAGTCTATGGGAGAAATCAAAAGTGCTAATTTTAAAGGCTAATATGCAAGTTATTGTCATAAAAAGTGTTTGGGGACCTGGGTCCTGCCCCAGGGGACATGGATCAATGCAAAAAAAAGTTTTAAAAACTGACGTTTTTTCAGGAACAGTGATTTTATTAATGCTTAAAGTCAAACAATAAAAGTGTAATATCCCTTTAAATTTCGTACCTGAGGGGTGTCTATAGTATGCCTGTAAAGGGGCGCATGTTTCCCGTGTTTAGAACAGCCTGACAGCAAAATGACATTTCGAAGGAAAAAACACATTTAAAACTACCGCGGCTATTGCATTGCCGACAATACACATAGAAGTTCATTCATAAAAACGGCATGGGAATTCCCCACAGGGCAACCCCGAACCAAAATAAAAAAAAAAAATGATGTGGGGGTCCCCCTAAATTCCATACCAGGCCCTTCAGGTCTGGTATGGATATTAAGGGTAACCCCAGCCAAAATTTAAAAAAAAAATTGACGTGGGGTTCCCCCTAAATTCCATACCAGACCCTTCAGGTCTGGTATGGATTTTAAGGGGAACCCCGCGCCAAAAAAAAAAAAAAAACGGCGTGGGGTCCCCCTAAAAATCCATACCAGACCCTTATCCGAGCACGCAACCTGGCAGGCCGCAGGAAAAGAGGGGGGGACGAGAGTGCGCCCCCCCCCTCCTGAACCGTACCAGGCCACATGCCCTCAACATTGGGAGGGTGCTTTGGGGTAGCCCCCCAAAACACCTTGTCCCCATGTTGATGAAGACAAGGGCCTCATCCCCACAACCCTGGCCGGTGGTTGTGGGGGTCTGCGGGCGGGGGGCTTATCGGAATCTGGAAGCCCCCTTTAACAAGGGGACCCCCAGATCCCAGCCCCCCCCCTGTGTGAAATGGTAAGGGGGTACTTACCCCTACCATTTCACTAAAAAAGTGTCAAAATAGTTAAAAATGACAAGAGACAGTTTTTGACAATTCCTTTATTTAAATGCTTCTTCTATCTTCCTTCATCTTCTTCTTCTTCTGGTTCTTCTGGTTCTTCTGGTTCTTCCTCCGGCGTTCTCGTCCAGCATCTCCTCCGCGGCGTCTTCTATCTTCTTCTCCTCGGGCCGCTCCGCACCCATGGCATGGGGGGGAGGCTCCCGCTCTTCTCTTCATCTTCTTCTCTTCTTCATCTTCTTCTTCATCTTCTTCTTCTTCTTCTTCTCTTCTTCCTTCTTCTCTTCTTCATTTCTTCTGCAGGCCGCTCCGCACCCATGCTGTGGCATGGAGGGAGGCTCCCGCTGTGTGACGGCGTCTCTTCGTCTGACGGTTCTTAAATAACGGGGGGTGGGGCCATCCGGTGACCCAACCAACCTCTGACGCACGGTGACTTGACGGGACTTCCCTGTGACGTCACGGGGAATGCCACAGGGAAGTCCCGTCATGTCCCGTGCGTCAGAGGGGGGCGGGGTCACCGGGTGGCCCCACCCCCCGTTATTTAAGAACCGTCAGACGAAGAGACGCCGTCACACAGCGGGAGCCTCCCACCATGCCAGCATGGCTGCGGAGCGGCCCAGAGAAGAAATGAAGAAGAGAAGAAGGAAGAAGAGAAGAAGAAGAAGAAGAAGAAGAAGAAGAAGATGAAGAGAAGAGCGGGAGCCTCCCCCCCCATGCCATGGGTGCGGAGCGGCCCAAGGAGAAGAAGATAGAAGACGCCGAGGAGGAGATGCTGGACGAGAACGCAGGAGGAAGAACCAGAAGAGCCAGAAGAACCAGAAGAAGAAGAAGATGAAGGAAGAAAGAAGAAGCATTTAAATAAAGGAATTGTCAAAAACTGTCTCTTGTCATTTTTAACATTTTTGACAGTTTTTTAGTGAAATGGTAGGGGTAAGTACCCCCTTACCATTTCACACAGGGGGGGGGCCGGGATCTGGGGGTCCCCTTGTTAAAGGGGGCTTCCAGATTCCGATAAGCCCCCCGCCCGCAGACCCCCACAACCACCGGCCAGGGTTGTGGGGATGAGGCCCTTGTCTTCATCAACATGGGGACAAGGTGTTTTGGGGGGCTACCACAAAGCACCCTCCCAATGTTGAGGGCATGTGGCCTGGTACGGTTCAGGAGGGGGGGGCCGCACTCTCGTCCCCCCCTCTTTTCCTGCGGCCTGCCAGGTTGCGTGCTCGGATAAGGGTCTGGTATGGATTTTTAGGGGGACCCCACGCCGGTTTTTTTTTTGGCGCGGGGTTCCCCTTAAAATCCATACCAGACCTGAAGGGTCTGGTATGGAATTTAGGGGGAACCCCACGTCAATTTTTTTTTTTAATTTTGGCTGGGGTTCCCCTTAATATCCATACCAGACCTGAAGGGCCTTGTATGGAATTTAGGGGGACTCCCACATCATTTTTTTTTTTTAATTTTGGTTCGGGGTTGCCCTGTGGGGAATTCCCATGCCGTTTTTATGAATGAACTTCTATGTGTATTGTCGGCAATGCAATAGCCGCGGTAGTTTTAAATGTGTTTTTTCCTTCAAAATGTCATTTTGCTGTCAGACTGTTCTAAACACGGGAAACATGCGCCCCTTTACAGGCATACTATAGACACCCCCCAGGTACGAAATTTAAAGGGATATTACACTTTTATTGTTTGACTTTAAGCATTATTAAAATCACTGCTCCTGAAAAAACGGCCGTTTTTAAAACTTTTTTTTGCATTGATTCATGTCCCCTGGGGCAGGACCCAGGTCCCCAAACACTTTTATTGACAATAACTTGCATATTAGCCTTTAAAATTAGCACTTTTGATTTTTCATGTTCGTGTCCCATAGACTTTAACGGTGTTCGCGTGTTCGAACAAATTTTTTTCCTGTTCGCATGTTCTGGTGCGAACCGAACAGGGGGGTGTTCGGCTCATCCCTACTCATGAATAACATTTTTGTGTTTGCTCGCTCCCACTACCTCCAGGTGCAGGGGGTCGCTATGGGGACCAGATGTGCCCCCACCTATGCGAACCTGTACCTGGGGGAGTGGGAGCAGAGTCTTTTCTTTAGGGAAGATTTGGAAAATTTGACGAAAAACATATCAATATGGAAACGATATATTGATGATGTTTTCCTAATTTGGACTGGAAGTAGAGAGGAGCTTTCGTCCTTTTTTGAGGGCTTGAAGACTAATCCCTATAATTTAACCATCACTATGGAAGCAAGCCAAACGACCTTAACGTTCTTGGATGTTACTCTCTTTATCAACCCAGATAGAACCATTGGAACTACCCTTTTTCGCAAAGCATCAGCAGGAAATTCACTCCTGCATGCTGCCAGCTCCCATCCCCAACCACTCATAAATAATGTTCCTTATGGACAGTATCTAAGATTAAGGAGAAATTGCAGTGAGAATATCCATTTCGAATTCGAGGCCAGGGCATTGAGGGAACGTCTCAAAGCACGGGGCTACAGCAATAAATGTCTAAAAAGAGCCTATCTTAGAGCGAAAAGAAACCAACGTAATCAACTAATTTATAGGCCTACAAAATCAAAACCGGTCCCTGGCCTTAGAATGATCACTACCTTCTCTGGACAACACCGGCAAATGTGGGAGCTGTTGCAAAAGCACTGGTATTTGCTGATGGGAGACCCCAGGGTATCCAAACATCTCAAACACTACCCTGAGATTACTTTCTGTCGATCCCGATCAATTAAAGACCACTTAGTCCATAGTCACTATGCCCCACCACCTACAACGCAGATTAAAAACAAAGGCACCAGACCCTGCCACAAATGTGACTTTTGCAGATACATCCATGCATCTCGCAATATCTCTCTCCCCAATGGTCAGTTATACAACCCTAAATTCCTAGCTACATGCCAATCCATAGGCATAGTTTATATAATGATATGCGAATGCAATGCATATTATGTGGGTAAAACCAAACGCCCCTTTTTCCATCGGATTATAGACCATGTCTCTTTAGTTTGTAAAAAAAAGATGGAGACCCCTATAAGTCGACATATGGGCCTCCATCACCAATTTAATGATCGGATGATGCATTTTTACGTCTTGGAACATGTCCCCCCAAATGAAAGAGGGGGTAATTACGATAAAATCTTGTTACAACGTGAAACCAAATGGATTGTTACCCTCAATGCTTTAAAACATCCAGGCTTAAATGATACCTTGAGTTACAAACCTTTTTTATAATTATATATTTTTTTTTTTTTCTCACCTTTTTTTTTTTTTTTCTCACTTATATGTATTATAAATTATTTATGTATTAATTGATGGTTTAATCTGTTTCGATTATTATAATTTTTGTTATTGAATGCAATGTGGTATGAGCTTGTGCTTCGTCCTTGGTCTCCTTTCCTCTATATTCTTTGGCATGTACGGACACCCCGGGCACCTAGTCAATCATTTCCTAATCAATGCTTTGATTGCTTCGTTGCCCGCTTTTTGGACACCTAGTGCTGCTGCTTTTTTTGTTTCCGATTTATTCATACACACGGCATTCATCATATTATATAATCTGTGATAGCTTATTTGGGCTCCTTTCATTTAAAATATTAGGGCAATAAAAATCCCCAAACATGGCTGCGTGACAGTCACGTCAGATTGGTGACCTTTGACTTTATTTGCGCCATTGTATTTTGCAAATTTAATTCAATTTTCTCCTTTTTGAGCCCGGTGAGCCTTCTTACTATCATACTCATGGCATAGGATTTTCCAAGATGGCCACGGGCCCGCTTATTAGTACCCAACGTCATTTACGCTGCCCTCCGTATGGAAGTCGGATACGTGCGCATGCGCAGGTGTCTCCTTCAGTCCGCAGCGTGACGATGAGTCAGACGTCGTCACGCTGGAGAGGTTTAAAAGCGGGGCTTTTGTTTCGCCGCCAACTTCTGTCACTTCCTGCTTGACACACGAGGCAGAGGGATCCTCCTGACTGGCTATTCTGCTTAATTAAGAAATCTTGATTATCACAGTAAATCTCTGCATCTATGCTTATCTGCTTTTCACAACAATTATGCATTCTCAGTATCGAGGATACTTAGAGACATTCTTTTATTATGTCCATATCTTTCAGGTTCTCTGTGAGAGTTTGCAGCAATACCTCCAGGTCCAGCTTATCCATCAGCTGTGTATGGACGTATACTGCCCCCCTCTTTGACTGCTACTCCACTGCAATACAAGAACCATTTTTTATATTTTTTCAGCAATTTTGCAATCTACCATCTTTTGGATGTAGCCTTTTGTCATCTTTGATTGATTCTATTGAGGTATTTTTCGATTGTTTTTTGATTTTTCACGCTCATACATAATGCTACTGAAAATTATCTTATTCATTCAGACTTACTGTTCTCAATTTTTCTCTCTTCAAAGAAGTGTTATGCTTTAGGGATTTTATCCCTCTCTGCATGCCGTTATAGTGAGGTGGGAGCTGAGGAGGAAGCATTTGCCATTACACAAGTCTCTCTTTTAATTGTATATTTCTCTCTACAGGTAAGCT
This sequence comes from Lithobates clamitans, assembly GCA_037952925.1. NCBI lineage: Eukaryota > Metazoa > Chordata > Amphibia > Anura > Ranidae > Lithobates > Lithobates clamitans. The sequence continues at coordinate 10,706,460 of JBBGZY010000314.1, forward strand.
CTTTCGAGCCTAATGATGATTATACATATGAAGTGTTTTTTTTTTTTGTGATGCTTTAACATATGATACTTATACATTTGTAGATTTATCTACTATATATATTTATTATTTCTCCATTTTTTCATTTTTGTACATTGTTCATATTTCAATATCATGATTGTATGAGGTATAAGCAGACATGTATATGTATTGTTTACAGATATTTTCTTTATTCTTTCATAGTTGACTCTAATATCACAAATATATCTCCTGAAGAAGCTTATGCAAGCGAAACATGTTGAGAAAGTGGTATTAACTTCTGTATCAAAGGGTCATCCTTCCCTTTTTTCTGTTTTGTATATTGTCCTTTATTAATGTCTGTTTCCTTTTAATGAGAGTGTCCAATAAAATATGATTTTATGATACGTCCGGTATATTATTTGACTTAAGCACCGTTAAAAGTCCCTGAGGCATATATTAATGGCCTCAATGCCCTACTCTAATATTTTGTTACCAGTGGTTTAGACATTATTGGCTGTGTGTTGAGTTATTTTGAGGGGACGGCAAATTTACACTGTTATACAAGCTGTACACTCACTACTTTACATTGAAGGAAAGTGTAATTTCTTCAGTGTTGTCACATGAAAAGATAGAATAAAATATTTCCAAAAATGTGATAGGTGTACTCACTTTTGTGAGATACTGTAAATATATATATATATATATATATATATATATATATATATATATACACACACTGTATATATATATATAGGGCTCAACACTTCAAGTCCTGAGCTACTAGCCAGGCCTCAAGGGCAGAGATGTAATTAGAACCTTCAAGGCCCTGTGCAAAGAACCATGAAGGGCCCCCTGTCCCGGGGCCCTTTCCAATGATCCTGGGGTTCTTTTCTCCCATCATAGGGCCCTTGATTATGGTCCTGCAGTAGGATCCCTTCCTGGCGGCTTTTACACATTTGAACCGATTGAACCACTCATTGTTCTGTATAAGGGAGGCAGATGTAAACAGACATGTGTCCATTTACACCTGCCTGCATCCACTCCAATGAAAACAGATGGATGGAGATCCATTCTCATACATTTAGATTACAGTCAGACTGGTCCATAGAGAACAGCAGTCTGTTTCTGTGTCCACTCTGCACAAGTGGAGCAGGCATGAACCTGTCATCCGCCTGCTCAGCGGGGATCAGCAGAGAGATCCTAATGTAAAGGGGTCTCTGCTCACCAAAGCCCTCACTTACATCAGAGTCCCCCTTTACATTACAGTCCACAGATCTCTCCCTTACATTAGTGTGCTCAGAGGGTGGCGGGATAAGAGAGGATGGAAAGGGACACTTCCCTTACCATAGATGGAGGCTTGGACCCTGGAGTGGTCAGCAAACAAGGCCTACTAGCCTGTGCTATACATTAACATAGGCTGGCAGAGCATGCAGGGTCTTGTAGTGCACCACACCAGGTAAACCCCAGTGGGCTACCCATTATTTTTAACATGTAGAGTGTACTTTAATATAGTACCCCAACATAGTACATTACAACATAGAAATTCTCATTTCCTCGCTATTAACATTCTTAAAATATTGAGTGAGGTCCAATACACATTGCGATATAATATTTTTAAGCATATACATACATATTTTTAACCATCCCTGAGATTATTTAGATTGGTGTAATGGTATTTAGTATATATACCCTCTCTCTCTTTTTCTCTTTTTAACATATTTTTAATATTTTTTACATATTTTTATTAATTACATTCTTATTTTATTTTTTATTTTTTATTATTTTTTTATTATTTTTTATTTTTATTTTTTCCACATTTAATAACTTTTCCTTGCATTTTTTGTATATTAGATTTCCTCAGGTTATGCCCGTTTTTATGTAACTTACTGATTGGATTATTAATAGTCTTGGTATCTATTGATATGTTTACCAGTTAATATCTGGATTGTACTGGGTTGTTTTTGTCACTGCTACTCCGTATGAGCATTTTTCCTTTTTTATTCCATAACACCAGAGGGCGCCTAAGGAGGGTTTAAATTAGACCAAAATGTGTGCATTTCTCCTTCTAACTGTAGGTGGCGCCAGTTGAGTATCACTATAAAGATTGGATTTCTCTGGTGGCATATATGGGAGATTCCAATTTGATATGCTTACTGCTTGTTAATGACATACAACAGGTGATTGGCCGCAGTGACAACTACACCCGAGATATAAGGCGTATGGTATATCAAGATGGCAGCGCCTCAGATGACGTCCATGTGACAAAACGCGTAAGTCGGGACTAACTTGATACGCAATACGTCATATTCGGAAACTGTGGTTTCAGACGTGTGATCGGTGGAACTCAAGCTCTGCTTCAGGAAGCGTTGCTTCCCCGTGATGTTTGGAGAGCTGTGAGTCTGTGAGCTCCCTCTCCCCTTTTTTAACTTTCATTCCTTGGATTCGTTTTATCAATAATAAAAGAAGTTAAGACGGAGTTACACTATGTGGAACATTTTTTCTTCCTTTTTATAAATACACATATGTGGATACCTGGTCGGGAACTACGTTGAGAGAGGAGACAGTGGAGTCCTCTTCCCTGCCCGTGGACGGTTTTGTATTTTGAAGCCAGGAACGGGAGGATTACCGCAACTCAGGGACCGGGATTAACACTTCACGCTTGTAACCCTGCAGGGGTTGGGCGCTCTGGTGAGTGCAAACACATAAGGGGAACACTGTCACCTATGCCAGCACTTCTTGTTTGTTTTTTAATTTTAAAGAAGATTTTCACGAATTGGATGAAGCACTATGTCACTTTCTATGGACACTTAGTTCTGATTTTTATGAGATGTTAATAATATGTTCATACATGCACTGCACAATTTTGTCAATGATGATTGATGAGCACTTATAACACTTGGGGAGTAATATACTCATTGATTGTGTATTTTCTATTCGTTTATGGATGCATATTTGTTGTTGCATTTTTTGCACATATTTATTTTTAGCCCATCACTTTATATCCTCCTATAATAGGAAGGATTAGCTCTTGTTGGTTATACACATTTATTTACTTTATTTTACAGTTTATTGCATAGTATTGCCATAGTATTGCAGAGTATTGCAGAGTATTGCCATAGTATTGCAGAGTATTGCCATAGAATGGGCACTAAGCAGCACTGTGGGCTGGATCTGTAGTGCCCACAGCGCTGCAAACTATCTCTCCCTCTCTCCTCTCACACTGTACCAATCGGTACAGAGAGGGGAGGAGTCAGCATCATGACATGATGCCGGTTTGTTTACTGCTTCATCATTTGAGGGAGCGAACACGTGGTAAACGGCTTCTATCAGCAGCAATTTACCGTGATGCGCCGGGTCTTACGGATGTTCCCAGGTGCGCGTCCCAAGGGGGAGCATGGGAGCGCAATTCTGTGAGGACGTCCATGGACGCCCACCCAGAATAAGCCGGCCACGCTGTAGCCATCTTGCGGCTATGGCACGGTCAGCATGTAGTTAAATGTCTTTTTTTTTTCTTTATAAATGTCAGTTTTGCTGCAGTAGGTTCTGTACACAGTACAGATGCACCGCTTTACAGGCAGACCAAGGGGACCCCCAGGCACTATATTTAAATTCATTTTTCTATTTTATTGTTCCACTTTAAAAACACTGCTCCTTTAAAAATGATCTTTTTCAAAAGTTTTTTGTTGCATAGGTACATGTCCTCCATGGCAATACTCGGTCCCCTATACCCTTTTTATGGTGAATAACTTCCATATAAGCCTTCAAAACGGGCACTTTTGATTTTTCAAGTTTGGGTCCTGTAGACTTCAATGGGGTTTGCAATGTTTGAGAGTTCTGGCGCGAACCGAACCGGGGGGTGTTCAGCCCATCTCTGCTTATAACCATAATATTATTGTACAATCAGTAGGGTCAGATATACACTTCGGAATAATAACATATTTCTTGAACTATAGAATATTTTGTAAATACTTGCTGCAATTCCTATCGCATATAATCCTTATTCAGCAATGCTACCCTATTTTATCATCACTGTTTGGTAGATACCCCCCAAAAAACATATGAAACTGAAAACACAGTTTATGTTTATATTTTGATGTCTCTCCCAATACCAAGAGTGTTGGTTAGGTTCAAAAACACTCAGGGCAAGGGCCAAAATAGCACCACATAATGTGGTCACTTAAAGAGCTCATTAATGCCTAAGTATTGAAAGAAAGTTAAAAATAGCTGCATTTTATGAACTTTTGATGTACTGGAAGTACAATGCACAATAAAAAGCATTGGCACCTTTTTTGATGTGCTATACACAATTTTAAAATAAACTAAAAGCATACTGCTATAGCATTTGTGAACTAGCCCTGCAGCAAGTATGAACCAACATTAATTTCTGCTAATAAAAGCAAAATGCTTCAGCTGGCTCTTTGGAGAGAGTCAGTTACAGATGAATTACTCCTCAACTTATAATTAATTCACAGAGCATAAAATGTGCAGATCCGTCTGTACAAAACAGTGAAAAATAATTCAATTACATTTCTTGATTATTTTTCCAAGAACTTAACGAGGAAAAATTAGTGAGTCCTAGACTCTGGAAATCACCCACCACACCCAATGGGAGATACTGGTTCTACTAAATCAATTACAGATATGGAAGAACTGATTCACATAAGCCACGATGTGATGACCCAGAACATCCACTCACAACGTGTTATACTCCCCGAAGATGCAGTAGCCTTAATGTTCATAAGTGGAGACCTTGGTTAACTAGTCTTACCTTTCTGCCAGGGATTGTGTTGCTATTGCAAGTGAAATCATACATACCATGTGCAAGAAGCAATTGTACTGAAATCTTTTTCCCACTTTGCACTTTAGTATTCATTATAAATGGCACCCCAACGCACTGTACAGTAGAGTGCAACACACAACATGCTGCATCACACCAAAACACCCATACTTTGCATTGTTGCACATTAGATTCATTTAAAAAAGGGTCGTGCATTTTTCATCTATTGTGATGTGTTGGCAGCTCATTCATAATGAATTTAATATTAATAAAATGCATGCCTCAAAGCTCCTCAACATACATGTGGTAATAACTGTGTTCCACCACCCACAGAAAATGATAAAAAAAATATACTGATAACAAATGTGCCGCTACTTACTATATAAACTATATACAAAAAGGTAAAAAATCATCAATAGCATATTAATAATATTCCACAGTAGCGCAAAAAATTGCACTACTGTGAAATATTATTAGTATGCTACTGATGATTTTTTATCTTTTTGTATATAGTTTATATCAGGGGTCTTCAAACTATGGCCCTCCATAGTTTGAAGTTGTTGTTTAGTTGTTTAGGAACTACAATTCCCATTATGCCTAGTCATGTCTGTGAATGTCAGAGTTTTACAATGTCTCATGGGATGTGAAGTTCCGCAACAGCTGGAGGGCCATAGTTTGAAGATCCCTAGTTTATATAGTAAGTAGTGGCACATGTTATCAGTATATTTTTTTATCATGTTCTGTGGGTGGGGGAACACATTTATTACCACATGTATGTTGATGAGGAGCTTTGAAAAGAAAAAAAGATTTTTTATTTAATCATTTTTATGCATGTGGTAATGCACCACAACAGATAATTCAAGTATGAATACACCCTGAATTTCTATATAAGACCATATATGAACATAACAAATATAGATATTTGATGGCTCCATTGCCTGAGAACGCACTACACTTGTTGTTAGGAGACAATGCGGCATGGATTGTTGACTTTAGATTTCTATTGCTGTCTGTGTATGACAGGGATATGCAATTAGCGGACCTCCAGCTGTTGCAGAACTACAAATCCCATGAGGCATAGCAAGACTCTGACAGCCACAAGCATGACACCCAGAGGCAGAGGCATGATGGGACTTGTAGTTTTGCAACAGCTGGAGGTCCGCTAATTGCAGATCCCTGGTGTATAATGATCTCCTAGGGAAATCCTTCCCTGCAGGAACAAAGACAGAAATGTATACATGGCAGTGCTTCTAGTCCTTCCCTAATGTATCCCCTCTTTTTAGTATTTCCTGATTTGAATGACTTTATTATGATGTCAAAGTAATCAAATTCAAATTTATTATTTAGTAAATTTAGTATCCATAGCCCTTGACATTTTTCACATTTTGTCATGTTACAACCAAAAATGTAAATATATTTATTGGGATTGTGATAGACCAACACAACGTGGCACGTAATTGTGAAGTGGAAGGGAAATGCTAAATGGTTTTCAAACTTTTTTTTACAAATAAATAACTGAAAAGTGTGGCATGTATTTGTATTCAGCCCCCTTTACTCTGATACCCCTACCTAAAATCTAGTGGAAACAAGTTGCCTTCAGAAGTCATCTAATTAGTAAATAGAATCTCAGTATAAATACAGCTGTTCTGTGAAGTCCTCAGAGATTGTTAGAGAACCTTAGTGAGCAAACAGCATTTTGAAGGCCAAGGAACACACCAGACATGTCAGGAATAAAGTTGTGGAGAAATTTAAAGCAGGGTTGGGTTATAAAAAAATATCTAAAGCTTTGAACGTCTCACCGAGCACTGTTCAATCCGTTATTACAAAAAGGAAAGAGTATGGCACAACGGCAAATCTACCAAGACATGGACGTCCACCTAAACTGACAAGCCAGGAAAGGAGCACATTAATCAGAGAAGCAGCCAAGGGGCCCATGGTAACTCTGAAGTTGCTGCAGAGATCCACAGCTCAGGTGGGAGAATCTGTCCACAGGACAACTATTCGTCATGCACTCCACAAATCGTGCCTTTATGGAAGAGTAGCAAGAAGAAAGCCATTGTTGAAAGAAGGCCATAAGAAGTCCCATTTGTGGTTTGCGAGAAGCCATGTGGGAGACACAGCAAACATGTGGAAGAAGGTGCTCTGGTCAGATGGGACCAAAATGTAACTTTTTGGTCTAAAGCAAAACGCTATGTGTGGTGGAAAACTAACACTGCACATCACCCTAAACACACTATCCCCACCATGAAACATAGTGGTGGCAGCATCATTTTGCGGGGATGATTTTATTCAGCAGGGACAGGGAAGTTGGTCAGAGTTGATGGGAAGAAGAATGGAGCCAAATACAGGGCAATCTTAGAAGAAAACCTGTAGAGTCTGCGAAAGACTTGAGACTGGGGCGGAGGTTCGCCTTCCAGCAGAACAATGACCCTAAACATACAGCCAGAGCTACAATGTAATGGTTAAGATCAAAGCAGATTCATGTGTTAGAATGGCCCAGTCAAAGTCCAGACCTGAATCCAATTGAGAATCTCTGCCAAGACTTGAAAATTGATGTTCACAGACGTTCCACATACAATTCGATAGAGCTTGAGCTATTTTGCAAGGAAGAATGGGCAAAAATTTCACTCTCCAGATGTCCAAAGCTGGTAAAGAAACCACAAAAATTTTTGCAGCTGTAATTGCAGTAAAAGGTGGTTCTACAAAGTATTGACTCAGAGGGCCTAAATAGAAATACAAGCCACACTTTTCAGTTATTTATTTGTAAAAAATTTTTAACCCATTTATCATTTTCCTTCCACTGCACAATTATGTGCCACTTTGTGTGGGTCTATCACATAAAATTCCAATAAAATACACTTACATTTTTGGTTGTAACATGACAAAATGTGGAAAATTTCAAGGGGAATGAATACTTTTTTAAGGCACTCTAATACCTGTAAAAATGTCATAGCACATTAAAAAGTGATTTTTTTTTGATAGTCACTAAAATATTGAAGGACACGCCCATGTCATCCATAGTTACATAGTTGCATAGTTGGTAAGGTTGAATAAAGACAATAGTCCATCCAGTTCAACCTGTGTAGGTGTAGGTATGTCAGTGTCAATATCATTTCCCATATCCCTGTATGTTGTGTTCTTTAAGATGCACGTCCAAGAGTCTTTTAAAAATATCAATACTCCCCACTGACACTACCAGTTGTGGAAGAGAGTTCCACATCCTTGTTGCCCTAACAGTGAAAAACCCCCTGCATAGCTTTTGGTTAAACCGCTTCTCCTTCAATCTCATTGTGTGGCCTCATGTCCTCTTACACTCCCTGAGACTGAATAGTTTTTTTCCTACACTGGGATCACCATTGAGGTATTTGTAAATTGCTATCATGTCCCCTCTCAAGCGTCTCTTCTCCAGCAAGAATAAATGTAGTTCTTCTAGTCATTCCTCATAATTGAGGTCCTCCAGGCCTCTTATTAATTTAGTTGCCCTTCTTTGTACTCTCTCCAGCTCCAGCACATCCCTTCTGAGGAATGGTTACAAGAACTAGATGGAATACTTCAGATTTGGGCAAACCAGAGTTTTATAAAGTGGCATTATTATAGTTTTATCTCTGGAGTATATCCCCTTTTTTATGCATGCTAAAATTCTGCCGGCTTTGGTAGCTGCAGCTTGACATTGCATGCTATTGATCAGTCTGTCTTATACTAGGACCCCCAGATCTTTCTCCATTCTTGATTCCCCCAGAGGTTCTCCCCCTAGTGAGTAGTTTGTGTTTATGTTTTTAGTGTATTACCTTATATTTCTCCACGCTAAAGCTTATTTTCCATGTAGTTTCCCACCCCATATCAATGTCAATCTGACAAGACAAAAATTATATGTATATTTACATAATCATTGTATTTCCAAATGTTATTTATTTGTTTGAAATGTGAAATTCAGAGGTGTTTTTACAAAGACAAAGTGTACAAGGTTAAGCTAAAGAGCAATTGAAAGTACACGTAAAGTCAAAACAAAAATACTAATAAAAAACAAAATTAATCCTAATGACAGCCCAACAATAGAAAAAAAATCATTTATGTTAATATTTCATATGCATGGGGGCATGGCCTGGACATGGCGGAGTAAGGTCGCTTAGAGCTCGAGCTCCCGACTCTTGACCCACTTATTGCGGCTGTAATGCCATTTATTCAACCGTGGGCTACCCGGCAATGAGCTATCGAAGGAAAGGCAAATACAGGGGATCCTCTAAGACTAACCCGGCCACCCAGATAGACAGGTACCTCAGGGAAAGGATCAAAGCTAGCCCGGAGGCCCGCACTGAGACAGCACGTGGAGAGACCCAGCCATCTTCTTCGTCAGCGGGAAGCATGGCGTCCTCTCAACAGATGAACTCTCAACCCTTGACGGGGATCCCAGCTCTATTGAATCCCTCTATGGGCAGCCAGTTGGTCACCGGTTGTTCTCCGCAGCTAACCGGAGATGACTCGGATATACGGACACTGTTAAAAGCGCTCCCAACTAAGGCGGATTTAGAAGCTCTCCCTACCAAAGCTGAAGGCGCTAGTTCTAAGAATGGAGGAGCAGCACCGCCGCGATCTTCAGGAGATCTGCACAGAAGTGCAGGAGATTGACGAGCGCTTAACTAGAGAAGAGGCTTCGGTCAATTCGTTGGAAAGCCGAGTGACACAGCTAGAGAGAGCTCAGCAGAAACAGCAGGAACAGCTTGCGGAGGTTCAGCTGCACGCCGAGGATTTGGAGAACCGGAGCCGCAGACAAAATTTAAGGTTTCGCGGCATTACAGAGGCAACAGGCCAGGAGAACCTTGCAGAGACAGTTCGAGCCATCATACATACACTGCTGGATGGAGACTTACCGGCCTCCTTGGAGTTCGATAGGGTGCACAGGGCGCTGGGCCCTAGACTGGCTGATGTAGATAGGCCTCGGGATGTTCTCTGTCATCTGCACCGCTACAGTCACAAGGAGCAGATCATGAGTGCAGCACGGCTCAAAGGTACAGTAGACTTTGATGGGGCACAAATCTCAGTTTACCCGGATATATCCCGAGCGACACTGGCGAGGAGAGCGATGCTAAAACCCCTGCTGGAGAGGCTAGGCCACGCTGATTTAACATACCGTTGGGGCTTCCCAGTGCAGTTAACCATTCGGAAGGGTAATGCCACCTTCACTCTACGGCGTCATGCGGAACTTCCTGACCTCTTTGCATTCCTAGACATGGAGCCCTTTCCGCTACGGAATTGGTTGGGTCCCTTATCGAGTAGAGAGCCTCGTCCTTCTGCCCAGAACGCTCCATTAGGTCTTCCCCGCCGATCATCCAGGCGCAGACAGAGGGAACCCACCCCACTGGGAAGGGGAGACCCGGAGCCGTAGCTCCTAAAGACGCACAAAAGTAAGTGACAGGCTGCTGTTTTTGTTACGAAACTGCATTTTTTAGGATCCCCCGAACAGTTAGACTCATTGTCTCTTCCTCCCACTCGTGTTGCGATTTCCGCCGAGTCCTACCTCTGCCCCGATGGAGCTCCCAACGTGGCCCACAACCTCGTGGTCTGTATTACAAAAGCTACAAGAACAGAGGTCTCCCCCAGCCAGTGGACACAGTGCTGCAGCTTTTTTTTTTGTTTTTTCAGTGTCTGCATTACAACTGGAGGGGGATCAGACGAATATTTACCTTGCGGGAGCAGTGATATCATGAGAGCCTAGGGGGTTGTCAGCCTGGGGGTTTTCCTGCCTCCAGGAAATGCTGCTACTTTTGAGCCCTGTAACCCATATTACACACCTCAGGAGCTATATACAAGATCCACCATCAAGCGACTGTCCCCCCCCCCTTTTTTTTTTTTTTCATCTTTTGATTTTTATTTTTTGGAAGGTCCTGTATAACCTGTTCGGTTGGAGGTTGAATATGTTATATTACAAATGTGATGCAGGACAATGTTATTCTACAAATGTGTTGAAGGTCAATGTTTTTCTAGGAACTTTTGAAGGGGGGTGTGGGGGTGGAGAGGTGGGGCATGGAAAGGGAGGTTAAGAGTATGTCTTTGATTTAATAGTGCTGCTTACAAGATTCATGCCTCCTAACAAGCTTTGCTTATAGTCCGGGAGCTCATTGAGCATGGTGGGCGGGCTCTGAGACATCATTGTCAATCAGGGGGGAGGTACACTTCCGCAACAGACAGGGTTATGGAAAGGTGGAGAGGAGGAGGCACGGGACTGATTACCAGTATCTGGGTGTATAGATAAACATACAACTGAGCCTGTCACTGTGGTGTTGAGTATTAAGGGCGCTAAAATGGGGCTATGCATCTCCCGCTGCACAATCGTTCATTTGATTGATGCTGGGGTCTCCCACGGAGATACTCTGTGTTGGGTCCGCCTTTGCAGAAGGAGGGCGGTATGGTGGGGGAGGCTGACCCTATGAGGATTCCCATTCTGCTCATGCAATGTGTGTTTCGTTCTGTCTTATAAAAAGGTTTATGTTACTGTTTTATTGCCTATGTTTATGCCTACGTTTTATACTAAATTAAAAAAAGGTGGGTCGGGATAGGGAGCTCCTGATCCCGTCGTGTGTAGCTACTAACCCACATAGGACTACACCCCTCTGGTGCTCAGATTTGAGACTCCACGGGTGTATTGAGACCAAGTCTCTTAGCGACTAAGGCGCTGTAGTTATTTGAGTTTACGGTTGCCTACGTGACTCTTTTTTTTTTCTCTTCTTCTCGCTATCTTTCATTCCCCTGCTTCCTTCCTCTGGCCCGTCTGGAACCATGAACCCAACAGAGACTCTTAGACTGATGACCATTAATACGGAGGGACTTAATACCCCGGAGAAAAGGTCCATGGTATTATCCAATCTGAGATATGCAAAAGCCCACATTTGCTTCCTCCAAGAGACCCACTTCCGAGCCAATTGCATTCCAAAACTCCATAATCGTACCTTCCCGACTGCATATCATGGGTGCTCGTCCGAGTCTAAATCTAAGGGGGTCAGTATACTTATACGATCCACGACACCATGGACACTACGCGACAAGTGGAGTGATAGTGAGGGACGGGCCTTGTTTGTGAAAGGGATGCTGGGCGGCTCTTTGGTAACCCTGGTAAATTTGTATCTTCCCAACACGGGCCAGATTGGTTTTCTGGAGTCTATCTTGACAGAATTAATGAATTTTGCCGAGGGGGAGGTGATTTTGGGGGGGGACCTTAATTTTATCATGGGCCCCTCCTTAGACACATCGAGACAAACTTCACAGGTATCCTATGCCGCACTTAAACGCCTAAATAATAGCTTTTATGCTTTCCACTTGGTAGATGTCTGGAGGATTCTACACCCGACCCAGAGAGATTATACCTTTTATTCACATCCACACGATTCGTATACAAGAATCGACCTCTTTCTGTTGCCCCAGTCTTTACTTTCTAAGGTGAAGGCTGCATCAATAGGATCCATCACCTTTTCAGACCATGCACCGGTTTTCGTCGATATAGATATTTTGCCCCCTAGGTCAAACAATGGCAGTGGAAGCTCAATGATACATTGATCCAAGACCCGGAAGTAGTTGAGGAAGTAGCTAGGGAGTTGAGGAATTTCTTCTCAACCAATGTAGAGGAGGGGTGCGCCCCATTGATGGTATGGGAAGCTCACAAGTGTTCTATTAGAGGTATTTTAATAAAAATAGGCACACGACGTAAGAAGGCAAGAGCTCAGCAAATACTTGACCTCTTGGATAAAATTAGAGCCTTGGAATCTACTCATAAACAATCCCTAGCCAACCAGACACTACTAGAACTTACCGCTCTAAGAGGCCAACTGAAATCCCTGGCATTGGAAAAAGCAAAAGCAGTCATTGCAAAGTGCAAACGCACTTTTTATGAACATAGTAACAAGTGTGGTAAATTATTGGCAAGAGCATTGAGAGCACAGCGGGCACAAACTTTTATCCCAGAACTGATGAGAGAGGATGGCTCTAGGGTGCACACCACAGAGGAAATCGCAGAACAGTTCTGCAAATACTACACCTTATTATATAATCTTAAGAATCCACCTTTGGGAAGTGAAAAAACCCGCGAACAGGAGGCAATTCAGAATTATATTCAAAATTCTGGCCTTCCACGATTGCCTGAGGAGGCGTTGAAAGAATTGGAAGAGCCATTGTCAGGAGAGGAGGTGGCGTTAGCCATGGCACGTATGCAAAATGGTAAGGCACCGGGCCCCGATGGGTACTCCTTGATGTATTACAAAACTTTTAGCGACCTATTAATACCACACTTCTTAGCTGCATATAATGACGCTGGAGAGGGGGCGGTTCCACCGGAAGACTCACTGCGAGCCTTCATTTTAGTGATTCCCAAGGAGGGCAAGGACTCTCTACTTTGCCAAAACTATAGGCCAATTTCACTCCTTAACATTGATCTAAAGATCTTCACTAAGATTCTCTCCATGAGGTTGTCGGAGTGGACTTCGATAGTACACTTAGACCAGCTAGGATTTGTGCCCTCACGGGAGGCGAGGGACAACACCACAAAGGCAATAAATCTTATTCATGTTGCTAAAACCCGTAGAACTCCAATGCTACTTCTCTCTACTGACGCCGAAAAGGCGTTCGATAGAGTGAACTGGCCTTTCTTAGTGGAGACCCTACAACACATAGGCTTGGGGGAAAGGATGATGGGCTGGATACAAGCCATCTATTCTAGGCCCACAGCACGAGTGAAAGTTAATGGCCAGCTCTCCGCTTCATTTGGTATTACCAATGGGAGGAGGCAAGGGTGTCCACTATCCCCATTGATTTTCATCCTTTCATTGGAACCCTTCCTACGCAAGGTGAGAGATAACCCTAACATAACAGGCGTACATATAGATGAATCCCTATCTCCAAAAATAGCTGCTTTTGCAGACGACTTACTCTTTTTCATAACTAACCCCCTGGTTTCCATACCTAACCTTATGGCGGAATTGCAAACATATGGAACACTGTCTTTCTTCAAAATTAATTTTCAGAAATCGAAAGCCTTAAATGTTTCCATGTCAGCCTCCTTGAACAACCTCTTAAGAGCAGATTTCCCGTTTAAATGGGCGGGGGCTAGCATTAAATATTTGGGCATTCGTCTATCAAGTAGAGTAGAAGATATCTTTTCTATTAATTCCCCCCCTCCTAACAGAGATCAAAAAAGACTTATTGAAATGGCAGTCAGGCATGTTTTCTTGGTTTGGACGGTGTAGTATAATAAAAATGAACATCATGCCACGTATACTATACCATCTTCAGACCCTCCCTGTCAAAGTTCCACATACATTCCTCAGAGCAGTGAACCGTACTTTGATCAGGTTCATTTGGGCACAGAAACCTCCACGGCTGTCGCAGGCCATTTTAAGGCTACCTAAAACATCGGGAGGCATGGCTCTCCCAGATGTAAGCCTGTATCACGCCACTTGTCATTTGACAAGAATCATTGATTGGTGCCGCAACGAAAAACTAAAACAGTGGATTCAAATAGAACGGCTGATGGCTAGACTGGACTTGAAAGGTCTACCTTGGTGTCTAAGGAATCTACCAGAGTATATTTTAAAACACCCTACGATAGGAGAGACATGGCGAATAGCCCAGAAAACCGTGCGAGAACACTCGATCGCAAATATCCCTTCACCGCTTACTCCGATGATGGGGAACCCGGCTTTCAGTCCAGGTATGAGTGACCCCAGGTTTAAGGAACTGAAAGGAAAGGACAAATACCAACTTTGCCATTTCATACAGAATAGACATTGGATGTCCAGACAAACAGTGATAGATGATCCCTCTTTGGTCTGTCTCTCCTTCTGGCAGAGGCTTCAATTAGCACACTTCATCACAGCACAGCCCTCACCGGCACCCTACCTAAGACCCTTGACTTCATTTGAGCAACTCTGTTTAGAGCAGGAACCAGCGCGCCACACCATCTCGATAACATGCCAACTCTTACTTACTCCTCCCAAGGGGTGTAGACCTCCATACATTGCCAGGTGGCAAAGGGATTTGGGAGTTCAGTTCTCTGAGAAACAAGTGGAGCGAATAATTCGCTTCACTTATAAAACATCGATCTGTGCTAACCAGCAGGAGGCAGGGTTCAAGGTGCTATTACAATGGTATTACACTCCAGTGAGGTTACACCGGATGTTTCCTCAAAGTTCGGACCACTGTTGGAGGTGTGGGGAAGAGGTGGGTACCCTTCTTCATGTCTTCTGGACATGTAGGCTTCTGACATCCTTTTGGTCCGAGGTTCATCGCATAACGCAAAAGTTCACGGACCGGAGTCCTGAGTTCTATTTAATACACCACCATGACATACCGAGCAAAACGTACAGAAAGTCAATCCTACCCTTATTGACCATGGCAGCGAAAAGTTGTATTCCCCTACTTTGGAAAAGAACGGAGCCCCCTTGTGTGGCGTTATGGTTACGGAAGGTAGCTGACATACATAAAATGGAGGACCTTTTAGCAACAGAAAAGTGTACCAGAGAACAATTTCTTAAGAAGTGGTACTATTGGCTGGAATTTTTCTACTCTGAGGAGTATGCAAGGCTGATGCAATAAATTTTGTGGGTTATAACATTTTGATAAGGACAATGTAAAGTCTCTGTGGGGTATGGAGGAAGGAATGCATCTTCCCCCTTTCCCTTTTCCTTTATTTTCCCCCCTCCATATAGTCTTCTCCTGCATCTTACTTGTTTTCCTCCACTCTTTTCTGGAGTGGGCCCCCCCCCCTTTTTTTTTCCTCTCTCTCCTCTGTCTCTCCCCCTCTTACTATCTTAGTATTTTCTTTCTTTTTGTCGTTTCTCTCGTTAATCTTTTTATTCTCGATAGGCCTAACAGGTTCTTCTGACCTCTTAACAAGCCTGATGATTACCAGGTGTCATTTTTCACTATATTGGCTATTAGGGATGAGCCGAACACCCCCCTGTTCGGTTCGCACCAGAACATGCGAACAGGAAAAAAGTTTGTTTGAACACGCGAACACCGTTAAAGTCTATGGGACACGAACATGAATAATCAAAAGTGCTAATTTTAAAGGCTAATATGCAAGTTATTGTCATAAAAAGTGTTTGGGGACCTGGGTCCTGCCCCAGGGGACATGGATCAATGCAAAAACATTTTTTAAAAATGGCAGTTTTTTCAGGAGCAGTGATTTTAATAATGCTTAAAGTCAAACAATAAAAGTGTAATATCCCTTTAAATTTCATACCTGGGGGTTGCTATAGTATGCCTGTAAAGGGGCACATGTTTCCTGTGTTTAGAACAGTCTGACAGCAAAATGACATTTTGAAGGAAAAAACTCATTTAAAACTACCGCGGCTATTGCATTGCCGACAATACACATAGAAGTTCATTGATAAAAACGGCATAGGAATTCCCCAAAGGGGAACCCCAAACCAAAATTTAAAAAAAAAAATGACATGGGGTTCCCCCTAAATTCCATACCAGACCCTCCAGGTCTGGTATGGATTTTAAGGGGAACCCCCGCGCCAAAAAAAAAAAAAAAAACGGCGTGGGGTCCCCCCAAAAATCCATACCAGACCCTTATCCGAGCACGCAACCTGGCAGGCCGCAGGAAAAGAGGGGGGGATGAGAGTGCGCCCCCCCCTCCTGAACCGTACCAGGCCACATGCCCTCAACATTGGGAGGGTGCTTTGGGGTAGCCCCCCAAAACACCTTGTCCCCATGTTGATGAGGACAAGGGCCTCATCCCCACAACCCTGGCCGGTGGTTGTGGGGGTCTGCGGGCGGGGGGCTTATCGGAATCTGGAAGCCCCCTTTAACAAGGGGACCCCCAGATCCCGGCCCCCCCCCCTGTGTGAAATGGTAAGGGGGTACAAAAGTACCCCTACCATTTCACTAAAAAACTGTCAAAAATGTTAAAAATGACAAGAGACAGTTTTTGACAATTCCTTTATTTAAATACGTCTTCTTTCTTCTATCTTCCTTCATCTTCTGGTTCTTCTGGTTCTTCTGGCTCTTCTGGTTCTTCCTCCGGCGTTCTCGTCCAGCATCTCCTCCACGGCGTCTTCTATCTTCTTCTCCTCGGGCCGCTCCGCACCCATGGCATGGGGGGAGGCTCCCGCTCTTCTCTTCATCTTCTTCATCTTCTTCTCTTCTTCTTTTCTTCTCTTCTTCTCTTCTTCTCTTCTTCATTTTCTTCTCCGGGCCGCTCCGCACCCATGCTGGCATGGAGGGAGGCTCCCGCTGTGTGACGGCGCTCCTCGTCTGACAGTTCTTAAATAACGGGGGCGGGGCCACCCGGTGACCCTGCCCCCCTCTGACGCACGGGACATGACGGGACTTCCCTGTGGCATTCCCCGTGACGTCACAGGGAAGTCCCGTCAAGTCACCGTGCGTCAGAGGGGCTTCCAGATTCCGATAAGCCCCCCGCCCGCAGACCCCCACAACCACCGGCCAGGGTTGTGGGGATGAGGCCCTTGTCCTCATCAACATGGGGACAAGGTGTTTTGGGGGGCTACCCCAAAGCACCCTCCCAATGTTGAGGGCATGTGGCCTGGTACGGTTCAGGAGGGGGGGGCCGCACTCTCGTCCCCCCCTCTTTTCCTGCGGCCTGCCAGGTTGCGTGCTCGGATAAGGGTCTGGTATGGATTTTTGGGGGGACCCCACGCCTTTTTTTTTTTTTTTTTTGGCGCGGGGTTCCCCTTAAAATCCATACCAGACCTGAAGGGTCTGGTATGGAATTTAGGGGGAACCCCACGTCATTTTTTTTTTTTTTTATTTTGGCCGGGGTTCCCCTTAATATCCATATCAGACCTGAAGGGCCTGGTATGGAATTTAAGGGGACTCCTACGTCTTTTTTTTTTTTTAATTTTGGTTCGGGGTTCCCCTTTGGGGAATTCCCATGCCGTTTTTATCAATGAACTTCTATGTGTATTGTCGGCAATGCAATAGCCGCGGTAGTTTTAAATGAGTTTTTTCCTTCAAAATGTCATTTTGCTGCCAGACTGTTCTAAACACAGGAAACATGCGCCCCTTTACAGGCATACTATAGACACCCCCCAGGTACGAAATTTAAAGGGATATTACACTTTTATTGTTTGACTTTAAGCATTATTAAAATCACTGCTCCTGAAAAAACGGCCGTTTTTAAAAAAAATTTTTGCATTGATCCATGTCCCCTGGGGCAGGACCCAGGTCCCCAAACACTTTTTATGACAATAACTTGCATATTAGCCTTTAAAATTAGCACTTTTGATTTCTCCCATAGACTTTTAAAGGGTGTTCCGCCGGCATTCGAATTTGCCGCGAACACCCCAAATTGTTCGCTGTTCGGCGAACTTGCGAACAGCCAATGTTCGAGTCGAACATGAGTTCGACTCGAACTCGAAGCTCATCCCTATTGGCTATATATAAGAAGAATCTATATCATACATAGGACACAGGGTGCCTTCCTTACCAAGAGATGGGTTACTCGAATAAAGACGTTATAGGTCTACTAAAATGGATCTCTTTTATGGTTTGATTGGTATAATGGATAATTCGAGATTTTCATGCAACACTATTATAATCTTGTGTCCTATGCTCTATTGCGTTCTAGTGCATATATTGTATGGCATGTCTACTGTTATTTTTATCTTATGTTATTTCAAATAAAGAATTAAAAAAAAAAAAAAAATATTTCATATGCATATGGGGAGTATGTCCCCTCACAACACAGTTGTAACCACACTCATGTGAACATGAAATCAGAGCTTTACATGTTTGCATGAAAATTTTCTTGATGTGCTATATATATATATATATATATATATGCCTTGCTAAAGAAGCTGAGGGTAAAGGTGATGGCCAA
Organism: Lithobates clamitans; assembly: GCA_037952925.1. Taxonomy (NCBI): domain Eukaryota; kingdom Metazoa; phylum Chordata; class Amphibia; order Anura; family Ranidae; genus Lithobates; species Lithobates clamitans. The sequence goes on from JBBGZY010000314.1 coordinate 10,725,068, forward strand.
GCATGTCTCCAGGCCTAAACCTTATTGAGCATCTGTGGGGTATCCTCAAACAGAAGGTGGAGGAGTGCAAGGTCTCTAACATCCACCAGCTCCGTGATGTATTCATAGAGGAGTGGAAGAGAACTCCAGTGGCAACCTGTGAAGCTCTGGTGAACTCCATGCCCAAGAGGGTTAAGGCAGTGCTGGAAAATAATGGTGGTCACACAAAATATTGACACTTTGGGCCCAATTTGGACATTTTCACTTAGGGGTGTACTCACTTTTGTTGCCAGAGGTTTAGACATTAATGGCTGTGTGTTGAGTTATTTTGAGGGGACAGCAAATTTACACTGATATACAAGCTGTATACTCACTACTTTACATTGTAGCAAAGTGTCTTTTCTTCAGTGTTGTCACATGAAAAGATATAATAAAATATTTACAAAAATGTGGGGGGGGGGTTTACTCACTTTTATATATATATATATGTATATTGTCAAAAGTATTGGAATACCTGCCTTTACACCCACATGAACTTTAATGGTATCCCAGTCAGTTTGTAGGGTTCAATATTGAGTTTGCCCACACTTAGCAGCTATAACAGCTTCAACTCTTCTGGGAAGGCTGTTCACAAGGTTTAGGAGTGTGTCTATGGGAATGTTTGACCATTTTTCCAGAAGCGCATTTGTGAGATCAGGCACTGATATTGGACAAGAAGGCCTGACTTGCAGTCTCCGCTCTATTTCATCTGAAAGGTGTACTATTAGGTTGAGGTCGGGACTCTGTGCAGGCCAGTCAAGTTCCTCCACCCCAAACTCACTCATCCATGTCTTTATTAGGGATGAGCCGAACACCCCCCTGTTCGGTTCGCACCAGAACATACGAACAGGAAAAAAGTTCGTTCGAACACGCGAACACCGTTAAATTCTATGGGACACGAACATGAATAATCAAAAGTGCTAATTTTAAAGGCTAATATGCAAGTTATTGTCATAAAAAGTGTTCGGGGACCTGGGTCCTGCCCCAGGGGACATGGATCAATCCAAAAATTTTTTTTAAAAACGGCCGTTTTTTCAGGAGCAGTGATTTTAATAATGCTTAAAGTCAAACAATAAAAGTGTAATATCCCTTTAAATTTCATACCTGGGGGTTGCTATAGTATGCCTGTAAAGGGGCACATGTTTCCTGTGTTTAGAACAGTCTGACAGCAAAATGACATTTTGAAGGAAAAAACTCATTTAAAACTACCGCGGCTATTGCATTGCCGACAATACACATAGAAGTTCATTGATAAAAACGGCATGGGAATTCCCCAAAGGGGAACCCCGAACCAAAATTAAAAAAAAAAAAAAAGACGTAGGAGTCCCCCTAAATTCCATACCAGACCCTTCAGGTCTGGTATGGATTTTAAGGGGAACCCCGCGCCAAAAAAAAAAAAAAAAACGGCGTGGGGTCCCCCCAAAAATCCATACCAGACCCTTATCCGAGCACGCAACCTGGCAGGCCGCAGGAAAAGAGGGGGGACGAGAGTGCACCCCCCCCTCCTGAACCGTACCAGGCCACATGCCCTCAACATTGGGAGGGTGCTTTGGGGTAGCCCCCCAAAACACCTTGTCCCCATGTTGATGAGGACAAGGGCCTCATCCCCACAACCCTGGCCGGTGGTTGTGGGGGTCTGCGGGCGGGGGGCTTATCGGAATCTGGAAGCCCCCTTTAACAAGGGGACCCCCAGATCCCGGCCCCCCCCTGTGTGAAATGGTAAGGGGGTACAAAAGTACCCCCCTACCATTTCACTAAAAAACTGTCAAAAATGTTAAAAATGACAAGAGACAGTTTTTGACAATTCCTTTATTTAAATACTTCTTCTTTCTTCTATCTTCCTTCATCTTCTGGTTCTTCTGGTTCTTCTGGCTCTTCTGGTTCTTCCTCCGGCGTTCTCGTCCAGCATCTCCTCCGCGGCGTCTTCTATCTTCTTCTCCTCGGGCCGCTCCGTACCCATGGCATGGGGGGAAGGCTCCCGCTCAGGGCCGGTGTTTCCACTAGGCAAACTAGGCGGCCGCCTAGGGCGCCCTGCTGCCTAGGGGGCGCCCGGCCACTGGTTTTCCTACTCTCTTCTCTCTGCAGCAAGCAACTAAGTCTCAGCATCAGCAGGCAGCCGCAGCTCCATTCACACATAGTGTCAGAGGTGCAGCAGTGGTGGAGGACTGTGTCTGTGTCCCGACTCCCGCAGCAAGCAAACATTCATTGATGGGCACTGGTAGGCTGTATTGAAGGGTGCTGGTAGGCTGCATTTGATGGGTGCTGGTAAGGATACATTTGATGGGTGCTGGTGAGGCTACATTTGATGGGTGCTGGTGAGGTTACATTTGATGGGCGCTGGTGAGGTTACATTTGATGGGCGCCGGTGAGGCTGCATTTGATGGGCGCCGGTGAGGCTGCATTTGATGGGCGCTGGTGAGGCTGCATTTGATGGGCGCTGGTGAGGCTACATTTGATGGGCGCTGGTGAGGCTGCTTTTGATGGGCGCTGGTGAGACTACATTTGATGGGCGCTGGTGAGGCTACATTTGATGGGTGCTGGTGAGGCTACATTTGATGGGCGCTGGGTGGGGCTGCATTTGATGACGCTGGTGAGGCTACATTTGATGGGCGCTGGTGAGGCTGCATTTGATGGGCGCTGGTGAGACTACATTTGATGGGCGCTGGTGAGGCTGCATTTGATGGGTGCTGGTGAGGCTGCATTTGATGGGTGCTGGAGAGGCTGTATTTGATGGGTGTTTTATTAAAAAGGTGGGATTTACATGGGCAGGGAAAAGGGGGCGGAGTCAGCCGGGGGGCGGCAAAATGAAGTTTCGCCTAGGGTGTCAAAAATCCTTGCACCAGCCCTGCTCCCGCTCTTCTCTTCATCTTCTTCATCTTCTTCTCTTCTTCTTTTCTTCTCTTCTTCTCTTCTTCTCTTCTTCATTTTCTTCTCCGGGCCGCTCCGCACCCATGCTGGCATGGAGGGAGGCTCCCGCTGTGTGACGGCGCTCCTCGTCTGACAGTTCTTAAATAACGGGGGCGGGGCCACCCGGTGACCCCGCCCCCCTCTGACGCACGGGACATGACGGGACTTCCCTGTGGCATTCCCCGTGACGTCACAGGGAAGTCCCGTCAAGTCACCGTGCGTCAGAGGGGGCGGGGTCACCGGGTGGCCCCGCCCCCCGTTATTTAAGAACTGTCAGACGAGGAGCGCCGTCACACAGCGGGAGCCTCCCTCCATGCCAGCATGGGTGCGGAGCGACCCGGAGAAGAAAATGAAGAAGAGAAGAAGAGAAGAAGAGAAGAAAAGAAGAAGAGAAGAAGATGAAGAAGATGAAGAGAAGAGCGGGATCCTCCCCCCATGCCATGGGTGCGGAGCGGCCCGAGGAGAAGAAGATAGAAGACGCCGCGGAGGAGATGCTGGATGAGAACGCCGGAGGAAGAACCAGAAGAACCAGAAGAACCAGAAGAACCAGAAGATGAAGGAAGATAGAAGAAAGAAAAAGTATTTAAATAAAGGAATTGTCAAAAACTGTCTCTTGTCATTTTTAACACTTTTGTACCCCCTTACCATTTCACACAGGGGGGGGGCCGGGATCTGGGGGTCCCCTTGTTAAAGGGGGCTTCCAGATTCCGATAAACCCCCCTGCCCGCAGACCCCCACAACCACCGGCCAGGGTTGTGGGGATGAGGCCCTTGTCCTCATCAGCATGGGGACAAGGTGTTTTGGGGGGCTACCCCAAAGCACCCTCCCAATGTTGAGGGCATGTGGCCTGGTACGGTTCAGGAGGGGGGGGGCGCACTCTTGTCCCCCCCTCTTTTCCTGCGGCCTGCCAGGTTGCGTGCTCAGATAAGGGTCTGGTATGGATTTTTGGGGGGACCCCACACCGTTTTTTTTTTTTCTTTGGCGCGGGGTTCCCCATAAAATCCATACCAGACCTGAAGGGTCTGGTATGGAATTTAGGGGGAACCCCACGTCGTTTTTTTTTTTTAAATTTTGGCTGGGGTTCCCCTTAATATCCATATCAGACCTGAAGGGCCTGGTATGGAATTTAGGGGGACTCCTACGTCTTTTTTTTTTTTTAATTTTGGTTCGGGGTTCCCCTGCCGTTTTTATCAATGAACTTCTATGTGTATTGTCGGCAATGCAATAGCCGCGGTAGTTTTAAATGAGTTTTTTCCTTCAAAATGTCATTTTGCTGTCAGACTGTTCTAAACACAGGAAACATGCGCCCCTTTACAGGCATACTATAGACACCCCCCAGGTACGAAATTTAAAGGGATATTACAGCTTTATTGTTTGACTTTAAGCATTATTAAAATCACTGCTCCTGAAAAAACGGCCGTTTTTAAAAAAAATTTTTGCATTGATCCATGTCCCCTGGGGCAGGACCCAGGTCCCCAAACACTTTTTATGACAATAACTTGCATATTAGCCTTTAAAATTAGAACTTTTGATTTCTCCCATAGACTTTTAAAGGGTGTTCTGCCGGCATTCGAATTTGCCGCGAACACCCCAAATTGTTCGCTGTTCGGCGAACTTGCGAACAGCCAATGTTCGAGTCAAACATGAAGCTCATTCCTAGTCTTTATGAACTTATGAACTTTATGATTTTAAGGGTTCCCCTTAAAATCCATACCAGACCCGAAGGGCCTGGTATGGACTGGGGGGACCCCCCATACTGTTTTTTTTTTTTTTCCATCTATATTGCCAGGAGCCGGCAATTACATTACAGCTGCCAGCAAGTTTAAATTAAAATTTTCCCTTTAGTAATGTCATTATTGCTGCAGGATGTTCTATACATTGTACAGATGCGCCACTTTACAGGCAGAATAAGAGGTCCCCCAAGCAGGATATTTAAAGGAATATTTAATTGTTATTGTTTCACTTTATGTATCATTAAAATCACTTCTCCTTTAAAAATGATTGTTTTAAAAACTTTTTTTGCATTGATATATGTTACTTAGGACAGTACCCAGGTCCCCATACACTTTTTATGGCAATAATGAGGATTTTTCATGTTCGTGTCCCATAGACATTATTGGGATTCGCATGTTCACTAGAACTTTTTGCCTGTTCGAGGTGTTCTGGTACGAACTAAACCGGGAGGTGTTCATCCCATCCCTACAAACAAATGGATAAAGCGTACCGTGGTGAAGACTATAAATAGGCACCATAGGTGTGCACAGCCTATTTCATTAGGGTGTGCACCCCAAAGCTAAAACACACATGAATGTGCTGAGCGGCTTCCTGTTCATTCACATTGAAGCATAGTAAACACAGTTATGATTGAACACAGTGAGTGTGTTCACAGTGTTCATTTAGAAAAGGAAGGGGATGGTAAATGAGATATTAATTAGCCATCTTCTCCATCCTGAAACATCCCCTACAGCAGCTGCGGGGTAGAGGAGAGGAGGGAAGCCAGCAGTACCATGGTGGGGGGCATGCAACACGGGGGTAAGGCCCAGGCAGAAGGGGGAATCGGCACTAAACAGAGTTATTAGGGTGTGCCCAGGCACACCTGGCACACCCTCTGTGCACGCCCATGATAGGCACATACACCAAAAAAGCAAGAAGCCAACATATAGCATCTAAAAAGCATATAAAGAGCATCCAAAAAGCAATGTGGTGCACTTATGTGAGAAAATATCTTACACTTGCAAATGCTCTAAAATAAGTATTATGTAAGTGCAAACCAAGTTCAATTATTCATTTAAAAAAAAAATTATCATGTGAACATAACACTAGGTGTAATACAGCTAGTATGGTTATACTTCTTTCAGAAAAAGGTTACTTACCTTATGCTTTGTCACCAGGACAGGAGCCGTTATCTTTTAGTGTGGGGGTCGTTTGGATCATTATGAGTATATTCTCTACATTAGCATCTGCAATTTCCATAAATCCATTTATCCATCTGCTAAGCTTATCTGTCCATCCATAATCCTAAAGCATTAACATGTATCTCAATATTTTTCTGCAGTTTTGTACATCTACACAGTCCTTAAACAGTTCTTGTATCTTGGTATATTTTTCCAATCTAGTGCCACACTATTGCATTATGTTAACTGGATATGTGATGTATATATGATAACAAGTAATACAAACTTTTAATTAGTAACTTTCTTAAACTAAAAACTATACCTTAAAACAAGCTTACTGTACTCTAATGATTTATAACATTAAAAATCAAGGATTAAATTATATTGAGTGCGGTGATACAAATTATACAAATCTTTGCAAAATATCTTGCTTGTGCTACAAAGGGCCAAAACTAAAGAGTATAAATTACAAAATGTATGATGGTAAAGATCATATATAGATTTGCACACCTTGAAAGCAACACTATTATATAAAACATTGAAAAAGCACTGCTAGAAGGGATAGACAAATCATCCAATATAAAAAAAGGAACATATATATATATATATATATATATATATATATATATATATATATATATATATATATAGTGAGAGTGAGAGAGCCCCTGTCTTAGTGAAAATGTGTGTAAAATGGACACAGGACTTTCAAAAAAGCAATTTGAGAAGTTCCACCAAAAGATCGGTGAGCAGAGAAAACTATGCTTTAGGTTTTCTCTGGATTTTTTAAGTCTGGATTGGGGCTGGAAACTTGAAGACTTCAAAAAACATTGGGAGGTATGGAGTCTTCAGTCATGTGCCCTGGTTTTCCAGAAGCTCTGCAGGTTGTGTGTGTCCAGGTGCACAGTTATTAGGCAGAGCTGAGCATAGTGTGTGTGGAAAAGGAGTTGGTGTTGGAGCAGTTGCTGCAGACAGGAAGGAGGGGTGCTACCGTTTAAGAACCCAGGCAACATCCTTGAGACTGTACTCCATGTGGGAGAGGTTCCAGGTCAGTGGACTGAGGGAGTCAGGGAGACTATAGCTGAGACAACTGGAAGAGAGAGTCTTGGGGACTGTGAGTCTTGGAGGTGTGTGGAAGCCTGGAGTGTCAGAGCCCCTTCCTAGAGGCCAAAAGTGGGCCTGTGCAGCAAGGAACTGCGCCCAAGGCTGACCGAGCCTTAAGAGCCAGGTGGATTGGCATTTGGGAGAAGAACCCCTGTGTGGGAAACCAAGTGTGTGTGTGTGTGTGAACTTTCATCTTTTTGTTACTTTAAAAAAAAAGTGGGCTACCACGCCCTTAAACCTTAGTTTCTGTTGGCTGTGAACTCTGAACGCATCTATCACTGAGTTAGACATCCCCCAATGTGTGTGTGTATGTGTATGTACATATATATATATATATATATATATATATATATATATATATATATATATATATATATATATATATAATATATATTCAAGTGGGATTACTGCAAAAAAATGTTTTAATGCAGAAGTTTAAAACATCAAAAAATTCAGGCAGTCATGGTAACAGTTTCGGGCTAATACAGATCACGCCCCTTCTTCAAAACCTCATGCCTATAAATGACCACATACATGGAACAATATATATATAGAGATATCTATCTATCTATCTATCTATCTATCTATCTATCTATCTATCTATCTATCTATCTATCTATCTATCTATCTATCTATCTATCTATCTATCTATCTATCTCACCAGCAATCTCTTAAACAATCAAACAATCTGGAATCAATTAATTGATAGATCATTGTGTGAAACATTTAGTGAATATATAATATAATACAATCTTGAAACGAAAGATCAACAGGTATGACAATATTCCCACACTTCACAGATTAGATCAATTGGGAATCCTATATAGAAAAATAAAAATATAAATTGTGTGTGCATGTATGTGTGTGTGTATATATATATATATACATATATATATATATATATATATATATATATATATATATATATTATAAAACACATTAACAATAATGAAATTAAAAAAAACCCGAACTTATATATACATGAAAAAAATATATATAGATATACTGTGATCCGTAAAACTAATTAATAGTGAGCATGCCCATGTGATTCATATCAAAACATAAAAAGTATACAATTTTAGAGAAATAAATACAAATCAAAATCTAAATTTAACCCTTTAGGTTGAAGGATATCAAGCTGATGTATCCAATTAACTTCTCTTTTTCTCAACTCCAATTCCCTATTTACCCCCCCCCATCTATTTTTTGACACACCATCAATGACCATAAATTTAAGTTGCGAAACCGTGTGGTCCTTTCCTATAAAGTGTCTAGCTAGTGGTAATTTGTCCAACGTATCCCTAATGGAGTATTTGTGTCCGGCGATACGATCCTATATTTTCTGTTTGGTCTCCCCCACATAGAGAAGGCCACAAGGGCATTTGATGATGTATATGACATAGGAGGATTGGCAGGTATAATAGTATTCTATTGATATATCATAACCTTTTAGAGGATGTGAAAAACTTTTGCCCTTAATCATACTAGTACATTGTATACAACAAAGGCAAGAGAGGATCCCATGTTTTAAGGTCCTAAAAAGGTCACACGAGTAGTAGGTGCAGAATATTGCTCAGATTTTACTAATTTATCATAAATAGTCTTCCCTCGATGGTATGAGGGTAGAGGGTAATGGTAAAACTCTGGGATCGAATGGTAACTGCTATTCAGAATTGACCAGTGTTTTTTAATAATGTTGTTTATTTTATTAGAAAATGGGTGAAATTGAGTAATGAAAGGCATTCTGCGACCCGAAGCATACATTTTTGAATTATTATGTAAATTGATACGTTCTCTATGAACCGTATCTCTGGGATATCCCCGCTGTCGCAGCCTGTCTTCCATTTCATTTAGTTAAATTTCCCATGTCAGAATTGCTAGTGATCCTTGCTACCCGTTTGATTTGACTCCAGGGAATAGATTTAAAACCCCCCAGGGGATGGAAGCTAGAAAATTGTAATAATTGATTACGCTCGGTTGGTTTTCTATATAGATCACTGACAATGTGTCCATCTTGTATAGATAACAATGTATCCAAAAATGGAGTTTCCTCATGACTGATGGACATGTTAAATTTTAAACCAGGAATCAGTAAATTTAAAAATGAATTGAACAATGATAGGGAATCAAGGTCATCTACCCATATGGCAAAGGCAGCATCAATGAACCTGTACCAGACTGTACAGTTATAATTGAACTGTAGCCTCCTCCTGACTTAGATTGTTTGGTATATGGACTCTCCTGGATTGAGTATGCAAGAAAAAATAGATATCCTCCTCGACCTTGCTAATGAATGCTAATGCTTTGGGTCACAGAATGCCTTTCATTTCTCAATTTCACCCATTTTCTAATAAAATAACATTATTAAAAAACACTGGTCAATTCTAAATAGCAGTTACCTTTCGGTCCCAGAGTTTTACTATCCCCCTCTACCCTCATACCATCGAGGGAAGACTGTTTATGATAAATTAGTAAAATCTGACCAATATTCTGCACCTACTCCTCGTGTGACCTTTTTAAGACCTAAAAACAAGGGATTTTTCCCTTGCCTTTGTTGTATACAATGTACTAGTATGATTAAGAGCAAAAGTTTTTCACACATCCAAAAAGGTTATGATATATCAATAAATGACTATTATACCTGCCAATCCTCCTATGTCATATACATCATCAAATGTCCATGCGGCCTTCTCTATGTGGGGAGACCACACAGAAAATAAAAGATTGTATCGCGAGACACAAATACTTCATTAGGGATAAGTTAGACAAATTACCACTACCTAGACACTTTATAGAAAAAGGCCACACAGTTTTACAACTTAGATTTATGGTCATTGATGGGGTGTCAAAAAATAGACGGGGGGGTAATAGGGAATTGGAGTTGAGGAAAAGAAGTTAATTAGATACATCGGCTTGATACCCTTCAACCTAAGAGCCAGTTCACACGGGGGCGACTTGTCAGGCGACCTAGCCGCCTGACAAGTCGCCTCCCGTTCTGTACAATGGAACCGTTCTAATCGGAGCAACGCAAGTCGCTCTGACTTAGAAGAAAGGTTCCTGTACTACTTTGAGGGCGACTTGCATAGACTTCTATACAGAAGTCGTTTTGCAAGTCGCCGTGGCAGTCGTGGCAGTCGTGTGCCTCGGCGAGGCGACCTGCAAGTCGTGCCGCTTCTAGTGTGAACCGGCTCTTAAGGGTTAAATTCAGGTTTTGATATGTATTTATTTCTCTAAAATGGTATACTTGTTATGTTTTGATATGAATCACATGAGCATGCTCACTATTAATTAGGTTTAAAGATCAGCGTGTATATATATCTAGATAGATAGATAGATAGATAGATAGATAGATAGATAGATAGATAGATAGATAGATAGATAGATAGATAGATAGATAGACAGACAGACAGACAGACAGATAGATAGATAGATAGATAGATAGATAGATAGATAGATAGATAGATAGATAGATAGATAGATAGATAGATAGATAGATAGATAGATAGATAGATAGATAGATAGATAGATAGATAGATAGATAGATAGATAGATAGATAGATAGATAGATAGATAGATAGATATAAATAAACAATTTATTTTTTTCGTTTCATTATTTTTTATTGAAGTTTTCATGTGAACAACAGTATAACAGTACATCCGTTACAGTTACAAGTATTCTTTGGTTACTTCTGTGAATGCATCCAACAAGTAATTCAACATATCACGGTGTACGCTTTATAGTAATTGTAAATCGAGTCAAACTAAGTATTACAAACTTTTTTCTTGTATTCACAAGATTGGGACCGGGATTGGGAGCCTCCCCCCCAGACACCCCATCTGGGAACAAACTGTGTCCGGAGAGGTGCCCCCCCTCCCCCCCTTGATCTTAATTATGTTCCAATTGTTAGAATAATTATTTCTTGGAACTCTCAATTTTACTCCATATTATCTTTTATAAAATACTTATTTGTACTGGTGCAATGTAACATAGAATTGCTGACAAAATTCAATATAAAAAGATAATGAAGTCAAATATACGGCTGAATGTTTAAGCTTTTAGCAAACACATTATTACTAATTATAGAAAAAAATAAAAAGAAAGGAAGAGAAGGTGAAAATTAAAAATTATAAAGAAATATAAAATAAAGAAATGTAAAACCAAGCATAAGATTGCAATGACAACATCTTACCACCAATTGACATTTTAGTTATTATGTCCATACCAGAAAGTTAATAAGAAGATTCTGGAACTTTTGCGCACCATGGAGCCCATTCACTCATTAATTTTGCCTTTGAAGTAATGGAATGAGCAAAAAATTTTTCATATTGGTAGTGGGTATTAACTCTATGTATTACTTCACCAATATTTGGTGCATTATTTGATTTCCATTTTGAAGTGATAGATAGACGTGCTGCTATTAATATGTGAGTGGTTAAACGTCTATAATTCCTTGGTATTTTATCTATTCCTAAGTTGAGGAGAGCTAGTGCAGGAGTGGGGGTAAAGACTATTCCAGTGATTTTTGCTAGCAAAGAGAAAATCGAGTTCCAAAAGCTTCTTACAGATTTACATTCCCACAATATGTGAAATATTGTTCCATTGTTACCACAGTTTCGCCAACACTGTATATCAGAGCTATGGAAGATTTGTGAAATTCTCATCGGAGTTAAGTAGCTTCTATATAGCAACTTAAGGGACATATCCCAATGGTTAGTACAGTGGGAATAAAGATGGTTAGCCTGAATAGCTTTGTTCCACTCAGTTAACGCAAATTTACTCCTAAGGTCTCTTTCCCAGTTTAGCATACTGGTAGTTTTAGTTTGATTATGTGTATTTTGCAGATATTTGTAGAACCACGTGAGACCTTTAGGTTTGTTGAAAGAGGTGGATATGTATGTCCACACTGTAGGGTTGTGGTTAAGAAAGGGGTGTGGATATTTAATATGATAGTGGTGTAGCTGGATATTTGCGTATGACGGTGTTGATGAGAATTGAGCTTTGAATTGTATATATGTCAAATTTCTTAAAACATCTTTTTTGATTAATTTTAAAGAAGGGATAAGGTATTCGTACATGCCTAAAGAAATTTCTCTTTTCTGTAAGGCTTTACTGCCATCATCTTTTACATTAACTGTTTTCCATGCATTGACCGTTGCATTTATAGAGGGAAAGTTGGGATGAAACAATGGTCTGTTCGTAAGTGTGGCTAATAGAAGTGAAGGTAGATCTCTGTGTTGTACTATTGCTTTTTCTATTTGCACCCATAGTTTATCTGACGTCTGGGTGAACCAAGATTTGGCCTGGTCCAGAAGTGCTGCTACATAATAATTGCGTATATTGGGGAAACCCATTCCACCTTTCTGTTTTTGTTTTTGTAAGGTAGAGTAAGATAGTCTAGCTATTTTACCAGCCCATATAAATTTCCTTAGTATTTTATCTGTTGTGATAAAGAAATGATCAGGTAAAATGATAGGGATAGTGCGGAAATAGTATAATATTTTTGGTAAAACAGTCATTTTAAAAGCGGCTATTCTCCCTATCCATGAGAGTTCATGTGAGGAGATATGTTCAAGGTCATTTTTTATTGTATTTAATAAGGAGGGGTAGTTATGATCGTATACAGTGGCCGAAGGATAAGAGAGATTTATCCCCAAATATTTCAGATATTTGTGAGCCCACTCAAAAGGGAAGTCGGATTTTAACTTTTTAAGGTTAGATTTATTAATATGTATGGGGAGAATTGAGGATTTGCTAATGTTGAGTTTATAGTATGATATTTTCCCGAAATCATTAAGAATTTGTTGAGTTCTGTCAAGAGATGTGGTTGGTGAAGTTAGTGTCAGTACCACATCATCAGCAAATAGTCCTATCCTGTGATCTACATCCGACACCACAATGCCTTTGATAAGAGTATCTTTTCTTATTGTCTCCGCCAGGGGTTCCATCACCAGTGAAAAGATCAGTGGCGATAGAGGGCAACCCTGGCGGGTTCCGTTTGTTATATGAAATTTGTCCGACATGGCGTTAGAGGTATAAACCTGTGCCGTTGGGACTGTGTAGAGTGCTGATATAGAAGAGAGGATAGGACCACTGAGGCCGAACTTCGCAAGTGTCGCTAGTAGGTACCCCCAGTGGACCCGATCAAAATTTTTGAATATATTTTCAAATCTGTGCTGAGCAAGGATATGGGCCTAACGTTTTGTGGGGCGTCAGGTTTTTTCCCTGGTTTGGGGAGGGTTACTATAACTGCTTGAAGCATTTCTTCTGGAAATGTGCTGTCGGTGGATGCTTTCTGAAAGAGTTTATTCATATATGGCACTAAAATATTGGAGAAAGCATTATAATACTCTGCCGAGAAGCCATCGGCACCAGGTGATTTGTTGTGGGGTAGAGATTGGACAGCTAGGGCAATTTCTTTATTTGTTATTACAGAATTTAAGTACATTAATTGGTCACTATTTAGAGAAGGAAGGTTAACTGAATTCAGGAAAGTATTGATTCCTTTGTCTGTAGGTTGTGTCGTTGAGGGGTCTTCTTTCAAATTGTACAGTTGTTTATAGTACTTACAGAATGCATTAGCAATGTCCTTTGGGTGGTGCACTGCTTGTGAGGTGATAGGGTCTATAATGTAAGATAGTTTAGATTTTTGTTGTTTTTTGCGGATGTAGGCCGCTAAAAATTTGCCAGCTTTGTTACCTTGGGTATAGTGTGTAGCTCTAAATTTTTGTAAATATAGTTGATGTTCTAAAATCAAATGATTCCTAACCTCTTGCCTAATTTGAGTTAATTCTGTGTTTATCTTGGAGGAGGGATTTGTTTTATGCTGTTGTTCAAGGGATGTAAGTTTAGCCATTAAAGTGGTAAATGCTTTTAATTTCCTTTTTTTTTCCCGTGCTGCTGTTTGTAAAAGTAGGCCTCTGCTAAATGCTTTGTGGGCACACCACAATGTGAAAATGTTTGTATCCGGAGTGTCATTAAATTGAAAGAACTCTTTGATCCGATCACTCAAACCATCCCTGTGTTTGGGATTATTTAGAATTGATATATTGTTTCGCCACAAATGTATGGGTGACGCTGCATTTTTTCTTTAATCGAGAGTGAGACGGGCGTGTGATCAGACCAAGTAATTGGATGTATTTTAGCGGATATTGCATTGTTAAGACAAGCTAGGTCAGCTACAAACAAGTCGATTCTTGAATAGGACTTGTGAGGAGCTAAGTAGTAGGTGAAATCTTTCTCTCCTGAATTGACGCAGCGCCGTACGTCATACAGGTTAGAAGAGTGTAAAAAGGATTGTAGTTCGGTACGTATGGATTTTCGTGGGAATGAGCAATCTAGTTGTTTGTCAGGAACGCAATTGAAATCCCCGCAATATAAAATCAAGCCTTTTTTGATGTTCTCAACCTTTTTTTTGAGGGCATTCAAAAAAGACAGCTGTCTACAATTCGGAGCATAAACATTAATGATAGTATTATTTAATTCATAGACCAGTATAATATATCTACCCATTTTATCGCTTACTATTTCCTGCAGATTAAATGCAACATTTTGGTTAATAACGATCATCACCCCTCCCTTTTTCTTTGGGCCTGAGGCCGTGAAGATATGTGGAAATTGTCTATCCTTGCAAATAGGGTGTTTTTGCTGGACGAAGTGAGTTTCCTGGATGCATAACACATCGCTCTTTAGGGATTTTGCTTGTTGCCACATAGCTCTCCTTTTAAAAGGACTATTAAGACCATGAGCGTTTATAGTCATGAAATTAAGAACCATTGGACTGTGGGAGAATTTGCTTAGGTGTAGATATATTCAAAATTTGAGTTGTGGAACAGAATAAAATGGTACCTGTGGTTAAAGTTATCATAACCTTGAGTGAAGGGTGCTCGTTCCAGTGAAGTAGTTGTACAGAAGAATTAGATTCCAGATTGTTGTCATCAGGTTTGCCGTGGGTGGTTGTCGGTGGTAGAATAAAAAAGAAAAGGAAAAAAACGTCAACATGCAAACAAAAAACAAAACTTAAAAAATTGAGGGTATCATCCTCGTGGTGCTAGTAAAATCGCATAATAACACTTGGGGGTATAGGCTCCTAATAGCCAGCTTCGGCCCTTGGGTTGGGTAAGTGAACATCAGGTGTGTTGTTGATTTCTACTGCATGAGAGAACAGTCAAGTGTCGGTGGCTGATTTCCATTCTGGGGATATACTTCTAGGGGTTTTGGTAGTAAGAATGTCCTCTTCTTCAGCTGAAGGGAGTCCCCATTTTCTGGTAAGTTGAAGGCCCTCTTCCAGAAACCTGATGGTGTAAGTACGACCATCTTTCGTGGGGAAGCCCAAAGAGTAAGGAAGTTTGCTGTTACGTAGTAATTTTGTTAGTGTTAATAGCTTTTTTCTTGCCAACATTGTGTGCTGGGAGAGATCCGCGTAAATAGCAATGCCCGCGTAGGGATTGGGTAATGGGGAGTTTTGTCTCGCAAAGCGCATTAAGTCATCTTTGACGTGGAAGAAGTGTATGCGAGCTATGACGTCACGGGGTATTTTTTCTGGTAGGTATTGCGGCTTGGGTAGTCTGTAGGCTCGATCTACCGTAAGTTCCCCTGATGGCGTGTCCGGGAGCAAATCTTGGATTAGTTGCTGAACATAGTTCCGGAGTTCAGAGAGAGGTACAGATTCCGCTACTCCTCGCAGCTTTATATTATTTCTGCGGGACCTATCCTCTAAATCCGCCATCTTGTTTTTTAAGGCTTCCAGTTCATCATCTTTATTATGTTCTTTTTATATCTTCATTATGTGCTGTTGTAAATTCTGCCATTTTGTCCTCTACATGGCTAACTCTCTCCCCAATATCATTAATATCTGATTTTAGTTGAGATATGCATTCCATGAGGTCCCTGTGCATGGATCCCCTCAATGAGACCAACATCTCTTTCATAGTAGTGTCACTTAAGGGCAGACCGGACGTTGGGAACTCCTGGATCTGTTCAATGAACTCAGTGGTACTGTCATGGGATGTAAAGTCCTCCTCATTTCTTTCCCCTGCATAAGTATGGGCAGAGGAACGTTTAGGGGCTGCTTTTTGTGGGCTCTGAGAGGGGGTCTGGCAGGTGGAAGAGCGGCTGCTGTGGCCTGGAGAGAAGGATGGATGTCTGTTATCCTCCTTCCCTTTCCCTCTGATGTCAGATTGTCGGGCGCGCTGCTGCCTGTGAGCGGCGGCGCCATCTTGGTTCTCTGGCGTGCTGGCCGAGGAATAAAAGTCTGTAAATTTGCGGGGACCCCCTGGGGGTTTTCTCTTACCCATCGCTGGATCGATGTTCAGGGGTTCTCAGGCTCTCTCGGTGTGTGTTTACCGGCTATCGTAGTCGCTTTGTGCGGGTCGCTGCGGCTGGCTATCACGGAGCTCTCTCCTTATGCGGCCATCTTCTCCGGCTGCTGGCCACGCCCCCCAATTTTTTTTTTCATGTACAGTGGGGACGGAAAGTATTCAGGCCCCCTTAAACTTTTCACTCTTTGTTATATTGCAGCCATTTGCTAAAACCATTTCAGTTCATTTTTTTTTCCTCATTAATGTACACACAGCACCCCATAAAATATATATAGAGCTCATCAGCAATATATTAAACAATCAAACAATCTGGAATCAATTAATTGATAGATCATTGTGTGAAACATTTAGTGAATACATAATATAATACAATCTTAGAATGAAAGATCAACAGGTATGACAATATTCCCACACTTCACAGATTATATCAATCGGGAATCCTATCCAGAAAAACAAAAATAGAAAATAAAAATGTATAAAAATATGTACATTAATAAAAGTAAAAAAATAAAAATATAGATTTAATATATACACAAAAACAATAATAAATTAAATAAAAAAAAACCAAACTTATATACAGTGGGGACGGAAAGTATTCAGACCCCCTTAAACTTTTTACTCTTTGTTATATTGCAGCCATTTGCTAAAATCATTTAAGTTTATTTTTTTCCTCATTAATGTACACACAGCACCCCATATTGACAGAAAAACACAGAATTGTTGACATTTTTGCAGATTTATTAAAAAAAGAAAAACTGAAATATCAAATGGTCCTAAGTATTCAGACCCTTTGCTGTGACACTCATATATTTAACTCAGGTGCTGTCCATTTTTTCTGATCATCCTTGAGATGGTTCCACACCTTTATTTGAGTCCAGCTGTGTTTGATTATACTGACTGGACTTGATTAGGAAAGCCACACACCTGTCTATATAAGACCTTACAGCTCACAGTGCATGTCAGAGCAAACGAGAATCATGAGGTCAAAGGAACTGCCTGAAGAGTTTAGACAGAATTGTGGCAAGGCACAGATCTGGCCAAGGTTACAAAAAAAATTCTGCTGCACTTAAGGTTCCTAAGAGCACAGTGGCCTACATAATCCTTAAATGGAAGACGTTTGGGATAACCAGAACCCTTCCTAGAGCTGGCCGTCCAGCCAAACTGAGCTATCGGGGGAGAAGAGCCTTGGTGAGAGAGGTAAAGAAGAACCCAAAGATCACTGTGGCTGAGCTCCAGAGATGCAGTCGAGAGATGGGAGAAAGTTGTAGAAAGTCAACCATCACTGCAGCCCTCCACCAGTCGGGGCTTAATGGCAGAGTGTCCCAACGGAAGCCTCTCCTCAGTGCAAGACACATGAAAGCCTGCATGGAGTTTGCTAAAAAACACCTGAAGGACTCCAAGATGGTGAAAAATAAGATTCTCTTGTCTGATGAGACCAAGATAGAACTTTTTGGCCTTAATTCTAAGCAGTAGGTGTGGAGAAAACCAGGCATTGCTCATCACCTGTCCAATACAGTCCCACAGTGAAGCATGTGGCAGCATCATGCTGTGGGGGTGTTTTTCAGCTGCAGGGACAGGACGACTGGTTGAAATCTTGGGAAAGATGAATGCGGCCAAGTACAGGGATATCCTGGACAAATACCTTCTCCAGAGTGCTCAGGACCTCAGACTGGGCCGAAGGTTTAACTTCCAACAAGACAATGACCCTAAGCTTACAGCTAAAATAACAAAGGAGTGGCTTCACAACAACTCCGTGACTGTTCTTGAATGGCCCAGCCAGAGCCCCGACTTAAACCCAATTAAGCATCTCTGGAGAGACCTAAAAATCAGCAAAAATGTGAACAATTCTGTGTTTTTCTGTCAATACGGGGTGCTGTGTGTACATTTAATGAGGAAAACAAATGAACTTAAATGATTTTAGCAAATGGCTGTAATATAACAGAGTGAAAAATTTAAGGGGGTCTGAATACTTTCCGTCCCCATTGTATATAAGTTTGGGGTTTTTTGATTTATTTTAATTAATTATTGTTTTTGTGTATATATTAAAATTTTTTTTTTATTTTTTTACTTTTATCAATTTATATATTTTTATACATTTTTATTTTTTATTTTCTATTTTTGTTTGTAGCATTTTTTATTTTTGTTTGTAGCATTCCCGATTGATATAATCTGTGAAGTGTGGAAACATTGTCATACCTGTTGATCTTTCATTCCAAGATTGTATTATGTTATGTATTCACTAAATGTTTCACACAATGATCTATCAATTGATTCCAGATTGTTTGATTGTTTAATAGATTGCTAATGAGCTCTATATATATTTTTTCCATGTATGTGGTCATTTTATAGGCATGAGGTTTTGTTCTGTATTAGCCCAAAACTGTTACCATGACTGCCTGAATTTTTGGATGTTTTAAACTTCTTCATTAAAACATTTTTTTTGTGCAGAAATCCCACTTGATTACTGTGTAAATGTCACTGGCAGGGAAGGGGTTAAACACTAGAAGGTGATCAAGGGGACCCGCGGGCGCACACGCCTGGGATTATGAAGGGACATACGGGTATGCCTTTTTGCGCACACTTATGCAACCATAATATTTTATTTATTATTTTTACTTCCCTCCACCTAAAAGATTTTGGTTTGTTGTTCAACTAATAAATATATATATATATATATATGTGTAATATAATAATAAATATATAAATGTATGTGTAAATAATATTTTTTTTTTCATCACTGCTGAACAAAGTAATTTACCTAATGCTAAAAAGTAAGAGAAAGATCTCTCCACCTTAGCTTACAGTATATGAAGGATTAAATGTTTCTTTTAAAAAAAAGGAAACTTCTTTAGAAGAACTTTAAAAGTGGACACAACGTTCATTATACAGGAATGTATGAGCATTGGTTTGACCTTGTGATGTATAACATTACATTTAATATATCCATATTTACATTTTTGACAATGTTTGGTCATGGAGTTCAAAGCTTTTTATCTTCCCTGCAGTCTCCCAAGTGATCTAAATTACCTGCACACGGTACCATTTATATGTGATTTGAAGACAAATGTATTTATTGACAATGTTTTTATCCATGTTTGTTTCTGTATAAACAAATTAGAAGTTTGTTAATAACATTCATTTATGTATACCATTGTACATATTTTTCAAAATTGTCTGATAGAGCTGACTGGTTTCTAAAACACATGTTGCATTGTCACCATTCCACTAATATTAGTGCATTCTGCATGATTGTGTGTGTGTTTATACCAATTAGTGGTACTATTCTAGTATGTAATAATGCTTTAGATTCTTGAAATATATTTTACAACTTTTATGGATTATTATTTTAAATGTTCAAAATGTAGGTATTCAATGTTTATATACAGTATATCCCTGAATTGGCAGCACTACAAATGTGTCATTTATACCTTAATGTGCAAATGTACAGTATAACATCAAATGTGTGAATATTAGGGATGAGCCGAACACCCCCCTGTTCGGTTCGCACCAGAACATGCGAACAGGAAAAAAGTTCGCTCGAACACGCGAACACCGTTAAAGTCTATGGGACACGAACATGAATAATCAAAAGTGCTAATTTTAAAGGCTTATATGCAAGTTATTGTCATAAAAAGTGTTTGGGGACCTGGGTCCTGCCCCAGGGGACATGGATCAATGCAAAAAAAAAGTTTTAAAAACGTCCGTTTTTTCAGGAGCAGTGATTTTAATAATGCTTAAAGTCAAACAATAAAAGTGTAATATCCCTTTAAATTTCGTACCTGGAGGGTGTCTATAGTATGCCTGTAAAGGGGCGCATGTTTCCCGTGTTTAGAACAGTCTGACAGCAAAATGACATTTCGAAGGAAAAAACTCATTTAAAACTACCGCGGCTATTAATGAATTGCCGGTCCGACAATACACATAAAAGTTCATTGATAAAAACGGCATGGGAATTCCCCACAGGGAAACCCCGAACCAAAATAAAAAAAAAAAAAATGACGTGGGGGGGTCCCCCTAAATTCCATACCAGGCCCTTCAGGTCTGGTATGGATATTAAGGGGAACCCCGGCCAAAATTAAAAAAAAAAAATGACGTGGGGTTCCCCCTAAATTCCATACCCGACCCTTCAGGTCTGGTATGGATTTTAAGGGGAACCCCGCGCCAAAAAAACCCCAAAAAAACGGCGTGGGGTTCCCCCAAAAATCCATACCAGACCCTTATCCGAGCACGCAACCTGGCAGGCCGCAGGAAAAGAGGGGGGGACGAGAGTGCGGCCCCCCCTCCTGAACCGTACCAGGCCACATGCCCTCAACATTGGGAGGGTGCTTTGGGGTAGCCCCCCAAAACACCTTGTCCCCATGTTGATGAGGACAAGGGCCTCATCCCCACAACCGTGGCCGGTGGTTGTGGGGGTCTGCGGGTGGGGGGCTTATCGGAATCTGGAAGCCCCCTTTAACAAGGGGACCCCCAGATCCCGGCCCCCCCCCTGTGTGAAATGGTAAGGGGGTACTTACCCCTACCATTTCACTAAAAAAGTGTCAAAATAGTTAAAAATGACAAGAGACAGTTTTTGACAATTCCTTTATTTAAATGCTTCTTCTATCTTCCTTCATCTTCTTCATCTTCTGGTTCTTCTGGCTCTTCTGGTTCTTCCTCCGGCGTTCTCGTCCAGCATCTCCTCCGCGGCGTCTTCTATCTTCTTCTCCTCGGGCCGCTCCGCACCCATGGCATGAGGGGAGGCTCCCGCTCTTCTCTTCATCTTCTTCTTCATCCTCTTCTCTTCTTCATCTTCTTCATCTTCTTCATCTTCTTCATCTTCATCTTCTCTTCTTAATTTTCTTCTGCGGGCCGCTCCGCATCCATGCATGGAGGGGGGCTCCCGCTGTGTGACGGCGTCTCCTCGTCTGACGGTTCTTAAATAACGGGGGCGGGGCCACCCGGTGACCCCGCCCCCCTCTGACACACGGGACATGACGGGACTTCCCTGTGGCATTCCCCGTGACGTCACAGGGAAGTCCTGTCAAGTCACCGTGCGTCAGAGGGGGGCGGGGTCACCGGGTGGCCCCACCCCCCGTTATTTAAGAACCGTCAGACGAGGAGACGCCGTCACACAGCGGGAGCCTCCCTCCATGCCAGCATGGCTGCGGAGCGGCCCGGAGAAGAAATGAAGAAGGAAGAAGAGATGAAGAAGAAGAAGATGAAGAAGAGAAGAGGATGAAGAAGAAGAAGATGAAGAGAAGAGCGGGAGCCTCCCCTCATGCTATGGGTGCGGAGCGGCCCGAGGAGAAGAAGATAGAAGATAGAAGGAATTGTCAAAAACTGTCTCTTGTCATTTTTAACATTTTTGACAGTTTTTTAGTGAAATGGTAGGGGTACAAAAAGTACCCCCTTACCATTTCACACAGGGGGGGGCGGGATCTGGGGGTCCCCTTGTTAAAGGGGGCTTCCAGATTCCGATAAGCCCCCCACCCGCAGACCCCCACAACCACCGGCCACGGTTGTGGGGATGAGGCCCTTGTCCTCATCAACATGGGGACAAGGTGTTTTGGGGGGCTACCCCAAAGCACCCTCCCAATGTTGAGGGCATGTGGCCTGGTACGGTTCAGGAGGGGGGGGGCCGCACTCTCGTCCCCCCCTCTTTTCCTGCGGCCTGCCAGGTTGCGTGCTCAGATAAGGGTCTGGTATGGATTTTTGGGGGAACCCCACGCCGTTTTTTTTTTTTTTTTTGGCGCGGGGTTCCCCTTAAAATCCATACCAGACCTGAAGGGTCTGGTATGGAATTTAGGGGGAACCCCACGTCATTTTTTTTTAAAATTTTGGCCGGGGTTCCCCTTAATATCCATACCAGACCTGAAGGGCCCGGTATGGAATTTAGGGGGACCCCCCTACGTCATTTTTTTTTTTTTTAATTTTGGTTCGGGGTTTCCCTGTGGGGAATTCCCATGCCGTTTTATCAATGAACTTTTATGTGTATTGTCGGACCGGCAATTCGTTAATAGCCGCGGTAGTTTTAAATTCCTTTTTTCCTTCGAAATGTCATTTTGCTGTCAGACTGTTCTAAACACGGGAAACATGCGCCCCATTACAGGCATACTATAGACACCCCCCAGGTACGAAATTTAAAGGGATATTACACTTTTATTGTTTGACTTTAAGCATTATTAAAATCACTGCTCCTGAAAAAACGTCCGTTTTTAAAACTTTTTTTTGCATTGATACATGTCCCCTGGGGCAGGACCCGGGTCCCCAAACACTTTTTATGACAATAACTTGCATATAAGCCTTTAAAATTAGCACTTTTGATTTCTCCCATAGACTTTTAAAGGGTGTTCCGCGGCATTCAAATTTGCCGCGAACACCCCAAATTGTTCGGTGTTCGGCGAACTTGCGAACAGCCAATGTTCGAGTCGAACATGAGTTCGACTCGAACTCGAAGCTCATCCCTAGTGAATATACAAATTGCATATAATGTACAAGAAAACACCTGCTGACATCTCCTAGAAACCTCTTTTTTTTTTTTTCCCCAACTGTAATTTGGTTCATAAAATATTTCAGTGCTCCAAATCTAGTGTGTAACTAATCAGTGTTTCTACTTCTGTAAACACCTCCAGTTCGCTTCAAATCTCACCCAGCTGAAGGTATTGTAAAAATGTATCTTCTTTTTTGTGCATTTTATTTTCATCTTTATCAACTGACCCTTGAGAACATTATATAATCACAATAGGTAATGACAGTTGGAAGTAGGGATGTAACTGTTTGTCTGTCTTCTTAAAGTCTGTCCTTGTTGTTATCCCAGTATTTTTTGTAAATAGCTTTAAATGAAAAAAAAACATAGGAAACTTATGCAAATGATCTGACAAGACATGTTTTTTATTTTCAATATTTTTATTAATTTCACAAAAATAAAGAAATATAGACATAAATGTGGCCTGCAAGGCCCATTTCAAAACATATGACAAGATATATATTAACGTTAGCCGGTTTGTCTTTATGGTTCAAAGAGAGCTGGTAATTTTTATCTCACTTAAGTAATGTGGTTATCATCTACAAAAATATCTCTAAAGTAACCTGTAAAAATTATCTAGGACATTTTCAAACATGAGCCATATTTTAAGTCTGACTCCAGTTCACCCAAGGTGTGGACCCCAAACCGCCCCTATGGGTTCACACTGCGGAAATGAGGATCTCACTGGGTATCACCATGATCCAGAACGTTTCACCCCTGCTTCCCTCTCACAGAGCCAGGGGAGAAAGCACCATGGCCTTAGTTTCCATGGCTTCAGAACATTGCCTTAAGAAGTTTCAAAGCTAAGTCATAGATTCAACGCTTTTAGTCAGTGTCAATCAAAGAGGTACTGAAAGGAAAATTGCACAAATCTTTATTGAACATTTTGTATCTTGCAGTGTGCAATTTCAGGAATTAACTGCTAATGTCACATAAGCTATCTTGTTGAGAAGATAGGGAGAAGAGTCAGAAAAGAGGCAGGGAAAGAGATGGAGAGGAATGAGGAAGAGGGCTGAACTTTCTAAGGTCTCCATTTAAAGGTGTATATGTCCCGGAAAGAGGGGGACCTGAAAATAAAGTGCCCAGGGTTCCCAAACCTTCTCGAAACATGGGACTGTGCCCTGTAATTTAGATACTATTTGTTCCTGGGACATGATCCACGATATTTTCTGTTTGGTTGCTGAGATCGAGTCCGTAGATTTCTTCCATGCTCCCGCTATTGTGATTTTGGCTCCCAGAAACATGAACAGAATCAGGGACTGTGTATGTTTAGGGGTATTCTTAAACCTGTGATTTAGGAGAGGGTAAACGGGATCCTGCGGAACCGTGACCCCTGATACGTTTTGGACTATTTGGAAGAGTTTATTCCAAAAGCTCCTAACACGTGGGCATACCCACCATATGTGGAGAATTTCCCCCTCATGATTGCACCCTCTGTAACATAGAGGAGACATGTCTGGGTAGAGCTTGGCCAGTCTGGCAGGAACATATTACCAACTGATGACTACTTTAATATTTTCTTTGATTAGAGAATTAATAATGCCCTTAAAGGAGTGTCTAAAAGACTGAAACCATTGTTCTGGTTCTAAGTGATTTTCTAAGTCCGATTCCCAAGATCGAGCATATGGAGGGGTTTCTGCCTTGTCTGCCAGAGAGGAATATATAAGGGAGATACCTCCCCTCTGATCCATTATACCTGAGCACCATTGCTCATATGGTGTAGATTTAGGGGGTTCCTTCTTGTCTGACCAGATCTTATGTAAGGAATGTGAGATCTGATGGAGTCTATACCTTTCAGTGTGGGGCATATCAAATTTACTAATGCAGTATCCCAGAGATATTGGTCCAGTCGAGCTAAAAAAATGCCTATTCTGAAGAGCCCTTTATTCAGCCACCAACGGAATGCCTGAATGTTTAATCCCGGGGGGAAGTCTGGATTGTGGAGTAAGTGTGACAGGGGCCTTATACTAGGGAAGTGACAATGTTTATGCAGCACATCACATAGTGCTAGAGAGTGAGAGAGAGTGGGAGATAGGATAGTGGGTCTTTGCTTAGGAGGTTTCCAAAGAAGAAAATCTATCGTGTGATTTGGAACTGCTTGTCTTTCCAGAGAGATCCAATCAGGTTTGGGTCCTCTAGTATAGGCCATAGAAAATCGGGCTAATTGTGTGGCTTGATAGTACTACCATAGATTGGGCAGACCCAGTCCTCCCTGGTTTTTCAGGCTGAACAGGACCTCTTTGGAGCAACGATGCCCTTTTTTCCCCCATACAACTTATGATTTTAGACTGTAGTTCAGAGAGATCTTTTCTTGATCGGTATAGGGAGGGAACGGAATAGATACAATAGTTGTGGAAGCAATGGCATCTTGACAGCGTTAATCCTACCCAGCCAGGACAGACCAAAATTTCAACCAAGCTTTTAAGTCATCTTGTGCTTTTCGGAACATGGGGGGGGTAATTGGCTGTATACATATTGCCTTTATAGTCCGTTAATTTTATTCCCAAACAAGGCATGGAATCACTTGTCCAAGGGCACGAGAAATATTGTTTAAGCTGATCAACTAGTCTGGGAGGGACCGATACATTTAATGCCACTGATTTGGCTACATTAACTTTAAGGCCCGAAATAGCACCAAAATTGTGAAGTAGCTTAATTACATTTGGGGTTGATATTATGGGTGATGTGATGAATAAAAGCATATCATTTGCAAATAGCGCACATTCATGTTCATCTGGGCAACACCTTACCCCTCTGAATTCAGGATGCGATCTGATGGCAATGGCCAGGGTTTCAATAGCTCTTGCAAATATTAGGGGGGATAAAGGGCAGCCCTGTCTAGTTTTCTTTTTGAATGCTAAAAGCATCCGAATAGTGACCCAACTGGTGAATTTGTGCGCTAGGATTAGAGTATAACGCGGGAATAATCCCCAAAAATTTTGAACCGAAACCCCACCTTTCAAGAATCTCAAATGTATAAGGCCATGATATGGAATTGAAGGCCTTCTGTAAAAAAATGTTTCTTTGGCAGTGTTACAGTAGATTAGGGAGAGCTTTTTAGAGTGTTATCAGGAACAGATATATGCTGGAGGTTATTGCAGAAATTGTTCATATTTACATTGGGACAGTCTGTGGAATTCGTAAAGAGTGTCATAGACACTCTTTATAATTTTGTCAGTCGTACGCACCACAATCATCAGTGTTTGTGACATATGTTATCAGAAGCTGGCACTGAGGTTCAACAAATGTGTTGCACTCCTTCCTCAGTGTGGCTCCATTCCTTATCAATAAGTCTTTCATACAGACAGGCACATGGCCAAGGAGTTTTGTTGTAGGGTGAAAGGAGCCTGACAGGGACCTCTAAGAGACTAGTTCCCCATCAAGTCAATCTTGACTGTGATTGGCAGTGGGCAAATTCCATAACTTTTTCAGACCAATAGCAGGTATGGAATTTGTCCACTGCCTTTGACTGCCAGACACAGACAAGACAGACCTGATGGGAAACTAGTATCTCAGAGTTCCTTAGCAGGCTTCACCCACTCAGTAGGTGCTTTGGAATTAGGCTGTTGAAATACCTTATTAAATTCCCCCAGAGTATTTTTTTCCTAGCAGATTTACAGTACCGTTCTGTGTGTGTGCTGTTTGTCTGCTATATCCCAGTTTTTAGGGAGGGATGCTTTTTTATGTTTTTAACTATGTAAGGTTTTAAAAAAGGCTGCACATGTACTCACTAGAATATTTGTATAATCAGTATAAATATTAATGTAAAATATAATGAATTGTTTTTTTTTGGCTATTATGGATCCTGTTAATATGTGGTCTTGTTTGAATTGGGGCTTGAACACTTGCCAAAACTGTTACTTTCTATCAACCCCAACGTACTGTAGGTGCCAGGCATACAAAGCTTTCTGTGACTGGAGAAGGGGAGATTGTGATATCAACTCCCCCCCAATCAGAGAAAGCTTTGCATCAGAGAAATGTAAACAGGGCTTTTTTTTCCTGAACTGATGTGGTGTACATTACAATGAGTGACCTGCTAATATTAGTGTACTACAGTCACAACTACAACTCTCAGCTGAATGAGGGCAATGGCTTTGCCAAAGTTTAGCTTTAATTAACACTGGGAATGTACTAACTGCAATAACTGTGGTGTTTTTTTCTGGAAATAACTGATTCTGTAATGTTGATTTCCACCGTAACAAATATTGATGGTCGGATCAGAATTGGAAAAAATTTAATCTGGGAACATATTCATGAGAATATTTTTTTTTTTCTTTTGGGAATAGATACTGTAATATTGAAATCTACATTTAAGTAGCTATGGCTATTGGTGGTTTTGTTGGAACTTCAACATGTTTTAAAGCTGAACTCTGGGTAGAAAAAGCTATTTTAAGCCATTTTCTGTGTAAAAGTAAATTATCTCTTTTTATGCCTGTCCTACATTCGGCTGCTGCCCTTTTTTAGTAAAACTGTTACTTTAATTCAGCCTGCACAATAAATGCCAGACATACAAGGCTTTCTGTGATTGGAAAAGAGAAGATTGTGATGTCCTTCCACTACTCCTCCAAACACAAAAAGATGTGTTTTCAATACAATGAATCTACATGGATTTTTTCTAAATGGAAGTGTACAACAAGTGACCTGTTATGATCAGTGTATTATGGCTGATACACAAATCTCAGAACCAGATGTTCAGCATTTACAGTACTGTGGTGGCTCAATGAAAGTAGCAGTTTTACTCAATGGAGCTTCAGCCATACATGGGACACTCATAATAAGTAGTAATTTTGAAAATATTATTTATTATTATTATTATTATTATTATTATTATTATTATTATTATATAGGGATGGGCTATCTGTTTGAGTCTAACAAGAGTCGAACATTGGCTATTCGCTGAACAGCGAACAATTTGGGGTGTTCGCGGCAAATTCGAGAAGCCACGGAACACCCTTTAAAAGTCTATGGGAGAAATCTAAAGTGCTAATTTTAAAGGTTAATATGCAAATTATTGTCATAAAAAGTATTTGGGGACCTGGGTCCTGCCCCAGGGAACATGTATCAATGCAAAAAAAAGTTTTAAAAAAGGCCGTTTTTTTCGGGAGCAGTGATTTTAAGAATGCTTAAAGTGAAACAATAAAAGTGAAATATTCCTTTAAATTTCGTACCTGTTGGGTGCCTATAGTATGCCTGTAAAGTAGCGCATGTTTCCCGTGTTTATAACAGTCCGAGAGCAAAATTACATTTCTAAAGGTGAAAAAAAGTCATTTAAAAGTACTAGTGCTAGTGCCGGCTATTAATGAATTGTCGGTCCCAACAATACACAAAAAGTCATTTAAAAATAAAGAAAAAAATGTGTGGGGGTCCTCAAATTCAATTACCAGGCCCTTCAGGTCTGGTATGGATATTAAGGGAAACTCTGCGCCAAAATTTAAAAAAAAATGGCGTGGGGTTCCCCCCAAACATCCACACCAGACCCTTATGCGAGCATGCAACCTGGCAGGCCGCAGGAAAAGAGGGGGGCGAGAGAGCACCCCCCCTGAACCGTACCAGGCCACATGCCCTCAACATGAGGAGGATATCCCCATGTTGATGGGGAAAAGGGCCTCATCCCCACAACCCTTGCCCGGTGGTTGTGGGGGTCTGCAGGCGGGGGGCTTATCGAAATCTGGAAGCCCCCTTTAACAAAGACACCCAGATCCTGGCCCCCCATGTGAATTGGTCAGGGGTACATTGTCCAATTCTCGATCTCCAATGATGGATGATCTCCAGCGAGGAACACGCACAGGATCCTGCCTCCACCAGAGGCACCCAGCCAATGACGCAGCACTAGCTTGACAGCTCTTATGTAGTTGAGGGCGGGGCCACCCGTCACGTGACCCTGTCCCCCTCTGACAAGGGGAAATGCTTGGGTTTCCAAGTGACGTGTATGGGTGACCCCGCCCCCCTCTGATGCAATGGGAATCCTGCATTGCATGTTGTGTGTGTTCCTCGCTGGAATCACTTGAGATCATCCATCACTGGAGATCGAGAATTGGATTACATCGCTGGAATAGGAGCATGGATTTATTGGATGACATCGCTGGAATCTCTTTTTTATTTTTTTATTCTTAATAAAGGACTTTTCCCAAGCCATCTCCTGTTTTTTTTCAACATTTTAAAACTTTCTTTTTGTGAAATGAGAGGGGTACAATGTACCCCTTACCAATTCACATGGGGGGTCCGGGATCTGTGTGTCCCTTTTGTTAGAGGGTGCTTCCAGATTCCGATAAGCCCGCAGACCCCCACAACCACCGGGCAAGGGTTGTGGGGATGAGGCCCTTGTCCCCATCAACATGGGGACATCCTCCCCATGTTGAGGGCATGTGGCCTGGTACAGTTCAGAAGGGGGTGGGCACTCTCTCGTCGTCCCCCCTCTTTTCCTGCGGCCTGCCAGGTTGCGTGCTCGGATAAGGGTCTGGTGTGGATGTTTGGGGGGAACCCCTATGCCTTTTTTTTTTTTTAAATGGCGCGGAGTTCCCCTTAAAATCCATACCAGACCTGACAGGTCTGGTAATGGAATTTTGGGGGACCCCCACGCATTTATTTCACTTTAAGCATTATTAAAATCACTGCTCCCGAAAAACGATTTTTTGCATTGATCCATGTCCCCTGGGGCAGGACCCAGGTCCCCAAACACTTTTTATGACAATAACTTGCATATGAACCTTTAAAATTAGCACTTTTGATTTGTCATGTTCATGTCCCATAGACTTTAACGGTGTTCGCGTGTTCTAATAAATTTTTAGCCTGTTCGCATGTTCTGGATGCGAACTGAACAGGGGGGTGTTCGGCTCATCCCCAGGCGTTTTACAATGTAGAGGGGGGACAGCACAATTACAGTACAGTTCAATACGATAGGGACAGGAGGGCCCTGCTCATAGAGCTTACATTCTAAAGGGAGGAGGTGGTCGTACAATAGGTAATAGATGTGGGGAATGATTTGATGGGGGTGGCTTGTGGACAGTTGTTAGGTGGGTGTGAGATAGGAAATAGGTGGGTGTGGAAATATGTATATGATGAATGTACATATGTGAATATATGTCAATATATAGATGTGACCTGAGTGCTGCTGATTAAAAGCACTACTGGCCACCTTGATTAAGAGTGTACCACATGAGGTGAGGAGACCCCCAATTGAGCACATGTTTGATAGTCTTTGGTACTCCATGGTGGAAGATTTCTGATGATGTTCTGAACATGCACAACCAAATTGTATGATATATGGGACTGTTTCCATGTTTTGTTTTGTTCTTTCATTTATTTACTGCACATCATATATGATGACTGTATAATTTATGAGCACTGTTGTCAACATTTGGTATTTTTTAATGAAAGAGCGCTCCACTGTATTGGGTATGCATTTATTGAGATTTGTGTGGTGATTGCACTGTGGAGCGATGTGGAGTGAAACTAACAAACTGTATTTTTTTTCAGTATTTAATTCCTTTTATTTTAATATTTCAATATTTATTTCGAATAAAATATTGTATTGGATGGTGTCCAATCTTATGATAATAAAACAATGAATTTGATGCTATTATGTAACCACAGATAGCGCCATTATAAATGTTAATTGTGATCATCCTTTCCCTGAGGGTATTTGATGTTATTAGCATGTTACCATTGACAGCGCCTTTGTAAATAGTAGCCGTAGTTAATGTTAATTGCAGCACATGTAATATCGGCCTTTTTATTCTGCATTGCAGCCAGTATCCATGGGGATTTGTAAACCATATGGTAGTATTTAACCCTGGTTGACAATCACCCAGCTCAATCCCTGAGGAAGTCACGTGATCAGTGACAATCTTTGTTAACTGTGCTATATATATATGTTTTTTTTTAATGTGAGTGCAATTCCATCTTAGTTAAATGATATGATACTATTGGGAGTTTTGTTTATACCTCTTAAAGATCTTCAGTGACACAAGGGAAACCTTTTAAAGAGGCAAGAACCTAGAAAATACAAGATTGCCCAGAGGGAAAGAGACTGACCTTGTGAGAAAAGAATAAGCGCTGTTAGACCTATATGAAAGATGGGTCTAATGTGAAGGTGAGCAGGCACTTTACACTGATGTGAAGCACTAATGGTTTTGTCATCAGTGGGCTCAAATTGTTATGCATGATTTTTTATTCTTTGAATAATGACATCAATTGCAGCCATTGGATCACCTTGCAGCACTGGGATTGTTACACATATTTGCATAACATTGTCAGAATTTAGTATGTTTTATAAAAAGCACTTATAAGATTATTTCTACAGCATTTTGTGGACTCATTTTACGTGTGTGTGTGTGTGTGTGTGTGTGTATACATATAATTATTTTATAGTATCTCACATTTTTGTGAGGATGTAAATGGTAAATGTCCAAATTGATGTCAATATTTTGTGTGGCCACCATTATTTCCCAGCACTGCCTTAACCCTCTTGGGCATGGAATAAACAGGTTGGTGACCACCACTCCAGGTAACTGGGTTTAAATTTCCCGTCCTCCGCTGGGTGAATGGTTGTGAGAGCTCCAGGTGCTGGCGATTGCTATTCCAATGGTATAGGTGCAATGAAAAATCTGGACTGCCGCACTCCGGATTGGAATAATAAAGGTAAAATCTTCTTTATTGAAAAAATGACATGGTATAAAATGCGTACATTGCTCTGTTGAAGTGATACAGCATAACCGCTAATGCGTTTCACGCTCCCATAGAGCGCTTACTCATAGCTGGTTTGTACAACAATGAAAGTCACTTATATACACATTATACGTCTAACACATGACTCCATACTGATTGTATAACTCTGAACAGCTGATCGTTAGATTGTATGGCCTCTTAACATAGAGTTAATTGGGTGTGTGTTTTATGGTGGAGTGTTTATTGAAGACGTGAATGTGCAGACAAGATGTTTCTATAGACAATACAAAAAATATCCATAAATAAAAAGTTTATATTGCTTTTAAAAGTCTTTTGAAGAAGGAAAGTTAGGAAGATATAAAGTTTCCTTTCTTTCCACGGGACTGAGATAGGTGCTAAAACTAGCGCTTAGACGTATAAACATGTAAACCATTAAATAAATGAATGCAGGTATATATGAGCCATATGGCCCAGCAGCCACAGCATAGTGTGAAAGATATCATATGTCTGCTCAGTTTACAAAAAAATGTTTTGATATATAAATGAGAATATTGTAAAGGTTATTATGAGGAAACACTATGAAAAACCACCGTGTTTTGTAAACGATAAAATCTTACATGTGAGGATCTGTGACAGTGTTTGCATGACTTTCAAAATTCATGACTTTATGTGAACTCTACCAGATTTGAGATGCAAACAAAGTGTATGCATATATGGTGTGTGGGTGCTTTTTTAGTGATCTGAACTCCACAAGGAGAAAAAAAAAAAAAAATTATAAATGCATGTATATGTGCATTTATGTGTATCATAAATATAAAAGGTGAAAATGAAAAATAAAGTGGAGATCAACATAAAATGTGAAGGGGGCATGTGTGTATATATATATATATATATATATATATATATATATATATCTCTATCATCGTGAAAGTATATATAGAATATATATAAAATGAAACAATGAAACAAAGTGGAAACTAAACCATGTGTTTGTAGCTTGACTAAAAAACACGATCAATAAATGGTCTATGTCTAAGTGTATGTTTCCCATGCAATCTCCTACACATATACCTGTCGAGCTTGTGTTACGCATACAGGAAATAAATGGTAATAAAACATATCATACACCAATAATTCTGTGGCTCAAACTCTCAAAAATATGTCTTTGAAAGCATATGCTTATCCACCTGATAACATTCACTGTTGTTAAACGAAAAAAATGGGCGTTTACTAAGCGTGTTGTTTTAAAGCAATCTCATCTCTTGGTGTACCGTCTTCATGTGTATGGGCAGAACTATATGAGATAAAGAAGATAAATGTTACGTCTAAATATGTTATCGTCCCCCTCATCCATCCAGAGTATGGCACTTAAAATACACATATTTCTAAGTAAATACCAATTCAAGTGGATGAGTGCCAAGACAGACATGTGGACGGTGTATCTCCTTGCTTGCTGCAACCCCTGGTATAGGATGGTGTGTATATAGGCCCCCTAAAGGTGAAAAATGGACTTATGCGTTCAAAATCGTGAGGGCTATTCCTATAAATTAGTTGTTGTAGCTTGCTTACAGCAACCGTTGGACAGTGGTGTCTGATTGGAGATGAAGAATAAATAACTAACTAAACAGACAAACCAAAAGTTAGTAAATATAACCCATAATGTCCTTTTGGTATGAATGTATAGATATATCCCCAATCGTCCATCCATGTAAAGAAATAAATACAAGAACCTCATCAAGGTTCTGTTTTGAAGAGAGGAAAAGAAGGAATATTTCAGCCAGACTATATGTAGCCAAGCTCTTGGATAGTTGCAATTTAAGCTCTTATGCGATTTTTTTGATAGAGGTTGGTGGATAAATGGATGGCTAGAGGGAGAGGTGAGAGGACAGGGGTATAGATATATTGCTGGACATGTCTTTCAGAAATATTATTCGTAAAAATGTGAAACGTCCCACTCAAAGTTTAACCCCCGTGGGATTCTAGTGTCTAATAAGAATATCCAAAGGACTTCTCGTTTACACAAAATCTGGAATCTGTCTCCTCCCCTCACTGGTGTCCTGATTTTCTCAATCCCTTGGATAACTAAACTGGAGGTGTTTATGTGGTGTGTGAAAATCCAGTGTTTTGATACATTTGTTAAAATCTCTTTCTCAATATTATACAGCCTGTCCCTGAGACGTCGTGTTGTGCGTCCAACATATTGTACCTGGCAGCTGGTGCATGTAATGACATACACCACAAATTTGGTTTTGCAGTTTATAAAAGCGGGGATCAAAAACTCTTTTTGGCTGCTGCATGATCTTATGTATTGGCCGGTTTTGATGTACCCGCAATAATTGCAGGTTTTTATTCCACATTTGAAATTGCCTGTGAAATTAAGCCAATTTGTTTTAGTACGTTTGGTTATAAATAGGCTGGGAGACAGTGAGCATCCCAGCGTGGGTGCTTTGCGAGAAACAACCTTGATCCCTTTGGAGAGGATGTTATTGTATATTGGGTCATTGTACAGTACCGGGAGATGTTTCACAATGATTTTCTTTATTATGTTAAATTCTGTACTGTATGAGGTGGAAAAGACTGCAGTCCTGGGGGATGTTTCTCTTTTATGTTGGGTTTTTCTATGTGGTTTCTTGTTTAGAAGCGTGGACCTTGGAATAGATTTTACTGTATTGAGTGCTTTTAATATAGATGTATCTTTGTAACCTCGAGTCTTAAACCTATGTGCCATTTGTTCGGCCTCCGCTTCAAAAACTTCAGGGGAACTACATAGACGCTTTAACCTCAAGAACTGGCTATATGGTATGTCTGTGATAGTGTGTTTAGGGTGTGCTGAATCAGCTCTGAGTAAAGTGTTGCCACTGAGAGGTTTTCTATACAAACTGGATTGGATGGTGTCTCCAGAGCTTGTCAGTTTCACATCCAGAAAGTCTATGGAGCTGACCTGCAGATTTCTAGTGAACTTCAAATTAAGTGGATTGTCATTAAAGTATGTAAGCCATCTGTCCAAATCTGCCTCTCCATCTGATGTAATGAACAATAGGTCGTCTATAAAGCGACAGAAAAAGACAGTGTCTTTACGGCGGGGACTACCTGGTCCAAAGATGCGGGACCTCTCCCACCAGCCCATATAAATATTGGCCAGTGACGGGGAAAATGAGCAGACATATGATATCTTTCACACTATGCCGTGGCTGCTGGGCCATATGGCTCATATATACCTGCATTCATTTATATAATGGTTTACATGTTTATACGTCTAAGCGCTAGTTTTAGCACCTATCTCAGTCCCGTGGAAAGAAAGGAAACTTTATATCTTCCTAACTTTCCTTCTTCAAAAGACTTTTAAAAGCAATATACATTTTTTATTTATGGATATATTTTGTATTGTCTATAGAAACATCTTGTCTGCACATTCACGTCTTCAATAAACACCCCACCATAAAACACACACCCAATTAACTCTATGTTAAGAGGCCATACAATCTAACGATCAGCTGTTCAGAGTTATACAATCAGTATGGAGTCATGTGTGAGACGTATAATGTGTATATAAGTGACTTTCATTGTTGTACAAACCAGCTATGAGTAAGCGCTCTATGGGAGCGTGAAACGCGTTAGCGGTTATGCTGTATCACTTCAACAGAGCAATGTACGCATTTTATACCATGTCATTTTTTCAATAAAGAAGATTTTACCTTTATTATTCCAATCCGGAGTGTGGCAGTCCAGATTTTTCATTGCACCTCTTGGGCATGGAGTTCACCAGAACTTCACAGGTTGCCACTGGAGTCCTCTTCCGCTCCTCTATGACTACATCACAGAGCTGGTGTAGGTTAGAGACCTTGCGTTCCTCCACCTTCCGTTTGAGGATGCCCCACAGATGCTCAATAGGGTTTACTGTAGGTCTGCAGACATGTTTAGCCAGTCCACCACCTTTATCCTCAGCTTCTTTAGCAAGGCACTGGTCATCTCGAAGGTGTGTTTGGGGTCGTTATCATGTTGGAATACTGCCCTGCAGCCCAGAGACTGAAGGGAGGGGATCATGCTTTGCTTCAGTATGTCACAGTACATGTTGGCATTCGTGGTTCCCTCAATGAACTGTAGCTCCCCAGTGCCGGAAGAACTCATGCAGCCCCGACCATGACACTCCCACCACCATACTTGACACACCATGCTTGACATATAGGAAAGACACACTTGTCTTTGTACTCCTCACCTGGTTGCCATCACACATGCTTGACACCATGTGAACCAAATAAGTTAATCTTGGTCTCATCAGACCACAGGACATGGTTCCAGTAATCCATGTCCTTAGTTTGCTTGTCTTCAGCAAACTGTTTGCAGGCTTTCATGTGCATCATCTTTCGAAGAGGCTTCCTTCTTGGATGACAGCCACGCAGACCAATTTGATGCAGTGTGCGGTGTATGGTCTGAGCACTGACAGGCTGACCACCCCACCCCTTCAACCTCTGCAGCAATGCTGGCAGCACTCATATGTCTATTTCCCAAAGACAACCTCTGGATATGATGCTGAGCATGTGCACTCAACCTCTTTGGTCAACCATGGCGAGGCCTGTTCTGAGTGGAATCTCTCCTGTTATACCCCTGTATGGTCTTGGCCACTGTGCTGCAGCTGAGTTTTAGGGTCTTGGCAATCTTCTTATAGCCTAGGCCATTTTATGTAGGCATAGTTCTTTGCCATGAGGTGCCATGTTGAACTTCCAGTGACCAGTATGACAGAGTGAAAGTGACAACACCAAATTTCACACCTGCTCCCCATTCACAACTGAGACCTTGTAACACTAACAAGTCACATGACACCGGGGAAGTAAAATGGCTAATTGGGCCCAATTTGGACATTTTCACTTAGGAGTGAACTCCCTTTTGTTGCCAGCGGTTTAGACATTAACCTCTTCTGGACTGCCGCATTCCGATATACATCCTTACTTTGATGGGGATATCATTGTTATGGCAGCAGCTAGCTGCCATAACCCCAGTATCCTCGTGTTCAGCCAGCGGTCTGGTTTCTGATAAGAGTGGTCTCTGTAGTGGATTCGCTGCAAGATCACTTTTATTAGCGGCGGGAGAGGGCCACCCCTCCCACCGTGCTCCGGTGCCCTCCGCTGCTTACCAGATCCATCAGCAGTGGCAGGGGCAATCAGATCTTCACCCTGGCTGGGCATGGAGATGAGTGAGGGGAAGATGGCCCCCACCCTTCTCCATAACAATGCAGGGTGGAAGCGACGTCAAAACGTCACTTCCGCCTACAGCATTTTAAGGGCCATTTTTTTAAATAATTTTTTTAAATGACTATTTTTTTTTTTATTGCATTTAAGTGTAAATATGAGATTTGAGGTCTTTTTAACCCCAGATCTCATATTTTGGAGGTCCTGTCATGCGTTTTTTTCTATTACATGGGATGTTTACATTCCTTGTAATAGGAATAAAAGTGACACATTTTTTTTAAAGTGTAAAAATAAAAGGTTAAAATAAATAAGAAAATTTTAAAAATGTAAACGCGCCCCGTCCCGCCGAGCTCGAGTAAAGAAGCGAGCGCATACGTGAGCTCGCATATGAAAACGGTGTTTAAACCACACATGTGTGGTATTGCCATGATCGGTAGAGTGAGAGCAATTCTAATTCTAGCCCTAGACCTCCTCTGTAACTTAAAACATGCAACATGTAGAATTTTTTTAAACGTCGCCTATGGAGATTCTTAAGGGTAAAAGTTTGTCGCCATTCCATGAGCGGGCGCAGTTTTGAAGCATAACATGTTGGGTATCAATTTACTTAGCGTAACGTTATTTTTCACACTATAAAAAAAATAGGACTTACTTTACTGTTGTCTTATTTTTTAATTCAAAAAAGTGTATTTTTTCCAAAAAAGTGCGCTTGTAAGACCGTTGCTCAAATACGGTGTGACAAAGTATTGCACTGACCGCCATTTTTTTCTCTAGGGTGTTAGAAAAAAAATGTATAATGTTTGGGGGTTCTAAGTAATTTTCTACATTTAAAAAAAAGGATCATGTTATGTTATCAGGTTAATGGCTGTGTTAAGTTATTTTGAGGGGACAGCAAATTTACACTGTTATAAAAGCTGTACACCCACTACTTTACATTGTAGCAAAGTGTCATTTCTACAGTGTTGTCACATGAAAAGATAGAATAAAATATTTACAAAAATGTGAGGGGTGATCTCACTTTTGTGAGATACCGTGTGTGTGTGTGTGTGTGTATATGTATATGTGTGTGTGTGTGTGTGTATGTATATATATATATATATATATATATATATATATATAAAAAAATCCAAAAACAAGGGATTGCTGCACAAACCGTATTTTTTTTTTAAATCTTCAAAAGGACATCACCACGACATCCAAAAAATCAGGCATCCATAATAAACGTTTTCGGGCTATTGTAGATAACGCCCTTCATCAGAATATCAGGGATGATCTTCTGCTGAAGGGCGTTATCTACAATAGCCCGAAAACATTTATTATGGATGCCTGATTTTTGGATGTCGTGGTGATGTCCTTTTGAAGATTTCAAAATAAATACGGTTTGTGTAGCAATCCCTTGTTTTTGGATTGTTTCTAAGCCTGTGGGAGGGCTTGATTGCACCTCACCCTTCTAAACTGTGCACTGTAAACGAATTGGATATTTAAAAAAAAAATTTCTCAGCACCTACTGTATACCTGCTGTATTCATTTTTCAATTCCTCCTTCCTGGCCGTGGCCCATTGCATCATTTCCTGTTTGCAATGCCTTCTGGGAATGGGCTGCAACTTCCTCTGACACTGCCGTTGCTATGGCAACCTGACCTGAAACCTATTACACTGCTTGTGCTGCACTGAGCATGTGCGAGATCTGCAAGGATGAGATCCAGGAAGAAATACAGTCTGGCCCACACTTAAGATGGCCACGGCCTGCTGTAAGTTTATAAAATAACAAACTACTGCTATAAGCTAACAAAACAGACCTTAGTTTACAGACTAACTTTACTAGAATACATTAAGCTTGTGTATTATAGGGGTATTGTTATTTAAAAAGTATAATTTTGGCCGATACACCACTTTAAGGCACTTTAAGGCATTATATCACTTAATACCACTTATCTGGTCACCTTTACAGCACTGGGTTTGTGGAGTTACTTATCTTCATCTGTGTATGAAATTTGTCATTATAATTGAAGATAATTGCATTATAAATATAATATCACCATACATACAGATTGCATATTATTTATTTTTATTGTGAAAGGATACCGAGTAGTGCTGCATCATTTTAATCTTTATAGCTTGTTTGCACCATTTACAGAAAGTTGTCTGCAATCACTATACAGTATAAATATATACGGACTCTGTGATCAACATTATATAATAATATTTTTTTTTTTTTCTATTGTTTTGAACTATTGATTTGGATCCTAAAGTATATAGATGACGCACTGTGCTATTAAATTGTTTACATCTGTT
Organism: Lithobates clamitans; assembly: GCA_037952925.1. Taxonomy (NCBI): domain Eukaryota; kingdom Metazoa; phylum Chordata; class Amphibia; order Anura; family Ranidae; genus Lithobates; species Lithobates clamitans. The sequence goes on from JBBGZY010000314.1 coordinate 10,763,958, forward strand.
TGTACAGGAAGGTGAATGTTAAATTCTACTGCACTTTATTGCAAAAGCAAGGGGTTTTGGGAAGATTTTTTTTTTTTCACTTTGTACGCTATCATATTTAGCTCTGCAGGTAACATAATTCCTTTTTTTTATGCTATATAAATTAAAAATTACTTTAAGGTGAGGAAGGGTGGATAAACAACAGGAATGTCCCATGTACAATCACAGAATGTCTTATATTCTGTGAGTTGAATACAAGACGTTTTATGAATGGGTGAGGGGGGAGGAACTCTACAAATGCACTGTACAACCCCATCAGCCACTTGGATGTAGTATATACAGCTTTAAAGACAACTAACCTCATCAATCTATAGTTAGAGCTGACCAAGCTAAAAATAGAAGATATATAGGAGATAGCTAACCTCCAGTTTTTTGCCGCTAGGATAATTTAGAGATTATCAATTAATTGTTGATGGTATCATATCAATCATGAGCTGCATCTGCATTGTGCATGGCGCACCATTACTCGGTCTAAGCTGGAGGGCATGTAAGTGCTGATTTCCATCTCTTCTCTCTTATGTTACACATGCAATGCTGTTCACCTTGTATGTTTGGATTGAATTAATTTTGTTGTATTTCTTTTGGATAGGCCTACTGTTTTCTGTTAAGATATAACGGTCCTGAGGAAGCAGATTGCGAAACTTGTCGACCTCTTGACAGAACAGTACAAGCCAATATAGCATGGCCACCTCTTATATATATATACATACATACATATATATATATATATATATATATATATATATATATATATATATATACATATATATATATATATATATATATATATATATATATATATATATATATATATATATATATATATATATATATATATATATGAGCTTTTGCTCTTAATGGTTTTATCTGTTATTTTAGCACATTTTGAAATAAATTTTTATTTATTTTGCTGGAGTTAGCTTTAAAACCTGAGTTCCAAATTTTCAGTGACTACACCTTTAAAAATAAAAGATGTGTGTGTGTGCAGCTACTATCAAGTATCAATATATGTTAATGGTTTATTTTTAAAAGCCATTATTATATAACTCCTTTGGAAAACATATTATGTAACTTATGTACTGTATTACAGTATTCTGGAGACATATGAATCAACAAACGCATGTAAGAACACACTCATCATATACAAGACCAGTTTTCTACTTAAATGATTGTTTGACATCTAGGATCAAAACACATAGATTCAATACCTACTGTAATTCGTTATTCATTGATATCTACTTACCTTGAGAATATTGTGTAGACAGATAAAAAGCAGTAACCTTCTGTTCCTCATAGACAACAGAAAAGCACAAACGGTGTCTTCTTCTGTATTACATGCATACATAATCAGTAACACCCATATTGTATTGGAATATATAACTTACATACTGGATCAATAAAAGAACACTTATTTGAAATATTTGCAACACAGGTTACATTGTGTAAATTGTACTGAAATAAATTAACAAGCCGAGCAAAAAAAAATTATAGACAGTCAGATTCATTAGTTTATCAATATTAATTAAAAAGTCAAAGAAGATGCTGCCTCTGGCTCTCATTATCTACAGTGCCTTGAAAAAGTATTCATACCCCTTACAATTTTCCAAGTTTTTTCATGTTATAACCGAAAACATTAATGTATTTTATTGGTATTTTATGTGATAGACCAACAAAAAGTGGCACATAATTGTGAAGTGGAAGGAAAGGGATAAATGGTTTTCAAAATGTTTTACAAATAAATATCTGAAAAGTGTGGCATGCATTTTTATTCAGCCACCCCTGAGTTAATACTTTGTAGAACCATCTTTCTATGCAATTACAGCTGCAAGGCTTTTTGGGGACATCTCTACCAGCTTTGCACATCTAGAGAGTGACATGTTTGCCCATTCTTCTTTGCAAAATAGCTCAAGCTCAGTCAGATTGGATGGAGAGCGTCTGTGGACGTCAATTTTCAAGTCTTGCCACAGATTCTCAATTGGATTTAGGTTTGGCCTTTCACTGGGCCATTCTAAACCATTCCATTGTAGCTCTGGCTGTATGTTTAGGGTTGTTGTCCTGCTGGAAGGTGAACCTCTGCCCCAGTCTCAAGTCTTTTGCAGACTCTAGCAGGTTTTCTTCTAAGATTGCCCTGTATTTGGCTCTATTCATCTTCCCATCAACTCTGACCAGCTTCCCTGTCCCTGCTGAAGAAAAGCATCCCCACTAGGGATGAGCCCGATGTTCGAGTCGAACGTAAGCTATGACATAGATCCGCGCTATAGCCAAATGACGGCTACAGCGCGGGCCTGCTTTGCTGGGTGTGCGTCTATTGACGTCCTACCGTGCCCGAGCGCCCACTGCGAGTCTACAAAACTCACTGGATCACAGATAGGAGTAAGGGGTCGATTCCGACCCCTTACCACGTGATCGGCTGTCAGCCAATGACAGCTGATCATGTGATGTCAACAGAGCTGGTAATCGGCTATTTTTTCTCCTCGCGCTGACAGCGTGAGGAGAAAAAAAAAAGCTGATCACCAGCAGCTGTGAGAGGGACATCAGTCCAGATCACGGCGAGCTGCAGCCAGATCCTCAGTGCCCACCTGTGCCCCCTGACAGTGCCACCTGGCAACAATGCCGCCTACCAGTGCCCACCAGCGCCACCCATCAGTGCCCACAGTGCCACCTATTAGTGCCCTCAATCAGTGCCTCAACAACAGTGCTGCACATCAGTGTCACCTACAGTACCAGTGCCCATCAGTGGTACCCATCAGGGCCCATCAGTGCCATCTTATCAGTGGCCATCCGTGCCGCCTTATCTGTGCCCATCAGTGCCACCTTAACTATGAGTTAAGGTGGCTATCAGTGCAGCCTATCAGTGCCCACCAGTGCTGCCTCATCAGCACATATCAATGAAGGAGAAAAATTACCTGTTTGCAAAATTTTATAAAAAACTATTATACATGAGTTTTTTTTTTTTTAGTTTTTTTTTTCAAAATTTTCCATCATTTTTTTGTTTGTTTAGCAAAAAATAAAAACCCCAGCTGTGACTAATACCACCAAAAGAAAGCTCTATTTGTGGGGGAAAAAATGATAAATATTTCATTTGGGTACAGTGTTGTATGACCGCGCAATTGTCATTCAAAGTGCGTCAGCACTGAAAGCTGAAAATTGGTCTGGGCAGGAGGGGGGTTTAAGTACCCAGTAAGCATGTGGTTAAAGAAGCTAAAAATCATCAGCAGATTTGAGCTGTACCAAAGGAGAAGATAAAACCCTCCCCTAACCCCCAATTCTACAACATCCAGTAAGGGTTTACATCTACCTTAAAAGACCTGCCAGTACCTACAAGCCCTACACTAAGCTCTCCTATGAAGTTTGTGAGTTGCATTTTCTATGCTTTAACTATTACAAATATAGCATATTCAGGGAAGTTTAGAATGGTCCTAACAACAATTTTCTGGTGGCAGTTACCTTAAGGACTTACATCTGCTGTCTGTTACTGTGTCTTTTATGGAGAATCAATACATTTTGAAAATTATAACCATTTCAGCCTTGGAAGGATTTACCCACTTCCTCACCAGAGCACTTTTTGCGATTCGACACTGTTTCATTTTAACTGACAATTGCGCGGTCAATATTGACGTTCTTTTTTTCCCACAAATAGCGCTTTCTTTTGGTGGTATTTATTCAGCTCCTGCATTTTTAGTTGTTTTTTTTGCGCTATAAACAAAAAAAGAATGACAATTTTGAAAAAAAAAGCAATATTTTTTACTTTTTGCTATAATAAATACCCCAAAAAAATATATAAAAAAAGAATTTCTTTCTCAGTTTAGGCTGATATGTATTCTTCTACATATTTTCGGTAAAAATAAGTATATATTGATTGGTTTGCGCGAAAGTTATAGCGTCTACAAAATAGGGGATAGATTTATGGCATTTTTATTATATTTTTTTTTTATTAGTTATGGCGGTGATCTGCTATTTTTATCATGACTGCAACATTATGGCAGACACATCGGACACTTTTTTTTTTTTTTTGAAAAGAACATGTTTATTCGTGTTCATGACATACATAGATATCGTATACAACATACAATTACAGGCGTGAAATGCATTGCACATCAAACAAAAAATGTGTTCACAGTGTATCTCGGGTTCGTTGTTAACCTATTGTATTCCATGCAATATCATAACACAAAAGCATTAGTTACTTTTATTAATCCTATTTCCTTATCATAGTGTACACTGGAATATGAGAGTATTACAAACTGTATAGTTTATCATAATTGCATTACACCACTGTACCATATCAACATCAAGCTATTCCGTACAAGTCTCGCTAGCTTCAAGCCATTTATCCCATACTCTATTGTATTTGTTCGGGCATCCCCTATGTTTGTATAGCAATTTTTTGTTGGGCAGTGATCTATTGGTCTCAGCAATCCAATTTTGGATTGAGGGAGAGTGAGGCCGCATCTAGTATTTGGCGATTACTTTTCTGTCACAGAAAAGAGTTTCCTGTAAGAATGTGGCTTGGTATTTCTCGATTGTGATATCTGGTAGCAGTCCCATAAGGCATAGCTTGGGATCCACCTGCACTGGAGAGCCCATTTGGTCATGTAAAAATTTGATGATTTGTGCCCAGTAGCTCTGGATATGTGGGCAGGACCAGAGCAGGTGGAAGAAAGAGCATGGGCTGTCTGCACATCTTGGGCATTCGGGGCTCTGGTCGGGGCGAAATTTTGTTAGTCTGGCCGGAGTAAGGTAAGACCTATGGACAATGTATAGTTGGGTAAGACGGTCAGAAAGTTTAGGTGACGCTTGTTTAACATTCTCCAGTATCTCATCCCAGTCTGAGTCATCTATTGGGCCAATATCCGCCTCCCATCGGAGCTTAGCTGTGTCAACAACTCTCGCTACCATACGTGTGCGTATAGTGATGTATAGGGTGGAGATTAATTTCTCAGGGTCCTCTCCCATGATTACATCAACCAAAGGGAGCATTTGTATGTTGGGAAATCCTGTCGCAAATTGGGTTTTCAGCACATGCCTTAATTGGATATATCTAAATTTCATGTGTAAGGGTAATTCAAACTCATCTTGTAGCGATTGAAAGCTTCTTACACCCAGAAGGGGAAATCACCTGAAACAGGTACACTATACCCTTTGTCGCCCATGTAGACGCTCCCGACATTTGCTTCAACTCTGGTAGTTGTGAATTGTGCCATAGTGGTGTGTGTGAGTGGAAAAAATCCGCCCCGACGAGTTTAAGTGCACTTTCCCAGACGCTCTTGTGATGGTGCAACAGGGGGTTCTGAATAGCCCAGCCCCTCCTGCTGCCTCTGCCTCTAAAGATCACCTGGAGAGGGGAGTGGGCAGCTGAGTTTGGTTTCTTACAAGTCAAGGATTGGTATCTAATGGTATCAGTTTTGTGGAGGTGGTATAAGTGTGAAAGTTGTGCCGATATATAATATGCATGTAGGTCTGGGAGAGCCGTACCTCCTGAAGAGGTCAGGTTTTTCAAAGTGTGCCACGCCAGCTTATGGCGGCTGGTTCCCCATATAAATGAGTTAAGAATATGATCTATTGCTTTAAAGGTTTTAAGAGGAATAAGAACTGGCGAGTTCCACATTATATACAAGAATTTTGGGAGGAGCACCATTTTGAATAGATTAATCCTACCCATAATTCCCAATGGGAGTCTTGCCCATGATTGTGTACGCAGTTTTAAATATGCAAATAATGGCTCAATATTGTTGGGGGGAAATTCTGAGGGCTCTTTGGTGATCTGTATACCTAGGTATTTAAAAGATGCTACTCTTTGTAGAGGTAGGGATGCGGAGGGGTGTGTGGGTGCCGTTGGGTCCAGTGGCATGATCTGTGATTTGGTCCAGTTTATACTCAAACCTGAATGCCTACCAAAGTCCTGGATAGTCTGTAGGGCAGCCTGGAGAGACGGGCCGGTATCCTGCAGGTATAACAGCATATCGTCTGCATATAAGCTCACCGTCTCTACCAGGTTCCCCAGTCTAAGACCCTGAATGTCTGGGTGTACCCTAAGGGATATAGCCAAAGGCTCAGCTGCCAGGGCGTAAAGGAGTGGGGAGAGTGGACACCCCTGTCTGGTTCCCCGTTGAAGTGGAAAAGGTGTCGAGGTCCTCCCATTCACAAGTACACTGGCCTCTGGTGAGAAATATAATAGTTGTACCCACTTGACAAGTTTAGGACCAAAACCAAACCCCCTTAGGCACTCCCACAGGTACTCCCATTCCATGGAGTCGAAAGCCTTGGCGGCGTCTAGCGCCACCACTGCTCTGTCCCCGACGGTGTCATGTGTTGCTTGTATGTTAATATAGAGTCTACGCAGGTTCATAGCTGTATTTTTCCCAGGCATGAACCCCATTTGGTCGGGATGGATTATGGATAGGATAATGCGATTAAGGCGGAGAGCTAATATTTTGGCTAGAATCTTGATATCTGCCTGAAGGAGCGAGATTGGGCGGTAGGACTCTGGATAGTGGGGGTCTTTGCCTGGTTTGGGGATCACTACTATTACTGCTTGTCTAAGGGATTGTGGAAGAGACCCGGTCTCAAAGATATGTTTATATAGTTTTAACAATTCAGGGACTAAAATTTCGAAATAGGTGGCGTAGAAATCTAGGGGAATACCATCTCGCCCAGGGGCTTTGGCTGGGGCTAACGAAGCTATCGCGGCCGCTATCTCGTCAGTCGAGATTGGGGCCTCCATTTCCTGCATCTGGGGCACTGATAATTTAGGAAGGGGTATGTTCTGAAGAAAAGCCTGGGTCTCCTGCGCAGAGGCCCCCACCTTAGAAGAGTATAGATCAGCATAATATCTACGAAAAATGTTTGTTACCGTTTCTGGATCCGATGTTATTGTGCCTTGAGGGTCCTTCAAAGAGACCACCACCGGGGGGCTCGTGTCTTGTCTTGCTAAATATGCCAGGAGCTTGCCCGCCCGTTCCCCCTGCTCAAATACCCGTTGTTTAGAAAAGAGAAGTTTCTGGTTAGCTTTGTCAAAAAGGAGTTGGTCTAGCACTCTCGTTCGTAGTTTAAGCAGGGATGCTTTGGCAGGTGTTGGGTCTAAACTAAATTCTCTGGTGTCGGTGTCTAGTTGTTCGGTAGCTTGAGTCAATTTGAGTTTGGATGCGGTTTTCAGTCTGTTTATACGGTGGGAGATAATCGTACGGACATGTAGTTTAAATGATTCCCATATCATACCCATAGGAGCGGTGTCGCGATTCGTATTGAAATAGAATTGCCATTCCGAGCTAATATCCTCCTGGTCTTCAAGTACTGAAAGCCAAAAGGAATGTAAGCGCCAGTTGCGGGGCCCCGCGGGGGGAGCAATGCGCAAGGTGGCCCAGCAAGGGGCATGGTCTGAGAGGGATCTAGTATGGTACCCAGATTCCGTAAGGGACGGTACAAGTGTGTCTGAGACTAATATTAGGTCTATTCGGGACATAGAGGAATGTGTCACCGAAAAGCATGAGTAGGCCTGAGTATGTGGATGTCTGCAGCGCCACGCATCAATTAGAGAAAAGTCACGCAGCAGACGCCCAAATCTAGTGGTATCCGGGACTGGGCCACCTTGTTGCATACGTAGTCTGTCCAAAGAGGGGTTCACTACCTCGTTAAAGTCACCCAACCAAATAGCAGGTGTTGCAGGATACTGTGCCATGTATGTTAAGCCGTCAGTAATAAGGCTAGAATTATATGGTGGAGGAATATAGAAGGCCATAAGTAGGTATTGCGAGCCACAAATTGTACACTGCAGAAAAATGAACCTGCCCTGGGGGTCCGTCCGCACCGATACAAGACCAAACGAAACTGATTTGGCAATAAGTATGGATACTCCTCTGGAGTAAGGAGAGTGGGTGGTATGATACGCCCAACCTATCCATGGGCGCTTCATTGCCAACTGGAGTTGGCCTGTGATGTGCGTTTCAACCAGTACTGTTATGTCTGCTTGATATGACTTGAGGCATCCGAAAATTGCGGTCGCCTTTGACAACGTCGATGACGAAACGCGTAAGGCAGAGCTACGCGATTACGTCACACGCGAAAGTGGAAGAGAGTGTGGAACGCAGCTGAGGTGCACGCCGCTCAGCTGACGGCCTGGAATTTCACTAGCTCTCTGTGTGCACACCACTAAACGCAGTGTGAAGGCTTGGCTTGGTTTTTTTTATATACTTTTATATACTAGCCCGAAATGTTGGGCATTTAACTTTTTAATAAAGTAATTTTAAAAAACGTATTACACTACGGGAGCCCTGTTTCCTTTCCTATGTGGATTACCTTACTACGGACGGGTTTTGTGGCTGAAGTGGGAGGACCCAGGAACAACCTCATTGGAACCTAGGATACCATACCAGAGTGTAACACTACATGCCTACTACCCCTGCAGGGGTATAGGGAGCTGGTGGGTGGGGATCCTTGAGGGGGAGCACCGCAAGTCACTGGATGATAGCTGATTGCCTGCACAAAAGTCACTAATTATAAAGAATACTGCTGGAACACCGTTGGAACACATTATATATACACCTTTCTGCTGGAACATTTTTATTCATATATATATAATGTCATGCTGGAACTGTTAGGTTTTTTTACTGGAATTATCTATATATAATTTACATTTTTCTTCACATGTGGGACTGGACTCTCACGTTCATAAGGATTTTTTATGTTTTTTATGTGGTCACTAAATACCGATAATATTTGGTTTGCTGATTTATCATTTAATACTCCTCTCATCAATACCTAAGAGGTCTCTGGATGGATGGAGGGTATTAAATACATGCTTTATAATAGTTTTCACGTGTTACTTAATGATTAACTAATCGGTTTATTACACATATTCTAGAGGGGATTTCTGTAGATAGATTCCCCTCTTTACACAGAGGTGGGGACACATCCATGCAAAAAGTTTTTATTTCATTCAATCTGATTTTTGATTTTTTATCCTTCAGAGCGGATGCTCTTAATTGCACATTCAGCACCAATTTTCACATTAGATACCCCAATAAAGGTAGCGCCACTTACCCCTATTTTTGTAAAAGAAAATTGCGGTGCGCTTAACCTTGTCTTGGATTCCTCTGACGTTCCAAGTCAGAAACTTGATGTCAGTCATCCTCCAACAGACATGCATTTGTGTGGGATCAGCACGAGACCACCTCCCAGGGCAAGTCCATATACATTCGTTACAATAAGTCTTAATTTATGGCATCGTATCAGTGTTAAGTGCATTTTATGTTCACGCTCCCTATGTTGCATTAAAATAAAATCCATGTTCTTTAAAAATAATAATAACTGAAATATAACCCCTACCCCCCTCCCAGCCCTCAGCCACCCCAACTTAGCTGGGACCTCAAACCACATCGGACACTTTTGACACTATTTTGGGACCATTGAAATTTATACAGCAATCAGTGCTATAAAAATGCACTGATTACTGTGTAAATGACACTGGCAGGGAAGGGGTTAAACACTAGGGGGCATTAAGTGTGTCCTAGGTAGTGATTCTAACTGTGGGGGGGATTGTCTCACTAGAACATGACAGAGATCAATACTCCTGATCACTGGGAGCAGTAGATCCCTGTCATGTTGCTAGGCAGAACAGGAAAATGCCTTGTTTACAAAGGCATCTCCCTGTTCTGCTCCTCCATGACATGATCGTGGGCCCCCAGTGGACATTGAATACGCGGTACCCGTGGGCACAGTCATGGAGCACACAGCGGTCGCGCTCGCCCCCACAGTGCCGCGATTTAAAGGGAACATACCTGTACTCCCATTTGCCCAGCCGTGCAATTGTGCCGACGTACATCATCGTGCTGGTTGGCAAGGGGTTAAAGAGCAAGGAGTTGCGGACCATCTTTTCTCATGATTACTTCAAGAACTACCTGTGTTAATTCAGCAAGTATTTGTGTCAGTGTTGGTAACATCACTGACACGTGTGGCAAATTCTTGTAGTTTTTTCTACCATCAGTTTAGCAACCTGTCACTATGGCAGTGGCATATTCTTAAAAAAATACTGCCATATGGCAATGTAAATATTTAATAAAATTACTTGTCTCTTGGTAGGTATATGCGATTGGCCTTAGTTGACTGAATAGCAGTTATCAATCCGCCCACTGATATGTGTTTTCAATCAAAAATAAAGCTCACAAGATGGGGAACTAGTCTTCAGTTCCCAATTAGTCTCCACCCACCCCTAGTACAAAACCCATAAGCCGGCCTGCCGCGGAGAGGAACGGACGCTTGAGTACGGAGCTCCGTTCCACAGGCACCGATCCGCAGCAACCTACAGCGACAATCCGACCCCGCTCCGGTCACACGGAAGGGGCAAGGATCCGTGACCGTCCAGGGCATGTCCAGGAGGCGGAATAAACTGCCAGCTCCACGCCGCCTCACGGATTACTACGCCAGCGCGGCCATGAACAAGGCCCAAGATGGCGCCGGCTCCGGGAACAACGCCTCAGGCACAGCCCGCACAGCAGCTGATGAGGAGCGCCGTTCGCCCCCCTCACAGGAAGACTTCCCAGCGCTGTCATTTGGAGACGATCTGATCAGGGAAGAGATGGATACCATACCCTCATCAGACGCTGCAGTATCTCACACCAGCATGGACAGAGGTAAGAGGCTGGCTTCTTCTCCGGCCCTCTCCCCCAGCAAAGAGCCCCAGCACAAGAAGCATCAGTGGGCAGACAGGGACAATGACACCACACACATCCCTGCTCTGGCAGCAGTCCCTGTATCAGATAACCCTGTTACTGAATCCATGTTAAAATCAATGCTCCTCACACTGCAGAAAGATCTCCACAGAGAACTGCAATTATCTGTCTCCCAAATACATGAAAGGGTAGACTGCCTAGAAGGAAGAGCTCATTTGCTTGAAGACAGCATGCATGACCATGTCAGAGCTCACAATGAATTACTGGATGCGCATGAACACCATGCCTCAGAAATATACCACATGAAATTGAAATTGGCAGATTTGGAAGACCGTTCCAGAAGGAACAACATAAAATTTAGAAGCATTCCCGAATCTGTTAAAGCAAATGAAATTACTCCTTACTTACAGCAGCTATTCTCACGTCTATTGCCTCGTTTAAATGCATGGGATATTACCATTGACCGGGCGCATAGGATCGCCAAACCTACGCACCTATCCCCGGACATCCCGCGGGATGTTCTAGCAAGAGTGCACTACTTTCATGTTAAGGAGCAGATTTTACAAGCAGCTAAAAACACCAAACCACTTCCAGCACCATATGCAAATGTTCTCCTATTCAATGACCTCTCCAAAGCCACCATGGAGATGAGAAGAGCATTCACCCCTGTCACCTCCATTCTACAAGAAAAAAAAATCACTTACAAATGGGGCTTCCCTACCAAACTGCTGGTAACCTATCAACAACAAATAATCCCTATTCACACCCCCAAAGAAGGGTACAAAAAATTGACCAACTGGGGTTTTCTCCCCCTCCCTCCTGCCACGAGTGACCGCACGGGCTCCCTTCCACATTCCGCTCCATTCCGGAATCAGATACCTGGTAGAGGCGACAACCTTCACAATCCAAAGGCCTTAGGTCGCGACCATTCATAGGATCCTCTGTGGACACTGCTTTAGTGTTACCTCACTCCCTCAGGTTATAGTGTGCCACACACACTGATATTCTTGTTCATCTTACCTTTTTTGTTCCTTTTTTTTTTTTAGTGTTTGTTTGATTACTCTCTTTTTGAGTACTTTACGTATTGCTTGACTAGTATAATATCGTGGTAAATCACCTGTGATATATTCAGAAAGGTTCAATACTATATACATAGTGTCATAACAAAGTTGCTTAATTTTTTTATTATTTTTTTTTTTTTTTGACCTTCTTAGTGTTACTGTACGCTCCTTGCTTCCATTACAGGACCTAACGTTGATTAATCTTCTAAGTGTAATCTCGCTCCCCGTGTCCCCATCCCAGGTCACCTCCTGCTAAAATGGCCATTAAACTCACTTCACTAAATGCCAAAGGTCTGAACTCCCCCTTTAAACGCAATCTCCTCTGGAAAGAAGCACTGACTCAGAAGGCAGACATATTCTGCGTACAAGAAACACATTTCTTCAAAGACAAGGCACCTAAATGCACACACAAACGTTACCCACACTGCTTTTTTGCCAATGCCACCACCAAAAAGAGAGGCGTGATGATTGCAATCAGTTCATCCATCTCGTTCCAGCTACACCACTGTGAAACTGATGAAGATGGCAGATATTTGATCCTCTCCGCGACAATTGAAAACCAACGCTTAACGATAGTAAATCTTTATGCACCCAACACAGGCCAAAAATTTTTTTACAACAAACTACTTTCCAAATTGGCACCCTACAGATCCGACCCAGTAGTACTGTGTGGGGACTTTAATGAAATCATTGATAATTCTCTAGACACATCTAGCCCAAGCAAACGTAGGCCCTCTACACTTTCCTCTCTTTTACAAAATGAAGACCTTTATGACCCCTGGAGATGCAAGCACGATTCGGAGCGAGATTACACTTTCTACTCCAACTCTCAGCACTCTTACTCTCGGATCGATATGTTCCTTACAGATAAATTCCTACTACAAACAATCACAGAGGCGCGAATAGGTACAATTACCTGGTCTGACCATGCACCGATATCGATCACATTATTTAACAGCAACAAAAATACACGACATACTCTTTGGAGAATGAACACGTCCCTGCTCACCAACCCAACACTGGAAAAGGAACTTAGATCCGAGATTAAGAGCTACTTTGACAACAACCAATTCTCTATTACCGATCAATCTATGATTTGGCATGCGCACAAAGCTTACTTATGTGGCCTTTTCATAAAATTCGGAGCACAGGCAAAAAAACAACATGTAGCCACCACTGAAAAATTATTAAAACAAATCCGTGCGTTAGAAATTGTCAACAAAAACTAAACATCCGTTACCATATCCAATGATCTAAACAACTTAAGACACCAACTTAGTGAGCACCTTCATAAAAAATTTGAATATTATATTAAACGCCTTAAACTCCAGCACTACTCCTCAGCCAACAAATCAGGAAAATTCCTGGCCAGACAAGTGAAAAAACACAACGCTAATACGAAAATACAGGCCCTAATTAATTCCCAAGGTACACAACCCATTAGATGTTGCAAACGAATTTAGTGCATTTTACGCCAAACTATATAATCTTAAAGACTCTGATCACGAAGCCCATCCTAAAATGGAGGACATTGACAAATTCCTCTCATCCATACATCTTCCCTCTATCTCCACCGCACAACTAGAAAGCATTTCTACAGCTTTCTCTCCCACCGAAATCCTCAAAACAATAAAAACACTGCCACTACATAAAGCCCCTGGCCCCGACGGATTCCCAAATGAATATTACAAATATTTCTCTGACTTACTCACCCCACAACTATGTAACACCTTTAATTACTACACTACTACAGTCAAAATTTCCAACGAATCTTTAGAGGCCCTGATTGTTACCCTACCCAAACCGGGCAAATCCCCTGACAAACCAGCAAATTACCGTCCAATCTCACTGTTAAACACAGACACCAAATTTACGCAAAATTGCTAGCTCAGCGGCTCTCCACAATTATTCCACAAATAATACACCCTGACCAGGTCGGATTTGTACCTGGCAGACAAGCTTCGGACGGCACTAGACGCCTCATTGATCTAATCCAGTGGGTGGAGCACAGTCAAACACCTTCTCTCTTCCTCTCACTGGACGCAGAGAAGGCGTTTGATAGAGTTCACTCGACATACATGGAAAAAGTACTATGCAAATTTGGACTGTCGGGCCCTATCCTGACAGCGATATTAAATTTATATTCCTCCCCCAGCGCCCGAGTCTGGACATCAGGGATAACGTCCACTCCATTCACCATCACTAATGGCACAAGGCAGGGGTGCCCACTCTCACCCCTGATTTTTGCCATGGTGATGGAGCCCCTGGCACAAGCCATCAGATCCGCAACAGAAATCTTAGGTATCAAAATAGGAGACGTCGAACACAAAATAGGACTGTATGCAGACGATGTCATTATCACTCTAACAAAACCTGAAACCTCCCTTTCAAATGTTTTGAAAATTCTGGAAACGTTCAGCCTAATATCTCTTTACAAAGTTAATAATAGTAAATCCACTATGCTAAACGTAGGGATAGACCAACAGACCAAACAGATCATAACGAAAACCACACCTTTCACATGGTCCACAAACTCCTCACTTCAATACTTGGGGATTCACCTTACCTCCCCGAGCAATACACTACTAAAAGTGAACTATGCCGTTTTACAGGAAAAGCTTTTACGCATTGCCAAAGACATGAGTAACGCATATGTCTCATGGGCTGGTAGAATAGCCCTGGTCAAAATGTACCTGCTCCCGCATATTCTGTATATGTTCCGTACAATCCCTATACCAATGCTCTCCACCCAACTGAATCAACTACAAGGATTGCTCAATAAGTTTATCTGGCAACAAAATAAACCCAGACTTAAACAAAATATTCTTTTGTCACCAGTCCAACACGGTGGAATGGGAGCCCCCAACATTCATGCTTACTACAAAGCAGTAATATTGGACCAGGTAAAAGAATGGTGGTCACCCACCTCCAGTAAAACGTGGCACCAAATTGAGTCTGCAGCTATCACACCGAACCTGAAACACGTTTTATCGGCTACTCTACTTAACTTAAAACCACAACGTCATTTTCTACAATCTACAACATCGACTCTACGGGTCTGGACAGCTCTTACACAACAAGCAAAGGGAATACCCATTTCAATCCTTTCCAAACTCCCCATTCAAGCAATAGAAATGATATCGCCTGACCTGTCCGTCCACCTATGGACACAGAAAGGTCTTGTTAACATTGGACAACTGATGTCCACAATCGGGATCCACTCATTTGTACATCTACAACAACTATTCGATATTCCAACATTAACCTTTTTCCTATACCTACGGACTTGCTCTATCATATCCCCAATCAATATACTCACTGACAACGCTCCAATGGCTGATATATTAAAATTCTACGAAACTCCAGCTCCAGCAATGAAAGGAATCTCAGGAATGTACAAAATACTAACGACACCGTCTGCAAATCAATCATCTCCATCTATTGACTTCTGGTCATCCTTTACCACCACTCCACCACCACCCGCAAGTTGGCACAAAGCCTTAACTCTCCCACTTCGAGTATCACGTTGCACCTCCCATTGGGAATTAAGTCAAAAGCTGTTCCATAAATGGTACTATACCCCAGCCAGACTGGCAAAGATATACCCAGCCACCTCTTCTCAATGCTGGGGGAATTGCACCGAAGTAGGCACTCTGCGACACATCTGGTGGGATTGCCCTTTAATTCACAGATTCTGGCTAGATGTTGCTACTCTCATCTCAACGATTTGCAAGGTCCCCCCTCCATCATCCCCCCTAGATCTTCTCTTGGGCCTTGATGTCCCGACATGGCCGAAACATATCAGAGTAGTGGCGACTCATGTCCTTATCGCAGCCCGCTTAGCTCTAGCGAGAAAATGGAAATCACCACAACCTCCCCTTATATCAGATCTCATTGTTCTTTTAAATTACCACTTCCACATGGAATTCGCCTTCGCTAAAGCCAACCTCAATACCACCTTGTTTCTTCAAAAATGGGAACCTTGGATATCCGATCCGAGAAGCACAGCTCTTTAAGAGATTTTGACTTTTCAAAATAAAACTTGCGAAACATTACCTACATCTCCACCTATTTTTGCACTGATATCACTCTACCTGATGATTTTCGCTTGAACACCTATTTACAGTAACCTAGACATAGCTTCACTAAGTAGGACTTATAATTCTATGTGATGACTAGCTCAAAGTTCTACATTACGTGGCCTGCTTTAATTGTTTTTGTTGGTTGCAGTATATTTCACAACTGGTGGTTGAAGGGCTGCCTCACCTCCCGTGGCACAGTGAGCACCCAATTTGGGGTGCCAGGGTGGAGAGACAGTGCTGACACCATCCAACTGATGTGTAAGTTAAACATATATTGTTAAATCTTTATAACCCACATCCTATTTTCATGACTGATACCTTTACTCATGATTGATGTATATTGTATTACTCAATATGGAATGTTGATATAATGCTTTTTTACAAGTCTTGTACGGATTCTCATGAAAAATTTAATAAAACTTAAATTTAAAAAACCCATAAGCCATGTGCCTAGTCAGTGTGATGGGAGCAGTGGCCAGGGAGGGAGAGTGGGATTGAGGGCACCAACATATTTATGTGACTGTCTCTAACAGTCACATGAATCTGGCACAAGCACTATCACTTTCAGTGCTGTGCCCCAGCAGAATTCTAAAGGGTGTCTAAGACACCCTTCATGAATTCCCAAGATTGTCAATATGACTGCTATCACCTCACAATTTGATGGGAAAGGGATGGGCTTATCCAAAAGCCTTCATATTGGCCCATCTAAGCCAACTGACCTATACAAAGTGGTTATTAAGGTTATAAGGAATTCAGCCTGGCAAATGTTCACATTATTTACCAGGACTGTGAATTTTGAACCTATGGTAGTGAAGAACCTGAACATCTTCCATATCTATGACAGTTCAATGCATTACAATATGAAACAGGCAGTCAATTAAATACCTAACATACAGTATATGTATTATGTAACATAATAGTGAAGAATGTGTCTTATAAAATATTAAGATATAGTACAATTATTAATGGAAGGATTTGTAAATGTCTGTGATGAAATTATTAAACAGCATAGTTTCTAATGGAAAAATGCAGAAGTGTAGAAATTGTAAAACATAAGTTCTATTAACACAAAGCACAATAAGCACCGATCTACCACAGCTGGTTTCAGCACTGGACAGGTAATTACCATCTCTGCAGAAGCAGTTAGTGATGATTCGTATATTGAGGTCTCATAGAAATATTGTTGGTTCACTTGTTTCACATTACTTTAATGAGTGAATCATGAGCACATTTCTGTCAAGCTTATTGAGTAACAAGACATTAACAGTAAATAAAATATTCATTTGACTTGCTTGAAGAATCTTAATTTCTATATAAAAACTTTGTGTAAATTATTTCTTATGTTCATCTTTGAGACAATCAAGGCAGTTCCAATGGATACCAGGGCTTTATTTCATAATTGCTAATTTGCCACCCCTTGTAAGTCCCTACCACATTAAAAAGACCATTTCCTAACTTGTATACAACTCTTTTATCGCAATCACTTTATTTTTGGCGTTTAATTATCAATTAGATTTTTCACAAATATAAGTTTCAAATATGACTTAGAACAAAAAAGTATAATCTACATTTTTGCAATCAAGAAGTTAAATTTCATAATTTAAACACAAAATGATTGCATCCTGTTACATTCATAATAGTCAAAGGAAACCTGAAAAAAATACATAGGCTATCATTCCTGAAAAAAAAACAAACTCATTTTCTGGCTCTGTCTCATTTCAACACTTTCACAATCACATGAACAAGTATGCATTAAAAAGTACTCTAATCTGCATGCTTGTTCTGAATCAGTAACTAAGATAAGACATAATGAAACCATTGCATCAAAATTAGAGCCAACTGGCACTTTCAGATGGAGTGGATAAAAATGGCGTTCTCTGTTTTCATTTAAAATAATACAGCAGGCATAAAATGGGTTGAATTACTAAAGCACTAGAGACTGTTCCCTTTGCAAAGTGAAAGTTTGAGTTAGCTTTGCAAAGGAAAGATGTATTCATTCCAATCATGTGCAATCTAAATTCCATTTTTTTTCCCTCTTTCACACAAATGGGTATTCAAAAGAGAACAAGTTCACCCTATTTAATAGGTTGAACAGCCTCCACTCCTTTAGTAAATCAACTGCAGTTTGTTTAAGAGTTTTGTAAATGGCCCTGTACCATCAGGGCCATTTATGAAGGTAGTATATTCTACAGTAGGCCACTTCTGATTTATTTCCTCTTTGTATCTGAACCAAAGGAATGAATGAATAAACTTGAGTTCTCTAGAGGCTAAACCAAACAGGCAGATTAAATGTCATTCTACAGAACAATTTACCTCTTAATGGTCATCACCCCATTAGCATAACATTGCAATATACACTGTAAATTAGTAGTGCTAATTTGTGCGAAGCACAGTGCATTCAAAGCCCATGTTGGGCAAAGCTTTATGAAGAGTGACTAGCTGGTTGTTAACTACTTCAGCCCTGGAAGATTTTACCCCCTTCCTGACCAGAGCACCTTTTACAATTTGGCACTGCGTCACTTTAACTGACAATTGTGTGGTCATGCAATGCTGTACCCAAACAAAATGTGCATCCTTTTTTTTTCACATAAATAGAGCTTTCTTTTGGTGGCATTTGATAACCTCTGCGGTTTTTATTTTTTGCACTATAAAAAAAAAAGTGCTAACATTTTGAAAAAAAATAAAAAACAATATTTTTGACTTTTTGCTATAAGAAATATCCCCAAAAAACAATTTTCATCATCAGTTTAGGCCAATATATATTCTTCTACATATTTTTGGTAAAAAAAATCACAATAAGCGTATGTTGATTGGTTTGTGCAAAAGTTATGGCGTCTACAAACTATGGAAAAGATTTATGGCATTTTAATGGCATTTTTATTAACGCTTTTGACACATTTTTGGGACCGTTGACATTTATACAGTGATCAGTGCTGTAAATATGCACGGATTACTGTGTATATGTCACTGGTAGGTAAGAGGTTAACACTAGGGGGCGATCAAGGGGTTAAATGTGTGTTCCTTAGATGTGTTCTAACTGTATGGGGATAAGACATATCATTGTTACTCCTTAGTTAGATATGTCTCCTCGCCCCTGACAGAACAGGGATTTGTGCCATTATACCGTCTATCGGTGTGAGCTCGTCAGCAGGCGGTTAAGGAGAGGGCTGGGAAGCTGGCTGCTGCGTCTTTAACAATGGATGAGCCATCAGCTGTCAACAGGCTTCCCTGCTGACAGCTAAATGGGGAAAAAAAAAAGATTCCCGGCAATAGAAAAAAGTAAAAATATGGCATGGGGGTCCCATCCCCAGTCCATACCAGGCCCTTTGTCCAAATAAAACAAAAATGGAATGGGATCCCCCACCCCAATATCAATACCAGAGCCTTATTTGAGCATGCAGCCTGGCAGGACAGGAAAGGGGGGGACGAGTGAGTGCCCCCCCTTCTGAACCATACCAGGCCACATTTTCTCTTAACATTGGGGGTGCTTTGGGGCAGGGGGACCTCTTCCCAACAAACCTGGGCGATGGTTGTGGGGGTCTACAGGCAGGGGGCTTATTGGAATCTGGAAGCACCCTCTAACAAGGGGGATCCCAGATCCCTGTGGCACTAACCCCTTGTAACGTCACCGACCCAGCATTAAGCTAAACTCTAGCAACAAACAATTTAAAGATGAAAATGAATAGCCCAGTAGCTGAAATATTTACCTTTAATCCAGAGTACCTTTGTTCTTCATTAATTTGTGTCTTTTATATCTACCTAGAGTTCAGCATTAAGGTAGATGTAAGACAAACTGGAATGCAATTTGACATAAAGCACATGTACACCCTAGCAATTAAATTTTTTTTCATTTGTATTTTTATATGTTAATACATGCCAAAAAAATACCAGATCCTCACAAAAATCCAGTGAGCTTCCCAGAGGCATTGCTAGGGGATGACTACTGGGGCTATAGCCCTGAATCTAGGGCCCATAGCCCGAGTCTCTAGGGCAGGGGTCAGCAAGCCCCTGCAGAGTGATCCTGGAAAACCACTTCCCACACGCAAAAGCCAGTCTAATATTCAGCGGCTGTATATGAGAAGCTGTGTGGCTGGTTCCCGCCCACCTCCTTCACACTGACATTGGCACTTCCATACAATGAGTCTTCCCCCCATCACTTCCCACTGCACCGATCCCACATCGATCACTCCATACACACCACCTTCCATACAATGAGTCTTCCCCCCATCACTTCCCACTGCACTGATCCCACACCGATCACTCCATACACACCACCTTCCATACAATGAGTCTTCCCCCCATCACTTCCCACTGCACCGATCCCACACCGATCACTCCATGCACATCACCTTCCATACAATGGTGGCAGCCTGGCATTGAATTACAGTGATCAGTGATTCACTACAGTGAAGTGACAGCAGTAAAGAGAAGAGAGCTTGGAGGAGCAGGCTCTGCTATATTCTCCCTCCTCCATCTCCCCCCTCTAGTCAGAACAGTGCTGTATTATACATTACTGCCCACTCTGTACTCTGCCCTCCCCACTTGCCCTGCACTGTGCCCCCCCGCCCGCTCTGCACCCACCTGCCCAGCCTGCACTGTACCCTGAAGCCTTCACTGCACTGTACCCTCCTACTTTCCCTGTACTGTACCCTCCTGCCCGCCCCGCACTATACCCTCCTGCCCGCCCTGCACTGTACCCTCCTGCCTTCCAGTGCACCTTCCTGCCCACCCTGTACTGTAACCTCCTGCCTTCTTTGCACTGTACCCTTCTCCCCGCCCTGCACTGTACCCTCCTGCCCGCCCTGCACTGTACCCTCCTGCCTGCCCTGCACCTTCCTGCCCACCCTGTACTGTACCCTCCTGCCCGCCCTGCACTGTACCCTCCTGCCCGCCTTGCACCCTCCTGCCTTCTCTGCACTGTTCCCCTTCTGCCCGCCCTGCACTGTGCTCTCCTGCCCGCCCTGCACTGTACCCTGCTACCAACCCTGTACTGTACCCTCCTGCCCACCCTATACTGTCCCCACCTGCTCACAATGTACTGGCTTTGTGAGAAATGCCTTATATCTGGCTTTGTGAGAAATGCTTTATATCTGGGTTTGTGAACAATGCTTTATAATTGGCTTTGTGAGCAATGCTTTATAATTGGCTTTGTGAGCAATGCTTTATAATTGGCTTTGTGATTACTGCAAAGCCAGTTTTCTAAAGTATTTTTTTTACAAAGCCAGTTACAAAGTATTTATTACTAAGCCAGATATAATGCATTTCTTACAAAGTCAGTTATAAAAGAGTACTGCTTTATATCTGGCTTTGTGAGCAATGCTTTATAACTGGCTGCGCTATACACTGTAAAAAAAATTGCAAAACTGTGTATAAACAATAAAAGAAAAAGAATCAACAAATAATACTGGGCAATAAATTTTAATGCAAATATTATTGAAGTGAATAGTGCTTAAAGTGCATATACTATATGTTTACTCATTCAAGTGCATCAATAATAGTAATTCATCAATGAAGTCCATTCAAGATATGCAACGAGTCAAATTCTTGTGATGGTGCTCCAATATTTTCAATGCGACAGCACATGTGTGCTTCCCCCCGCATGCAGATATGTAACAATATTTTATATATATATATATATATATATATATATATATATATATATATATATATATATATATATATACACACACACACACACATGTATATTATATACATATGTATGCCCACCCAAGCGTATGACTTTCTGTACTTCGCTGCTATGGGCTCTAGCCCCAGATCTTTTGTAGACCTAGCAACGCCCCTGGAGCTTCCTAAACCTCATAGTGAGCTGACAATGCTGCATTGAAACCTCAAACATTGTTATTATTCTTGTCTAAATTCTCACTGTGACCTCTTATAGGGCGTACACACGGTCGGACTTTGTTCGGACATTCCGACAACAAAATCCTAGGATTTTTTCCGACGGATGTTGGCTCAAACTTATTTTGTCTACACACGGTCGCACAAAGTTGTCGGAATTTCCGATCGCCAACCACGCGGTCACGTACACCACGTACGACGAGACTAGAAAAGGCCGGTTCAGAACCAAGCGCGGCACCCTTTGGGCTCCTTTTGCTAATCTCGTGTTAGTAAAAGTTTGGTGAGAGACGATTCGCGCTTTTTCAGACTCATGGCTTTCAGATCGTTTTCTGCCGTTCAGTTTGTGCTTGTGGGTTTGTATCTGCTCTTCAGTGCGTGCAGTCAGTTCGTATTGGAGTTTTCTGTGCGATCTTGTCCGCTCGTTGCTGTTTTTCAGGTCGCTCTTCACAGGCCTTGCTGTTCTTCAGTGCGTTCTGTTACTTCATTCTGAGCAGCTGACCGTTTTCTAGCCATGTTTCATATACGTACTCCTCGTAGAGTTCGTGCTTTGCGGGGGCTTGGTGTTGGGGTCCTGACCTTGACACAAGTCCAGTCCATGAACAGGGTGGGGAGGAGTTCATGGACCAAGAATTGGTTGCTTCAGCGTGACCAGTTCTCTCATATGCCTTTGCTCCGTGAGATCCGTGAGAATAATCCTGATGATTTCAGGAACTTTCTCAGGATGACGGACCCCGTATTTCACCATTTGTTGGCTTCGCTGACCCCCTATATCAGCAGGCAGGATACCTGCATGAGGCAAGCCATCACTCCGGAGCAGAGGTTGGTCGCGACCCTGCGGTATTTCGCGACAGGGAGAAGCCTGGAGGACTTGAAGTTCTCGACAGGCATCTCCCCCCAAGCTCTGGGGATCATTATCCCAGAGACCTGTTCTGCCATCATCCAGGTCCTGCAGAAGGAGTATATGAAGGTAAGATTTTTATCCTTTTATATCACATTTTATTGTATTGAATGTTTGCTAATATATTGTATTTCTTTCCTCATTCCCTAATTACCATGCTTGTAATATGCTGTGAATGTCCCCTTTGTTCTCATGCTGCTGGTTTTTTATGTAATTATTATTTTAGGTCCTTCATACATATTTGCCCTTCACTAACCTCCCCAGCATGGTGTCTCCTGCCCTATATTCACCTCATGTAGTCACTTAACAATGTATTTTATCAGCTCCATAGTAGTGCTTTACCCCAAACACTCCCTAAAATGTTTGAAAATGTTATTTTTGATTTAAATTCAGACAGAGTGCCAGAGTTTTTTTTTGTGGTGTCCCCCAAAATTTTTTAGTAACCCTCCCTCCCCCAACTGCTAAGTCAGCTGATCCCAATTCTCTATCCTCAATCATCTATCTGCTGACTTTGCCAAACCCATACACACTATACCCACCTCTTTACTGGTCAGATTTATGGATGAATTCCCCAAAGCATGTAGTGCAAGGGCCTGCCTGTATACTTTCCAATGGTACTGTTTAAAGTTTTCGTATCCTATTATTATCTTGATAGGTAATAGCAGAATGTCCAAATGTCCTCAAATGTGTACAATGTGTATTTATATCTTTGTATTATGACACTTCTTACCTGTCCAGTGGTCTGCCAATAGTGTAACTAAGGAGGGGCTGATTCCAAGTAATACCCATTATTTAGGCATTCATCTCTCAATGAAGTGAAGAGGGTTACCTGTCCAAGATTTACACACACCCCCTATAATGTTTGAAATGGCCCATGAGAGGGGGGGATGGGGAATATGATAGGTGTACCTTTATACTTTGGCCTTGATCAATTCCCCTTAGTAAATGCTATCTGGAGCTTGCCCCATAATGTTTGTGTATAATCTGCTTGCCATGTTTCTGAATAAAAATAGTAACGTTTATTGTTTTTTCCTCAACAGTTTCCTTCCACGCCACAGGAATGGAAGACTGTGGCCTCCCACTTTGCCGAGCGGTGGGACTTTCCTAACTGTGGAGGGGCAATTGATGGGAAACACGTCCACATCGTCCCACCACCCAACTCGGGGTCGTACTATTATAATTACAAGGGGTTTAATAGTATAGTGATGTTGGCGGTGGTGTCGGCTAATTACGACTTTTTGTATGTGGACGTGGGGAAGAATGGCCGGATGTCCGATGGTGGAGTCATCGCCCAGACGGAGTTCTACAGGCGTCTCCAGAATGGCAGCTTGGACTTGCCAGTTCCAGAGGACAATGTGGAAGGACTCCCATTTGTGTTCGTTGCTGATGAAGCGTTTGCGCTGGGGGACCACCTGATGCGGCCATTCCCAATGAGGACCCTCACCCCGGAACAGAGGGTTTGTAATTACCGGCTGGCCAGAGCCCGAAGAGTGGTGGAGAACACATTTGGAATCCTGGCCAGCCGGTTCCGACTATTTCTGACACCCATCCATATGGCGGAGTATAAACTGAACCATATTATACTGGCGTGCTGTGTTCTCCATAACTTTTTAAGGAAAAATTCGGCCAACTATGCTGGCTCAGTTGGGCCTGAGGCCGGAATCCTACATCAAACCGCACTGACGGCGCTTGAAAGTGGCCCTCCTGGCTTGCCCTCCCTGAGTGCCCGTGATGTCCGGTTACGCTACCTGGAGTTCTTTGCGGGTAGGGGGGCTATCAATATGCCAGACAATCTGTGAAGCCTTTTTATAATAAAAAAAAAAAGAAATTCTTGGTGGACATTTACTGCTTGTGTTTGTTTTAGCTGACCCTGACAGAAATGTGTTGAGTCCAGAAAATGTTGTGATTGTGTAACCTTATACAAAGCACTGTTGGCTGTTATTTCCTAAATGCAAAAACACATTTCACTACAAGTGCACTTGCAACTGCACTGAAATTGCACTTGTAGTGCAAAGAGGATTTGCCCTTAGGAAATAACACCCATTTTTGCAGAAAACAGCAATTACATCACCCCAAAAGTGTTGTATTGTAGTGTTGAGACAATAATCCACACATTCTTGAGTAAGCAACTTTTTTATACCTGCACAATCACATGTGCATTTACCAATGTTTTTTTAAAACAAACCAACATGTTTGTTGTATAACAATTTTTGCAGTAGCATTATCAAAAATCGAAATATCCATTTCAGATAAAACAGGCCTGTGTAAAACCAACAAGAAAGCCAAAAAGCTTGAACTTACAAAGTTCACATATGGTAAAACCTGAAGGCTATATCAGACATCAGTATTTAGGAACTGGGTTTGATATAGCGTTCAGATGGGGGGAAATCACCCCTGGAAAAGCCAAATTTGGAAGATGCACACCAATTTACGAATGTCAACATGTGCTATCTGCCATCAGGGGGGATCAAGGGACGTGTTTTGGGGGAGCAAGCCCTTCCTCACCGCTACTTTTTAATTGAGGAAGGGGTTGCACCCCCAAAACGCGTCCATTGATCTCCCGTGATGGCAGATAGCACATGTTGGCACACTGTGTGCATCCTCCAAATTTGGCTTTTCAAAACATTGCAAAAATATTTAAAAGATTGGACCACAATCCAAAAAGTGATTTTGTGGGGTTTTAAATTCGCCCCAAAACATCAATGATGTTATTATTTTTTTTAATAACATCATTGATTTTTTTCTGTATGTTTTGCAGTGCTAAATTACACCCCATGATCTCCCCGATCAGGATATGGGCACTTTCTGATGTGAAACGTTCTGGATCCACAACCTCACGATCACCTAAAAAGAGAGAAAGAAAACAAAAACAGGTATCAAAAATCTGCCACCATCCATCTCTTTTACCTGAGCCTGTGGTCGCAGACACTCACCTGTTGTGGTGCCAATCTCCACCACATCTTCTTCTTCCTCCTGCTCTTCTTGTGTTGGTGTTAGTTCCCCTTCTTTCAGAGGTGGGGGGTCTGTGGTCTCCTCGGATGAGGGGTGTCCTCCGAGTCTTTTCTCCCCTATGTAAAACAAAAATGGTATAATTAGCACACAGATCTTTGATGGCAGAACTTTAAATAGGAAACATTGCTTGGAAGTGGGGTACAATTGTCTATTTTAGCCGAGTTCCAAGATGTCTTTTTTTTAATGCCCTTTGTCAAGCTGCAATACTTTACCTGTTTGGTACAAGCTTCACAGATGGAGACCCCCCTATAGTATACACTGGAGCACCTGTGTGGCCCCCTAATAAAAATGCTGTTCTTGTGACCCACACTACTGCTCCAGTGTCAAGATGTGAAAACAGCTGCTCAGTGTCCTCTCCTTACACACAATCTAGTTGGCATTTCATTCTAGTAACAAACCCATCTACACAAACAACTATTTGGCATCCAAGTAGGCCCCAAAAAAATGTGGGAAAATGCATATGGCCTAAACAATGGTGTTTTAGAGGCCGAAAGAAAAATGTTTGATACGAACGAATAATGGGCCCATGAACATTAAAGTTGCCCTTTTAAACATTACAATTAATAAAAGCATATGGAGCAGCACGGACGCAATAAAGACAGAAAGAATTGGAACACAGCACAACTACTTACTTTTTTGCAGCACTCTCCGGATCTTTCGGTACTGCTCTGGCTCTCTCAATTTCAGGTCCGACCACCGCTTCCTGAGCTGATCTTTCGATCGTTGTACCCCGGAATTCTTCTGCAGACTTTTGATCACTTTCGCCATGATCTTGGCCTTTCTGATATTGGGGTTGGGGTAAGGCCCATACTTTCCGTCATCGTCGGACTTCTTCATGATGTCGACCATCTCCAACATCTCCCCAAAGGACATATTTGTGGCCTTAAAACGTCTCCTTCTAGATCGGGACGTGTCCGGATCCGGGCTTTCCTCCTCCTCCTCCTCGTTCCTGCAATTAGCACGCACCTGCTGTGACTCCACCATGTGCTCTTCCCCCACTGCGCCGAACGAAAAGGGGCAGGGAATAGACTAGAAAGAGGGGCGGGTGGAGTTACATGCATGCGCAGTGTGTATAAAGCGTAACACGCGTGCGTATTACGTACGATCTGTGCGCGGTGGAAGGAGCATTGGACGCGCCGATCGTAAGAACGAAGGTAAGAGACAAACTTGTGCCTTTACTGCTTCTACATTGAGGCCTATATTGTAACAAGATTAGGAGAGTTTTGTCTGACATTAGGCTTTGTCTTGTGTTGTGTCTTGCAGTGAACATGGATATGCTAATGAAGGATAATGACTTCATGTCAGTATTCCTAGATATGTTAAGGGAGCTGCCCTGTCTGTGGGAGATTAAACACCCCCATTTCAAGAACCAAGCAAAGAGGAAGGCAGCACTGGTGCAATTGTTGGAAATTGTGAAGCAGGTGATCCCCACGGCAGACATCACCTATTTAAAGATATTAATTGGTGGCCTGAGGAGTACATATCTAAGGGAGCGCAAGAAAGTCCTGGATTCACAGAGATCCGGAGCAGCAGATGACATCTATGTCCCCAGGATGTTGTACTACGACAGGCTGCATTTTCTGGCAGGCCAGACTGAACCCAGGCCATCCCTCTCCAGTCTTCCTTCCACGCTTCCTTCCCCCCCGGCTGAGGCTTCTGATGCCCAACCTGGGCCTTCCAGGCCACATGTGGAGGAGCCCAGATTGAGCCAGATATAGCATTCCTCTAAATATTTCTGCTTGTCCAATCAATTAAGTTAACTAGATGTTAGTTGGGAGTACTAATTTATGATTGTGATTGATGATGCAAAACATTACAACCATGTCCTTTTTTCATACACAGGGAAGTCTCAGCCAGGAGGTGGACGGGCCGAGCCGGCTGGCTGATCTGCAGGTCCCTCCACCCCCCCTGAAAAGAGAAAGTGGCAGTAGGGAGAGTGCCCTAGAGGAGGCTGCCAGAGGACTCTTTTGGAGGGCTACAGAGGTCCTGGGAGCACGACAGACCGCGGAGGAGGACATTACTGCCGTCATTGCATATAAAATGCAGAGGATGGAGGAGGGCCAACAAGTCATGTGTGAGGCGCTCATATTGGAGGCTCTTAACAAAGGTATGAGGGGCCAAATGACAGCTCAGACACACCTTTGCGATGGTCCTCCTCCTCCTCCTGCAGGTCCTCCTCCTCGTCCTCCCTCTCCTCCAGGTCCTCCCAATCCTCCTCCAGGTCCTACTCCTCCTCCTGCCACATCTCCAACTTCACAGCCACAGCCCGGAAGGAAGCGTGAAAGGAAGACCAGAAAGTGAGGACCCTGGATCCAGTCTGGTCGGCCAAAAAATGCAGCCTCTTGTGGTACCACAGACTTTTTGTCCCCTATGTGATAAATAAAAAAGTTAAACAAAAAAAAGTTATACCCAAACACGTAAAATCCCCCCCCCCAAATTTTTTGAGGCCCCCCCCACCTCCACATATACGCACATACAAAGGTAAACACATGCGTCGGGGGCATCTGTCTGTGAAAACGTTTGTGATACACATGTTGCTGCACACGCTGGAGTGAGAGCTATCCAATCCGCATCATTACAAAATTTTCAAATCAACATAAATCAGTAAGGAAGATTGTCGTAGTACTGGCATGTTTTGACAATGGACCCCACAATCGGTCCCTTTCTACCTAATGCCCCTGCTTACACTTTCAAATGGGTCAAAGACCAATTGGTCTCAAATGAATTCAGGGGGGTTGAGGGATCACTGCAAACGCCTGGGACCTTCAGATGTGGAGGGTGCGGCTATTGTCAGTTTATGAATACCTCTAAAAACATCAGGCTACCCAATGGGGAAAGATACAAACCCAAGCATTATGCAAATAGTCAAACATTTGGGGTGGTCTACCTGATGATGTGTGACTGTGCATGGTTTTATGTGGGCAAAACAATGCTAGAATTTTGGCAGCAAGCATATCGTCACATTGCTTCCATGAAAACGTGTAATCCGTGTCTTCCTTTGGGAAGACAAGTGACTGCAACCCATAATGGGAATTTCCCAAAAATATCTTTTGTAATCCTGGATCGCACACACCCTGGTATGCGGGGAGGGGATTGGAATAAAATACTCCTGCAGCATGAACAAAGGTGGATTCTTCGCTTAAAAATGACCATACCTCCTGGGCTCAATGAGTCTGTCTTTTTAGAAGGGGTTCACATTAAGAGGACCGGAATGGGAACCTGACGATGCGAATTCAGTCCATTAATACTCACTTCCCCTTTTCCCCTTTCCTCGCAGATCTACTCTTATTTTCTCTTTTGTAACATACAATTATGGTTCATACAAGGATCAACAATGTAATTTCTAATTTGTACTCCATCATGAATATAATATAATCTCCTTGTCTGTAAATAATGTGCGGATGTATATAACTAAGATAAATTTTGTTTATTTTTTGTCAGTGGCTCAGTGTTTTCCTTTCTCTTTTTTCTGTATTCGGTGGAAACTGTTTGCTGCCTGCCATGATCTCAGTGTCCGCTGGGGGCAGTGTGTGGTGGGTCCCTCCATGGTTACTCACTTGGTGCACAGGAGCCGCATGTGTCATCCTCACCCCGAGGTCGGCTTTTATGATTGGGTGCCACCGAGTTACACTCGGTTGCTATGGTGCCTTTATGCATCACGGGCTGCCGACACAGGCTCCCGTCACTGTGACATCATATACGGCCCTTTCCTCCTTGTTGGATGATGTCACAATGCTGTTTTCACGGCGTCTGTGGATGCTGGACGCCACCACAATCTGGCCATGAGGGCACGGGTGTACGCGCCGGGGACTCGGGGGGGCACTTCCACCACCTTAGCCCCTCCCAGCACTACAGTGGGATTGGTTTTACCTGATTGCAGGTGCATCCATATAAGGGAGGGTACCCTAGAGCTCAATCGCATGCTGTGTATCAGCATTGTTTGGACCAGACAGACGCCAAGATGTATCGCAGGTAAATTATAGGATCTTTTTTTTTCCCATCAGGCATGACTTGCAAGTTCATTGAACTAGATGTCCTCTATATTTCATGGATTGCCGTCATTTTGCTAAACATGGTGCCCTTGGGCCATTTTACTAATTTTTTGACCCCATTGTCCTCTTTCATTTCTCCCTTCCCCTGCCCCAGGCCAACAGCGTGTCTTGGTTGTCCTTATGCACATAACATATCACATGGCATTACTCTGGTGACCCTGTCTTTATTGGTATAATTTTTTCAGCAATAAAAGGTTTGTACCATTGGTCAAATAACTACTGATTATATGATCTAGTGCATACATTCATGCCCTATTCTTATTCACCTCTAGTAATTAGCAATACTTCTCCTTGCAGAGATACTGGTTGTATCAATCCCTGCTGTGGTGTGGTTTCCTGTGGGGTTGACGCAGAGTTCCCTTTGTGGGTGTCTCTGGTCGGGCTTGCCGTGCACCCCCACTTTGCTGGACTCGTCTCATTGGTTCATGCAGTGACTTTTTCCATGGTTTTTAATTAAGGATGCATTACTAATGATATTCCACATAAACCACATTGTCAGGATATAGATATAGTTATAGATATAGATAGATAGAGTTGTTTGACTATATTATTTTTATTTTACTGTATAATTTATGCAGGATGAATGTTCATTCATTTTTTGCTTTTTTGTCAATTATAGGCATAAAACGCTTTCTCTAGAACCACTTGTCCCTGAAGAAGAGGACTAATGTTGTAACCTTGAAACACGTTGGACACTCTCTGTTGTACTCAACATCCAACAAAGTCAGTGGTCTTCCATATGTCATACGATTCTGCATCTATATCTGTATATGTATATGCATCCAATGTGATTTTATTGTCATGTTTTTCCAATCTGCTTTTTAACTTTTCTAATAAATTGTAATATATTTTTTCAACACTATTTGATTACTCAGGAGTCACTGCCCCCCATTAGAGGAAATCCTTTTGTAGCTTGAGTGAGAGCAAAAATTCTAGCACAAGACCTCCTCCATAACACTAAACTGATACCTATCTTTTGAAGCATTGCCTATAGAAAATATAGGGTTCTGAGGTTTGACGCCATTTCACGAGCGCACATAAATTTAAGGTTTGGCATGTTGGGTATCTGTTTACTCTGTGAAACCTCATCTTTTATTTTTTACCAAAAATGTAGGTAATTTATTGCATTTGTTTGCCTTAAAAAAAATTTTTACTAAAATTTTGCGTTTCCTAGACCTTTGCGGTAATAACATGTGAGATAAAAAATTGAAACTACCACAATTTTATTGTCTAGGCTGTCTGCTTTCGTAAACTATATAATGTGTGAGGGTTTTATATCATCTTTAGGGCTAAAACTTTTTTTTTTAAAACGGCTCTGGTAGCGAAAAGATTAAAAATCGCGCCGCAAACATGGCAAAATCAGTGATCAGTGAGAAAGTAGCCTTGGGCTGGGTTCATATTGGTGCGCTGTGCGACATCACATGTGATTTGCACTGCACAGCTGTGTAAATGACATGCGATGTCTGTGCAATGAGAATTCAGCCATACAAATTGTATGGCTGAATTTGCATCGAATTCGGACCAAAGTCTTGCAAGACCCTTTTTTTGGTCCACACCAGAATTGGATTGCATGGGCATTCACACCCATGCGATCTGATTCCTGTCCGAATTGACAGTTCACACTGCGATATGTGAACTGATTTGGGGGTATCATTAACTTTGTATTGACACCCGCAGTGGTTAGCATAGGGCAGTGTGAACTGCCTGCGAGTTGTCTGCGATGCAGGAACCCGCACTGGATTCGCACAGGTTCTCGCATCGCAGCAGTGTGAACCGAGCCTTATTGTATTCTGACAGCTGCTAAAGCCAGCTGTCAGAATATCAGGCTGATTGGCTGCAGGTGCTATTCAGCCAACAGTTTTTGACTCAGCTCCTTCAACAAATGTTTTAGTATTTTGGGTGATCAGTTCAATTTCCAACAGTACATGCCCACTTTTATTGACAGGATCACTTAAAATAAAGGAAAAAAAAAATTGAAAAAGAAAATGAATGCAGCCACCAAAGACTAGTAGGCTGCGATATATTACATTTTCTGCACATATAAACATATTGAAAATCGACTACATTAACTAATAATAAATAAAGAGAACAGCGCTCGCAACAAAAATTATTAATTATGCTAGAAGCTATCGCTGCTGTAAAAAAGTGTGTAAACTTAAGGTAGAGTAATAAACGGTTACAGCGCTAATAAATGGTTGACAAATCAAATAAAAGTGAACTCTAATCACAATATAACAGTGCAAATGATGACGCCCTGGGGGAGGGGCGAAACGCGTCGACGTCACATCCGGCCTTTACACAACCAAGTGACGCTTTTTTTATCTTCCTGGCTTCGTGGAACGCACGCTACCAAGCGGCGATTGCGGAAGCATCTGATATGCCTGACATGCTTGACTGCCACCAGGGAAAGCGTGAGTAGCGGCTTGTAGCGCGATTGGCTCTTACATCCCGCAGTACTTCACTATACATTTTTTTTCTCTTTCTATTTTGGGTGACCGATTGCAAGATCTATGGCTCCATTGTTTGAAATATCAGCCTAAACATCCATTTATCCATTTAGAAGTACCTGGTGTTGGATCATAGATACGGACTGACTTTTCTACTTAGGAGCCGTTGGGCCATCATTAAGTTGTCTGTCTGAGTCTTCCATGCCTAGCTGGTGCTAGTCATTTATTTTGGGACTATTTCCCTCTTTTTGCACTGTTATATTGTGATTAGAGTTCACTTTTATTTGATTTGTCAACCATTTATTAGCCTATTCTTTAGGTTGTTTTTAATCAGGTAACACTGGTTGTCTTATCACTTTCACTGTGGTGACCAGCAGTTGTATTTGTAACATAGCCAATACCCAAATGCATTTTCTCAGCACATAGCACTTTATTATACAATTACGTTTATCAGCGCTGTAACCGTTTATTACTCAACTACATTAACTGATATGGTTAGTGATTAAGTTTGCATATAGATTTCTCAGTAAAATAAGAGTTAAACTGACCATTAACATAAGTAAAAAATAATGTATAAATGATGATCAGAATCTATTTAGGTGAAAAGATTTTGATTAGGGCAAACAGTAAATAGAAATAGAAAGTATGAAACTTGTCCATGTGTGGAACATAATAAAGGATTGGGGGTGTCCAAAACATTCTGCAGTGCCCATTGAATAGTGGCAATAATATGCAGTAAATGGCATAAAACTGAGCTGCAGTTATTTAGAGTGCTAATTACACCCTTTAAGATAAACTGCTTGACTAATTAATCTCCTAGATTTGGTCATACTGTAGATAGTGGTTAAACTTTTTTTTTTCTTTTAGTTTTGGATAGGGTGGAAATGGATTTGAATACCTGTAAAATATTCATTGTTACCTCTGCCCCTGTTAGGGATATTGACTCTCTCTCTATTTGTCCAGTTTACCATTATCATTAAAAGTAAAATAAAAAAAAAAATAAAAAAGATGGCAAAGAAAAACTGACAAGGGTTATAACCTCTCTTACTCTATCCAAAAAAAAACAAAAACCTTTGCCTATACTTTGTTTTTTATTTTCTTACAAAGTGCTGCGCTAAGTCATATACCTAAAATGCATCCGATAAAAATCATTCATTGAAAACCATTAACACATGAAAAGAGCATACATCAATATCATGCAATAAAAGTGCAGAACAAAATCCCCCAAGTGAGTGATTGATTGATGAATGTCTCAATCACAATTGTGGAAACAATAAACACGTCAACCACCGCCAGATCACCTCACTCGTGCCCCCCACCCGATAGATATAAGCTCACCTTTTAGGAGTGCAACCCCCCCATTAAGTCGGGCCAAAAATGCCTGTGAGCCACCCCAGCACTCAGTGAGATAATCCAAATCATCTGGCTCCTAAACTTCTCCCGTAGCCTCCTCCTCAGTATGCCAGCAACAGAGTATATGCAGAGAAAAAGACTCCAATAGCGCTTGAATTGTTTTAAAACTTGCAAATGATTTATTAAAACGTGCAGGGTACTCACATGGTATAGGTGCTTCCAGCACATCACACTATAGCAAACAATAGGCTGTTACTATGTAAAAAAGAACGGCCCATCCAAAATTCTCGATAAGCTCCTACAACTTTTTTAGAGCCCGAATGCCTTCACCATCCTAGCCCCTCCCCTACGCGTGTGGACACAGGATCACTTGTCTTTCTTAGGATCCATCCCGTCCAACAGAGATCCCCCTATCTATTTATGATTATTCAGCCTCTATTTTTTGTAGTTCAAACCAGTACATTTTCCTGTGTTCTAAATCTATGCATAGGCAACATACAAATTGACACAGCTGTGATTCCCATGAAATGGCTTATTTATTATCAAATTGCCAATCCAGCTGATAAATACTGAATAGGACAGTGATGGCAATGAATGTGTGCCCCTGAGACACCTACACAATAACTAGATAAAATACAAAACATAAAAACTAATACAATAAAAAAATCAATAATAAAAAACAATAATAAAATGCATGTATCACTATTCTTAAAAAGTAATTAAGGAGGAAGGGAATCAACTCCCCATTAAATGCCTACCTATGACTATACAAAATGAATTAGAGCCCTCAATTAATATGCTACATTTATGCTAATACCCAACAACCCAGTCAGCTCACCTAACCTCAGACCAGAAAGCATTTGTTTTGCTTTTTTTTTATACCTGGTGATCGTGCCAGTAACACATTTCCTGCTCTAGGGTAACAACACTCACCTACTGTGTTGTATCTATGGATGAGCAGTGTTGTCACCTTAGGCTGGTTTCCTTGATTTGCATAGTTGTCAACATTCTCAAAAAAAAATTAGGGACACTTTTTTATGTGCGGGCAGAGTATTTTAATTAGGGGTGGGGCATTTATTTGTAGGTGTGGTCTGGTAGGAGGGAAAATGTGGGGGGGGTGGGCATGGTTTAAACTATGCTAAATACTGGGGATGACTTAAAGGGTGTGGTTAAATAGAGTCTGAGATGAAAAAGGGATGGAGGGAGAGAGAAAAAAAGAGAGAGAGAAATAGTGAGAGAAAAATAAAGAGAGAAAAAGAAGTGGGATGGAGGAGGGAGAATGAAAGAAAGAAGGTGAGAAAGAGGGATGGGGGAGGGAGGGAGAGAGAAGGAAAGAAAGAGGGAGGAAGGGAGGGAGGAAGGAGAAGAGAAGGGAAGAAAAGAAAGAGGGATCGGGGGAGGGAGGGAGGAAGAGAGAAGGAAGGAAAGAAAGATGGATGGAGGGAGAGAGAAGGAAAAAGTAGGAAAGAAAGAGGGATGGTTGGAGTGGGAGGGAGAGAAGGAAAAAAAGAGGGAGGAAGGTAGGGAGGGAGAGAGAAGGAAAGAAGGGAAGAGAGAGGGAGGGAGGGAGAAAGAAGATAGGCAAGAAAGAAATAAGGAGAGAGAAAAAGAGCGAGCTGGGTTCTCGTTCATATAAGTGCACCTTGTTGTTTGCAGACAGAGCGAGATTCTACTACAGTTCAGCCATAATAAACATAATAAACGTTGTTCTTTGTTCTTGTTCATCTCAATCAGTAATGCAGCTAGCTTCTTTCCAAGGCAGGTCCCTGTCAAAACACGGGCAGTAACAGGGCAGGAACAGCACACCTATTGGCTGGGAAGCAGTGCAGTACACCTCCTGCTACCTCCTCAGCCAGTAGCTGGCTAAAGTTTCCAATGACAACCCTTCCTCTCCCTCCATCACCCAGCCCACCCAGCTTACTATATGGATGGCTCTGAATGACACATTTGCCCTCCATGCTCACGCCGCACCAGGTGACAGCAAAGCGACGTGGCATTATTATGGGGAATCAGACCCCCCCCCCGGCCCAGTCCGCCCCTGCCCGGGACAAGGCATATTTTCTGGGATTTTGCCCGAGACATGTTTAGATCGGGACATTGGTTAGAATTCCGTGAATGTCCCAGGCAAGTCGGGACTGTTGGCAACTATGGACTTGGATTAAAAAACCTACCCCTCCTTATCTCCATTACACAGAGGAGGAGAAGTTCAAAGAGAGCTAGGAAGGCTGATAACATTGTTGAAGATTTCAGTTCAGGTCACAGGTAGTTACAAGGACACAAGCCCATTGGCAAGATATACAAGTAATCATCTATACTTACAGAAAATGTACTTATTTTGGGGGAAAAAAATGAATGCAGCCACTATGTCTAAGAACTGGTAAGCTGTAGTATATTATATTTTTGTTCTTGGTTTTAGATATACTTTAGAGCTGGCATCTCTCTCATTGTGTTGCCATGGCATTTTTTCCACTCAATGTCTTCAGTGGATAACAATGTAATATGTAAGCAGAGAATAAATATACACTTTAATTTCCAGTCATAACAGTTTTTTTTTTTTACTTTCCTATTTTGATTCATCATTGTGAATCCAGAAATGTTCAAGTCTGCCTGCATTGTCAAGTGTGTTCCTGATGGAAGAATTATTGCTGCACTGCTTTGTCCTTCCTTTCTCCCTGATACAAATCAGTAAGATACAGTATGAAAGAATATTTGTTTCTACTGAAAAAATGGAACTTAGGAGTGTTTTTGCAATGTGAAGTGGAGGGCAAATCTCTGACAGATTGTTATTGCCATCTAGTGGCTTATTAATGTTACTTTATATCTAATATTGCAGACTATTCCCTAGTGGGATCCAGAGTCTTATCTCGATGCATATGTAATCTGATTTGTATGAATGATAGATAATCAACATGTTTGGCAACTAAATCAAAAACATTATCAGTTGGAATGACTTACCTAAGTGACAGTTTACACATTTTCCTATTTATAGGCAGTAGATAATATTCAGCAAGCATATAGTGTTAATAAAAACAAGATCATAATGCTACTTGCCACAGCTGGCAAAAAGCATGGAATGGCCTTTTCTGAAATCAGGTAAACATTTCATCCATGAGCTACAGAAAAAGCATAATATGACCTATGTCTATTTTATTTCATTTTTAAGATTTTGTTATGGTTGGATGACCAGACCAAATCATAAGCAATGGGTGGATGAGTAGATAGATTGAAAGATATACATTTTCATGAGCTTTATACATAAACACTGATAACTAGCTGATGTATTTTCTTCATGATTTTTTTGAGCTGCAACATGCATACTAAAGCACTTTTTGGGAAAGGGACATTTAAAACACTGGAACTGATATACTAAAGTTTAATGAGCAAGAACAGGAAAGAAACTGTTTTGGTATGGTTTTATTGCAGGATTGCATGAGTGTGTGGATGTATGTGAGCTTAGCAAATGGATCCCTGTACATAGAAAACTGTACACTGATGTTCAGTGCATGTAGTGCAGTCCCAGATTGTAGTGTACATTTTACCTGAATATATAAAATAAATAAGTAAAACTAACATGACAAGCACCATGACAGTCCACTGAGCTATGCAATGTGAGTGCATCAAGCAAAGTACAGGCAGTCCCTGGGTTACAAACAACGTAGGTTCTGTAGGTTTGTTCTTAAGTTGTATTTTTATCTAAGTCAGAACAGGTATATTTTAAGTGTAGTTCCAGACAAAAAAAATATTTTTATTTTTTTGGATAGCAAAGGTAAAGGTTAACACCCCTGTAACATTTGCTTTGCTGTCTGTGCCCCTGTTCAGAAGATTTCATTTTGCTTTCTGACCCAATGAAAATTGGATTTTAAAAAATTTGGGTTGTTGTGGAAACAAGGAATGGTGATGGAGCTTTAGTGGAGACAAATTTCACCCATATTAACTCTTATGTTACACACGACCGGACTTTCTGGCAGAAATGGTCCGACGGAATCATTCCATCGGACATTCCGATTGTGTGTGGGCTTCATCGATCTTTTGAAAATTCTGACGGACCTAGAAATAGAACATGTTTTAAGTCTCTCTGATGGAATCAGTTCCTATCGGGAAAACCGTGCGTCTGTATGCTATTCCAACGGACTAAAAATGATGCAAGGGCAGCTATTGGCTACTGGCTATTGAACTTCCTTTTTTCTAGTCCCGTCGTATGTTCTAAATGATCGGACTTTGGTGTGATCGTGTGTAGGCAGAGTTCATTCCAACAGAAAAAACAGTCGTGTGTATGCGGCATTACTGGTGTGAATTTCCCTTCCTTGGGGGAGATTTCCTCTCACTTCCTGTTCCCCCTCTCCATTTGTAAGTAGGAGTCATTTGTAAGTTGGATATTTGTAACCCGGGGACCGCCTGTAGCAGGTTAACCTCTTCTGACCACCTGCCGTTGTTTGATGGTGGCAGAATGGCTCCCCTGCGCGAATCGCCGTATCTGTTCGGCAGGCGCTTTAAGGGGTATAGGGGTCACTGAGGAGCAGATGCATGTGCCCTGCGGCCGCGATGTCCGCCATGCACCCACGATCGCTCCTGACAGAGCCAGAATGGGGATGTGTGTATGTGTGTAAACATACACATCCCCAATCTGGCAGGGGAGAGGAGACAGATTGTGTGTTCCTAGTATATAG
The DNA here is from genome assembly GCA_037952925.1 of Lithobates clamitans. Classification (NCBI taxonomy): domain Eukaryota; kingdom Metazoa; phylum Chordata; class Amphibia; order Anura; family Ranidae; genus Lithobates; species Lithobates clamitans. Next base: position 10,802,095 of record JBBGZY010000314.1, read on the forward strand.
GAACAATGACCGGTCTCCTCCCCCAGGCAGTCCCATCCCCCCTACAGTTTGAACACACTGAGGGAACACATTTAACCCCTTGATCGCCCCCTAGTGTTAATCCCTTCCCTGCCAGTGACATTTATACAGTAATCAGTGGCTATTTTAGCTCTGATCACTCTATAAATGTCAATGGTCCCAAAAAAGTGTCAAAAGTGTTCGATCTGTCTGTCACAATGTAGCAGTCCTGATAAAAAATGCAGATCGCCGCCATTACTAGTAAAAAAAAAAAATAATAATAAAAATGCCATAAATCTATCCCCTTTTTTGTAGACGCTATAACTTTTGCACAAACCAATCAATATACACTTATTGCGATTTTTTTTTTAACCAAAAATATGTAGAAGAATATATATCGGCCTAAACTGAGGAAGAAATTTGTTTTTTTGTTATTTTTTTTTTAAATAATGTCGGGATATTTACTATAGTAAAAAGTAAAAAAAATTGTGTTTCTTTCAAAGTTGTCAGTCTTTTTTTGTTTATAGCGCAAAAAATAAAAACTGCAGAGGTGATCAAATACCACCAAAAGAAAGCTCTATTTGTGGGAAAAAAAGGACATAAATTTTGTTTGGGTACAGTATCGCAATTGTCAGTTAAAGTGATGCAGTGCCGTATTGCCAAAAATGACCCGGTCAGGAAGGGGGTAAATTTTTCTGGGGCTGAAGACTTTAACCACTTCAGCCCCAGAAGGATTTGCCCCCTACCTGACCAGGCCATTTTTTGTGATACGGCACTAGGCCGATATATATTCTTCTACATATTTTTGGCAAAAAAATCTCAATAAGCGTATATTGATTGGTTAACGCAAAAGTTATAGCTTCTACAAAACAGGGGAAAGATTTATGTAATTTTTATTATTATTATTTTTTTACTAGTAATGGTGGCGATCTGTGATTTTTATCAGGACTGTGACATTGCGGTGGACAGATCGGACATTTTTGACACTATTTTGGAACCATTGACATTTATACAGTGATCAGAGCTAAAAATAGCCATTGAGTACTGTATACATGACACTGACAGGGAAGGGGTTAACAGGGGGAGATCAAGGGGTTAACTATGTTCCCTCAGTGTGTTCTAACTGTAGGGGGGATGGGACTGACTAGGGGAGGAGAAAGATCGGTGTTCATACTTAGTATGAACACATGATCTGTCTACTCTCTCCTGAGAGAACCGGGATTTGTATGTTTACACACACAGTTCCCAGTTCTCGCTCTGTCACGAGTGATCACGGGTGCCTGGCGGTCATCACGCCTATTGTGACGTCTTAAAGGAGCGACGTACAACTACGGCGATTTGCCAAGCCAACCTGCCACAGTATAACTGCGGCGGCTGGTCGGCTAGTGGTTAAAGATACACTGTGCTGTTGAAGGCAAAAAGCAGCATATGTACAGGTATTTGGACTTTTCATTCCAAGAAGTAGCATATCAAATCACATATGTGCCTTTACTGATGTCAAAGTGGACATATCTGTGCATATGTGCTATGATAATCCTAAAACAGTGGGTACTTTTTTTGTCTTTTAGTGTTTTTTTCACATTCAGACACAGAGCAACACACACAGATGGAATATATATATGCAAGCAGTTTTACCTGCAAAAGGATTTGTATTTCTGTCCAGTTATAAGATTTACACAGCTCTGCCACTGTCTATCATGGCAGGAGACTTTTTTTTTTATCTGGTGCAGATCAGTAACACATACAGGTCCTGTACCTCCATCAGCCTTTGACTGGACAGCAAATGACATACTGTTAGCACATGAACACTACCTCACATTAGATTGGTAACTTAGGCTGGGTTCACATATGTGCGAATTGGATGAGGGTCCCCCCCTTTCAATGCGCATGACATGTGAGTGTGTCTGGCTCTCAATGGAGCCGGTTCACACAGGTCCTGGCCAGCCCCTGTCCGCATTCCAAAAAGGGCCTGTGTGTGTTTGGTTCTGGTTCAGGTGCAAATTCAGGCAAAAATTCAGACCTGATTCGCACCTGAACCGGTGAACAATAACACACCGGATCCCATGCTGGGAACCACACATATGTGAACCAAGCCTAAGGCTGCTTCTTCTTTTCCCAGTCTGGAGTCTGTATACATAGACTGCAACAGCCTGATTTTAAGTTGCATTCAGGGACTAGCTTACATTTAACCACTTCAAGAACGCCCACAGTATAATTACGTCATTACTTTGACGTTAAATACCACTGTTATGGCAGCAACTAGTTATTTTCCTGTACTGTGGACAATTCTGCATCTAATAAAAGCAGTCCCAGCAGTGGTTCGCCATTGGATAACTTTTCTAGGCGGCAGGAGAGGTGCCTCCCTACCGCCGCTTCCTGGTCGTCTATGGGCTTACTGTCCCTGTTGGTTAGCCCAGAGCCGATATGATCCTTTCAGTGGCTGGGCAGGAAGCAGAGTGAGAGCAAGATGGCCTGACGTCAGATGAGATTTTTCATCTCTTAAAGGTAAAATTGCTTTAAAATTACTTTTTTTTTTCTTTTTTTTTTGTTAATGCTTTTAAGTGTAAATGTGAGATCTGAGGTCTTTTTGAACCCAGATCGCTCCATAAAGAGGACCTGTCATGCTTATTTCTAATACAAGTGATGTTTACATTCCTTGTATTTGGAATAAAAGTGATCAAAAAAAATAAAAATAAATAAAGGGACAGTATAAAAATAAAAAGTAAAATAAATATAAAAAAATATTTAAATTGCCCCATCCCTCTGAGCTCGCACACAGAAGTGAACACATACGTAAGTCACGCCCATATATGAAAATGGTGTTTAAACCACACATGTGAGATATCTCTGCGATCATTAGAGTGACAGCGAGAGCAAGAGCGATAATTCTAGCACTAGACCTCCTCTGTAACTCTAAGCAGGGAACCTGTAAAAAATTGTAAAGCGTCGCCTATGGAGATTTTTAAGTACCGTAGTTTGTCGCCATTCCACGGGGGTGAGCAATTTTAAAGCATAACATGTTAGGTATCTATTTACTCAGTGTAACATCATCTTTCACATTATACAAAATAATTGGGCTAACTTTACTGTTTTGTTTTTTTTTTAATTAAAAAAGTGTATTTTTTTTTTTATGTGCTTGTAAGACCATTGCACAAATATGGTGTGACATAAAATATTGCAATGATCGCCATGTTATTCTCTAGGGTCTCTGCTAAAAAAAAAAAAATATATATAATGTTTGGGAGTTCTAAGTAATTTTCTAGCAAAAAAATACTAATTTAAACTTGTAAGCAGAAAGTTCCAAAAAAAGGCCTGGTCTTAAAGTGGGATACATTTAATGATGTAATAATGAGTACAGAGCTGCATTAATCACATTTTTATATCTGCTTGGAGTTGAGCTTTAACAGTTGCCTTTAATACTATCATTGTGTATTTCAGGCAGTTTTGTTCCTGCATGAGATGTGCATTCAAAATTGCTAACTTCAGCTAGACAGACATTAAAGAAAATCACAATTTCATTCTAGGTACACCGCCGTTTAGGATGTGTACACGCAATCACTGGAGTGTATACCCTACAGCAAAAAAATATTTTAAACATGTTTTTCAATTATCTCCATGATGGAGTGCTCAGATGCATGGCTTTTTTTTTAGAATCAGACACGTTCACAATGATGTTTTTGCTTTGCTCCTGTCAAGAGTAGACAAATTGGCCAGGATTTTTAAAGATGTAATGGATTACCCACTTAACCTTTGGACGTTTTTACCTCATTCATGACCAGGGCATTTTTTGCTATTCGTTACTGTGCTATTTTAATTGGCAATTGGGTGGTCATGCAATACTGTACGCAAATGAAAATGTTGTTATTTTTTCACACAAATAGAGCTTTCTTTTGGTTGCTATTCGATCATCACCCATTTTCTTTATTTTTTGCATTGTAAATGAAACTTAAAAATGTTTAAAAAATGATATTTTCTAATTTCATAAAACATATCCAATTTAAAAAAATCCTGTCATACATTTAGGCCAGAATGAATTCTGCTGCATGTCTTTGGTAATCTGCTGGGACCCTTGCAACCATGCAAATCATCTCAGCACCCTAAAACCTTTGCAAAATGCAATATCGTCTCAGCAAACCTCTCACTCATCAAAACAAAAAAAAACCTTTGCCACCACGCAATCTCGGCCCAGCAGCCTGACACCCTTGTTAAGACCCTTGCAAAATGCAACATCGTCTGAGCAACCTCTCACTTGTCAAAAATAAATAATAGGATGTTTATAACAGCTTACCTGTATAATCCTTTTCTTTGAAGTACATCATGGGACACAGAGCCATAGTAATTACTATGTGGGTTATAGGCCACTTTCAGGTGATGGACATTGGCACACCCTAAGACAGGAAGTCCACTCCCTATATAACCCCTCCCACTACTGGGAGTACCTCAGTTTTTGTAGCAAAGCAATACACATGAATACCAGAAAGAGGGGAGGGACCTCTATGTCCTGTGATGTACTTCAAAGAAAAGGATTTTACAGGTAAGCTGTTATAAAAAAACTATTTTCTTAATCGTACATCACGGGACACAGAGCCATAGTAATTACTGTGTGGGATGCCCCAGAGCAATGCCAACTGAGGGGAGGGAAACAACAGAATCAGGGCAACATGAGACTAGATGACTTATACTGCTGCCTGCAGCACACTATGTCCAAAGGTGATATCCTCATGCCTTTTTACATTCAACTGATAAAATCTGGTAAATGTATGGACTGAAGACCAAGTTGAGTCCTTGCAGATTTGAACCATGGAAGCTTGGTGATGCACTCCCACGGAGCACTAACAGTCCTAGTGGAGTGTGCTTTTGATTTGAGAGGGTGGAATCCTCCTCCTTAAACCACAAGCCTGAACAGTTACTTGCTGAATCCATTTAGAAATAGTAGATTTCGATGCTGCCTGTCCTTTTTCTAGGACCTTCAGGCAACACAACAAGACATCCATTTTTCGAATCTGAGCAGTTGCCTTCAAGTAGACCTTGAGTGCTCTCACCACATCAAGAGAATGTAGTAATTTCCCTTCCGTAGAACAGGGTTCTGGGAAAAATGAAGGCAGAACAATATTCTGGTTCGGATAAAAACTAGACACTACCTTCGGTAGAAGGTTAGGATGAGGACCCAATACTACCTTATCCTTGTGAATAATAAAATATGGCTCTTTACAAGAAAGAACAGCCAACTCTGATACCCTTCTTGCAGAAGATATGGCTACCAGAAAATTAGTTTCCTTGTCAAAAGGACCAAGGGAATATGCTGTATCGGCTCAAAAAGGCTGTTTCAGCAATGCCGACAGAACTAAATTCAAGCCCCAAGGGTTCAGGGGTGACTTAACCAGAAGATTAAGCCATGTTACCCCCTGAATGAGCTACGAACCAAAGATTGCAAAGCAAGTGGTTGTTAAATTAATACCTATAAGGTCTAAATCTGGCCTTTGATAGTATGCGAGGCCAGCTTCATTTCTAACCCCATCTACAGAAGTCAAGAGTTCTACCTATGACATACTTCCTGGGGTGCCAACCCCTGGATTCACCCCAGGAGACATATTGCTTTCCATATTCTATAATCTATGATTCTGGAAGCCAGCTTCTCTGCATTAACCAATGTAAATAGGACTGGACCGGACAGCCCACGCTTCTTCAGAATGTGGGTCTCAATAGCCAAACCGTTAAATTTAGCATTTGTAAGGTAGAATGGAATACCGGACCTTGCGAGAGAAGGCCTGGATGTGGTGGTAGGGTCTATGAGTCTGGGAATACTAAGGCATCTATTCCGCATGCTGGCAGATCCCTTGTTCTTGACACATAGTTGTTGATTCTTGTTAAACCTGGACGCAAACAGATCTACGTCTGGGATCCCCCATCTTCAGCGCATTGCCAGGAAGATACCGGGGTGAAGGGAACATTCTCCCGGGAACAACTGCTGGTGACTCAAGTAGTCCTCCTGCCAATTTTCTATTCCCGGAATGAAGACTGCCTATAGGCAAGGTACATTGTTTTCTGCCCAAGTTAAGATATGATTCACCTCTCTCTGGGCCGCATGACTTCTCGTGCCCCCCTTGGTGATTGATATAGGCCACTGCTGTGGCATTATCGGATTGGATCCTGACAGGACAATTTCCATAACCTGAATGTCCAGGCCCCTGCCCGGATCTCTAGAATGTTGATGGGCAAGGTCATTGTTACCATCTTCCAGGTAACTGGTAGGAAAGATTTTCCCTTCTGCAGATTCTTGGTTATCAACCACCAACTGAGGATTCGGCACCCTGGAGACAGATACATTGGGAAATCTAGAGCTTGGATCTTCTTGTTTCAAGCCGATAAGATACTGTTTTGCAGCAGCCTCAAATGAAACTGAGCATAAGGAACGGCCTTGAATGAAGCCACCATCTTTCCCAACAACCTCATGCAAAGTCGAATAGAAGGATTCTTCTTTGCCTTGGCCACCTGAATCAGTGCCTTCATTGCCCTGATCTTTGCCTGGGGCAAGAATACATTTTTCTGGGCTGTATCAATAATTAGACCCAGGTATTCTAATCTCCTTGATAGTTTTTTTTTTTTTTTTTAAGGAGGATTTCTCTAGGTTGAGAATCCAACCTAGGTATTCCAGGTAGTTGACTGTGGATCATACTTTGGTCTAAATGGGCTACTGACTGGTCTATCAAGAGCAGATCATCTAGGTAAGCTATAATCATTATACCTTTGGCCCTTAATCCGGCTACAGGAGGGGCCAGGACCTTTGTAAATACTCAAGGTGCAGTAGCTAGACCGAAGGCAGAGCTACAAACTGAAAACAAAGATTTTCTACCTCGAAGCATAGATATTTCTGGAGAACGGGAAATATAGGTACATGGGGGTATGCATCCCTGATGTCTATTGATGCCAGAAGTTCTCCACCTTGTAGGACGGAGACCACTGATCAGATTGACTCCATGCGAAAAAAGCAGATATTCAGAAACCGGTTTAGATCTCTGAAATCTAGAATAGGTATGACATACCAATTCGGTTTTGCTACTGTGAAAGGGTTTAAATAAAACCCCAATCCCTGCTCTTGTATGAGAACCACTAAGATCAATTTTTTGAGACAAAAGATGGTCCGATGCTTGAAAGACAGACTTCTTTTCCTCTGGAATCTGAGAAAACAAGGAGAAGGGGACTTTCGGAACTCAAGCTTGTACCCTAGAGTGATTGAGGAAGTCATCCATCTGCAGCCTACGGCACCTGGTATTCCCAGGTGGTCCCCCATCCAGGTACTGACCAGGCCCGACCCTGCTTAGCCTCTGAGATCAGGCTCCCGACACTCTTCCTACCAGACCCATGAGAACTGCAGTCTTCCCGCCACTTCGAGCGAGCGGAACTTGACGGTGGAGGCCGCCGTGACTGCTTGGAGGCAGATGCTCCTGACACTGGAGAAGGAGCTTGTTTAAATGAAATACGATTACTACTAACTAGCAAAAGGGTACTTTTTTCACTAGAAATTTTTTGGATGTATTTATCCAAATCATCCCCAAACAGCTGTTCACCAAAAAGGAAAACTAGCCAGGAGCTTTGCATGATGCTTCAGCTGACCAATCTTTCAACCACAAGATTCTATGCCTATGCACCAGCCCTAGCGTAAGGAGCGACTCTTGAACAATAGAATCTCTGATGGCATCTATTGCTAAACATAATGCCGTTGGTAACTCAGCTAAATCCTGGCCTGCTGATCAGGAATAACCTTGAGCACCTGTTTAAACTGGTCTCTTAATTATTAACATACACCAATTGCTGCTAGTGCAGGTTGAGTCATCAGAGAAAAAGTCTTTTTTTTTTTTATAATAGGAATTCCAACTTCTTATCTATTGGATCCCTAAGCATATGAGCATTGTCTACCGGACAAGTCAAACTTTCATTCACAGAGGATACAGCGCGGCAATTGCTGGTATCTCCCACTTCTTAGTGAATTTTTCCTCCATAGGATAGTGTTATAGGAGGAAGAAAATGCTTATCTGGGTGTTCCTACTCAGAATACATAAGCCTTTTCAGCAATGAATGGACAGGAAAGGCATGCACAGCTTGGGGAGGCTTTAGTGAACCCAAACAAAAAGTGGGCATATCAACCGACTCAATAAAGAGTAGCAAAAATTCACCATCAATCTTTCAGATTGTGAAGCTGATCCCCGTGGATTTAACCCCTCAGAAGAGGAGTCATCAGCCTCTCCACGGTCCCCTGAGAGAAGTTCATCTTCTCCCACCCCCAGATCCTCAATTTGAGCGTCCTGGGTAATGGAAAGGGACCTGTTGCATTTTATCCCATTCTGGGATGCGATTAAAGCCGCTAGCCAACCCTTTCCAGTAATATAGACAGGGGCTGCAGTATTGAAAACAATTGCAATATTTGATAGCCCTGATGGCTCACTCTGACCGGTCACCCCCTCTCTCAGGAGGATGCTATTGTAGAGATGAGTTTATGCTGTTTAGAGCTTGAAGGAGTCCCTTTTGAGCCCTTTTTGGGGTGTTTCTACCTCCCCTTCTGACCATAGCCCGATGCACAAATGCAGAGGTACTACCAGAAGAAATCACGTTCACTGCTTAAGCAAATAGTCCAGCAACTGTTGCTGCTATTAATGCTCAGCCTGATGCTTCAGTAAATGTGCTATAGGAATGCCTGTGTCACCACTTACATGCCCCTTTTTTAGCTTTTGTCTCTCTCTGACAGCTGCAGTCAGCAAAAAATGGAGCCTTTTAAAAGTATCCCTGCACTGGACGTTGCTGCACGCCAAAGCCATGCTAAGCCACGCCCACTCCCACTGTGCCCCCCCACCTCTATAAAAAAAAGAGCGTTTTCCGGCGTGATCGGGGGCCTTCGATCCAACGAGATTGGCTTGTGTGTGGGGGGAGGGCGGCGAGGAGGGGGGTTGTGACAAACCGCCGTACAGAAGCGGTGGAGAACGGATCGGCATCCGTCGATCGTTCTGGCTTCTCCTTCTACTCAGAGGAGGAGAGCTTTTGTCTAGGTGGGGGGTATTTTTAGAGAAAAATCCCCCCTCCAACATATTAGCAGAGTCCTGTGACTGCTAGCCGGAGGAAGCTGCAGCTTCTGCTGACACATCATGATCTGAGAAAGCATGACCAGGTACGTGCTATATACAGCCCCCAGTGGTGACTTTTAGGCATGACAATATTTACTTTTTAAAGGAGACAATTCATAAGAAACTTTAAAATTCCTTAGAAATGTCCACTTACCTTTCCTGCCGCAGGAATTTCTGCGGTAAAACCAACAGACCCAATCTTCACCCCCCCCCCCCACGGTGGGCTCTGTTTAAAAAACCTTCAGGAACTGGGGACCCCTTTTTATCGGGGGATCTGCACTCCTGGACCCGTAATAGCACCCTGCCAGAAAAAACTTATGGCTGAAAAAAACAAAAGCACTGGATCCTGGGGTCCAGCTGTCTAGAAAGAGAAGCGTTACAGGCTAAACCTCGTTTCTTCCATCACGACGCCCGGGTACCATTCAATTCACCTTAAAAACACTTTAAATGTATCAGGCTGCATAGCTAGCATCAGCAAGGATTGCTCCAGTGGAGCTCAGCACAGCACATCTTTACTCGTGACCAACACTTTAGACACTGGCAAAAAAACTGAGGTACTCCCGGTAGTGGGAGGGGTTATATAGGGAGTGGACTTCCTGTCTGAGGCCCCTTTCACACTGGGGCAGCATCTATGGTAAAACGCCGCTTTACCATCGTTTTAGCGGCGGTATTCAGCCACTAGTGGGGCGGTTTTAACCCCCGCTATTGACAGAAAAAGGGTTAAAACCGCCCGCAAAGCGCCGCTGCAGCAGCGCTATGCCGGCAGTATAGCCACGCTGCCCCATTGATTTCAATGGGCAGGAGCGGCGAAGGAGCGGTGTATACACCGCTCCTTCACCGCTCCAAAGATGCTGCTAGCAGGACTTTTTTCAGCGTCCTGCCAGCGCACCGCTTCAGTGTGAAAGCCCTCTGGGGGGCTGCAAAGCACCCAAGTGTGAAAGGGGTCTTAGGGTGTGCCAGTGTCCATCACCTGAAGGTGGCCTATAACCCACATAGTAATTACTATGGCTCTGTGTCCCGTGATGTACGATTAAGAAAAATAAATACATATAATAAAATATAAATAAATAAATAAAAATTAAATAAATAAAACCCCCTTTGTCACCACGCAATCTCAGCCCAGCAACCTGACACCTGTTGAAACCCTTGCAACCACGCAAAATCGTCTCAGCAGCCTGACACTCATCGAGACCCTTGCAACCACACAATACCCATAGCTCCCAACTGTCCCTGGGTTCAAGGGACAGTCCCTGATTTGAAACAAAGTCCCTCTGTCCCTCTTTCCTCCTCATTTGTCCCTCATGTTGGTCTGATCCATATAGTTCTATATAAAATGCACTATTTATCTTTCAAAAAGTGTTCCCCAGTGCTAAACCTTTCACCCAATTTCTAAATTCCTGCATTTTGTGAATTTCAAAAGCCAATATAAAGCAATGGTAGTGGTACAAAAAAAAAAAAAAGCACTTGTGGGTTTAACTAATCTTTTATTAAAAATAAATTTCCTTTAAGGGGGCGTGGCAGGGGGTGTGTCCCATGCCTACATAGATGTCCCTCATTCCCATCTCAAAAAGTTGGGCGGTATGAATACCGTCTCGAGCAACCTCCCACTCATCAAGACCTTTGTGACCATGCAGTCTTGCCCCAGCAACCTGACAAGCATTAAGATAATTGCAACCAGACAAATCGTCTTAGCAGCCTGTTGAGACCCTTGCAAACGCAATATTGTCTCTGCAAACCCGACACCCATTGAGACCCTTGCAGTCATGCAATATTGTCTCAGCAGCCTGACAATCATTTGAGACCCTTGCAAATCGCAATATCGTCTCAGCAACCTCACACTCATCTAGACCTTTGCGACCACACAATCTCGTCTCAGCAAGCCATACAAAATCGTCTCAGCAGCCTGACACTCATTTGAGACCCTTGCAAAATGCAATATCTCCTCATCAACCCCTCATTCGTTGAGATCCTTGCAACCACACAATATCATAAAAAAAAACCAAAAAAAAAAACCTCATACTCATTGAGAGCCTTGCAACCACACAATATTGTCTCAAATGACCTCATACTCATCAAGACCCTTGCAACCACGCAATACCATCTCAGCAACCTGACTAAGACCCTTGCGGCCACGCAATATTGTCTCAGCAAACCAGACTGAGACCCTTGCAACCACGCAATGCCATCTCAAAACAAACCTCATACTCAAGACCCTTGCAATCACGCAATATCGTCTCAGCAAACCAGACTGAGACCCTTGCGACCACGCAATATCGTCTCAGCAAACCAGACTGAGACCCTTGCAACCATGCAATGCCGTCTCAAAACAAACCTCATACTCAAGACCCTTGCAATCACGCAATATCGTCTCAGCAAACCAGACTGAGACCCTTGCGACCACGCAATATCATCTCGGTAAACCAGACTTAGACCCCTGCAACCACGCAATATCATCCCAGCAACCTGACACTCACTGACACCCTTGCAACCACACAATATTATCTCCAGTAGTATAAAACACTTTGCGGCACGCGCCTACATGCAAACCCGCATACAAACTAACTTGCAAACACACCTCAGTGGAAAACAATTAGCCACACAAACACGCAGCGGCACCCAGTTGGCCAATTCATCTCATTTCAGTGGCACGCAGGCTACTCATCTTTTCTCTGTCTTTCTTCCTGAGCAGGTTTGACTTTATCTCCCCAGATAAAAAAAATTAAAAAATTGGAGAGTAAGAAAGTACAGTTCGTATCTTCACCAGCGTCAGTCGCAGACAGAGGTGAGCCAGTTCATTTCGGGTAAAGTCACACCAGGCCCACCATCAGACGGTTATCCACCACCTCGTTGACTTCCTGCTCACCGAACAACCGGACACGCCACTGGCGGATCTGGACAGGTTGAGAGTTGTGTTCAGCAATCTCAACATGCCCATGGCTGAGCATAGAGTGGAAGGCCCGGAACACTCTATCACCTTCCTAGGTGTCACTCTGGACACACGTGCCATAACCTGCCCCCCGACAAACTAGCCCGTACCAGGACAGTTATCCATGACTTTACCCAGTCACAAGGGTGCACCATGAGGCAGTTGCAATCCTTACTAGGGATGTTGAACTTTGCGATGAGGATTATTCCTCAAGGACAGTCCTTTATATCACAGATTTTAGTCTTTCTTACACCAGTGCAAGATCCAGACCAAGTTCTCAAACTAGACCAAGCAGCAGTAGCAGAATTAGCTATGCGGGACAAGTTCCTCACCAGCTGGAATGGCATTTCAATGTTCATCCCAGCAGAGTCAGGTAAGCCACCATGGGTGGTCACTGATGCCACAGCCTCCACGTGCTTTGCAGTCATTTTTCGTCCGCCACTGGTTTGCCGAACCTTGGCCCCCAGAAATTCTCTTAAATTTCTGCTTTCACCCAGTCTTCATCACTCTTCGAGCTGTATCCTATTGTGGCAGCTGCCCATGTCTGGGGCCACACTTGGACAGGACAGACGGTATACTTCACCACGGACAATCAGGCCATGGCCGACATCATCAATAAAGATAGATTCAAGTCACTCCTCATCATATCCTTCCTATACAGGCTCGCACAGCTGTCACTCTGTCACCAGTTTAATATCTTCTGTAGACATTTTCCAGGCAAATGCAAAATCGCAGCTGATGCGCTGTCCCGTTTCAACCTTACTTTGTTTTTCCAGCAGGAGCCTGGAGCTGCCCCAATAACTACTCCTGTTCCACCCTGGTCGTTGCTGATGATGGACTGAAGTCTAATCTCGCCAACACAACCCAGCTTATTAACCACTCCTTGGCATGCAACACACTGAAGGAATATCGCACTGCTTAGAACACTTACCGCAAGTTTTTGGCTTCTTGCCCCGGAGCAGCTATAGGAGATGTTAGACATGTCCTAGCCTTCATATCGTATTGCCACACGCAGCTGGCCCTTTCTCTACACTATCAGGCTATACCTAGCTGGGGTCCAGCATTTCCTGTCCTTACAGAACCCCAGTAAACCATCAGTATTCTCGGCCCATGCAGTCATGTCCCCCCTGTAAGGCATACAGAAGCACCAACCCGTAGTCAGTGGCAAACACCTACCTATCACGAGTGCCCTCTTCAGGGATATGTCACATGTTGCACAGAAGAGGTAAGTATAACATGTTTGTTATTTTACAACCCCTTTAAGTACCTTGTTCCTGAAGTGCTGTTGTGTGGTCACACAATATTACCCTGCTCTTTGGCATTTGCAGGTAAAAATCTTTGGGAGGGGCTCTCTATTATTCTGCCAATGTATTGTATGCTCTCTACAGTGTGAGTCTGTGTCTGACCAGCCCTGATTGGTGCTGTGCCAGTCACATTACTAATAGAAAACAGCTTGTGTGCATTAATATGGTGTAGGCAGAGTTAAAGGGATTTTAAACTCTCGTGTTTTTCACCTTAATGCATCCTATGCATTAAGGTGAAAAAACTTTTGACACTAGCCAGCCCCCCAGTCCCCCTGTTTTACTCACCTGAGCTTGTTCGTTCCATTGGTGCAAACGTGCTCTTCCTCTCTGCCCATTTGTCTCAGCTCTTGATTGGATAGATTGATAGCAGCACAGCCATTGGCTCCCGCTGCTGTCAATCAAATCCAATGACACGGGTGAATACACGCAGAAGCGGGACTTGGGAGTGTGCCCACACGGGTGTCCACAAGAACAGCGCTTCTCCATTGTGGACACCAGCTGTGGGGAGGAGCTACTAGCGCCGCCAAGGGACCCCAGAAGAGGAACATCGGGGCCACGCTGTGCAAAATGAACTGCACAGTGGAGGTAAGTATGACATGTTTGGGGTTTTTTTTGGTTTTTTTAAACAAGCATTTACAAACCTTTTAAGCCTCATGTACACTGCAGCTACTAAAGTTTAGAAGCAGTTAGGCATTTTTTTTCAGCAGCCCCCAAACTCTTCTCACTATTACCTTATGTACACTCAGTCATTTATAGTAGTTTAGAGGCAGTTGAGGTTACAGGCATTTTTTTGAAATCAGAAAAATTGCATTCAGGACCGTAGTTTTGTCAGGAAAGGCTCCGCCATAGTGAAAATGCAGTTTCTAGGCGCACACATATGCGCAGGTGCCAGCCAAGAATGGGCCAAGCAGATGTTCGCAGACGTGCACGTGCATGTTCGCGAATGCGCATTAGTGCGCGCCCATCTGTCACCAATACTGGCGCCAAAAAACATATTTAAACATAGCTTCTGCACTGGCTAATTGCTGTTTGGTTTACAGCGTTCTGTGAGTATGTTCCTGATTTCTGTGTTTGACCTCTGATCTTGACCCAGGTTGCTCCCAACTATTCCTGTCTGCTAATTACCTTGACCTCTGGCTTGGCCCCAGATTCTGCCTCTGCCTGCTGCTCCTGTTGATCCTTCATTCGTTGCCAACATTGCTTGTGACCCGACTATTCTGCTGTCAGCCATCTATGCCTGATCTGCCCACGATTTACAGACCTGGATCGTCTGACCCTACATCCAGCTCTTCCAGTCTGCTATAGTTCCTTCAGTCCAACTCATCATCTTAAGGCTCATGCTTCCAGCTGTGCATCCACAGTCTGTCACCAGCCAAGCTCTGAGCCAATCTGTCTGCATCCTGCCATCCTGCTGTCACATCTGCCTGCTGCCTCATCTGCCTGTTGTCAGCTGTTCCTGGCTTCCCTTCCGTGACTCAGCTATTACCAGCACAGACTACTGGACTAATAATAGGTGCTCTTACCTCGTCGTGCCCTAGCGGTTAATGTTTCACAATCAGTGACCCTTGAGCCAGAGCTGTACCAGAGGCCCTCCTCTGCACATCAGGCTCACACACCAGGTGTGTGACAAGTTTACTGGCATTTCAAACACCAATTACTTGTAACCGCATGTAACCTAGTGTAACTATGGTAAACCACACTTATGATAATTTCTGATAATTTTTGAACATGTAAAAATGTTGAAAAAACCCAAATTTCACCACATGCATCAATAGATTCCAGTAGCGTCTAGTGGAGTCTAGTAGCGATGAACTCTGGCCCTTTCACGCAATTTTCTACATCTTCAGAGCCTCAGCAACAGCAACATCAGAAGCATTTCCTCCCACATGCTCATGATGGAACCCATGGTGAAAACACAAAAAATAAGACATCTACAAGCACACTGCTCTCTCTTCTCTCACAGAATGGCTGAAATAGTTAATAATTCACTTATTTTTCATGCATTGTGGGCATTTAGGAGGATCTCCTGAAGTTATCTTTAACTGCTTCTGGACCACCCCATGCATATATACAGCGACCAAATCCCCTTGTGATTGGACACAGCGGGAGCCAATCAGCGGGTCCGGCGGATGCAATAGTTCACAGGAAGGGCAGAACGGCGGTCTGCCTATTTAAACAAGGTGGATCGCTGTTCTGTGAGAGGGAAAAATAGAGATCTCGTGTTTCTGCTAAGCAGAAACACGGATCTCTATCTTTCCCTCTCACAGAACGGCAATCTGCCTTGTTTACATAGGCAGACCGTTGTTCTGCCAAGCAGAAACACGGATCTCTTTCTTTCCCCAGTCAAAGCACTCCCCCCACAGTTAGAAAGCACCCCCTAGGGACACACTTAACGCTTTGAGTGCCCTAGATGTTAACCCTTTTCCTGCCAGTGTCATTAGTACAGGGACAGTCAATGGCAGCCCATCTATAGGGGGCGCAGGGGCACCACCCCCCCATACATGCGCCCATCCCCCTAATCTACAAGCAGGGCATGGGTTGCATGGATTCCAATTTTTTTTAAGCATGATTAGAGCCAGAGGCTCTAATAGGCTTCAAAAAGGGGTGGGCTTGGGGCACTGGGCACTGCGCCCTGAGCACACCCACTTGTGTGACAACCTGTAGGAGCGCTGCCCGCCCATGACCTAGATGGGTTAAGTGCAGGGCTGGATGACTGACCGACCGACTGCAGGGGGATGGCAGGGGTGCCGGCAGATTGGGGGGTGGTTGTTTGTTGCCCCCCCCAAAAAAAAAACACCAGTGCATTTTTTTTGTTTCAATATATTTTTATTTTCAATAAAAGAAAGAAACAACAGTAAACAGAGTTACAAAGATACAATAAGGGCCAACGGCCCCAAGAGGACCGGTATGGTACATGGGTAGCATATGAGTCAAGACGGGCTAAATTGGCAATGTTACATGTAACAGACAAAATCTGTACTGCAAAATGGTCAGTGTATCAGAGTAGCGAGTAAAAACTCAGTGTCCAACAATTAATTACCATGGCATGAGGAAGGGCTAGGGGGCAGTGAGGGGGAAGCTCCACCACCCCTATAGGGAACACACTGTGGCAGGACTCCCCACGCCCCAACACCCCCCGCCCAAAAAATTACTAGGACTTGTTCAACCTTGTATATACCCCAACTAGGCCTAAAACATAAATTGACTAAACATGTCAAGTGGCCTCTGAGCACATGAGATACGTTGGGCCTGATTCAAAATAGGTTAGATATTGATCATTAAATCCTGGTGAAAAAAAAAAAAAAGGGTGCAACTCAAAACTGTTTTATTGGGGACACCAAGGAGCTTCTATATTTAGAGAGGTATGTACAGTCCTGTACCGGAGCTATGACTGACCCTGGTGTTGGCTAGGCCTGTTTGGAGAGATGCCGAGGTCCAGGGATTAACATAAAGAGGTATGTGAAAAAAAGAGAGGGAAGAAGAAAGAGATGAGAAGGGAGGTAGATAAGACAGGAAGTCGACTGGGAGGGAATGCGTGAGTATTAACTACTCTCTAGGTCAATGTTAAAGGGTAACTCCTACAAATGTTGCCCAAGGTTCCCAGGTTTGGTTGAATTTGTTGGAGCGGTCCAAGATTACACTTGCCATCTTCTCCTGGTTCATTACCCAGTAGATCTTTCTCCTTGCTAGGAGGGTTGAGACAAAAGTTTTTTCCAGGCATTAGCCAGGGTAAGCTTGGCTCCTAGGATAATAAAAAAGATGAGACGTTGTGCAACCCTGGAGGCCTCCTTTACTGGAAAGTTAAGGAGCGCTATGAGGGGGGACGGTTGGACAGAAATTGTGGTGATTTTACTAATCCATGAGAAGATCTTGTGCCAGAAATGGCGTATTTTGGGGCAAGTCCACCACACATGGAGCATATCGCTCCTTAGGTTACATCCCCGAAAACAGAGGGGGGATGCTGTTGAAAAGATTTTTTCCAGCTTTGAGGGGACTAGGTACCATATAGTTAACACTTTTATACTTGCTTCTATAAGACCTGTATTGAGAATACCTTTGCAGGATTGGGAGAAATTCCTGTGCCATGTTTCCAGTTTCCAGTGCAGAGACAAGTCTTTCTTTCTTAGGGCTCCAGAGTAGATAGTCCAGTGTGTGAAGGGGGACCGCCTGCCTCTAGAT
Organism: Lithobates clamitans; assembly: GCA_037952925.1. Classification (NCBI taxonomy): domain Eukaryota; kingdom Metazoa; phylum Chordata; class Amphibia; order Anura; family Ranidae; genus Lithobates; species Lithobates clamitans. Next base: position 10,819,617 of record JBBGZY010000314.1, read on the forward strand.
GTGTATCCAGTCCCACCGTGAATACTCCACTGATAGCTGTGCCAGTTGGGCTGCTTGGAAGTACCAGAGTAGGTTGGGAAGGCCCAATCCCCCTTCCCCTATAGATCTAAATAGGATAGCTTTTGAAAATCTGTGGCCCCCCTTGCCCCATATGAATTTGATGATTTTGTCTTGAAAATGTTTTAGGCGAGTTTTGTCAACAGGGATTGGAGGGCTCAAAATTAGTATAAGATGCAGGGGAGTAGTTTAGTAGTAGTTTGTAGTAGTAGTAGTTTGCTTGGTGGAGGAGTTTAACCCTGGAAGTTAGTGTGATCCCCAAATAGGTAATTGCTGAGCCATTCTAGGTGAACAGAAAGCCCTCCCTGGCTAGAAGAGAATCTGGAATGTTGATGTTAAGTTCTTGGGATTTGTTGTAGTTGATTCTAAGGCCCAAGGCCGCTCCAAATTCGTCTAGGAGATGACATATATTGGGAAGGGAGGTTAGTGAAGAAGAGACAAACAGTAAAATGTCATCCGCAAATAATGCGCATTTGTGAAGTTGGGAGCCGCATTGAATGCCTTGGATGTTCGGGTTGTTTCTGATGGCTATTTCCAAAGATTCAATTGCTATGGCAAAAATTAACGGGGAGAGTGGGCATCCCTGTCTGGTGCCTCTGAATTTGAAGAAAGATTCCAAGTAAAATCCCCGCAGACGCACCTGAGCCGAGGGGGAGAACTAAAGGGCATGCATAATGTTGAGGAATGGTTCTCCAAAGCCCCATCGTGTTAAAGTGGAAAAGATGTATGACCATTGAACGGAATCAAATGTTTTTCGGAGGTCCAGGGAAAGCAGACAGCCCTGCCTGGGCGCACCCTTGTCCCTTGTACCGCATTTTGAGAGGGGCTGTTATCCCCGCTGTACAGGGATTTGTGGAAGTTTTGGAATTCCCCCATGATACGTTGGGGGTTCTGAGAGAGAGTGCCGCCATGAATTTTAATTTTGGGGAGTGCCAGAGTTTTAAATTTTGGTGAGAGCCTGTCTGTGAGCATAGATCTGATTTTATCAACCTGACGATAAAATCGGGAGATATTCCAGCGAAGCCATTTCTCCGCCTTAGTAGTTAGGGCTAGGTACAAAGCCATACCGGCTGCATCCAGCTTAGTGGTGGGAACAGCTCTTGGGTTGGCCTTATGTTTTTTAGTTAAGGTTATAAACTCCTGCTCCAGCTAAGTCTGCTCTAGGAGCCTTGTTAATCTGGGAGGCTATTTGTATCAGATGACCTCTAATAATGGCTTTGTGAGCCACCCAGAGGCATGAGGGGCTAGTGTCCGGCATGTCATTTGTACGGAAATAATTTCGGATATTATTTTTGATTTCTGTTGCTCTGATCTGATCACTCAGAATGGACTCATTAAGTCTCCAGCACCTACAGGGTTTTTGGCCTAAGGGGCGCTGAAGGGTCAAAACAACAATGGAGTGATCCGACCAGACCACATCTTTGATGTAGGCCCTGTTCATCGGTGGAATGGAGGCTGAGGTAATGAGAATATGATCTGTTTTTGTGAGCGATTTGTGGGGGTTAGAGAAATGTGTGAAGTCTAGCAGAGTGGGATTCACTTCTCTTCAAATGTCCACCAGTCCGTGTTGGAGGATCAGTTTGGCTATGCGCAGGCTCTGTTTGGTGGGTCTAGTGAGGCGTTTGCCAGGGGGGCGTGACTTGTCCAACCCCTGGTCAAAGGCTGTGTTGGAGTCTCCCCCAAAAATCACCGTGCCCTCCAACAATGGCGTAAGGGTTTTCAGCAGGTGTTGAAATAAGGCTAGTTGGCCTTTGTTGGGGGCATAGTATGATATGAATGAGTATAGTTTGTCATCCAATTCCCCCACTAAGAGGATATATCTACCCTCTGGGTCTTTGAGTTCAGATTTGAGGGTGAATTTACACCGTTTGGAGAAGAAGATGGTCACTCCTTTAGTTTTGTCATCAGCATTGGCTAATGAGAAAGAAGGGAATTTGGAGTGAATAAAGGATGGGTTGAAGGGTTTAGGGAAGTGTGTTTCCTGAAGGAGGACTACGTCCGCCTTTTGGGCATAAAGGTATTGGAATACTTTGCGGCTTTTAGCTGGGGAGTTCGGACCTTGGGCATTATGAGATACTAAATTGAGGGGTATCATTACTGGAGGGTCGTTAGCCATTGAGCAGAGGAGGAAGCTATTCTAGGCGACTAGTAGCACTTACCTATAGGAGTCCACGGGGCCCAAGGCATTCCACACACCTGCTGAAGACCTCTGAGAGCGCCAGTAGGTTTTGGGGGGAGCTCCCCCAGTCGACCTCTGCAATAAAAGAATAATTAAAACCTTGTTGAAGAGGGAGGAAAAAAGGGCAAAGGAAAGTCGGAGGACAAGAGAGTATCCCGTAAGGTGGAGGGGACAGAGTCCTCCATCAGTCGGTGTGAGTCACACTGAGATCCCTGTAAAAAAAACAGGGATTGGACCTGTCCAGAGAAGGGTAAGGTACCTTTTCTACTAGACAGGGAGGGGTGCATGAACACCACCCCAGCAGAGAAGCCTCATGCAATGGATTTTGAAAAACAAAAAGGGGGCACTGGGCCCAGCATTTACAAGGTCACCTCTACCATAACAAGCTCTGAGGCTAAGGCAAGCTTGGAGGTGAATATGCAGCAGTCAGCAGTGAACAATCAATAAAGACAAAAACCTATTAGGCAGAAACATGATAACCTGGAACCTAAAGGATTGACGTGTCCTGAGGGTTATTCAGGAGCTTTGGCTACCTGCCCCCCCCCCCACATAGGGCATTCAAAAATACAAGCATAAAAAGAAATAGAAAAGATAAACAAAAAAATGAAAATATATAATAAAGTAAAAGTGTCCTCCCCGGGCATGTGCCCTACTAGACTGCCTCGGCGGAGGCATGAGGGCACTCCTAATGGGTACTCGTCTTGCAAGGCACCGGTGGGGAGTTCCCGTCCACCCAGTGAGCAGCCGGGAGGAATAAAAGAGAAAAAGATACAAAAAATGAAGTTCATCCCATCAGGTTCAGGGAGGGACAGTTTCCTTGGACTTCTTTGATCTGGCAGATTCCCAGACCGGGTTCAAGGGGCTGGTTGGGAGTTGTCTCTTTGCGGAGTTTGGATGTGATCCATGCTGTGGAATATTCGGGTCTTGGCTGATGAGGCCCAGTTGAAGCAAAAGCTTTTCTCCTTCCTGTAGGGATCCAAAGGTGTTTGCTTTGCCTTTGAAGAGGAATTTAAGTTGGAATGGGAAGAGCCACCAATACTTAATTTCTCTGTCCATTAGGATCTGATGAAGCAGTTTTAAGGCTCTCCTCTTTTGAATAGTAGATGGGGATAGGTCTGCGAAGATTTGCAGTTGATGGCCCTGAAACGCAATTTTGGACACGGCTCTCGAATTCCTCATCACCTCCTCCTTGACAAAATAGAAATGTGGTTTCACCATGATATCACAGGGGAGGCCGTCCGCCCTAAGGGGCCTGAGGGCTCTGGGAGCCCGATCCAGCTCCAGTCTGTCCTGAGGCGTGTCGGGGAGCAAGTCTTTGATGAAAGATCTTATGGTTTCAGGGATATCTTTATAGGACTCTGGGAGCCCCCAGACTCTGAAATTGTACCTCCTATTCCTGTTCTTAAGGTCGTCAATTTTAGCATTGGCAGTCTCCAGTTGTTCCTGCAGTATCTGTATACAAGCAGTGTTTTGGTTTGTTCTGGAAATGGTGGATTCTAGATTAGTTTTTATGATTTCCATACAGGCCCCTATGCTCTGGAGGTCAGCGTTAATGTCACTCGTAATCTTGTTAGTTGTGTTGTGCAGTCCCCTATCCAGAAGGTCTGCAAACTTGGCAAATAGGTCTGCCACATTAACAGGCTGCAGTAGGCCCGAGTCCCCAGGCTGTAGTAGCTGGTGGGACTGGGAGGGGCCGGCCTCCATGGGGGAGAAGTCCAGGTCTGTCAGGGATTGCTCTATGAGGGATTCAGGTGATGCTGGGGATGCTGGGTTCAGTGGAGGGTTACCTGCTGTTGTTCCTTGCTGCAGCATGTACGGGGAGGCCGCGGGCTGTACACTGGAGAGGCAGGCTGGTACAGTGCTGTGAGGTGCGGCCACCATTTTGGCTGTCTCGGTCTAAGACAGAGCGGCCTCAAATGCTGGTGTTAGATTCCTCCTCACTGCTCCCGAGTACATCGGGGGTGTCCCCGGCGCTACCGCAGCTCGTGGGGGATCAATCCAGGCAGTGATCACTGGCGGTAGTGCCATTAGAGAGGCCTGTGCTGCTGAGGTGGGATGAAGCTCCCGGAATAAGCGTCCATCTTAGGTGCCACCCAGTGATTTTTTTTTTAGCACCGATCACTGTATTAGTGTCAATTGTCCCTAAAAAGTGCCAAAAGTATCAGTTAGGTGTCCGATCTGTCTGCCGCAATGTCGCAGTCCCACTAAAAATCACTGATTGTCGCCATTACTAGTAAAAAATAAATAAATAAAAATTCCATAAAAATATCCCATAGTTTGTAGACGCTATAACTTTTGTGCAAACCAATCAATATACGCTTATTGGGATTTTTTCACCAAAAACATGTAGCAGAATACAAAATGACCCAAACTAATGAAGAAATTTTAAGTTTTTTATAATTTTTTTATTGGATATGTTTTATAGCAGAAAGTAACAAAAATATTGTTTGTTGTATTGCAAAAAATGGCCTGGTCAGAAAGGGGGGTGAACCTTCCAGAGCTGAAAAAAATGCTTTTAAACTCAAATGCTCATAACCGCTGCAAAACTCGCATAAAATCGGTATGTAAAAGTTGTAAAATGAATGTTTTTCACTGTCGGTTTCCAGCTGTCAAATTTCCAGCGTTCAGAAAAGGTTTTCAACTGGCCTGTGTACATGAGAATTAAAATGATTGACACTAGCTTTTACTTTATTCAAATGCCATCTGCGTTCAATACATACAGTATGATATATTTAATGCTGTTTTTTATTAAAAGTATGCTTTTTTGTGAGTGTAATGCCTCGTACACACGATCGGACTTTCCAACAACAAAACCGTGGATTTTTGTTCGAGGGGGTGTTGGCTGCATACACATGGTCACACAAATGTTGGCCAACAATTACGAATGTAGTGACCTACAAGACATATGACGAGCCGATAAAAAGGAAGTTTAATAGCCAGTGCGCCACCCTTTGGGCTCTTTCTGCTAATCTCGTGTTTATCTCGTGTTAGTAGATGTTTGGTGATTGACGATTTGCGCTTTTCAGCCTCGTGCTTTTCAGTTTTTTCTGCTTTTCAGGTTGTGTTTGTCAGTTCGTATCTGTTCTTCAGTACGTGCTTGTCAGTTTGTTTCTGTCTTTCAGTGCATTCTTGTCAGGTCCTTTCTCATTTTCAGTGCGTTCTGTCAGTTCGTTCTGAGCAGCCGTTCGTTTATTAGCCATGTTGCAGTTACATACTCGTCGAAGAGTTTGTGCTATTGTTGGGCTTGGTGTTGGAGTTATTGCTTTGACCCAAGTCCAGTCCATGAACAGGGAGAGGAGGAGTTCTTGGACTAAGAATTGTTTGCTTAATCGTGACCAATTCTGTCATATGCCTTTGTTGCGGGAGCTCCAGGAGAATATTACGAAGCAGGACACCTGCATGCGCAAGCCATCTCTCCCGAGCAAAGACTCGTCGCCACCTTGCGGTACTTGGCGATGGGGAAAAGTCTCCAGGACATCAAGTTCACAACTGGGATCTCCCCCCAGGCTTTGGGAATCATTATTCCAGAGACCTGTTCTGCCATAATTCAAGTCCTGCAGAAGGACTATATTAGGGTAAGTTTTATCCTTTAACATCACATTCTATGTATTTAATGTTTGCCAATGTATTGCATTCATTTCATAATTCCTTAATTACCATGATTGTATTATGCTGTGAATGTCCTCTTTGTCCTCATGCATGTTGTAAGCTTTTAATGCTCCTTTTTTCTCCTTCATGCATATTTGCCTTTACTAACCTCCCCAGCATGCTATCCTGGGCCCATACACACCTAGCCTAGTCACTTAACAATGTATTTTGTCAGCTTCATTGTAGTGCTTACCGTAAACACCCCCGAAAATGTGTCCAAATGTTATTGTTGTCCTTAAATTCAGGCAGAGTTTGAACCCTCCCTCCCCCCAACTGCTAAGTCAACTGATACCAATACTCTATATCTGTTTGCCAAACCCATACACACTATACCTACCTCTTTTGTGTTCATATTTATGGATGAATTCACCAAAGCATGTAGTGCAAGTGCCTGCCTGAATACTTTCAAATGGTATTGTTTAAATTTTGTTCTATTTTCTTGATAGGTAATTGCAGAATGTAAAAACGTGCTTCAATTTGGACAGTGTGTATTCATATTTTTGTATTATGAAACTTCTTACCTGTCCAGTGGGCTGTCAATGCTCTCAATGAAGTGGAGAGGGTTACCTGTCCAAAACATCTACCCCCACCATAAAATTTTCCAATGGGCCACTAGAGGGTGTGAGGAATCTGATAGGTTGACCTATACTTTTGTCTTTAAATACTAATTTCAATAAATGTTGTTATACTTATGTTGGCCAAGATGTTTGGCCATGTTTGTGTCTAATCTACTTGCAATGTTATGTGCAAAAATACTATTTTTTTTTCTTGTTTGACTCCACAGTTTCCTTCCAAACCACAGGAATGGCAGACTATTGGTTTCCAATTCCACCACCAGTGGGACTTTCCCAATTGTGGTGGTGCGATCAATGGGAAGCACTTCCGGATCATCCCACCACTCAACTCGGGGTCATACTACTTCAACTATGTCAGATAAGGGTACTCACCGAGGCTGAGAAGCTGATAGCGGTAACCTCTTGCGACTAAGCGCACTCTACTTCTGGAGATGGTATAGGGGGTGAAGGGCACAAAGAGGCATGAGTCACCAGCAGGCTGGGCAGGTCTTATGTGAAGGTCACCGGTAGTGAGACAGCTGTGCAGGACTGGAAGATGCTGAAGCTCAAGGAAGGAGGATGAACAGCGGATCCAACAACAGGCCGGGGGTCAAACACCGTTGACTAGTAAGAGTCTCTAGATAGGCAAAAAACAGTCTAGTGCAAAGGACTGCAAAGCAGGTCTGTTAGCAGGCTGATGACTAGTACTGAAGATTGATAGTAAAGTCCGTAAACAGGCCGAGGGTCAAACACAGGTAACTGGAAGCAAAGTTTGTGAGCAAGCCAGGGGTCGAGCACTGAAGACAATAGCAAAGTCCAGGAGCAGGCTGAGGGTCAATCACTGGAGACAGGAAGCAATATCCGTAGACAGGCCGAGGGTCAAACACAGTAAGCAAGTGGAGAAGTCTGAGAGGCAAGCCGAGGGTCAGTTGCAGGTAGAGATCAGAGCAGGTCAAGGTCAATCCGGGTCACAACAGGTAATCAAGAATCAGGATACAAGCAGGAAACACACAGGGAGCTGAAAGACAAACCAGCAATCTGGTAATGGCACAGAGTGGCTTTTATAGGCCAGTGGGAGGCTCACGTTGTGTGAGCTATTGCGTACGCGTGTTTGCCGTTCCACTGAATCGCGCGCATTAGCCGTTTCGCTGAATTGCACACAAACATTAGCTGTTTAGCCAAATTGCGCACGCGCATTAGCTGTTTCGCTGTATTGTGCCCAGGGATGCGCCGGAGTGCCGCTCTACCGCGCATGTGCGAAGGAAGGCAGCGATATTGGCGAGACTGGTACTTGCCTCTTTCCTGACAAACTATAAGGGGTCCAGTAGTATCGTGATGTTGGCTGTGGTGACAGCCAATTATGAATTCCTATACCTGGACATAGGGAAGAACGGCCATATGTCTGATGGAGGAGTGATCGCCCAGACAGAGTTTTACCAGCATCTCCAAAATGGCACCTTGGGATTGCCACCTCCAGAGGATAATGTTGTGGGCCTCAAGTTCGTGTTGGTGGCGGATGAGGTCTTTGCTCTGGTGGAACATCTGATGAGACCATTCCCCATAAGGACCCTGACCCCAGAGCAGAGGGCTTTTAATTACCGGCTGGCCCGTGCCAGAAGAGTGGTTGAGAATGCCTTTGGCATAATGGCCAGCTGGTTCCGGATTTTCCTTATGGCCATCAAAATGACCGAATACAAACTGAATCACATTGTCTTGAGCTGCTGCATTCTGCACAATTACCTTGGGAAGAATGCAGCCAACTATCTGGCCTCAGTTGCGACTGAGGCTGACTTTTCACCTGAACAAACAACAATGACGGCGCTTGAAAGTGGCCGTCCTGGCTTGCCCCCCCCAAAGCGCCCGCAAAGTATGGCAAAACTGTGTTGAGTACTTCGTGGGTAGGGGGGCAATTGAATTACAAGCAAATCTTGAAGCTGTCAAATATTTTTTTTTGAAAAACTAAACTCATATTTCATTTGAATTACTGTTTGTGTTTCTTATCTGCCTTCTAGGTTCTCAAATGGCATTTTAATTTTGGCCATTTTCTTCAATAGTGCAAATGTAACTTATTTGATACATAGGGAAGATCTCTTCTTCAGCTAACCATTATGTTGTGTTGTAAGTCTGCTACACACACACAATGTTATTGTCGGAAATGTATGTAATGCATTAATGATAAAAATAATCATCCTTTTCAACTAACTCCATGAATTAATTGCTTAAATGTCCCTAAAATGGCCTGATTTTGGCAAATTTTACAGCACAGTGGGAGTTATTTACTAAAGGCAACTCCACTTTGCACTACAAGTGCACTGCCAGTGCACTTGAAAGTGCACTGGCAGTGCACTTGTAGTGCAAAGTGGATTTGCCTTTAGTAAATAACCCCCATTGCCACTGTAACTACACCAACTTAAAAAATAAACTGGTATTGAGCATTGAAATAGGAAGCCACGCATTGTTGAGTATAAAAATTTTACTCCAAGCACATTTACACGTGCGTTATAAACGGTTTTGGAACAAACCAACATCTTGGTGTATAACATGTATGTTTGACATAAATTTGCCTTTTTTGGGGCAAAACAGGCATGTTTAAAAACATAACATACACATCCCCAACCCAGGAACTTACAAAGTTAAACTTTCTAAAGTGAAAGCCATATTAGACATTAGTAGGTCAAAACTGTGTTGATTTTGCCTTCATCAGATGGGGTGATCTCACCCATGTAAAAGCCAAATTTTGAAGATGCACACAAATTGGTACTCAAAATTTGGATTTCCCTCATGATCCCATGCCTAAAATGTGTGTATTTTCCCTACATCTGTTTTGCTAAAGCCACAAAACACACAGTGTGTCAACATGTGCTATCTGCCATCATAGGATATCAATGTACGCGTTTTGTGGGTGCAACCCCTTCCTCCAAACTAAAGTAGGTGAGAGGAAGGGGTTGCACCCCCGAAACACGTCCATTGATCCCCATTATGGGATCTAGCACATGTTGACCCACTGGGGCTTATTTCTGAAAGGACAATCCACTTTGCCCTACAAGTGCACTTTCAAGTGCACTTGCATTGCCCTTGTAGTGCAAAGTGGTTTTTCTACTTTGAAATAAGCCCCGGTGTGTCACCATGTGCTAGATCTCATCATGGGGGATCAATGGACATGTTTTGGGGGTGCAACCCTTTCCTCTCACCTACTTTAGTTTGGAGGAAGGGGTTGCACCCACAAAACATGTACGTTAATATCCCATGATGGCAGATATCACATGTTGACACACTGTGTGTTTTGTGGCTTTAGCAAAATAGATGTAGGGAAAATACACACATTTTGGCATGGGATCATGAGGGAATTCCAAATTTTGAGTCCCGATTTGTGTGCATCTTCAAAATTTGGCTTTTACAGGGGTGAGATCACCCCATCTGATGAAGGCAAAATCAACACAATTTTGATATACTAATGTATAATATGGCTTTCACTTTAGCAAAGTTGAACTTTGTAAGTTCCTGAGTTGGGATGTGTATGTTATGTTTTTAAACATGCCTGTTTAGCCCCAAAAAAGACAAATTTATGTCAAACATATATGTTATACACCAAGATGTTGGTTTGTTCCAAAACCATTTATAACGCACATGTGAATGTGCTTGGAGTAAAATTTTTATACTCAACAATGTGTGGCTTCCTATTTCAATGCTCAATATCAGTTTATTTTTTAAGTTGGTGTAGTTACTGTGACAATGGGGGTTATTTACTAAAGGCAAATCCACTTTGCGCTACAAGTGCAAGTGCACTGGCAGTGCACTTGTAGTGCAAAGTGGAGTTGCCTTTAGTAAATAACCCCCACTGTGCTGTAAAATTTGCCAAAATCAGGCAATTTTAGGGACTCAAAGCAATTAATTCATGGAGTTAGTTGAAAAGGATGATTATTTTTTATCATTAATGCATTACATACATTACCAACAATAATATTGTGTGTGTGTAGCAGACTTACAGCACAACATGCTAACAATGGTTAGCTGAAGAAGAGATTGTCACCTCATGTACCAAATAAGTTACGTTTGCACTATTGAAGAAAATGGCCAAAATGAAAAGGCCATTTGAGGACCTAGGAGGCAGATAAGAAACACAAACAGTAATTCAAATGAAATATGAGTTTAGTTTAAAAAAAAAGTATTAGACAGCTTCAAGATTTGCTTGTAAATCAATTGCCCCCTACCTACAAAGTGCTTAACATACTTTTGCCATACTTTGCGGGCGCATTGGGGGGGCAAGCCAGGACGGCCACTTTCAAGCGCCGCCATTGTTGTTTGTTCAGGTGAAAAGTCGGCCTCAGTCGCAACTGAGGCCAGATAGTTGGCTGCATTCTTCCCAAGGTAATTGTGCAGAATGCAGCAGCTCAAGACAATGTGATTCAGTTTGTATCAGGTCATGTTGATGGTCGTAAGGAGAAGCCAGAACCAGCTGGCCATTATGCCAAAGGCATATTCAACCACTCTTCTGGCACGGGCCAGCCGGTAATTAAAAACCCTCTGTTCTGGGGTCAGGGTCCTTATGGGGAACAGTCTCATCAGATGTTCCCCCAGAGCACAGACCTCATCTACCACAAACACGAACTTGAGGCTCACAACATAATCCCAAGGTGCCATTTTGGAGACACTGGTAAAACTTTGTCTGGGCGATCACTCCTCCATCAGACATACGGCCGTTCTTCCCTATGTCCAGGTATAGGAATTCATAATTGGCCGTCACCACAGCCAACACCACGATACTACTGAACCCCTTATAGTTGAAGTAGCATGGGTTGGGTGTTGGGTGGTGGGAAGATCCGGACGTGCTTCGCATTGATTGCACCACCACAATTGGCAAAGTCCCACTGGTGGTGGAATTGGAAACCAACAGTCTGCCATTCCTGTGGTTTGGAAGGAAACTGTGGAGTCAAACAAGAAAAAAAATTAGTATTTTTGCACATAACATTGCAAGCAGATTAGACACAAACATGGCACAAAAATGCTTCATCTTTTTCAAATCACGATTGCACACCATGATCTCACTGGTGAGTATTTGTGCACTTGCACTGCTGAAGTGAGTTTCTTCTTCCACAACATCCACATCATCTAAAAATAAAAAAAACACACCATGTATTATAAATATGCAGGCATCCATCCATTACCTAAAGCTGTGGTCTCAGACACTGACCTGTTGTCCACACCATTTCGACCACTTCACCCAGCACTTCCTGAACCTCTGCATCCACATCCTCATGTTGTGTGGTGAGTTCCCTTTGTGAGTACAAAAAAGGTATACTTAGCAGACACATATGTTGGGCTAGAAAATAGTAATAGTAATAGTTGAAATTGTCTGTTTTGGCAGAGTTCCAAGCTGAAGACATAATTTTTTCACTTTCAAAAGGTGGAATGCTTACCTGTTTTGTGCAAGTTTCACACATGGAGAGACCCCTAGTATCCACTGGAGCACCTGTGTGGGACACCATAACAAGGTTGTTATGGTGTCCCACACTAGTGCTCCTGCGTCCAGATGTTTAAACAGCTGCTGAGTGTCCTCTCCTTACACTGAATCAAGTTTTCATTTCATTATAGTTTCAAACACATCTAGACAACAATGTAATAAACGTATTTTAATCAAAATAGGCATGAACAAATGTAGTTAACCTGCATCTGCCAAAAACGTTGTATTAGTGGTTGAACGAACAATGTTCAATACGAACGATTCCTGTGTTCACGAACCTCAAACTTGGCATTTTAAACTGTACAACAGTAAAGAAAAGCACATGGACTAGCACGAAAGCACTAATAATAATAGGAATACACAACAAATACTTACTTTTTTGCAGCACTTTCCTGATCTTTTTATACTGATCTTGCTCCCTCAATTTCAGGTCTGACCAGCATTTCCTCAATTGCTCCTTGGATCGTCGTACCCCAAAAGTCCTGTGCAGACTTCTGACTTTAGCCATGATCTTGGCCTTTCTCACATTAGAGTTTCTGTACGGTCCATGCTTCCCATCATAGCCTGTCCTCTTCAAGATGTCCACCATCTCCACCATCTCTTCAAAGGACATATTTGAGGCCTTATATCTCCTCCTGGATCTGGAACTGCCTTGCTCCGGGCTTTCCTCATTGCTGCTCTCAGCACACATCTGATGTGTCTCCGCCATGTGCTCTCCCACTGCCCGAAAGAGAAGAGGGGGGAATACACTAGAAAGAAGGACAGGGGCGGAGTTTCACGCATGCACAGCGTATATAAAGCATAATACACGGGCGATGTACATACGATTTGTGAGTGGATGACGGAGGATCGTTTGCGCGGATCGTTCAAACGAAGGTACAATTGTAACTTGGGGAATCAGTGGTTAGTGGCCTATACTGCTTATAGATTGAGGCCTATTTTGGGTCAAGATTAGGAGAGTTTAGGCTGACATTAGGGTTTGTCTTGTGTTGTGTCTTGCAGATAAAATGGTTGACAAATTCACAGCCCCTGATTTCCTGCCCAACTTTATTGACAAATACAGGTAGCTGCCATGTCTCTGGCAAGTACAATGTAATGACTATTCTAACAAGCTAAAGAGGAAGGCAGCGCTGGAGAAACTGTTGGAATTAGTAAAGCCTGTGTATCCCACGGCAGACATCACCTATTTGAAGGCCAAAGTTGGTAGCCTGAGGATCACATATAATAGGGAGTGCAAGAAGGTCCAGGATTCCCAGAGATCCGGAGCAGCAGCGGATGACGTATATGTCCCTAGGCTGTAGTACTGTCCGACCAGACGTAACCCAGGCCATCGCTATCAACACTTCCTTCAGCTGAGGCTCCTGAGGTCCAACCTGGGCCTTCCACCCAGGAAGAAGATGTGGAGGAGCCCAGCTTGACCCAGGTATAGAATTGTTGAAGATATTTCTTGTCAAAAATTGAATGATGTTAACTAGATGTTATTGATCACAAATTTCTGATTTAACAAAGTGGTTTACATATCAATAGACAGTAGTGGCCAAAAATGTTTGGGGCAAGAATGAAAAATGCTGGGGTCAGAATGATAGTCTTTTCTATTTGTTAACATTAAATTTGCAACAGTCATGATCACAAAATTGTGTGTGATTGATGACCAAAAACCTAAAACTATGTACCATTTTCATACACAGGAAAGTCTCAGCCAGGAGGAGGCCATGGCAAGCAGCCTGACCAATTCACAGGTTCCTCCCCTCCGCCTTCCAACCAAAAGAAACAGGAAGGCAAGGAACCTGGAGGAGTCCGCTGCTGCTTTCCTAAAACATGCTACTGCAGCAATTACCACGACCCCTGGTGGCCATGAGGTGTTTGGATGAGTCACTGCCAGTAAATTAGAACACATGGAGGAGGCCCGACGCACTATATGCGTGGAGATGATACTGCAGGCCCTAAACAAGGGGACGAGGGGCGAACTCACACGTCAAACCCACCTCTGTGAGTTGGACCATGCTCCTCCACCACCTCCACCAACACCACAGCCACCCAACCCACCACAGCAGCATGGCAGGAAGTCTGGAAGGAAGTGTTGAGAGTGATGGCCTGGGTTTGGTGTGATCTGGCAAAAATTGCAGGCTGTTGTAAGACCACAGCCTTGGGACATATTTGTCATCTGCTGCTGCTCCCGATCTCTCGGAGTCCTGGACCGTATTGTGCTCCCTATTAAATGGACTCTTTAGGTTACCAATTTTGACAGTCAAATAATTGATGTCTGCCCTGTGGTACAAAGGCTTCACCAATTCCAACTGTTTCTCCATCGTTGCCTTCCTCTTTATTTTGCTAGGACCATGAACCACCTAGTAAATTATAAATTTTGGTTTTGACAAATACTTGTCTATGTGTTTTACTTCAAAAAGGACAGTTTGTTTTTGAGTAGGCAGGTACATTTCCAAAATACAATGTCAAATTAACACCAACATAGTTGTATCTTTGAGGTTAAAAAATACAAGATAATGATGGTGTTGTGGTAACACAAAACGAAAAAAAAAGGATTCTGGAGATCACTAGAAAAAAAACACAAAAAATAAATATTATGGAGATCACTAGAAATACATCCATATACTGTATGTGACTCTATAGTCCTGTGGGCTGCACAGATAAGATAAAGGAGGAAATGAAAAGCTTAGAAGGGAACTAAAATTGTAGGAGAGGATAGCAGTTGGTCTACACAATCTCAGCCTGCAATGGGGACATAGAGAAGATGGGAGGGAAAGCTGAAGGCAGGATCAACCAGGTATATTTCACTCTACACAAAACAAATGCTTTAGTGGCTTTGTGAGTATGAACACTATATTATTCAGTAAGTAATTCAAATTTTTCATAGTCTGGGTTTGATGACACTTTAAATTTTGCACGAATGAGGAAATCATTGTGGTACCCTGTTGCAGTACAGTTATACTTGAAAAAAATGACAGGAGCCCAAAGTCCCCTTCAATGCTTTAAGTGGAACTATAGGCAAAATGAAAAAAAATGTGTAATGCAGTCTACCACTAGTATTAGCACAACACTTTCTGTATATCTGTGTTCCTTCCCATCTTTCCCCGGAATCATAGAAGTATTACAAGATGATCCTGACCATAGAACTGTTATTTTAAACTTCCTTTAGCAGGCCAAGCTATCCAGAAAAAAAATGGCAGATAGAGTTGAGACAAACTATTTCACCTGACAATGGTACAATAATCGGCATCCATTCATATGGGTAAAAGCACTACTTCATCTAACACTTTCCACAGGCTGACAATGCTGTTGCCTAAAGCCTCGTACACACAATGCGAAATTTGGAAGGGGATTGTCGCTTGACAGGCTGTTGTCCGAAATTCTTATCATTAGTACGCTCCTTTCGACAATTGTTTTCCAATTTTCGGACAACAAATATTGGATGACATGCTAGTAAATTTTCTGATTTTCGGATGGCCAGTACACAAATCTGTCACACAAAGGTCGAAAGTACAAATGCGCATGATCCGAACCAAGGAACGAGCCGGAAGGGGCCGGTCTTGTAAACTAGCGTTCGTAATCGAGAATTAACATTCGTGACGTGGCAAATTAAGAAATGTTGAAATGCAGCGCACATTCTCTTCTTCTTTAATGGGATAATAATGAGGCTGCTTTGCCGATGATACTGATGGAGTTATGCCAAACATATTTTAAAAGGCATTTGTTTTCTAGTGATACCAAGATTATTATTATTATTATGCTGGTTGTTTGATTTTTTTGGGCAAGTTACCACAACACCATTATCCTGTAGTTTTTAAGATGGTGTCCCTTGTTAATTTTACATTGTATTTTTTTAATGTAACTGCCTACTCCCAAACTGTAATTTGAAGTAAAACACATAGCCAAGTATTATTCTACACAATTTTTTTATTGTGCAGAAAAAAAATTAGAGATGCCATCTGCCATCTAAATACAAAGAACTTTCATTTATTCCATTTATAACAAAAAAAAACATTATTCCAAAAAACACAAAATAATAGAAATTAGTAAGGGAGAAGAGGTGATAATTCCTAGACCTGCTGGGTTGTTGAGGTTCTTGTGGCTGGTATTGCTACTGACCACCATGCTGTTGTGGTGGGTGGGTTGGCTGTGGAGGTGTTATATGTGGGCCCACAAAATCACACAGGTTGGTGGTGGCATAGATATCGCCCGTCGCCCCCCTGTCGAGGAGCTGCAGGATGAGATCCTCGCACCTTCTCCTCTGGTCACCGGCCATCCCCCTTAACCTGTTGGTAGTCACCACGCCAAATCCCTCGCACTCATCTGGGTCTGTCCAGAGTAGTAGCCTGGCTGAGGAAGGCAGCTGTGGCCTCCTCCCAGATTCTTGCTCTTCCTGGCCCTTTTAGCAGGAGGGCATAGGGGAGGGATCTGGGACTCTGTCTGGCTGCTGTCCGCTTGCTCCTCCAGAACGACACTTTCCTGTGTATGAAAATGGGACATAATTAGAATCTTTTTATTGGTTTGGTCATCAATCACACACAATTTTGATCTCCTCACTGTTGCAATTTGAATGTGGAGAAATAGAAAAGATTATCATTCTGACCCCAACATTTTTCATTCTTGCTCAAATCATTTTTGGTCCCTACTGTCTATTGATATAGAAAGCACTAGGCAGAAATATTTTCCCAACAACGTCTAGTTATCATCATTGTATTTTTGGATACAAATATGTTTAACAATGCTATACCTGGGTCAAGCTGGGCTCCTCCACATCTTCATCCTGTGCAGACCTCAAGACCTGTGCGGACCTGTGCAGACCTCAGGAGCTGTGGCCTCAGCAGATGTAGAAGGGAGCATAGACAGCGATGGCCTGGGTTCAGTATGGTCTGTCAAAAACCGCAGACTGTCGTAATACCACAGCCTGGGGACATATAGAGTCCAGGACCTTGTTCAGCTCCCTTTTAAATGTACTATGAACGTTGGCTATCTTTTGGCTCGAACTTTGTAAGTTACTAAGTTTTGTATGCGTATCTAATGGTTTAGAACATGCCTATTTAGCCACAAAAAAAGAAAAAGTGCAAAACATACATGTTATACACCAAGATGTTGGTTTGTTTTAAAACCTTAAAACGCACATGTGAATGTGCTTTGAGTAAAATGTTTTTTACTAAATAATGTGTGGCTTATTATTTTATTGCTCAATACAAGTGTATTTTGTAAGTTGTTGTAGTTACAGTGACAATGTGCTCTTAAATGTGGACAACTCCTGTAATTTTTAGTCCTGAAAAAAAATGAAAGGAGTTGCAAAGGCATAATGTTTTTGAACTTCATGCATTAGATCCATTAAGAACAAAAACAGTGTGTGTGTGTAGCAGACCCACAGCACACCATAATAGTTAACTGAAGAAGATATTGTCACCTCATGTAGCAATTAAGGTACATTTGCACTATTGGAGCAAGTGTCCAAAATAAAGCCCATTTGGGAACATATTAGACATATAAGAAACATAGACAACAGTAGTTCAAATGAAAGATGAGTTTATGATCTCAAAAAAAGATTAGACATAATCAGCTGCAATTTGTTGCCAAGCCACTGCCCCCCTACCCACAAAATATTCAAGGTATTTCTGACGTAAATCTCGGGCAATTTGGGAGGGCAATCCAGCACAGGCATTTTCAATAGCCATCAGCATGCCCACAGACGGACAAGCTGCAGCCTCTTCAGCTGGACCTGCCACTGCAGGGTCCAAATCACTGGGCAATGAGGCTAGGTAGCTGATAGCATTCCTCCTTAAAAATGTAGGATACAGCAGCACAGAACCACATGGTTTATCTTGTAGAGTGCCAAGTTGAATGGAGTCAAAAAAAGCCTGAAACTACTCAATAGGATGCCAAAGGTTTTTTGACCACCCTTCTGGCACGAGAGAGCCTGTAATTGAAGATTCTCTGCTCTGGAGTAAGGTTCCTCATAGAAAATGGCTTCATCAGATGTTCCCCCAGAGCAAAGGTATTATCTGCCATGAAAGCAAAATTGAGGCCCTCAACATACTTCTCAGCACATGGCAAGTTTAAGGTGCCATTCTGGAGCTGCTTGTAGAACTCCTCCATCATAATTGCAGCCGTTCTTCTCAACATATAAATACAAGAACTCACAGTTGGCAGACACTACAGCTAGCATGACTATGCTGCAAAAGCCCTTGTTAAAATAATAGGAGCCAGAGTTGAAAGATCCCACTGCTGATGGAACTGGGAAAAATCCCACTGCTGATGGAACTGGGCTGCAACGTTCTGCCATTGCTCTGGGTTGGAAGGAAACTGTGGATTAAAAAAAGAAAAAAGAAAATACTACTTCTGCACTGGCAAATCTGGCAATCAGATTTGACACAAACATGCTTAGCCAACATAAGGATACACTTAAGTGAGTATTTAAAGACGAACATGGAAGGTCAACTTATCTGATTCCTCCCCCCTCTGGTGGCCTATTAGACAACTTTTGGGGGGTAATGGGTTAATGCTTTGGACAGGTAACCCTCTCCACTTTCATGAGAGCTGTTTGCATAAATAACAAGTGATACTTTGGCCAGCCCCTCCTTACTTACACTATTGGCAGCCCAGTGGACAGGTAAGAAGTGTCATAATCTAAAAAGCTGGATACACACTGTCCAAATTGCAGCACGTTTTGACATTATAATATAACCAATCAATATAATAGGGGCCAAAACTTAGGACGTTTCAATTTGTAGATTATCAGGAGTATTTGGATCTGTTGACTTAGCATTTTGGGGGGGGGGGGGTTCCAAATGAGTTTGGGCCAAAAAAATGGCCTCTTGCACTCTGCCCGAATTTGAAGACACAATAACATTTGTACACATTTTAGGGGTTGTTTAGGGTAAGCCCCAAAATGTAGCTGACAAAAAACATTGTTAAGTTACCAGGCTAGGTGTGTATGGGCCCAGGATAACATGCTGGGGAGGTTATTTAAGGAAAATATGATATGTAGGTCAAAAAAGGAGCAGGAAAAGCTTACAGCATACATGAGGACAAAGAGGACATTCACAGCATATTACAATATTGATAATTATATAATCAACAAATTAAAAAATACATTAGAAAACATAAATACATAGAATGTGATATTAAAGGTAAAAACTTACCCTAATATAGTCCTTCTGCAGGACTTGAATGATGGTTGAGCAGGTCTCTGGAATAATGACTCCCAGAGCCTAGAGGGAGATCCCAGTAGTAAACTTGAGGTCCTGGAGACTTCTCCCCATCACCAAGTACCGCAAGGTGGCTATGAGTCTTTGCTCTAGAGTGATGGAAAGTCTCATACATGTGTCCTACTTCTTAATATAGGGGGTCACCAATGCCAAGAGTTGGTGAAAGCAGGGGTCTGTCATACAAAGATAATTCCTAAAATCATACGGATTATTCTCCTGGAACTCCCGCTGCAATGGCATATGACTTAATTGGTCACGATTAAGCAACCAACTTTTGGTCCAAGAACTCCTCCTCCTCCTGTTTCTGGACTGGACTTGGGTCAGAGCAATAACTCCTAGCTCAATAATCGCATGTTCTCTCCTCCCGATTACGCAACATGACTGGTTGACGAATGGCCGCTCAGAAACAAAGTGAAAAGCATGAAAAGAAAAGCGCAAATCAACACTCAACATCTACTAACACGAACTTAGCAGAAGAAGCCCAAAGGGTGGCGCTCGAGAAGTGAACGTCCTCTTTATAGTCTTGTATTGTCAAACGACAATTTGCGGAACATTAGTATGCAAAAATCATATGCTCGGTCGTCCGACAATCGTACCGTGTGTACGAGGCTTTAGAGTGGCTAAACTGCTCCACCAGAAATACAGTGAAGTATTGAGTGTAGCCATTGCCACTCATAGACCCTATACATACTGTTCGATTTTCTGCAGATTTTTGTCTTCAGATTTACCAAAAACATATAATATGAGGTCAAACCTTAAGAGTTTCAATTTGTATGCAATCAGGCAGGCCCTTGCACTACATGGTTTTGGTAAATCTGAAGACAACAATCTTCAGAAAATCTAATAGTGTGCTCCTGGCAGGATCCCAAGGTGAAAATAAGGGGATAAAATGCTAAAAAAGAAAATGAATGCAGCCACCACATCTAAGGACTGGTAAGCTACAATAAATTATTTTTTTGTTCTTGGGTTTAGATACACTTTAAGGGTCTTTTTACATGGGCTGTCTGATCAGGTCCGCCTGTCAGTTTTTCAGGCGGATCTGATCGGCCCCTTCAGTCTCCCCTATGGAGCGGCGTATGTCCGCTGACCTCTGCCTTCTGATTCGATCCTGCCTGCAAAAAAACAAACAAATGGTGGTCCTATTATCCATCCATCCTGTGAATTGGATGGAAATGGACATGCGGTCCGTTTCCATTTGATTTCCCATAGAGGAGAGTGGGACTGTGTCCGCTCTGCACAGTGGAGCAGACACGGACCTATCATCCACCTGCTCAGCAGGGATCAGCAGAGCAATCACCCGCTGAGCATGTAGAATCAGCTACATGGAGGCGCCCGTGTGAAAGGGGCCTTATAGTCAGTTTTGACTAGAGCATGCTTCAGTAAAGGATTAAAAAAACAATTTACCATTATTGGTTTATAGGCCTTTACAACAATTTAAAACAGTTTGTAAACAATTTTCCAGTAGGACTTTACTTTGTTAGATTTCCCAGTTAATATATTGCAGCCTTTTATATCTAATAATTTAATGTCAATAACTTTGCTACAGAAATGTGTTACTTATTAAAAATTGATGGGTAACTACGAATCTAGTCTTGTGGAGATATGCCTTCTCCCACAAGTGCTGCTTGTATGTAACCTGCCATATTATTATTATTAGTATTATTAGTATTATTATTGTTATTATTATACAGGATTTACATAGCGCCAACAGTTTGCATAGTGCTTTACAATATGAGGCCGACAGTACAGTTACAATATACAATTAAATGTTTTTTGTTTTTTTTGTATTTTATCTTAATCATGTTTAAACAATTACAGCAGAAATGTTGAAGATGTACAGGCCAGCCACGGGAACATTACCAGCTCAGCACACCACCATATGGGTTAATATTCTTATGTCTTGAGGGCTGTGAACATGTGGGCCCAAACCATCTGATACCATCTGTTTGCCTGCCAGTACCACTTGCCCTTGAGGCTAGGTTCACACTGCTGCGAATTCTATTGCGAATTTGAGCCGTTGCGATCGCTCAAATTCGCAAGTCATTTAAATTACATAGATTAACATTAGTGCCGTTCACATCGACGCGTTGCGAATATAACCTGCGTGAAAAAAAGGTCCTGTGCGAGTTTACTGCGTTGCGTTGCGAATTTAGTCTCCATAGACATCAATGTAAATCGTTCTTGAATCGCATTGATGGTTCACATATGTGCGAATTCCACCACACTACTCTCCACAAAAACCAGGAAGTACACAGGAAGTTAAGACCCTTTTTTTTTTTACATTATGATTCCATTGGCTAGACTAGCAATCGCAGCTATATCCAACTCCTGAAATTCGCGGTAAAATCGCGGTAAATTCGCGGTAAAATCGCGGTAAATTCGCACTGCAGCAGTGTGAACCTAGCCTTAGAACTAGTTGCACCACACAAAGACACACAATATTTTATATTAGAGAAGCTTTTATTATTTTTAAGCAGCATAAACAATATCTTTTCATGAATTAGTCAATAGAATTAGAAAGCTGTCAAAAAAACAAAACTTCCTTGAGGACTTGTCACTTTGACAATTTCTTTCTTTTTTCTTTCACAAAACAATTCCTAAATTATGTGGAACTAATGCTCTAAACAACTAATATGTATGTACATTGAAAGAGAGGTGCATAAAAAAAAACCCGACAAACATCCATACTCACCTAGATAGCTGTAGCATTGATCCAAGCTTCAGCTGTCCACCACGCCTCTACACCGATAACTGAGAGATCAAAAACTACTGATTGCTCAGTTCTCGAGTCTACTCTGAACAGAGAGCGGTGACTGTCAGTCACTATGTACAGTGGCATCATTAGGGTTGGTGTCATCTGACACGGTAAAACATGGGGTCACCCCCCCAATCATTTTTGCAACCTGCTTTGGGGTTTTTGATAACTTTGCACGGACATCTACAGCAGATCGCAAGGGCAGTACAACTGTATTGCAGTGCGGGAAGCCACACGGGGGGAACATGGCTTTCTCTCACCACATTCTAGTGTGAAGGACCCTAAGGCTTCATGTACATGGGACGCTTTTACAACCTCTCCTGAATGATTTAACTTGACAGATAGTAACCCACTTTTAAAACGTCCATTTTGCCGCATTTAAATGTCATGTTTAGCAGCATTTAGCAGCGTTTTGCCGTGTTTTTTTTTAATAGCCAAAAATGAAAAACGCTTGTAAACGAAACGCGGCTAAACGTGAGTTACCGCATTTAGAAGCATTTGGAGCTTGAAATGCCTGTAAACTCATCTTCTGAACTAATTTTTTTGCATTCCAAAGAATGCCTCTAAACTCAACTGCCTAGAAACAACTGTAAATGACCCTGTGTACATAGACAGATAAGATAACATAGAGGAGAGTTCAGGGGCAGCTGAAAAAAACTCCCAACTGCTCCTAAACATCCATTTACCAACAGCAGTGTACATGAGGCCTAAATCTGTTTAGCAGTCCTATGCAGCCTGGGATAGTGGAGCAGTGGAACTCTCTCAGGGCCTGTTCACATTGGTACATGGTCTAGGAAACCCACATTCCCTGCGTGTTTCCTGCCTGCATTCCAAAACACACTGCCTTTGCGATCTGCAGTGGGTATTGTTACAAAGTTCAGAACAGGCCAAATGCAGGTTGCACCTGCAATGAATTTGCCCCAACCGGATTGTATGGTACAGAAGCACCATGCGATCCAGTTGTAATGCATTTCCAAAAGTAGGGCATGCCTTAATTTTGGTGTGGTGTGGTGTGATTTCAGCCCATTTGAAATGAATGGACTGAAATTGTACTGCACCTCACTGCACTCGGATCACATGTGAGTCGCACAAGAATGCACAGTGAATGGGCCCAAGCTGTGAAAAATAAACAGTGAACCAAGTTGAAAAATAGCAATAAACAAAGCATTTATATAAAAATCAAAAACTTTAAGGCACTCACAAAAGGAGAAGCAATCATTCATTAACTACTTCAGCCCCGGAAGGATTTACCCCCTTCCTGACCAAGCCTTTTTTGCGATATGGCACTGCGTCACTTTAAGTGACAATTGCGCAGTTGTGTGACATTGTACCCAAACAAAATTAACGTCCTTTTCTTCCCACAAACAGAGCTTTCTTTTGGTGGTATTTGATGACCTCCGCAGTTTTTATTTTTTGTGCTACAAACAAAAATAGAGCGACAATTTTGAAAAAAAAGCAACATTCTTTTACTTTTTGCTATAATAAATGTCGTGCTTATGAGGATAATTTTCTTGCACGGTATTTATGATCGAGTAATTTTTAAACGATAATATTTTCAACATACAGGTTTGATCAAATATGACCACAGTCTAAAAATATGAAATTTATTCACCAGACATGTAATCATACAAAATAGTTATATATACAGTCAGGTCCATAAATTTTGGGACATCAACACAATACTAATCTTTTTGGCTTTATACACCACCATAATGGATTTGAAATGAAACAAACAAGATGTGCTTTAACTGCAGACTTTCAGCTTTAATTTGAAGGTATTTATATCCAAATCAGGTGAATGGTGTAGGAATTACAACAGTTTGTATATGTGCCTCCCACTTTTTTGGGACCAAAAGCAATGGGACAGATTAACAATCATCCATCAAACTTTCACTTTTTAATACTTGGTTGCAAATCCTTTGCAGTCAATTACAGCCTGAAGTCTGGAACGCATAGACATCACCAGACGCTGGGTTTCATCCCTGGTGATGCTCTGCCAGGCCTCTACTGCAACTGTCTTCAGTTCCTGCTTGTTCTTGGGGCATTTTCCCTTCAGTTTTGTCTTCAGCAAGTGAAATGCATGCTCAATTGAATTCAGGTCAGGTGATTGACTTGGCCATTGCATAACATTCCACTTCTTTAACTTAAAAAACTCTTTGGTTGCTTTCGCAGTATGCTTCGGGTCATTGTCCATCTGCACTGTGAAGCGCCGTCCAATGAGTTCTGAAGCATTTTGCTGAATATGAGCAGATAATATTGCCCGAAACACTTCAGAATTCATCCTGCTGCTTTTGTCAGCAGTCACATCATCAATAAATACAAGAGAACCAGTTCCATTGGCAGCCATACATGCAGACGCCATGACACTACCACCACCATGCTTCACTGATGAGGTGGTATGCTTTGGATCATGAGCAGTTCCTTTCCTTGTCCATACTCTTCTCTTTTCATCACTCTGGTACGAGTTGATCTTGGGCTCATCTGTCCATAGGATGTTGTTCCAGAACTGTGAAGGCTTTTTTAGATGTTGTTTGGCAAACTCTAATCTGGCCTTCCTGTTTTTGAGGCTCACCAATGGTTTACATCTTGTGGTGAACCCTCTGTATTCACTCTGGTGAAGTCTTCTCTTGATTGTTGACTTTGACACACATACACCTACCTCCTGGAGAGTGTTCTTGACCTAGGCCAACTGTTGTAAAGGGTGTTTTCTTCACCAGGGAAAGAATTATTCGGTCATCCACCTCAGTTGTTTTCCATGGTCTTCCGGGTCTTTTGGTGTTGCTGAGCTCACTGGTGCACTCTTTCTTTTTAAGGATGTTACAAACAGTTGATTTGGCCACACCTAATGTTTTTGCTATCTTTCTGATGGGTTTGTTTTGTTTTTTCAGCCTAATGATGGCTTGCTTCACTGATAGTGACAGCTCTTTGGATCTCATATTGAGAGTTGACAGCAACAGATTCCAAATGCAAATAGCACATTTGAAATTAACTCTGGACCTTTTATCTGCTCCTTGTAAATGGAATAATGAGGGAATAACACACATCTAGCCATGGAACAGCTGAGCAGCCAATTGTCCCATTACTTTTGGTCCCTTAAAAAGTGTGAGGCACATATACAAACTGTTGTAATTCCTACACCGTTCACCTGATTTGGATGTAAATACCCTCACATTAAAGCTGAAAGTCTGCAGCTAAAGCACAGCGTGTTTGTTTCATTTCAAATCCATTGTGGTGGTGTATAGAGATAAAACGATTAGAATTGTGTTGATGTCCCAATATTTATGGACCTGACTGTATATTGGTTGACAAAAACAAACGTTACATAAAATTAAAATAATAATTGTGCTTCATAAAATTAAGAGTCTCAATTATAACACCCGCTAATGGGAGTGTTGTACCTTTGAAATGACACAGCAATGATAAACTTCCCAGACATATAACCATACAAAATACTTATATACAGATTGGTTAACAAAACAAATGTTAAATAAAATTAAAATAATAATTGTGCTACATAAAAGCTTGAATACCAATTGAAACACCTGCTAAATTCGTAGTGTAGTACTTTTGAGGACACAGCAATGATAAACCTCCCTGTAGAATCAATAACCTTGTAAAAATTACAATAAAACAGAACGTCTGTTTTTCACAATTTCAACCGTTACTATACTGCAGATTCAACCCACACCCAACACACAGTATAAAAACAAGGCCTTCTTTACGGGGGAACACATACAGGGGGCTGCACATACAGGGGGTTCTTTCAAAGAAGTGGGGTTCTTTAAATAAGTGGCACTTCTGCTCTTGCACTTCAGTGATTTGCACAAAGCAAACTAAACAGACTGCAGGTGACCGCATTTCCAAATTATCTCACCTTCCTCTCTGAAACATGCACTCTTTACCTCTCCTCCTTTTCACAATTGCTGCCTCTCTCCTCAAACTCTCTTTTCTTCACCCCTCTGCTCCACCCCACAATCTGTACATATCACCCTCACTTCTCCCCTCCCCCTATTACTGTACTCATAACCTCTTTCTAACTCTTATGCCGCGTACACACGAGCGGACTTTACGGCAGACTTGGTCCGGTGTACCGGATTCCGTCGGACAATTCGATCGTATGCGGGCTCCAGCGGACTTTGTTTTCTCAAAAGTTGGACGGACTTAGATTTGAAACATGTTTCAAATCTATCCGAAGGACTCGAGTCCGGTCGAAAAGTCCGCTCGTCTGTATGCTAGTTGGACAGACAAAAAGCCACGCTAGGGCAGCTATTGGCTACTGACTATGAACTTCCTTATTTAAGTCCGGCCATACGTCATCACGTACGAATTTGTCGGACTTTGGTTGATTGTGTGTAGGCAAGTCCGCTCATTCAGAAAGTCAGTCGTAAAGTCCGTCAAAAAGTCTGCAGGGCAAAGTCTGCCATAAAGTCCGCTCGTGTGTACGCGGCATAAGCCCACTTGCTAACCAACCCCCCAGGATACTGAAGCATGTCCCCTCATACAAATCATATTCTCATATTACCTCCCTTACTCTTCTGCTTCTCCTAATCGCTGGAGATATTTCCCTAAACCCTGGGCCTCCCTTATTTAACTGTGCCCAACACACCCATCACCATCACCCTACACCCGCTGGCAGTAGTCGCAATCTACGCAATTTAGTCTCCATTCCTCTCCTTCCCAACGCCAGCCTCCCTCTCTCCTGCGCCCTCTGGAACGCCCGCTCTGTCTGCAACAAACTCACTGCTGTTCATGACCTCTTTGTCACTAATTCCTTTAATCTACTTGCTCTCACCGAAACCTGGCTCCACGAATATGACACCCCTTCTCCTGCTTCCCTCTCCCAGGGTGGCCTTCACTGGACTCACTCCCCTAGGCCTAATGGACGCAAGGGAGGTGGAGTGGGATTCTTCCTATCCCCCCAGAGCACCTTCCAGGTTATTCACTCTCCTCCCTCTTTTTCCCTCTCATCATTCGAAGCCCACTGTATACGTCTATTCTCTCCTACTTCCCTAAGAATTGCTGTGATCTACCGGCCCCTGGACCATTATCGACTTTCCTTGATGAGTTTTCTGCCTGGCTACCCTAGTTTCTCTCTTCGGAAATTCCCACAATCCTTCTCGGTGATTTCAACATTCCTGCTAATACAAACACTCCTGCTACTTCTAAACTTCCTAGTCTAACCTCTTCATTTGACCTGAAGCAATGGGTACAGGCTTCTACTCACTCTGATGGCAACACCCTTGACCTTGTATTCTCCTACCTATGCACTCCATGCAACTTCTCAAACAATCCTTTTCCTCTCCGACCATCACCTTATTAGTTTCTCTCTCCCCCTGTCTTCCACCACCTTTCCCTCCAATCGCCTAACCATCACCCGTAGAAACTTTTGCAACTTCAACTCCTCTCTCCTCTATTCTGCTACTGACCACCTCTATGACAAAATCTCTCCCCTGTCCTGCCCCAACCACGCCACGTCCATCTACAATAAATCCCTGTCCTCCACCCTGGACAAGCTCGCTCCCCTCACTACACGCAGAATCAGGCCTCGACCCCTACAACCCTGGCAAACAGATGATACTAAAATTCTCAAAAACGTAGTCGTGCTCTTGAGCATCTGTGGCACAAGACTAAGTCTCTCAAAGACTTCAACCAATACAAATCTGCCCTCCAAAACTATTCTTTCCTCCACACTGCCAAGCAAACCTATTTTACAACTCTTATTAACACCTTCTCATCCAGTCCCCGTAAACTCTTCTCTACCTTCAACTCTCTACTTTGTCCTCCACCGCCTCCACCCACTGACTTACTCACTGCCTAGGAGATCGCTAATCACTTCAAAAACAAGACAGATACAAACCGTGATGAAATCTCCACTCTACAGGTATCTCCCCCAGCCAAGACCCCATGTCAATCTGCTACTACAGATGAAGTTGCTAAACTCCTTTCTATAGCCCACCTAACCACCTGTCCCCTGGACCCTATTCCCTCTCAAATGCTACGGTCGCCCTCTGACCCCATCCTACACTCTCTAACCCACATCTTCAATCTCTCCCTCACCTCTGGCATCTTCCCCAATGCACTGGTCACCCCCATAATTAAAAAGCCGTCCTTGGGCCCTACCAATGTTAACAACCTATGCCCTTATCTCCTGGCTCCCCTTTTCCTCCAAACTCACCACCTCATTAAAAACAACCTTCTTGATCCTCTTCAATCTGTATTTCACCCTCAACACTCCACAGAAACTGCTCTTTAAAAACTCACAAATGACCTACTAACTGCAAAAACCAACAGACACTATTCTGTACTGCTACTTCTGGATCTTTCAGCTGCCTTTGACACGGTTGACCACCCCCTCCTCCTCAAAAAACGTTACTCTCTCGGTCTCCGTGACTGTGCTCTTCAGTGGCTCTCATCCTACCTATCCCAACGCACCTTCAGTGTCACTTACAATTCTATTTCCTCCTCTCCTCTTCCCTTCTCTGTCAGGGTCCCCCAAGGTTCTGTTCTTGGACCTCTTTTATTTTCATTCCATATCTTTATTGATTTTACATAAGAATATAATGTTCAATTCAACATTGTACGTCGTGCAACGGCGTCAGAGTAAACAATAAATGGTATAAACATAAGTCTACAAACAGGATTCAGATGTAACCAGCAGCAAACATGTGTCAGTGAAGGTCTTTATAAGTACAATCAGTCCGTTCCGCTAGTGAGGCACACCATGTGGGATCTTTAGTGCCCCAGAAGCGGAGAGAACCCGTTTTCATAACAACACACGTTTACCGCAAATATCCAATAAGAACTACCGTATTTATCGGCGTATAACACGCACTTTTTTCCCCTTAAAATCAGGGGAAAGTCGCAGGTGCGTGTTATACGCCGATCCCCTGCGATCCCGACCTGTCAAAAGTTAAAAATCGCCGACCACGATTTGAAAATGGCGCCGCCGGCGCCGAAATACACAGAGCCGGTCCTCGGCTCTTTCCGGCGGCTCTCGTTTACTTTCGGTTTCACTCGTAGCCCGAGCGGAGCTATCCGAACCTACTCGGATAGCTCCGCTCGGGGCTACGAGTGAAACCGAAAGTAAACGAGAGCCGCCGGAAAGAGCCGAGGACCGGCTCTGTGTATTTCGGCGCCGGTGGCGCCATTTTCAAATCGCGGTCGGCGATTTTGAAGCACAGCAGCAGGGACAGGGGATCGAAGGCTGCACTGGGGCAAGGCTGCACTGGGGAAAGGCTGCACTGGGGGAAGGCTGCACTGGGGGAAGGCTGCACTGGGGCAAGGCTGCACTGAGAAGGCTGCACTGACAAGGCTGCACTGACAAGGCTGCACTGGGGCAAGGCTGCACTGAGAAGGCTGCACTGACAAGCCTGCACTGACAAGGCTGCACTAACAAGGCTGCACTGACATTGCTGCACTGGGGCAAGGCTGCACTGAGAAGGCTGCACTGGGGCAAGGCTGCACTGAGAAGGCTGCAATGATGGGCATTTAAATGTAAGTTTTTTTCCCTTCAACTTCCCTCCTAAAAGTTTTTTTTTCCTTAAAATTCCCTCCTAAATTGGGGTGCGTGTTATACGCCGGTGCGTGTTATACGCCGATAAATATGGTAGTTGATATAAGTAATATATGTCTCCCAGTAGGGTTACATGTATTTCTCGGTCAAGAAAGTGAAATGTAAGATATCGTGCTATTATGCGAGGTGCGCAGTTTTAGTCCAGTCAGTCCATGGTTGCCAGTTTGCATGTGTTTTTGCTGCTTGGCCTGTGTGTGCTGCAGTTGTGATCTCATAGCTGCAGTGCAGGGCCACCAAGTCAATAACTTGGGTTAATGTCGGGGGGTTTTCGGATTTCCATTGTCTAGCAATATTGAGTCTGGCTGCCAGGAGAATATGTGTAGTTACGAGTCTGAATGTAGGGTGGATATCATCTATGTTTAAGTTAAGGGCCGCAAACTTGGTAGCTTTTTATATGGACTTGAGGGCTTGCTGCCATTGATCATTTGTGTAGGTACAGGCAAGATCAATGTCCCACCTGTGGTACAGTTTCAGTTTTGAGAAGGTGTATTTTTGGTGAAGGCTGTTGTAAAAGTAGGAGATTCCTTTTGTTTTCGTATCAGGGTTAGTGAGGTAATCCCAGGTTTTAGGGTGGATACAATATAAAGGAAGGGAAATAGTTTTCAGGCAATGGTGTATACCTATGTAGGTAAAGTATTCGGTCGAAGGCAGAGTATATTCTGATTGTAATTGAGGGAATGTTTTAATGTGGTTATCTTGCAATAAGTCTTGTAGGAAGTGGATGCCTTTGAGGTTCCATATTGATAAGGAGAGTTCGGGCATTAGGTGCAGCAAGGCATTTAAGGGAATATGGGTTTGTGGTGCGTTGTGAGTAAATGGTAAGAGGGTTGTCATTTTTCTCCACGCGTGAACCATGGCTTTCATAGTTGGAGATATAGATGTCGGAACTAAGGTGCCAAGCGGTGTGCTAAGTATCCAGGATTTTAAGTTAGAGCAGGTAAGTGCGGCCTTCTCTATTTGTCCCCACAGCGTGGATGGATAGGGTTTAAAGCAGGAGGGGAGTTGGGCTAGGATAGCTGCTAAGTGATAGTCCTCAAAATCTATAGAGCCCGTACCGCCCGCTAGTTTGTGTTTAATCAGATTCAAATGGGCACATCTAGGTTTTTTGCCTTTCCACAGAAATTTGATAAATATCGTTCGAAGAGATCTGAAAAAGGAGGCGGGTAAAGGGATGGGTAAAGTCCTGAAATAGTACAAGATTTGGGGGAGGCATATCATTTTGAAGGCCGCAAGTCTACCTGTCCAGAAAATTTCGTGTTTTGCTATTCGTTGTGAGGTCGATTGAATGTTCCGAAGTAGGGGCAAGAAGTTACATTGGTATAGGTGTTTGGTTTTCCATGGTAGTTGGATGCCTAGGTAAGTAATGTCAGTGTCGGCCCACGCAAATGGGTATTGTAACTGTAGAAGGTTTTTCGTGGTAGCGTCTATATTGATGTCTAATATAAAGGACTTAGTCGTATTTACCTTATAGTACGATAGCGAGCTGAACCAGTTAAGTAGTTTTTGCACTTCAACCAGGGAGGCAGTCGGATTGGAAAGGATGAGAACCACATCATCAGCGAATAGACTGATTTTGTGGTGAGAGCTGCCTATTTGAAGGCCTAAAATGTAGGGGTGGGAGCAAACATGTTCCGCAAGGGGTTCCATTAGCATGTTGAATATGAGGGGGGATAGAGGGCACCCCTGATGGGTACCGTTAGTAATGGGGAATGGGCGTGAGAGCATACCCTCTGTGTATACCTGGGCCTCAGGGTTGGAATAAAGTGCCATAATGGCACTCAGAATGTTGCCCTGGAACCCAAATTTTTGTAGGACTGCTTTTAGGTAGGACCAGTGAACCCTATCGAACGCCTTCTCTGCATCCAAAGATAGAAGCAGAGAAGGCGTTCCGTGGACTCTGTATAGTGAATTAGATCAATCATCCTTCTAGTGGCGTCGGAGGATTGTCTGCCTTTTGTGAACCCCGTTTGGTCTTGGTGGATAAGAGTGGGCATAATTGTAATTAATCTTGTTGCAACTGTTTTAGCGTATATTTTGAGATCCAGGTTTAGCAAGGAGATTGGGCGAAAGTTTTGGGGGACGTTCGACTGCTTCCCTGGTTTCGGGAGTGTTATAACCAAAGCTTTTAAATACTCTTTAGAGAAATTAGAAGAGGAGGCAGCGTTGTTGAAGAGCTCAGTGAGGTGCGGGATTAACTGTGGGGAGAATTGTTTATAGTATTCCCCTGTCAAACCGTCTGGGCCTGGTGCTTTTCCACTGGGTAATGAGGCGACAGTAGTTTTAATATCTTGTTCAGTGAAAGGGGCGTTAAGGGCGGATAGTTGGTCCATAGTCAGCCTGGGTAGATTTATTTTGCTAAGAAATAGGTCAATGTCAGCTAGTGAGGGTTGGGGGGTGTGGGGGTCTTGATTTAGGTTGTATAGGTCTCCATAATATGCACTGAAGGCATCGGCTATATCTTGGGGATTACTTAGGGGGATGTTCGTGTGAGGGTGGGTTAGTTGGGTTATTTTGGATTTAGTGCGTCTACCTTTGATGCGTTGTGCTAGTTTCTTCCCCGCTTTATTTGAGGTGGAATAAGTAGACGCTTTAAATTTCCTTAAAAGGAATTCATAAGAGTGAAGGAGGAGGAATCTGAGTTCTTGTCTTAGGGATAGGAGTTGGTTCCTCTGAGTCTTTAAGGTTATTTTTGTGATTTGATTCTAGGGCTGCTATTTGAGCTGTTAGTTCATCAATGCGCTGCGTCCTCTTTCGTTTATGATGGGAGCTCAGTTTAATTAGCATTCCCCTCATATACGCCTTGTGCGTGCTCCACACGACGACAGGGTCGGGCACCGAGCCCTTGTTTAGTGAGAAAAAAATGGTAATTTGTTCTGATATTTCTGGCGCATACTTGTCATGTTGAATAATAAAGTTGTTTGCTCGCCATAAAAATGTGTTGTGTTGTAAATTGGAATCTTGTATTGTAATTGAGATAGGGGCATGGTTCGACCATGTCGTGGTGTGAATCATTGAGTTGGATATTTTTTGTAAAATACATTTGTCAGTGAGAAAAAGGTCTATTCTCGAATACGAGCTGTGTCTAGAAGAAAAAAAAGTGAAGTCCCGTTCGGAGCCATGATGGCACCGCCAAACATCGTATAGATCTTGGGAAGAGATACATTTTTTCAAGGGTGATTCTCGTCTCTTCGTTGCTGTTGTGGAATCCATAGTTACATCTGGGACTATGTTGAAGTCTCCACATAGAATCATGTGTCCCTTTTGCATGGGTTTGGCGGTGTTCAGAACTTTGCGTAGAAACTTCATTTGACGAGAGTTTGGGGCATAAACATTTATTATAGAGTGAGTCATTCTGTTGATGTTGCAGACTAAGATAATAAAGCGACCTTCAGGATCTGTTACTACATCTATTAATTGGAAGTCTATAGTCTCTTTGATTGCGATCATGCCCCCTTTGGTTTTTGAGGAGTGTGATGCATGAAAGGTATGAGGTAATTGGTGGTTTTTGCAGAGGGAAGAGTTGGTGGATAGTAGGTATGTTTCCTGGACACACAGAATGTCACTATGGAGTGCTGCAGCAGTTTTCCAAAGTGAGTGGCGTTTGGCGGGGTGGTTTAGCGAAAGAATATTGAACGGCATCTTGTGGAAGTGTGGGTGGTAAGTGGTGTGGGTAACACTTACGGTTAGATGTTATAATGTAGTTCTAACGGTATCTGGAATCGGAACGCAAATGTAGAGGTACTGGAGATCGAGGTCTGGAAGTCGTTTAGACTAGGAGTAGGGAGGTGATGCGACATGGCTCTGAAGTTTTCCGGGAGCGAGACTCAGTGGTAGACTTGTGGCTGTCCGTATAGCTGTAAGGAAGGTGGACTGTATGACTGCGAATAGAGCAATATGTTGGATGACACAGTAGAGGAAGTCAACAGGAGAACCTTAAGCTTCAATACATGAAAATAAAATAATAATATGAAGCAAAACTAGTAGAATGATCCTGTAGTGAAGGTTTCGGTTTAACTTGCGCTAATGGTGTAGCAAGTGGGAGCTGAGAGGGTGTGCTGAGCACCGTGGTATCTTCTATGTGGGGTACACAAAGTTAATAACACGGGAAGAAGAGGTCAGGAGTAACATGTCAGAGCTCAGGGGAGCTGAAATGACGGTTGTTGGCCAGGTGTAGCATTTAAAGAATCATCCTTCAGTGGAGATTGCATTCCAGATGTCTACGGGATGTAGAGGATCCTCTGTCCGGAGGGGTTGCTTTGGACATTTCTGGAATTATTCCCCAGGATTGGAGGAGCTTTAGGCCTTTGTTAAGATTTCAGATTACGTGATTTTGGCCATTGTGCATGAGGAGGATGGTGGCTGGGTAACGCCATACGGCACCTTGTGATTTTGTAGGCCTTTAGTGATTGGGTTCAACTGTCTTCTCATTTGTAGGGTGTACTTGGACAGATCAGGGAAGAATTGAATCCCAGTGTAAGGAGCTGGTAAGGGTGTTTTAGCTTTGACTCCCATGAGGAGTTTTTCTTTGACGTGGTAAAAGTGGACCCTCATCAGCACGTTCCTGGGGACCGAGGCTGCAAGGTGGGATGGTTTAGCGATTCTGTGTATTCTGTCGATAATGACATCTCGTGGGGACGCTTCGGGGATGATGATGTGCATCAATTCTTTTGCATAACGCGGGAGGTCTGCAGGTAATATATTCTTGGGGATTCCTCTCAGTTTGACATTGTTCCTGCGAGATCTATCTTCTAAATCGGCCAGCTTGGCGCGCATCCATGACTGTTCCTCTTTGACATCATCATAAGCATCAATGATTTCATTCACTGTGGAGGTACAGGCATTTAGGCCTCTCTCAGTGTTAGTCACCCTGTCATCCAGTGAGTGGATGTCAGAGGTGATTTTGTGAAACATGGATGAGAGGTCGGTCATTAGGGAGGACTGCAGGGAAAGGAGCATATCTTTTAGTGTTGTGTCCATGACTGGCTGCCCTGAAGTTGGGAAGGATGCCATAGATGAGTGCAGGGCCTGGTCTATGGAGAGGGGAACAGGAGCCTGGGCCTCAATTTGTGGATGCTGCGTCCAGTGCGGCGGTGTGTCTAACCACATTTTAGCTTTCGCTGGGCTGCCAGGGAGAGGGTCACCCTCCAGGAGATAGGGGGGCTCATCAGCAGTACATGGTTTCAGTCGTTCATCCGCGATGGCATCCGGGAGGTCAGTGTATGAGTCCTGCGGCGCGGCCTGGTCGGCGCCATCTTGGGATCCATTGCTCGCCGACTTGTAGGCAAATTCTGTACGTTTCTGGGGCTTGTGCTCCGTAAATCTCTTCCTGGATGTTTGCATCTTACTCTGATGGGTAGTTAGAGCAAGGATGGTGTAGAATGGGGTTGTGATGGCAGCCTGGTGTGGCAGATTGTTTCCCCTGGCTGATGAGCTGTGAGCTTAAGCATCCATCTTCTTCTCCGGTCGGCCACGCCCCAACCTCTTTTATTTTCAATCTACACCTCTTCTCTGGGTCAGCTGATAGCCTCTCACGGCTTTCAATACCATTTCTATGCTGACGACACACAAATCTATCTATCCACCCCTCAACTCACTCCATCAGTCTCCTCACGCATCACTAACTTACTAACCGACATATTTGTATGGCTGTCACACCACTTCCTCAAACCCAACTTGTCCAAAACCGAACTTATAATATTTCCTCCCCCATGTGCCTCTTCCCCTGACTTCTCTGTCAAGAGCAATGGCAAAACCATCCACCCGTCCCCACATGTCAGGGTGCTAGGTGTTATCCTGGATTCTGAACTCTCCTTTTGACCCCACATCCAATCACTTTCCAAAGCTTGCCGCCTCAACCTCCACAACATCTCTAAACTACGTCCCTTTCTAACCAATGAAACCACAAAGCTCCTGATTCACTCCCTGGTTATCTCTCGCCTTGACTACTGCAACTCCCTCCTCATTGGCTTACCTTTAAATATCACCCCTTCAGTCCATCATGAATGCTGCTGCCAGACTCATCCACCTTACAAACCGTTCAGTGTCTGCTACCCCTCTCTGCCAATCCCTCCATTGGCTACCACTCGCCCAACAAATTAAATTCAAAATACTAACAATAAGTTACAAAGTCATCCACAACTCGGCCCCCAGCTACATCACTAGTCTAGTCTCAAAATACCAACCTAATCGCCATCTCCGTTCCTCCCAAGATCTCCTGCTCTCTAGCTCCCTCATCACCTCCTCCCATATCCGCCTCCAGAACTTCCCCCAAGCCTCGCCCATCCTCTGGAATTCCCTACCCCAATCTGTCAGACTGTCTCCAAATGTATCCACTTTTAGGCGATCCCTGAAAACTTTCCTCTTCAGAGAAGCCTATCCTGCCTCCAACAACTGCACTATTTTCTCTATTAGCTCATCCCCCATAGCTATTACCCTTTCGTATAACTAGACCCTCCCTCCTAGATTGTAAGCTCTAATGAGCAGGGCCCTCTGATTCCTCCTGTATTGAATTGTATTGTACTTGTACTGTCTGCCCTAATGTTGTGAAGCGCTGTGTAAACTGCCGGCGCTATATAAATCCTGTATAATAATAATAATAATAATGTATAACACTGCAGGTAAGTAAGTGGTTAACAACGTGAAATAAAATTAGACACTTGTTATGTCAATAAAATGGAGACTATGCAAATGAAAAGTATTGAAAATTGAATCTTTAGAGAAAAATCTACAAAGCGGTTACTGATTGGAGAGAATAATTATCAACTGTATAATACAGTTATATGTTACAAGAGAACACAAATGAATATAAGGTAAAAATCAACACAACATAATTACCTGTTCCAAAAATGGCTACTGAATTGCTGGTTACCAGAGTTTTTAGAATGGCTGCTGTGGCTTTCAAAATGGCTACTCTTAAAGAGGAATTATTTCTTGTGACCTCCGAGTTTCAAAGCATAAGGTGTCCAGGAATCTTCATGAATGGAGAGGTATGATTTGATGAGTGGAGTGTGTGTGTGTGCATGTCTGATTGAGTGGGTGTGTGTCCTTCCATGGCATCTATCTGGCTCCCAAATACCATGTCCGACAATAGGATCATAAAAATGATAATAAGTTCACCCTAAAAGGTATGACTTCTTTTCCATTGGTTGGAGAAATCTAATGATTAATCTTTTCTGAATTCAAGTAATATCACCCTAAACCACTAGGTATGTCTGAGGGCAGAAAAACGTGTTCTGAACTATCTGTTAAATAATATGTTCTATTTTAATAATGTGTATCGGTTGGTATATTGGTGCTGATGAATATATGTATATTATTCAGGGACCCTGGTAACTGGTACAATATACAATACACTCAGTATAATTTTGATTAATCAATATCACATAAAATGATTATCTATATGGATAAATGTATAATTCCTGTATATCCTATGAATACTTATTTAACTTGGAACAACACATGCTATATGTGTATTTTTATGCAGATGTAGTCACGATTTATATGTCTTCCATAACAATGATTGGTATCTTAAAACAATTCTTACTTCTAAATTGTACATCAAAATATTATATTTTTACCTTATGACAGAATAATCATTGGGTCAGTAGACACTAAAGTCATAATTGTATCTATGCCGTGGAATATAATATGTCATTTGAATGACTTAAAATCATATGTATTTTAAAATATCACTGAGTGGACATAATTCTGTCTCTCAGAAATGTTTGAAATGAACTTTGTATAGACTCAATGAATATTTAGATAGATTTTAGCTGTATAAACAATTCCTAGAGTCTAAACATGGGTTCCGTTAGATCTTCATAGATGGTATGATTTTCAATAAACAATTGCCCTAAACGTATAACCAAAATGTAATATTAGGGCACATTATGATATTCATTATAGAATGCCCATAGATATAGGTGATGTATTTGGATTCCTACATAGTTTAGGATTTTAAGTAGACAAGCCCGAACCCTATTAATTCTTGTCTCATTTACAATTCTTAGAAGTGTCCAGCTGGGTAAAAATCCTCTACAATTTTCTTGTAAGACATTGTTTGATAGTGGCTCGTCACACCTTGGAAAACAATGGCGTTTGCTTAGTCTTTCATTCAGGTATACGAGTAATCTTTTATTGCAGGGTTGTGTCTCTTTATCAACCCCCCAAAGACATGTACATTTCTTTTGGTTTCTGCTTTGCAATTAGTTTGGCTGGGATGGTTGATCCATTTAAAATTGGGAAATGTATGAAGTAATGGTGACCTTTAATTCACCACTGTGTTAAGGCCTAACCGCATTGCAACTATATATCCCCATCTTAAACTTATGAGAGATGGTTATTTCTTCACCATAATTACAACATAAATATTGCCAAAAAATATATAAAAAACACATTACTTCCACAGTTTAGGCCAATATGTATTCTTCTACATATTTTTGGTTAAAAAAATCAAGATAAGCATATATTGATTGGTTTGCGCAAAAGTTATCGCACCTACAAAATAGGGAATAGATTTATGGCATTTTTATTAATTTTTTTATTAATAATGGCGGTGATCTGCGTTCTTTATCATGACTGTGACATTGCGGCAGACAGATCAGACACTTTTGACACTATTTTGGAACCATTGGCATTTATACAGCGATCAGTGCTATAAAAATGCACTGATTACTGTGTAAATGTCACTGGCAGGGAAGGGGTTAAACACAAGGGGGTGATCAAGGGGTTAACTGTGTTCCCTCAGCATGTTCTAACTGTAGGGTGGGTGGGCTCACTAGAACATAACAGAGATCACTGCTCTCGATCACTGGGAGCAGTAGATCCCTGTCATGTTGCTAGGCAGAAGAGGGAAATGCCTTGTTTACATAGGCATCTCCCCGTTCTGCCTCTCCATGCCAAGATTGTGGGCCACCGCAGGCACACTCCCACAGCGCGCAGCGGGCACTCGCGCGCACCGCCGGTGGCACACACGTGCCTGCTAGCCGTGAATAACGCAGCGACGTACAGGTACATTGTTTTGCACACCCATGCCACTTTGCCAATGTGTAGTGTGAGTATCTGAGTGTTGTCTGAGTAGTGTGTGTGGATCGTTAGTACTTGTGTATTGTATACCTGTGTATTGTCTTGTCGTGTACCTGTGTATTGTCTTGAGTATTAGTGCCAGGAAGCTAGTTGTTAGGTAATTTGGACAGGGTAAAATCCCCAAATCCTCACTAAATTTAATAGGTACGATGCCCGGCGGGTGTGGAGAGGCGACTCTTTGTACATCTTGCCGCATGTATGCGTTCCTTGATCATCCGATCGAGGGCGAATACTGCTGTGCAAAATGTAAGCACATTGTTTCCCTGGAAGCCCAGGTTCTGAATCTGGGGAAGCAACTGTCAGCACTGAGAAGTCCCTCCATACTAAAGGTGAGCCAGGAACGTACACGGCAGGTGCCGGCAGG
Organism: Lithobates clamitans; assembly: GCA_037952925.1. Taxonomy (NCBI): domain Eukaryota; kingdom Metazoa; phylum Chordata; class Amphibia; order Anura; family Ranidae; genus Lithobates; species Lithobates clamitans. The sequence goes on from JBBGZY010000314.1 coordinate 10,858,500, forward strand.
GGCCAGCACAGAGGCGGGTGGAGACAAAGAGGTGCAGGCACTAGCAATGAGTAGATGGGTGACAGTCAGGAGGGGTAGAGGGTGAAGTGCCAGGGAGGCCGATCCAGGACTGGAGCATCCCAATAAGTACGCTCCATTGAGTGACATTGGTGTAACCAGTCAGAGACCAGCACTGCTGGAGTTGAGGGACTCTCCTAGCTGCCAGGGGAAGAACTCCTCCAGTGAGAGTGGGGGGGCAGCAAAGGGAAAGGAAAGACAGATTCTGGTGGTAGGGGACTCAATTCTTAGAAGGACAGAGAGGGCAATCTGTAACCAAGACCTGAAACGCCGAACAGTATGTTGTCTACCGGGCGCTCGGGTTCGGCACATCACGGATCTTGTGGACAGATTACTGGGAGGGGCTGGGGAAGACCCGGCTGTCATGGTGCATGTTGGCACCAATGACAAAGTCAGAGGCAGATGGAGTGTCCTAAAGAACGATTTTAGGGACTTAGGAGCTAAATTGAGGAAAAGGACCTCCAAGGTAGTGTTCTCAGGAATACTACCGGTACATCGAGTCACACCAGAGAGGCAGAGGGAGATTAGGGAAGTAAACAAGTGGCTGAAGAGCTGGTGTAGTAAGGAGGGGTTTGGGTTCCTGGAGGACTGGGCCGACTTCTCAGTCGGTAACCGGTACTATAGAAGGGACGGACTGCACCTAAATGAGGAGGGTGCAGATCTGCTGGGAATGAAGATGGCCAAAAAGTTAGAGGGGTTTTTAAACTAGGCGATGGGGGGGAGGGTCCAGAGACAGTGATAGCCAGCGCGGAAGATATTCCAGAGGGTAGTATTGGGGGCATTAGTGGTAGGTTAACCAAAGCACAAAAACGCAAGGTGAGTATAGTAGCAAGTCCAAGTTGCAATCTTGAAACACCCAATACGAGGACAATATGCGACCGGTCTAAACTATGTGGCATGTTCACCAATGCCAGGAGCCTGGCGGACAAGATGTGTGAACTAGAGATACTGTTGTACAAGGAGGATTTGGATTTTGTGGGAATTTCAGAGACCTGGTTCAACAGCTCTCATGATTGGCTGGCAAACATTCAAGGGTATACCCTATACCGCAAGGATAGAGAGGGTAAAAAAGGGGGAGGGGTATGCCTATATATCAAGAATAATGTACAAGTGAATGTGAGAGATGACATCACTGAGGGGGCTAGGGAGGAGGTGGAATCTTTATGGGTAGAGCTCCAAAGGGATGAAGCTAAGGGGAAAATAATACTGGAAGTATGCTATAGGCCCCCTAACCTGAGGGAGGAAGTGGAGACGGATCTCCTATCACAAATTGAATTAGCAGCAAGGATGGGAAGTGTTATCATAATGGGGGATTTTAATTATCCAGACATAGACTGGGCAGAGGGAACCGCGCATTCATTTAAGGCTCGCCAGTTCCTTAATGTCTTGCAGGACAATTTTATGGGTCAGATGGTAGACGCACCAACTAGAAATAAAACATTACTAGATCTACTGATTACCAACAATACAGACCTGATAACAGATGTGGAAATACGGGGCAATTTAGGTAACAGCGATCACAGGTCAATTAGTTTCAGTATAAATCACACAAATAGGAGACATGAAGGGAACACAAAGACACTGAATTTCAAAAGAGCCAACTTCCCTAAACTACAAACCTTGCTAAAAGGCATAAATTGTGATAAAATATTAGGAACAAAGAATACAGAGGAGAGATGGGTTTGCTTTAAGAGCATATTAAATAAGGGCATTAGCCAATGTATCCCATTGGGTAATAAATTTAAAAGAGCGAACAAACATCCTGGATGGCTTAACTCCAATGTAAAAATGCATATAAAAGCAAAGGAGAAAGCCTTCAAAAAATACAAGGTTGAGGGATCATCCACAGCATTCAGAATTTATAAAGAATGCAATAAGAAATGTAAGGGTGCAATTAGGATGGCTAAGATAGAACATGAAAGACACATAGCGGAGGAGAGCAAAAAAAATCCCAAGAAATTCTTTAAGTATGTAAACAGTAAAAAAGGGAGGACAGACCATATTGGCCCCATAAAGAATGAGGAAGGACATCTGGTTACAAAGGATGGGGAGATGGCAGAGGTATTGAATTTATTCTTCTCCTCAGTCTTCACGAGTGAATCGGGGGGCTTCAGTAACCAAAACTGCAGTGTTTATCCTCATGACACAACACAGGAAGCACCTACATGGTTAACAGAGGACGGAATTAAAATTAGACTTGAGAAACTTAACATTAATAAATCACCGGGACCAGATGGCTTGCATCCAAGGGTACTTAGGGAACTCAGTCAGGTGATTGCCAGACCGTTCCTAATTTTTACAGACAGTCTATTGACTGGAATGGTACCAGCTGATTGGAGAAAAGCCAACGTAGCACCAATATTTAAAAAGGGCCCAAAAAACATCCCTGGGAATTACAGACCAGTTAGCCTAACATCAATAGTATGTAAACTCTTGGAGGGGATGATAAGGGACTATATACAAGATTTTAGTAATAAGAATGATATCATTAGCAGTAATCAGCATGGATTCATGAAGAATCGTTCTTGCCAAACCAATCTATTAACCTTCTATGAGGAGGTGAGTTGCCATCTAGATAAAGGAAGGCCCGTAGACGTGGTATATCTGGATTTTGCAAAAGCATTTGACACAGTTCCCCATAAACGTTTACTGTACAAAATAAGGTGCGTTGGCATGGACCATATGGTGAGTACATGGATTGAAAACTGGCTACAAGGGCGTGTTCAGAGGGTGGTGATAAATGGGGAGTACTCAGAATGGTCAGGGGTGGGTAGTGGGGTCCCCCAGGGTTCTGTGCTGGGACCAATCCTATTTAATTTGTTCATAAACGACCTGGAGGATGGGATAAACAGTTCCATCTCTGTATTTGCAGACGATACTAAGCTAAGCAGGGCAATAACTTCTCCGCAGGATGTGGAAATCTTGCAAAAAGACCTGAACAAATTAATGGGGTGGGCGACTACATGGCAAATGAGGTTCAATGTAGAAAAATGTAAAATAATGCATTTGGGTGTCAAAAATATGAATGCAATCTATACACTGGGGGGAGAACCTCTGGGGGAATCTAGGATGGAAAAGGACTTGGGGGTCCAATGGCATGCAATGTCAAGCTGCTGCTAATAAAGCAAACAGAATATTGGCATGCATTAAAAGGGGGATCAACTGCAGAGATAAAACGATAATTCTCCCGCTCTACAAGACTCTGGTCCGCCCGCACCTGGAGTATGCTGTCCAGTTCTGGGCACCAGTCCTCAGGAGGGACGTACTGGAAATGGAGCGAGTACAAAGAAGGGCAACAAAGCTAATAAAGGGTCTGGAGGATCTTAGTTATGAGGAAAGGTTGCGAGCACTGAACTTATTCTCTCTGGAGAAGAGACGCTTGAGAGGGGATATGATTTCAATTTACAAATACTGTACTGGTGACCCCACAATAGGGATAAAACTTTTTCGCAGAAGAGAGTTTAATAAGACTCGTGGCCACTCATTACAATTAGAAGAAAAGAGGTTTAACCTTAAACTACGTAGAGGGTTCTTTACTGTAAGAGCGGCAAGGATGTGGAATTCCCTTCCACAGGCGGTGGTCTCAGCGGGGAGCATTGATAGCTTCAAGAAACTATTAGATAATCACCTGAATGACCGCAATATACAGGGATATGTAATGTAATACTGACACATAATCACACACATAGGTTGGACTTGATGGACTTGTGTCTTTTTTCAACCTCACCTACTATGTAACTATGTAACTATATCGGCGTCAGCCGGTCGGCAAGTGGTTAAATAAAACAGCGGGGAAGATGACACACTGCATCTGATTACAGCCTGAATGGGGAGGAAAGCTGGCCAGGGCAGACAGAGAGGGGATCTACCACCGCTTAGAGCTGAGATGCCGACCGCTGTCATACAAAGTCCCACCTCCTGAATCGGCTCCTATGATGAACACCACACTGGTCCAATACTGAGAAATTGACATCTATCATAGGAACCGCACACCCTGAGCCACCCTTTTTTGAAGCCAATTAGAGCCTCAGGGTCTAATTGTGTACTTAAAAAAAAGAAAACTCACAGAAACCTATGAGTCGGGCACTCCGCATGGAGAGTAGGAGGAGCAGCACCCCTGCGACCCTTATTGACCAGCCGCCACTGCCTTACATATTAATATTTGATTATTGTATTCTAGAAATTAGTACACATTCTTCGGTACATTTACCCCTGATGAAGAAAATAAACTTTTCAAAAAGTGTTGGGTCTACTTCCCCACTGTATTCCATACAACAATACATGACTGTCACAGTGGGACTAGGAGGACGGTGATGCAAATATTGCTACACAACATAGAATACTGTATGTTGAACATGTTTACACATACAGCATTTTGTACATTTTATACTTGTGTATTTTTTAACTACAGTGATATCTCAGTTCACAAACACTTCTGTTCACGAACAACTCGGTTCACGAACAGAAGAGTTTACAAAATTTGCTTTGGTACGCAAACTCTGCCTTGCGGCCATCTTCCCTGCTCTGACACATGGTCACGACTTTCTGTAGGTGAGATCGCAGTCACAGAGAGACACTGAAAGTGTACTGTGAAGACACTTACAGTGTTGATAAACTTTTTGGTGTGCTTTTTAGCACATACTGTACAGTACTGTACTGTGCAACCCTGTGTACACTTGCTGTAAAGCTTTTTTCTGTGCTTTTTGTCATGTACTGTACTGGACATTCAATATGGCTCAAAAGAAAATTCAGAGCAAGAATGGTGGTAAGAACAAAGTGTGGAGCAGTAATGAAGGTGACAAAACTCTTCAGAGCAAGCATGGTGGTAAGAAGAAGATGGTAAGAAGGTCTCAAGCAAGGTTAGTGTTCTCTCTCTCTTCATACTGTATTGTACTGTTCTTTGTATCATATTTTTGTGGATCAAAAACAAAAAGTTCAGAACTGATTAACCTGATTTACATTAAACCCTATGGGAAAATTTGCCTCAGTTCGCAACCAATTTGGTTCGACCAAATTAAGTTTGTGAACCGAGGTATCACTGTATTTTGTAAATAAAATATTGATACTTTAACATACACAGTTTACTTTTTAAGTTGCCTTCAAAGTCTCATCTATCTGGGGGTATTTTTGTTTCCACGATTATATGGGGATATCGGCAACTCATTCTATGACCTTTGCCTCTGGCCATCTATATACTTGAAAGACCTACAACATACCTGCTACTGTACATGTCAGCAGTGATGCAGAGGAACCCTATGCTTCACATCCCCACTAGCACCAATATGTTCAATGCAAAATATGCCTCTCTATGCAACTCCTATGCATCATTTGAATATCCCACTTCTGATTACTGAGCAGCAAAATAGCTAAGCTGCAGCTCTGGATCTTGGGCTCAAATTACATTAAGGACACTATCAATCAGTGGCAGGCATAGCATAGTTGACACTTGAGGTAGATTATTTTTTAACACACACACGTTCCTCTACACATAATAATTATATTCAGTAGTAATTATTTAATTAAATTATTACTAATATTGGAAAGAACAAAATTTGAGGCACAGAAGATTTAATTTGTCTAAATGTTTTATATATAATCATGTTGGTAAAAAATAAAGTTAAAGGTTTAATTGCAAAGGTGAATTTTCTTCTGCATCCAAGACACTGAACTCAGCCATAACCACTTTTAATGTAGCACTACAAACAAAATTACCATTTAGAACACATGCTGTAAGGTTTTGATGATACTAAATGAGCAGTGATGATGGAAATAATGTCTGTGGTAGTGAAAGTCATCCTTAGGTGGGTGGACAATAGGCAGCACGTGTGAGCAGTTCTCCTAACCTGTGTCCAGTATGTGAAGCAGAAATTACAGGTGCACTGCCAGCTGAGACATTGATCTTTCTCTCCCACCCAGCTGTTGTTCTGCTTCTGCTGTTGTCAGGAAATGATATCAGGAGTGCCAGCTGGGTATTACAGCAAAGGTGCCAAAATGATAGCAGTGGCCGCAGGGGCAAGTGACAGTACCCACTGCAGGCTGCTCCCACCCCCACTGCAATTCACATAGATAGGACTGAAACAGCCTTTTCACAAGAACCAATCACTTCCCAAAAAGAGGAATATTGTTGCGCATAAACAGGATACAAAGAAGCACTTTATAATAGGTTCTGTTGTTTAGACATCATAGGCTGTTTATTATGTTTTACACATCTAGCCATCCTTTTGACAACAGTGATCATATTATCCTAACATTCAAGATGTCTCCAAATTCACAGTGGACACCTCCCAAAATTAGAATACCTTCAGAAATGCACACTCTCTACATAATGACAATCATTACAAAACAGAAATATGGTGTCGCAAAGGGACCATAAACACAGCAATTCCAATTTTTTCAAGTTCTTAAATGACCTTGTGTTCCTGCACACAACTCAATGGGAACATTACAGGCCAATTACTAGTCATCATATACTGCCAAGTACTAATTTCCAACAAAAGCAATTTTCCCTCTAACAAAATGTGCAAAGTAGTCCAAATATATCCCAAATAAAATCTTAGCTTGAAAGAAAGAGTTGAATAGATTACTAGTCCCTTTTTATAGGAAATAAATGATTGCATTCAAAAATGTAAACTGCAAAATCATACACCTTTAGAAATAGTATACGGACCCTATACATTTTCATTTAGTTTTACTTTTAAAAGGATGCAACAAGATACCTATAAAACCAACTGTTCACAAGTAAACTGATTTAAACTAGATGTAAATATGTACAGAGCATAAAAGTAGCAAATGTTTAGAGCTGTTGAGTGTTTTTCCCAGATCCTTTTTTTTTCCTGTCCTGGAGAGTGGAGACACATCGAGAAGTAAGTAGAAATGTCTCCAAAGTGAGGGTAACTACTTCTTAACAGTTGCCACTAGACGATTTGCCTCAAATATTTTCCATCACCTGCTGTTTTGGGAGATGGCTGTAACATTTTGGATTTCTAATCACTTTCTGAATGGTGGAAGTGGTCACTAAGAGAGTGAATATGGGCAAAATCAGTAATAAAAAAACTCTTTCCTGTTTTAAAAACAGATTTTGGTTTGGGAAACACCTTAAAACTCTTCTGGTTTAGGATGAAAGGATACTAAAATTCCTTACCAATACCCTGATAGTACAATCAAAATGAAGGCTAGACTTTCTTTTCTACAGTGCCTTGCAAAAGTATTCATCCCCCTTGGCTTTTTACCTATTTTGTTACATTACAGCCTTTAGTTTAATGTTTTTTTAATCTGAATTATATGTGATGGATCAGAACACAATAGTCTAAGTTGGTGAAGTAAAATTAGAAAAATATATAGATAAAACTATTTTTCAGAAATAAAAAAATGCTAATTTGCTTATCCCTAGGAGCACGATCAAATCTATCATAACCAAATGGAAAGAATATGGCACAACAGCAAACCTGCCAAGAGACGGCCGCACACCAAAACTCATGGACCGGGCAAGCAGGGCATTAATCAGAGAGGCAGCACAGAGACCTAAGGTAACCCTGGAGGAGCTGCAGAGTTCCACAGCAGAGACTGGCGTATCTGTACATAGGATGACAATAAGCCATACGCTCCATAGAGTTGGGCTTTATGGCAGAGAGTCCAAAAGAAAGACATTACTTTCAGCAAAAAACAAAATGGCACATTTTGAGTTTGCGAAAAGGCATGTGGGAGACTCTCAAAATGTATGGAGGAAAGTGCCCTGGTCTGATGAGACTAAAATGGAACTTTTTGCCCATCAAAGAAAAGGCTATGTCTGGCGCAAACCCAACACATCACATCACCCAAAGAACACCATCCCCACAGTGAAACATGGTGGTGGCAGCATCATGCTGTGGGGATGTTTTTTAGCAGTCGGGACTGGGAAACTGGTCAGAGTTGAAGGAAAGATGGATGGTGCTAAATACAGGGATATTCTTGAGCAAAACCTCTACCACTCTGTGTGTGATTTGAGGATAGAATGGAGGTTCACCTTCCAGCAGGACAATGACCCCAAACACACTGCAAAGGCAACACTTGAGTGGTTTAACGGGAAACATGTAAATGTGTTGTAATGGCCTAGTCAAAGCCCAGACCTCAAACCAATAGAAAATCTGTGGTCAGACTTAAAGAATGCTGTTCACAAGCACAAACCTTCCAACTTGAAGAAGCTGGAGCAGTTTTGCAAAGAGGAATGGGCAAAAGGGGGGTGAATAGTTATGCACATTCACTTTTTCTGGTATTTTGTCCTATTTGTTGCTTGCTTCACAATAAATAAAAAAAATCTTCAAAGTTGTGGGCATGTTCTGTAAATTAAATGATGCAAAGCCTCAAACAATCCATGTTAATTCCAGGTTGTGAGGCAACAAAACACAAAAAATGCCAGGGGGTGAATACTTTTGCAAGGCACTGTATATTGGATTTAGATTGTTTGACTTTCTAACAAGTGCACCTAAATAACTGACTATTGAATTTCAATAAAAAGCCAATTTTTGATATATATTTTATAGGTGATATGAAGAATAGCATAACTTTCAAACTAAAAAATATTTGATTAAATTACATTGATGAAAAGGAAAGCAGCACAAAAGTTGAATGTCAACTTCTGTTTTTTAAAGGTACTTTTTACATTTTTCTAGGATTAACAGATGTAAAATCTTTTAAACCATGATATTTGTACCTATGTTTGCTGAAAAAAACAGCCATTGAATTTAGCTACATGTCAAAGTATTGTAATTCCATTAAAATATTTATTATTTATTTTTTTGTGTGAACCACTCCTAAAACATATAATGCAAACTAACTCAATTTTTTACTTATACAGTTAGCAAAGGTACATTACTGGGATATATGATCTTTTACACACCTCATAAGGTTGATGTGATTAGTTAAAATATATGTCAATCTGATAACACTGCCTATGACACTGTCTGTGAATGGGGGAGGATATCTTGTGACTGTTCAGACTCTCGCCCATTCACAGATTGTTACAAGCAGTATATTTTTTCAATTTAGGAGTAAAGAGCAGGCATACCCCCATTGGATCATCTTTAGTGCAGCTAAGCCATGAAGCTATTAACTCCCTCAGCACAGGAAGTTCAGCAGTAGTAGAGGACAGGGTTTCCCTGCTGTGAAGATTTTTAAGATAAATAAACAGTTGAGAATCCCTAATGCTAGCTCTTCAGCAGTTATCATCATACAAGGAAAATGCATATAATACTAGTAGAACATTAACACCATATTATTTGTTATGATGAATTATTAAAGTACAACTGCAGCCATCTTTTTATGGATTTAGATGGAGTGGGGAAGGGTTAAATGTGTATCAGATGATTATTGCTATCTTGCCACAAATGGGGAATCCACCCTCACGGCTTAATTGCAAAATACAAATAACTCTACCAATGTAATGTCCAGTTCCATAAATTAGGGGTTATCCTTTAAGTGGGCCTCTTGACAGTAGAGATAGTGTAAGGTTAATCTCTTACCAATAGCTTAATGCATATATGCAGCAACAGGAAAAAATGGGCTTTAACGCCAGTTCAGTGTACGAGGGTCTAAATTGTGTGCTGAGAGCGCATTCACTGTGAGCTCCAAGCACCCTGACTGAGCTGTTGCTTGCAGCTTCTGGTTGGGAGCCACTGGACTCCTGATCATGTGAATACTGTGAAAACCAATCATGTGATTAAGAAGCCGCTCCACCTCCCAGCATTAAAGCCCATTTAAAGGGACACCAACAGCCATTAAAACAGGGTTAAATTTAGAAAGTGTGATCAATGCTAAATGTAAACCTCTATTAGACTTTTTTACAGACAATCTATTGACTGGAATGGTACCAGCTGATTGGAGAAAAGCCAATGTAGCACCAATATTTAAAAAGGGCCCAAAAAACATCCCTGGGAATTACAGACCAGTTAGCCTAACATCAATAGTATGTAAACTCTTGGAGGGGATGATAAGGGACTATATACAAGATTTTAGTAATAAGAATGATATCATTAGCAGTAATCAGCATGGATTCATGAAGAATCGTTCTTGCCAAACCAATCTATTAACCTTCTATGAGGAGGTGAGTTGCCATCTAGATAAAGGAAGGCCCGTAGACGTGGTGTATCTGGATTTTGCAAAAGCATTTGACACAGTTCCCCATAAACGTTTACTGTACAAAATAAGGTGCGTTGGCATGGACCATAGGGTGAGTACATGGATTTAAAACTGGCTACAAGGGCGTGTTCAGAGGGTGGTGATAAATGGGGAGTACTCAGAATGGTCAGGGGTGGGTAGTGGGGTCCCCCAGGGTTCTGTGCTGGGACCAATCCTATTTAATTTGTTCATAAACGACCTGGAGGATGGGATAAACAGTTCAATCTCTGTATTTGCAGACGATACTAAGCTAAGCAGGGCAATAACTTCTCCGCAGGATGTGGAAATCTTGCAAAAAGATCTGAACAAATTAATGGGGTGGGCGACTACATGGCAAATGAGGTTCAATGTAGAAAAATGTAAAATAATGCATTTGGGTGTCAAAAATATGAATGCAATCTATACACTGGGGGGAGAACCTCTGGGGGAATCTAGGATGGAAAAGGACTTGGGGGTCCTAGTGGATGATAGGCTCAGCAATGGCATGCAATGCCAAGCTGCTGCTAATAAAGCAAACAGAATATTGGCATGCATTAATAGGGGGATCAACTGCAGAGATAAAACGATAATTCTCCCGCTCTACAAGACTCTGGTCCGCCCGCACCTGGAGTATGCTGTCCAGTTCTGGGCACCAGTCCTCAGGAGGGACGTATTGGAAATGGAGCGAGTACAAAGAAGGGCAACAAAGCTAATAAAGGGTCTGGAGGATCTTAGTTATGAGGAAAGGTTGCGAGCACTGAACTTATTCTCTCTGGAGAAGAGACGCTTGAGAGGGGATATGATTTCAATTTACAAATACTGTACTGGTGACCCCACAATAGGGATAAAACTTTTTCGCAGAAGAGAGTTTAATAAGACTCGTGGCCACTCATTACAATTAGAAGAAAAGAGGTTTGACCTTAAACTACGTAGAGGGTTCTTTACTGTAAGAGCGGCAAGGATGTGGAATTCCCTTCCACAGGCGGTGGTCTCAGCGGGGAGCATTGATAGCTTCAAGAAACTATTAGATAATCACCTGAATGACCGCAATATACAGGGATATGTAATGTAATACTGACACATAATCACACACATAGGTTGGACTTGATGGACTTGTGTCTTTTTTCAACCTCGCCTACTATGTAACTTTGGAGGTCATCCGCTATATAACTAAAGATCTAGGGATTCTATTATTATCAATGCAAACCTTACAGTGGCCCTGGGGAAAATCCTGATACATTTTTCTAATGAACAGAAGTACAAAAGGTACAGCGACAAGGGAGGCTGATCAACATGCAAAGTATCACCGTCCATTGAGTATCCTTGGAAATAAACCAGCAAGCTGAAAAAATATTGCAATCTAGGCACAGGTAACACCCGTAAGAAACAACATAACATAGCTGTCACCACCAGGGCCACTTATAGAATTCATGGGGCCCCATACAGCCTACCTGATGGGGCCTCCGTCAGCTCCACCCCTGGTCCCGCCCCTAGTCCCTCCTTCAGCCCCACCCCTGGCCCCACCTCTAGCCCCTCCCCAGACCCTGCCTTGAAACCAAGTGCAGGTTTGTCTACAAGTGATATTTATTTTTCTCCAGCCAGTTATAAGTTTGATTATCCAAAAGAAATACTGTTTTCAGATGAGAACAGACCTCTTTAATATCTATATGTAATAAAAACCATTAATGAATAAATGAACTGGTATTTTGAAAAAATTAGGGAGATTAAACAAATGATAAAGGCAGAAAAAACCAAGCCAGGTCTTCTTAAAGATAGTTTACTGTAGATAGTTTTCAGGTGTTTTCCAAAGTAGGCAACAACTGGGTAAACATAAGTGCGCCAACAGGCCCAAAAACAACAGGAGTTAAACGACCCAAGTTCAAAGTGTTGCTGCAATACTCTTGAAGCCAAAAGCTGCATCAGCAAAAAATTGAACATCCACATGTTAAAACCGAAAGAAAGTTTGACCAATCACTTCCATGCAAAGGTGGTAATGTCGGCCTCTCATGTGGCCATAAAATGTACAAGTTCACAGCCTGCATATGTACACATATTTATGGCTTTTCCCAAAAACAATGTGAATGTTATAAGGAAGTATCCAAATGACATAATGGTAACACTGTCTAGACACAGAAAAAACCCTCTCTGAAATAGATTGCAGCAGGGTCAAAAAGAAACGATGACCAGTTTCACTAGTCATTTCCCACTTTGCCAAAGATGTTACAGATTTGTAGCAGACATTCTTTGTACTTTTGCTTCAGCAAACTCATTTATAAGATCTCAAAAGTTCAGCTGTCTTGCAAGTTCATGCTCAATGGACAGAAGAGCCAGACTGTTCAGACTCTGCTCACTCATTGTTGAATGCAGATAGTTTTTTATCAAGGCCAACTTGCTGAATGCTCTCTCTCCTTCTGCAACTGAGAGTGGAAGGGTAGCAAAAATTCTAAGGGAAATACAAACCTCTCCAAAAATCTCTTCAAGCTGCAGCTCATAAATTGAATTTAATAATTACAAGGGACCCAGCTGATTGGCAAATGTTTCTGCATAGATTTTCTGCAGGTGTCGTAGCTCTGTTAGTAGGGATTCAGTAAAGTCATCACAGTATGTGGAAATCAGCATTTCTATTGAAGTTTACAGTTCTTCTTTTGAAAGAGTCCTCAGATTCAAGATGGGAGCAAAGAGCTTGCAGACTTCTTCCATGGATTTAAATGTTTGATCCAGGTCTGAAATTATGACATCCATTGCAGGGAAGAACATATTGACTTTGAAAACATTTTCGACATCCAGATCTTTAACATTTTTATCAGCCTTCTTTTTATAAAGTTGGTAAGCATTCAGTATCTCCTTGGGAACCTCCATGGAATCAGCAACAACTTTAGACTCCGAGAGTAGAGCTGGCCACTTATTCCGTAGAATCTTCATTTCTTCAGACAAAGCCCTGATGTTGGCTGTACCTATGTCAATAGATACAGACCTTGACTGAAGGATTTTATTCCGTTCCTCAAAACTTTGCAGGACCTTGACCCAGAGTGTAGCCGGAACAATTTCATGGAAAGAGGAGAAATAATCTAGCAGCCCTTCTGCTTCAGAGTGTGCAGCACTTGTCAGTTATTTTTACTTTCCATCAGTCTTTCCAAAGCTTTCAGAATACTTGGAAGCTTTTGTGCAATTGGCCTTACTGCTTCAATCCTGGAACTCCATCTGGTGTCACTAAGGCCATGTAAAGAACCACCAACTTCATCTAACAAAGAGCTCCATCTCTCAGGACTGCTGCTGAATAGAACATACAGCCTATTTACACTCTCAAAGAAGGTCTTCATTTCAGGGAAACTTGAAACTGCATGTATACCAACCAGATTTAAGGAGTGTGCTGCACATGGACTAAACAAGGCTGCTGGATACTTTTGTTGGATTCTGGATCTTACACCTTTAATTTTCCCTGATATGTTGGCTCCGTTATCATATCCTTGACCTCTACAGTCTTTGACATCAATGCCATGTTCACACAATCTTGATAGCATCATTTCAGCAATTTCTTTACCAGTCTTATTAAAGAAGTCAAAGAATTCCAGGAACCTTTCTTGAATGCCTAATTTTCTTTTCACTCTGTGCACATATCGCAGAATAATAACATCCTGTTCCATATGCGATATATCTGGTGTTGCATCACAAATCACTGAGAAATAAATTGATTGTTGCCTTTCAGAAAGCATGACATTCAAAACACATCTTCCACATACATCAAATAATTCGTTTTGTGTGGCTGATGACAGATAATGTGCAGGTAGACGCTTTCCTTTTTCCTGGCTTTGTTTCACTTTTTCCAAGTGCGCCCTAAGTACACTATCATATTTGGGGACAAATTCAAGAGTTACAAGGAAATTACCATTTTGAATGTCTCCAATTCTTTGAGAACATCCTCTAAAAGGCAGATTTCGTGAGGGCAAAAATAAGGTAACATGAAGAAGCCTTTCTAACAGAGCTGTAAACTTTTCTGCTTCTCTTGCCAAATTTCTTTGCATCTCAAAGTCCACATCTTGTCCGCCTATGGACCTCTGTAAAGTTTGCCAACTTAAGTAGTGCTTTTGGAGTTGAGCAGAAGGTTCATACTCTGGTAATCGTGTATAAAGTCGTTGCCATGTGTTTTTGGAAGTGTCAAAGTCTTCTCTCCTTCATAGTACACTTCCATCCTTCCTATGGTAATAATTTGAAGAAAAAGCTCTGCACGTGATGCAGTATAAAACATGTTTGGAATCACTCCAACAAAGCCAGTCTCTTAAAATCTTCTCACGTCCATTTGAGGATTTTGCATATAAAAGATACTCCGTAAATGAACGTCCATCGCTGTCCAAAGTCATACAACATGCACAATTTGCTCGCTTTCTTTGTCTTGAAGATTTTCTGGCCACAGTGCTGGATCTTTCCAATCTACTTCACACAAATCCATAGGATCAGGACCTGTAGAACTTGAGGCAAAAGAGGAGCTGCATGAAGTTTCTAAATCGCTCAAAATTTCAAAGGGATATGCAATGGAGGAGGTATTTTCTATACTTGCAGCAGACTGGGTGCATGAGGACACACTTTCCTCAGGTAAAACACTCTCAGTGGAGCAGTTTTGAATTTCAAAGGCAGGCATACCCTCTTCTTGCAAATCTTCAGATATAGTGAGCAGCTCACAATGTTGAGAATGGCCCTCAACTGAGTCAGACCTAACGTCCATATCTCGTTCTGAGGATGCTTCCTGTTTAACATTATGTTCCTGGGTAGGGATGAGCTTCGAGTTCGAGTCGAACTCATGTTCAACTCAAACATTAGCTGTTAGCAAGTTCGCCGAACAGCGAACAATTTGGGGTGTTCGTGGCAAATTCGAATGCCGCAGAACACCCTTTAAAAGTCTATGGGAGAAATCAAAAGTGCTAATTTTAAAGGCTTATATGCAAGTTATTGTCATAAAAAGTGTTTGGGGACCCGGGTCCTACCACAGGGGACATGGATC
Source organism: Lithobates clamitans (assembly GCA_037952925.1). Classification (NCBI taxonomy): domain Eukaryota; kingdom Metazoa; phylum Chordata; class Amphibia; order Anura; family Ranidae; genus Lithobates; species Lithobates clamitans. Next base: position 10,873,684 of record JBBGZY010000314.1, read on the forward strand.
AAGGTGTTTTGGGGGGCTACCCCAAAGCACCCTCCCAATGTTGAGGGCATGTGGCCTGGTACGGTTCAGGAGGGGGGGCGCACTCTCTCCTGCCAGGTTGCGTGCTCGGATAAGGGTCTGGTATGGATTTTTGGGGGGACCCCACGCCGTTTTGTTTTTTTTTGGTGCGGGGTTCCCCTTAAAATCCATACCAGACCTGAAGGGTCTGGTATGGAATTTAGGGGGAACCCCACGTCATTTTTTTAAAAAATTTTGGCCGGGGTTCCCCTTAATATCCATACCAGACCTGAAGGGCCTGGTATGAAATTTAGAGGGACTCCCATGTCATTTTTTTTTTTAATTTTGGTTCAGGGTTTCCCTGTGGGGAATTCCCATGCCGTTTTTATCAATGAACTTCTATGTGTATTGTCGGCAATGCAATAGCCGCGGGTAGTTTCAAATGGGTTTTTTCCTTCGAAATGTAATTTTGCTGTCAGACTGTTCTAAACACAGGAAACATGCGCCCCTTTACAGGCATACTATAGACACCCCCCAGGTACGAAATTTAAAGGGATATTACACTTTTATTGTTTGACTTTAAGCATTATTAAAATCACTGCTCCTGAAAAAACAGCCGTTTTTAAAACTTTTTTTTGCATTGATCCATGTTCCCTGGAGCAGGACCCGGGTCCCCAAACACTGTTTATGACAATAACTTGCATATAAGCCTTTAAAATTAGCACTTTTGATTATTCATGTTCGTGTCCCATAGACTTTAACGGTGTTCCCGTGTTCGAGCGAACTTTTTTCCTGTTCGCTTGTTCTGGTGCGAACCGAACAGGGGGGTGTTCGGCTCATCCCTATTCCTGGGTAGTTTCTGGCTTCTTAAAATAGTGAAATATTAGATATTTCTTCTTTATTTTTTCTTATTCTTCCTCTCGCTCTTTCCTCTCTTTGCGCTTCAGAAATCCAGACTTGTGTGGATACATTTTTGGATTGATCTGAAGCAGGGAGATAGGATTCTTGTTCTCAATAAACGCAGCCAGAATCCCAAATTTGGGTCATATCTAAGTAAGAATGTCCAAAGGCGCTTATCACTCACTCCACCTCAATGTGATCATGGGCTCCATTCACTAAACCATATTGTATGCGGTATTGGGCGACGACACATTTTCCTCAAAATTGCATGCAATAATAAAATACCAATTGGTTTCATGTGATAAGTACCGCATATTTCAATGGAATAATGCAGGCCATGTTTTCCTAACGTTTTTTTCTGACTGGTAAAAAAAAAATTGAAAAATGCTATGAGCTTTTTTACCACTGCTCTTAAAACAGTAGATATTGTTTCAAGAATGGCGCCCAGTGTCTTAAGATACTATCAGCTCAAAAACACTTGCGGTCATTCAAAATCAAAAGCATACATATCCACTACTTATCTTAATGGACCTGTAATCTATTTTTCCTGAAATTTTTTCGTACTGTGTTTTCTGCCTCCTTGTAATGTCCTCTGCGAGTTCCCGAAGCTCTCCTATCCACTTTTGCTGTAAGAGGAAGACGGGACTTTAAGTTAAGAATACATACTTGAATAGAACTAGAGTTTAGTGTCACTTTAACTTGTGACAACACTCTATGGGCTTGTTCACACCAGCAGCAGCTCTTTCAAAAATAGATCCTTATTCAGATTGCTTTTCTGGGGAAATTCACAGAAATTTGAAATTTTAATCCTCAAATGCCACACCACTAGGGTTGCCACTTTTTCTTCAAGCCAAACCCAAACACTTTAGCAGCGCACAGAAAATTGTTTTATTAATATACACTATATAGGATTGTAACAGACCTGGGACACCTTTGGGTAGAATAGTAATGTGGCATGCATAGTGCCCCCTCACCCCCTACCACTATGCCTTGCCGCAACCGAGTGCACTGCAGCATGGTTGAACAGCATTCAAATTCAATTGAATGGGCAGTGTTCTGCCAGTGATTGTGCTCATTAGATGCAAAACAAGGTATAATTCCTGCCATGGCTGCTACATATATAGACGCTGGCTACTGCTTCTGCATCTAAAGGGGGAGGGGTTAGAGGGCATTATAAAGCATGGTTTAACAATGTGGTTTTACCACCTCCCCCAAGCCACTAGTATGAACAAGGTGTAATATTGCTGTAGTGCAATGATGCATTCTTTGTAAGTAAAGTAAACTATTTAATTTCCTATAAATCAGCAAATATATTTAAAGCAGTATTAAACCCAAAAACAAACCTTTATTATATTGCAGCTTACCAATTCTTAGATGTGGTATCTGCATTAGTTTTCTTTTTAAGCCTCTTTCCTTTATTTTCATATGGTGATCTAGCTAGTAAGTCTTTTGTTTTTCAAAAGAACAAGCTCTGATGCAGACGTATTAGTTTACAGAGATGACAAACCATTTACCACTGAGAGGGTGCTTACAATGATCAGCTTTTAATGAGCTTTTATTTATTCATGTAAAACCTTCACAAATCCCAGGAGGCTACAGAAGCTGGGACACACAGTGGTCTGCTACAGGCACTCCTATGGAATGCTGTGTAGCACAATTTGAGACACAGGAAAATATTTTTTCAGCTTCTGGGCTTAGTGTTAGATCCTGGCTTTCACAGAAAACCGGTGATTCTAGCACTAAATCCAAATGGGGACACAAAGGAAATGCTGAGGCCTGAACGTGTGTGGCACCCTGCCGCAGTAAATGTACTGCTGTAAAAGGGAAAAGGTTGGGGGTGGGGTCACACGACTGGTCTGATCATGTCCGCCTGTCTATTTTTCAGACAGACCTGATTTGATCCTTCATTCACTACTATAGAGGGATAGATCTAAACAGACTTGTGTTCATTTACACCCACCTACCCTCAATCTGATCCACAAAAAAAAAACGGAAAGGGATCTGTTCCCCTCCATCTAGTGGATTGGAGGGCAATCGAGTGTAAACGGATAGCCGGTTTGTTTACACCAGCCTACCTTAGAGCAGAGCAGCCTGTGTTCGTGTCCACTCTGCATAAGCTGAGTGGACACAGACCTGTCATCTGCCCACTCAGCTCAGTGGGGGATCAGCGGACAGATCCCCTGCTGAACAAGCAGATTCCACCCCATGTGAAAGAAGCTTTGATAACAAAAAACAACACAGAAAGGCCACTTGCCCTCTGGAAGATTTACCCCCCTTCACGACCAGGCCATTTTTTGTGATACAGCACTGCGTTATTTTAACTGACAATTGCTTGGTTGTGCTACTCTGTACTCAAATAAAATGTATGTATTTTTTGCCCCCACAAATAGAGCTTTCTTTTGGTGGTATTTGGTCACCTCTGCGGTTTTTACTTTTTGCGTTTCTAAACAAAAAAAATTAAAAACAATTTTGAAAAGAAAACTATATTTTTTACTTTCTGCAATAAAACGTATCAAAAAAAAAAAGTAACAAATCAAATTTCTTCAATAGTTTAGGTCAATATGTGTTCTGCAACATACTTTTTGTAAAAAAAAAATCCCAAAAAGCGTTTATTGATTGGTTTGCGCAAAAGTTATAGCAACTAGTAGTAATGGTGGCGATCAGCGACTTGACAGCGGGACATGCCAATGCCATAATGTACTGCAGAGACAGTGCTACCCATGCCACCAATGCCATAATGTACTGCAGACAGTGCCACCAATGCCATGCCACCAAAGCCATATTGTGCTGCAGACACTGCCACCCATGCCGCCAATGGCATAATACCATTGGCAGCATGGGTGGCACTGTCTATGCAGGCAGCATATGCATTATGGCATTAGCTTCATGGGTGGCACTGTCTGCAGCACATTACGGCATTGGCGGCATGGGTGGCACTGTCTGCAGCACATTACGGCATTGGCGGCATGGGTGGCACTGTCTCTGCAGGAAGCACATGCGTTATGGGCCATAACGCATGTGCTACCTGCAGACAGTGCCGCCAATGCCGTAATGTGCTGCAGACAGTGCCACCCACGCCACCAATGCCATAATATATAGATGCTGCTGCAGTAGTAGTAGATCTTGAAGCCCCTCACCCCCCCCCCCCCAGCAAGCAAGCACCCTGACATTAAGGGACTCTGATCGGTCATCATCATGGCTGAAGGATTTTTTTTATTTTCATTAAATTACTTATCTGGTCGGGCCTGGTACAACAGGGCCAGTTGTACTGGCCTATTAGCGGCCCTGGTCACCACCCATATACAGTGGAGACAGAAAGTATTCAGACCCCCTTAAATTGTTCACTCTTTGTTATATTGCAGCCATTTGCTAAAATCGTTTAAGTTCATTTTTTTCCTCATTAATGTACACACAGCACCCCATATTGACATAAAAACACAGAATTGTTGACATTTTTGCAGATTTATGAAAAAAAACTGAAATATCACATGGTCCTAAGTATTCAGACCCTTAGCTTAGTATTTAGTAGAAGCACCCTTTTGATCTAATACAGCCATGAGTCTTTTTGGGAAAGATGCAACAAGTTTTTCACACCTGGATTTGGGGATACTCTGCCATTCCTCCTTGCAGATCCTCTCCAGTTCTGTCAGGTTGGATGGTAAACGTTGGTGGACAGCCAATTTTAGGTCTCTCCAGAGATGCTCATTTGGGTTATCCCTGTACTTGGCTGCATTCATCTTTCCCTCGATTGCAACCAGTCATCCTGTCCCTGCAGCTGAAAAACACCCCCACAGCATGATGCTGCTACCACCATGCTTCACTGTTGGGACTGTAATGGACAGGTGATGAGCAGTGCCTGGTTTTCTCCACACATACCGCTTAGAATTAAGGCCAAAAAGTTCTATCTTGGTCTCATCAGACCAAAGAATCTTATTTCTCACCATCTTGGATTCCTTCAGGTGTTTTTTTAGCAAACTCCATGTGTCTTGTACTGAGGAGAGGCTTCCTTCGGGCCACTCTGCCATAAAGCCCTGACTGGTGGAGGGCTGAAGTGATGGTTGACTTTCTACAACTTTCTCCCATCTCCCGACTGCATCTCTGGAGCTCAGCCACAGTGATCTTTGGGTTCTTCTTTACCACTCTCACCAAGGCTCTTCTCCCTCGATAGCTCAGTTTGGCCAGACGGCCAGCTCTAGGAAGGGTTCTGGTCATCCCAAACGTCTTCCATTTAAGGATTATGGAGGCCACTGTGCTCTTAGGAACCTTAAGTGCAGCAGAAATTTTTTGTAACCTGTGCTAGATCTGTGCCTTGCCACAATTCTGTCTCTGAGCTCTTCAGGCAGTTCCTTTGACCTCATGATTCTCATTTGCTCTGACATGCACTGTGAGCTGTAAGGTCTTATATAGACAGGTATGTGGCTTTCCTAATCAAGTCCAATCAGTATAATCAAACACAGCTGGACTCAAATGAAGGTGTAGAACCATCTCAAGGATGATCAGAAGAAATGGACAGCACCTGCGTTAAATATATGAGTATCACAGCAAAGGGTCTGAATACTTAGGACCATGTGATATTTCAGTTTTTCTTTTTTAATAAATCTGCAAAAATGTCAACAATTCTGTGTTTTTTTGTCATAATGGGGTGCTGTGTGTACATTAATGAGGAAAAAAATGAACTTAAATGATTTTAGCAAATGGCTGCAATATAACAAAGAGTGAAAAATTTAAGGGCGTCTGAATACTTTCCGTCCCCACTGTATAAGAGGTTTACATGAAACTGTGCTCCTGAAGTCTTGGGTCTGTACATTTTGCACTTTATCAGACTAGCATGCAGACTTCAAATATCATAAACACTGCTCCCACTAGCAATACAGGCTAGCTAAGCCAGGCAATATTACTTCCAGGATTCACCCAAAATCTACCTGGCTGAACACTCACAGGCAAATGCAACTCTCACTACTAAATTGCCAATATTACCAAATATTGATTTGATCTTTAAATAAAATTACAATAAACTTAACTTTGTTTACAAAATATATAAAAAATGAACCAATTTAAAGAAATGAAAACATTATATTAAAGATCCTATAAAGATAATACTGTGTTAAAGAGGAAGTAAACTCTATCCTTATGAAGCTTTTTTTAAATAAGCTAGTATGGCAATGTAATCTAACACATTCCACGTTAATAATAACCCCCAATCATGTGTCTCTTACTGTTTTGCAACTGTTTTAAAAATTCTCCTTCCTGGGAAAAGACAGCACCATTTTAGCTGTTGTCTTCCGAGTCCGTCTAGCAATTTACTTCTGCCCTGCCTGCTAGTATGATCTGTAATCCCTGCCAGCTAGTATGATGCTAGTATGATCTGTAATCCCTGCCAGCTAGTATGATGCTAGTATGATCTGTAATCTCGCACATGCACATTGGGATTTTTACCGAAGCCTCACTCACTCTAGTTTCGGGATCACCATGGCACTTACCGAAGCCTCACTCACTCTAGTTTCGGGATCACCATGACAACCATGTATCACTGCAGTGTGCCGTTATTTTGATAGAACGCCGTGATGTCCCAATGTTTACACCCCCTGTGATGTGTAAGGTCACATGGGGGTGTATCAGGAAATGGTGAATGTGACCAATATCACGGGATCTCAGCACTGTGCCGCGAGCGGATATGAAGGACATGGCACACATCATTATGGATTGACAGCACGGAGAGCGTGCCGTGAATCGAGTTAAATCTGTGCATGCGCCGGTGATGTCACCAGAAATATCAACACATATTACAAGCAAACAGAGTCAGTAAGATTACATTTACATATACAGATGTTAATAGTTTGTAGTGATGAGCTAAACTTATGGGGGAGAGTTTACAACCATTTTAAAGCAGTAGTAAACTGTGATTAAAAAAAAAGAGAGAAACCGGTCCCCCTGCAGACTCATGTCATATTGTGCTAGTATGCACAGCTCTCTCAACAGCATGTCGTCCATTGAGAGTGCGGTGCGCATGCGCCGGAGACATCACTGGCTGCTACACATCTAAATATCTCCTAAACGGTGCACATTTAGGAGGTATTCACTATACCCACAGGTAAGCCAGATTATATGCTTACCTGTAGGCACAAGATAAAAAGTTAAGTTTACTACCACTTTAATGTAATGTACCCAATAACAACTTAAAGTACATAACAGATTGACATTACAAAGTGTCTCGTAAAAGCTCAACTTCTTTCAGCTGTCAGTTTGTAAAAAGTTTTAATGCAACTTACATGCATGTAATGTACAGTAGTGATGATCATCTCCATCTAGCGGTCGATGTGCACACTACTTAGTTCAATCTCTTTCCACAAGAGCATATGCACTGGAAACCTCCAGAAACCTGTGAGGAGGGCCCAACGTTTCAACTGTCTAAGGGCCTCCACAGATTTTATTCTGACACTGACTTATATACAATTTAGTGCACTCGAATACTTGTGCGGTAGTTATGTGATACTCACATGCTTCTGGAATTCTCCATACCTACCTGTGAAAAGGAATCCTGTGCAGTCTCCTATCCCATTGCCCATACACACACACACACACTACACTACAGCAGACACACACACACACACACATCAGATACACAACTCCCTGTCTGGCAATGGGATTTTTCTATACCTATGACATATACAGTATTTTCAGCACAGGTAATCTGCATGCAATGTGAATGGCCATGTCATCCGCTGTCAACCAACTGCTGCAAATACAGGGAACATGAGAGCACAGCCATATAATGCAATCTCACACAGATTAGCAATAATTACCAACATAGTTTATAAACAACACTGACAATACAATATAGCTAAACACACAACATACACACAGTGGTTTCTTCAGATTTGTGCATTCTTTAGAGAAATTAAAAAACAGCCTATTATTTGGATTTCATATCCCTTGGATAGCAGTGCATAGAAAAAGTTACAGAAAGTTACAAATAAATGTAAAAAAGTGAGACATACATACAAGCAAACAGAATTCAAAATAAAGGGCATAAGCCTACAGAAAAATGATTTCTCCTGCTTCCAGGGTTGGATGAAAAACAGGGATACATCCCCACATTGGACCCCTTAGGTATGACCAAGAGTTGATGGCAGGCCTCTTTTTACCATATAGACCAAAGGGGAAATACCACCCATTCAGAGTATTCTATTGGAGGGAAGAGACTGACTGCTGCCTATTAACTCATTAGCTCATGTATTGTTTCTGTAGTAACAATCAAAACATCATAACTGTTTCTCGCTATGGGTTATGGATCTGAATGAGAGAGTAATGGTTCTAGATGTTGTTCTGTTATATGCAGAGTTTACACTACGGCACTCTATGCAAAACAGAACCAGAGGTACCAAAAAAAGGTATATATTTAAATATTCCCCATATCTTATCATAAAACCACAAGGCTTGTAATTTCGCCACTGCACGTTTACATGTGGTTTTGAACTGGTTCCCTGCATAGGAGCAGAGTTATGAAATAGTATGTATTTCCAGTTTTAAGCTAAATGAGATATTTACACCTCTGTGATAACATTGAGATGTAGACATATTGGCTGGTGTTCAGTGTGAGGAGGAATATACAGGGTCTAAAAACCCTCCCACTATAAAACCTCATTCAGATGGGCGTGGACACCCATTCTGCATGCAGGATATGTCTGTTATTGCTCCTCCACCAACCCCCAGATGCAGGCAGGCAGCCTATAGAAATATATGCATATGCAGCAACTGCACGGATACAAACTTTTACATGGGTACAGGAGCCGGTGCAGGAATCCAAACTCACAATGCCTGTGAGTGCCTCAGGGCAGATGCAGGGGCAAAATGCAGCCTGCATGCAGTGAAGCCTAAAAGCATATTTATTCTTTCCTCAACATTGTTAGGCTCAACTCCTTTCCATGTTCTGAATTAACTTACCACACTATTAGGATGTCTGAGTTAACGTTTCTCTGGCCAAATCAAGACTGATGATTAAAAATGGTTATGACGATTAACAAAAATATTATCCAAAGCCATCTCTCTCTGGTTGTATCGTGTCACCTGTGTTGCTGAGCTTATTTTAGTTTTCATCAATGTGCATTAATGAAAATTAAAGTTATGAGCTGTAACTGATGTTTTTTTTTGAAGTCTAGGCATTTCAGATCGAGTGTTCTCTATGACAGAGATTGTATCTCTCACCATAAAGATGCTGTTTATTCATCATACAGCATTGTAAACCCTATTTAGCAAGAATAGCTTTTATGTGAGTTGTTCAACCCCTATTCATAACCTGACAGCAAAATAATATGTATGCGTGTTGTGGGAAAAGGCAACATCAAGACCAGGCACATTCAGGTAGTGTTGCATTTACCATAATGACTGGGGCTAGAAGCAGTTCTCAGGTATGCTCTGACCTGTGGAAGAAGCTATAAATCACAAATTAAAGAGGCTGCAGGTTTGTAGAGGTTTTAAAATGTGCTTTCAGCAAAGAGAGTTTCCTTATGCAGTAACAGAAGTTTTTCCTAGGCAAGGGTCACTTCTCAATAGGCAAAAAGGGCAGTTATGCCAAAGCAAACTGAAGCTAGATAAATCACAGGGTCCAGATGGTATTCATCTCAGTGCAAATAAATTAAGTTCACTATTTAATAAGTCTCTACATCCTATTTACATTTAAATTATTTGAAAAATTGAACTGTGAAACTAAAAATAACAAGCCTTAAGCAATTCAGCCCCTTCTTGAGCAGGCCATTTTTTTGCTATACGGCACTGCGTTGTTTCAACTGACAATTGCGCGGTCATGCAGCGCTGTACCCAAATAAAATTGATGTCCTTTTTTTCCCATGAATAGGGCTTTCTCTTAGTGGTATTTTATCACCTCTGCAGTTTTTATTTTTTGCACTATAAACAAAAAAAGACAGACAATTTAAAAAAAAAAACAATATTTTTTACTTTCTGCTATAAACCATACCCAATAAAACAATGTAAAAAATTTAATTTCTTTATCAATTTAGGCCAATATGTATTCTGTTACATATTTTTGGTAAAAAAATCCCAGTAAGCGTATATTGATTGGTGTGTGCAAAAGTTATAGCGTCTACAAACTATGGGATTTTTTTTTGGACTTTTATTTTTTTTATTGTTGTTACTAGTAATGGTGGCGATCAGTGATTTTTAGCAGGACTGCGACATTGCAGACAAATCTGACATTAAGTGACACTTTTTGGGGACCAGTGACACCAATACGGTGATCAGTGGTAAAAAAAAATGCACTGTCACTGTATAACTGACGCTGGCAGGGAAGGGGTTAACATCAGGGACCATCAAAGGGTTACGTGTGCTCCTAAGCAATGCTTTCTAACTGTGGGGGAAATGCTGTGACTGGAGGAAGACAGAGACTTGTGTTTCTGCTTAGTAGAAACACAATGGGGGTTATTTACTAAAGGAAAATACACTTTGCACTACAAGTGCACTGCAAGTGCACTTGAAAGTGCACTGCAAGTGCACTTGAAAGTGCACTGAAAGTGCACTTGGAAGTGCACTGAAAGTGCACTTGGAAGTGCAGTCATGTCGATCTAAGGGGGACATGCAAGGAGAATAAAAAACAGCATTTTAGATTGCACATGATTGAATGATAAAATCAGCAGAGCTTCCCCTCATTTTAGATCTACCCGTCAGATTTAGAGCGACTGCACTTCCAAGTGCACTTTCAAGTGCACTTGGAGTGCACTTGTAGTGCAAAGTGGATTTGCCTTTTGTAAAAAAACACCCAATATCTCCATTTTCCTCCCTCACAGAGTGGCGGTTTGCCTTATATTACATAGGCAGACTGTCGTTCTGTCTTTAGACTGGACAATCGCGGGTGGCCAGTGCCCATCGTGGCTGCTGGACCCCAGACCTTGTGTACAAAATCATGTACAGGTATGTGATTTCTCGCAGCCGGGCCACCCTGCCACAGTATATATGTAGTGGGCGGTCCGGAGGCGGTTAAAGTGAATCAATACTCAAAACATTTTTTTTGTTTTTGGTTGAGTGAGGGATGATTAGAGTTTCTTTCAGGTTTTACCCCCATTGGAGAAAGGTTTTCACTTTCTGACTGGTTTAAAAAAATGTCCCTAGGACAGAAAGTGAGGAGAAATCTCTTTCTAACAACAACAATTAAATAAGCAAATGTTTGTTGTTGTTGTTTTTTTTTTTTTCAGTTAAGTAGGGGAAGGCTAAAACCACTGTGAGCTATTTGTTGTATTTTTTCCTCAGTTCCTGTCTGATAAAATGTTGTCCCCAGAACAGAAAATGAGGGAAAGTCTCTCCATTGTTACCCCTGATAGAAGTAAAATCAGGAGTTCTATTCTTTCAATATTCTATTCAAAATTAACAAACAAAGTTTTAGGTATAGATACACCTTAAAGTGATACAAAACACTCACTGTTTAATTTACATTGTCATTTCTATTTCTGTATATGGATGATGACACTGTGATTATTTTAATAATAATAAAATAATCTAAGTACCTTTTGCTAATTGATATACAGCTGTCACATGACCCAGCTCTTTCCCAGCTTGTCTGCAGGGAAACTTAAGCAGGAGGCACTTCTAGTCCTCTGCTGCTGGTCACATGTTCAAAATAAAAAAAACAGTCTTTGGAATGCAGAGTAAAAATAAAAATGAATATCAAGAAACTGTCTTAAATTGTCATACAAATACAGTGGATATAAAAAGTCTACACACCCCTGTTAAAATGTCAGGTTTTTGTGATGTAAAAAAATGAGACAAAGATAAATCATTTCAGAACTTTTTCCACCTTTTATGTGACCTATAAACTGTACAGCTCAGTTGAAAAACAAACTGAATGCTTTTAGGGGGGGAGTAAAAATAGAAAAACTAAAATTATGTGGTGGCATAAGTATACACCCCCTCTCTTAATTGGGGATGAAGCTGTGTTCAGATTTAAGCAAACAAATTCAAACTCATGTTAAATAGGAGTCAGTACACACCTGCCATCATTTAAATTGCCTCTGATTAAGCCCAAATAAAGTTCAGCTGTTCTAGTAGGTCTTTCCTGACATTTTCTTAGTTGCATCCTACAGCAAAAGCCATGGTCCACAGAGAGCTTCCAAAGCATCAGAGAGATCTCACTGTTAAAAGGTATCAGTCAGTAGAAGAGTACAAAAGAATTTCCAAGGCATTAGATATACCATGGAACACAGTGAAGACAGTCCTCATCAAGTGGAGAAAATATGGCACAACAGTAACATTAACAAGAACGGGACGTCTCTCCAAAATTGAAGAAAAGACGAGAAGAAAACTGGTCAGGGAGGCTGCCAAGAGGCCTACAGCTGCAGGATCTGGCAAGTACTGGCTGTGTGGTACATGTGACAACAATCTCCCGTATTCTTCATGTTTGGGCTATGGGGTAGAGTGGCAAGACGAAAGCCTTTCCTTACCAAGGAAAAAATCCAAGCCCAGCTAAATTTTGCAAAAACACATCTGAAGTCTCCCAAAAGCACATGGAAAAAATGTGTTATGGTCTGATGAAACCAAGGTTGAACATTTTGGCCATAGTTCCAAAACAACACTGCACATCACCAAAAGTACACCATACCCACAGTGAAGCATGGTGGTGGCAGCATCATGCTTTGGGGCTGTTTTTCTTCAGCTGGAACAGAGGCCTTAGTCAAGGTAGGGGGAATTATGAACAGTTCCAAATACCAATCAATATTGGCACAAAACCTTCAGGTTTCTACTAGAAAGGTGAACATGAAGAGGTACTTCATCTTTAAGCATGACAATGACCCAAAGCATACATCCAAATCAACAAAGAAATGGCTTTGCCAGAAGAAGATTAAAGTTTCGGAATGGCCCAGCCAGAGCCCAGACCTGAATCTGATTGAAAATCTGTGGGGTGGTCTTAAGAGGGCTGTGCACAGGAGATGCCTTTGCAATCTGACAGATTTGGGGTGTTTTTGCAAAGAACAGTGGGCAAATATTGCCAAGTCAAGATCTGCAATGCTGATACTCATACCCAAAAAGACTGAGTGCTGTAATAAAATCAAAAGGTGTTTCAACAAAGTATTAATTTAAGGGTGCGCACAATTATGCAACCATATTATTTTTATTTTTATTTTTACTTCCCTCCACATTAAAGATTTCGTTTGTTTCAACTGAGATTTTGTTGTTCAACTGAGTTGTAGTTTATAGATCACATTAAAGATGGAAAAAGTTCTGAAATGATTTATCTTTGTCTCATTTTTTACCTCACAGAAACCTGCTATTTTAACAGGGGTGTGTAGAATTTTTATATCCACTGTATACATTTGAAATAAAATCTTTATTATTTTTTGCCAATAACATGATGTGGACAGATTTCTGCCAATCACGGACCGGGTTGTGTCACTCCCCTCTAGCCTGTGTCATAGAATAAGAGAGAGGTGAAGCCTCCATCAATCTACATGTAATATCCTGCCCCCATTGTGTTTAGCTCTTTAGTGAGCATGGAGGAGAAGGGAGGGAGTGGGCTGTCATATACCACTGTGTATACACCCACATGTGGGTTGCTCAGATGTGATAGGGAAGAAATGCTCAGCATAGAAACTTACTGAAAACTGAGCATATGCAGAGCTGCCAACACTGCTCTGCAAAATCCCTAGCTGAATTGGGGACATTGATTGCATTGATAATCAGGGCACTAATGATTAGTGCTTTGATTACCTGTACAGGTGTCCCCTGCAAGGAGATGCCACTGAACGGCTCTCCTCTCACACACTGTCAGTGTGAGGTGGGGAGAGCCGATTACCAGCACCTCGGTATTTACGCATCATCGGCTCTTTACCAAGATTGGGATCGCGGGCGTGCAAGAGTACTGAGACCGGGGAGACGTCCTGCGACGTCGTCCCGAATGAGCGGGGATCCTTCTCTTCGTCATTAGACTATACGGCGGGTGGGAGGTGGTTATGGATGCAAGAATGAAGAAGAAAATATGTGCATGGAACATATTCAAATGAATAAAATCAGCATTGGTGTAATTCAAGTATCAGTGTTAAACAAAATGCATTTAAATCTTTTTTTACTGATCCAGTAATGGAAGTGCTAGTATTGCTGCCATTTTGCTGATGGCACAAAGTTCTGTAAAATTATTATTTTAATAGAGGATTTATACAAAATAGAGACTAATACTTTAAAAACAAATTAAGACAAGGAGGTTAAGGGATGCCTCCTTGTTTAGGAAAGGAAAGGGGAAGTTACAAAAAGGGGAAGATACAAAAGTTAGTAGCTGTGAGGGGATGGGTTAGTCGAGAAAGCAAGATCCAGCTGGAGGGATCACCTATTGGAAGACAGAGTGGAAGATGGCTTTACAGTTTGGAGTAGCCAATTCCACAAGATGGGAAAGGCTCAGGAGAAGTCCTGTATGTGAGCTTGGGAAAAGGTGACGAAGGAGTTAAAAAGCAGGAGGTCTCGGGAAGAGTGAAGTGGACAGTTTTGTTGATATTTTGAGATGATGTAGCTGGGGGCAGAGTTGTTGATGACTCTGTATTTTGTCATTATTTTGTATTTTATTCATAGTTATATATTTACATGGTTGGTAAGGATGAATAAAGACACCAGTCCATCCAGTTCAGCCTGAGAGTGTGTGAGTGACTATTATTTTCCATATCCCTGTACATTACGCTAGCTAAGAAACACATCTAAAAGTTTTTTACATTTATCGACACCCCCCCCCCTGACACCACCAACTGTGGAAGGGAGTTCAACATCCTCACCATTCTTACAGTAAAGAACCCATTAGGCAGTTTGGGATTAAGCACTTTTTGTCCAAATCTTACTGTATGGTCACATGTCTTTCTTAAAGGCCTTTTGTTAAATAGTTTCCTCCCAATGCTAGAGTCACCATTCAAAGATTTGCATATTGCAATCATATCCCCTCTTAAGTGTCTATTCTCCAGTGAGAAAGGGCCCCCTTGTTAAAACTTTCTCCCTAAGGATTGGCCATAAAAACTGGACAGCATACTCAAGATGTGATAGAAACCAGAATTTTGTAACGTGGTAGAATGAAAGTTTTATGTCTTGAGCAAATGTCCTTTTTAATGCATGATAAGAGTCCGCTAGCTTTGCTTGCTGCAGCATTACATGCTATTGCTGAGTCTGCCATCTACTAGGAACCCCAAAACCATTTCCTTCCTCAATTTCCACAGAGGTTTTTCTCCCCTAGTAAGTAACTTGCATTCATGTTTTTAGCCCCTGAGGGCATTACTTTACATTTTTCAATATTATATCTCATCTGCCATATAGTTGCTCACCCCTAGGTCTTCTTGTAAAGTTGCTATATTCTGTTGTTGGGTGATCTGAAGCCAGTGCAGGAAAAATGGGGGGTGGGGACACTGAGTGGTTGATAAAGTGGATAAGTCTAGCAAAGACATTTCTGAAAGACTAAGGGGGAGGGTTAAGCCTGTGTAGAAGTAGGTCAATATGGAGTTGCAGTAGTGAAGGCAAAAAAACAAACAAAACAAGTGAATAATTTAGTAGCGTGGTGCTGTTATTTATTAAGAAGGGACATATTTTGGAAATACAGAGGTATAGGCAGCAATATTTGAACAGTCATTAGATAAGGGCTAAAAGGAGAGATTGGAATCCAGGAGTACACCTAGCACACTGGTATGAGGGGAGGTAAGGATATTTGTGCTATTAATTTCAGTATAAAAGTGTCAGGCCTGGGCTCAGCCCTCCCTTTTCAGAGCTCAGGCTGCTCAGCTGTCTGTTAATTGCCAGTACTCATCATTCCACAGTGACTCACCTGGCGATCATATCCTGCTTGTTAAGAAGAAGACCTGCTGACTATTTAAGCTACCTGCACTAGATCTCCTGTGCCTTTGCCCTGGTCAACATATCTAGAGACTCTCTGCTGTCTCTTTCCTGGCTGACGTCCCTTCTGGTTCCTGATCCAGTCTGCTGCTCTGACTATGCTGATCTCTGGCTCCCTGATTTCATGGCTTGTTCTGACTACCCAGTTTGGTTACCGAACCCTGGGTATGTTTTGACTATGTTTACTATGTGTGCCATTTTCACCACTATATTAAATGGTGTGATTTTAACTGCAATTTCTGTCTCTGTCTGATTCATGGTTCCTGACAGTATACGAAGGCCATGAATTCAGAAGATGCAGGCAATCCACTTGCTGGTAATATTTTTTTCCAGGTTGGATGAGCATGGATCAGTTTGCCATAGCGTTACGAACGCTTCTTATTTGCACTGCTCACCTGGACCCTCCCTCTGTGGCTGCTCTGGTACAACCTGTGTTGCAAGCTGTCCCAGCTGCTGCTCCTGTCTCTGTGCAGGTACCCGCCTCGAGTATTACCTCTATAAGAGGTATGTCTGGTTCCGCTCCGCTTCCCCAGTGATTCGGGGCAATCTAGTTCAATGCAGAGGGTTTCTCAACCAGACTGAGATATACTTTGAGATGCTGCCCCAGGCGTTTCCCATGGACAGAAGCAAAGTAGGCTTTGTGATTTCTTTACTTTCTGAGAGAGCCTTGGCCTGGACAAAACCTCTATGGGAGATGCAAAAAACTGTTGTCCTGAGTTACCCAGAGTTTGTGGCTTTCTTTAAAAGGGTATTTGACATGCCCACATGCTCCACTTCTGCTGCCAAGAGCCTCATGTCTATAAAACAAAGTACGAGAACTGGTGCTGATTATGCTATTGAATTCCATACTCTGGCAGCAGAGGTTGCTTAGAAAAATGAGGCCCTCGTGGCTGCTTTTTTCTAATGGTCTCTCGGATAATATCAAAGATGAGATGGCAGCCTGAGACATACCCACTGAGCTGGAGAAGATCACGTTTGCCATTCTCATTGACTCCAGACTCCGAGAGAGACCTTCCTTTAAGGAGCTCTTGCGGAAGCCTCCTGTATGTTTGGTTTCAAGCTTTGTAGTCCCACCCTTGCCTTCCTCACCTCCCATACCTCCTGGTGCCGAGTCTGCCAGTGAGGTAGAACCCATGCAGTTGGGCTTCACACATCTCTCTGCGGATAATAGGGCCTTTAGGAGGAGGGAGAGATTGTGCCTTTATTGTGACCAGGCAGGTCACTTTTTGAAGCCTTGTCTTACCCGTCCAGGGAGACGCTTGCACCTGAGGTCATGTAGGGGACAGACCTTAGGTGGCATTGTTACGTCCCCAGTTATCCAGAAGGATAAGCCCCTGGTTTTGGGTACCCTTTCTTGGTCTGAGTCGTCCATGGAAATACAGGCTCTAAACGACTCCGGGGCTGCAAGCATGTTCATAGATGGTGCCTTTGTGTCTAAGCACTCAATTCCGCTGCAGCTTCGTGCCACTCCACTTACTATTGAGGCTATTGAGGGGATACCTCTATGGCCTACTCATGAGACTGCTCTGTGTTGATCATGGCCGTAAGGGCTCTTCACCATGAGACAATCCAATTCCAAGTAATTTTCTCTCCTCTTTTTCCGGCAGTTATCGGTTATCCTTGGTTACAGAGGCACAACCCCTCTTTTGACTGGCTTTGTGCTGAGGTTCTTTCCTGGTCACCTCAATGAAGTAAGACATATTTTCAGAAAGTGGCTAAAGTCTTGTGCACCTCTTCACTCTCCTCCCTGCCGATGGAGTACTGTGATTTTAGCAATGTCTTTGACAAAGGTCAAGCCGGTAGTTTTACTCCACACTGGTCATATATGATTGCACAATTGGCCTTCAACCTGGTGCCATATCCCCTCGTAGCCAGGTTTACCCGTTGTCTGTCTTGGAGGACAAAGCCATGGAGGAGTATGTTGCAGACACACTTTCTTGAGGATTCATCAGCAAATTCTCGTCTCCTGCTGGTGCTGGTTTCTTCTTTGTGAAGAAGAGGAGTGGTGAACTGAGATCTTGTATTGATTATAGGGGTCTCAGTCATTTCACGATTAAGAATGCTTATCCAATTCCATTGATTATGGAGTTATTTGACCGCCTCAAGGGAGCAACAGTTTTCACAAAACTTGATTTGAGAGGGGCATACAATCTTGTTTGGCTTTTGCAGCGCTTCTGGCAGTTTTTCAGGAATTTATCAGCGATGTCCTCAGAGATTTGTTGCAGCTATCTGTTGTGGTATCTCAATGATATCCTCATATTTTCCAATTTCCTAGAACGGTGGTCATCAACCCTGTCCTCAGGGCCCACTAACAGGCCAGGTTTGCAAAATAACTGAAATACATTACAGGTGATATCATTTTCTGCTCAGTGATTGCAGTATTCTAGTCTGCATCTCCCCAAGGTAATACATAAAACCTGGCCTGTTAGTTGGCCCCGAGGACAGGGTTGATGACTACTGCCCTATAGAGCCACCACACAGATGTCTGTCGTGTGCTTCAGAGGCTGAGAGAATATAGCCTGTATTGTAAATTGGAGAAGTGAGAGTTCCATCGTGAACAGGTAAATTCCTGGGTTATGTAATTTCTACTGCTGGTTTTTCGATGGTCCCAGAGAAACTTTCTGTAGTCCTACAGTGGCCCTGACCCATGGGTTTACAACCACTGCAACGTTTTCTTGGCTTTGCCAATTATTATCGGAAGTTTATTCGTAACTTCTCGTCTCTGGTCAAACCCCTGATTGATATGACCAGAAAGGACGGTAACTTTCAGAATTGGTCCCTGGATTCCATTAATGCCTTTGAGAGTCTCAAAGCTGCCTTTGTTTCTGCTCCTGTGTTGGCACATCATGATCCTACATTACCCTTTATCCTTGAGGTTCATGCATCTGAGACTGGAGTTGGCACCCTTCTGTCTCAACGTCCTACCTCTGAGAGCACTAGGCATCCTTATGGCTACTTTTCCAAGAAATTGTAACCTGCAGAGTGCAATTCCGAGATTGGGGACAGAGAGTTGTTAGAGATCATTTTAGCCCTTAAAGAATGGAGGCATCTCCTCAAAGGTACCACTGTGCCAGTTCTCATTCTGACTGACCATAAGAATCTCACATTCTTGTCTGAGGCTAAACGCCTCTTTCTCCCAGAAGGGTGCGATGGGCTCTTTTCTTGCCAAGCTTCAATTATATAGTGTCAATCTTACCCGGTACTAAGAATGTAAGGGCTGAGGCTTTGTCACAAAAGTTTTCCTCCGCTTCCAAGATTGAGTCAGTTCCTGTTCCTGTGATACCTCCCGATCATATTCTGGCTATGGTTAGTACCAGTCTCAAGTCACCTTTGGGTGACAAAATTCTTGCCGCTCAGATCTTTTCTCCTCCTGAGAAACCTTGTGACCGCTGTTTTGTCCCTGAGAGTCTTCGCACCACTGTGCTCCAGACTTACCATTCTCCCAAGGCTGCTGGCCACACTGACAAGAAAGAACTCATTTGGGCTATTTCCCAACAATTCTGGTGACCTAGTCTCTGTGCTGATTTAGCCTCCTTCATAGCTGCCTGTTCCGTGTGTACTTTGTGTAAAACACCACAACACCTTTCAGTGGGCCTCCTACAACCCATAACCAATATAGAGAGAGGTCTTGGACCCACCTGTCTATGGATTTTATTGTGGAGTTACCCAACTCCCAGGGCAACCACAGTTATCCTTGTGGTTGACCGGTTCTTGTAAATGTCACTTAAGAAGTTGCCTACATCCAAAGAACTTGCATCCATTTTTGCTCTGGAGATATTTCAATTACATGGGCTACCCAAGGTTATCATCTCAGACAGAGGTAGCCAGTTTGTATCCAGGTTTTGGTGAGCCTTTTGTGCACAGTTGGGAATTCAGCTTTCCTTCTCTTCTGCTTATCACCCGCATTCTAATAGGGATGCAGAACGAACCAACCAGTCCTTTGAGCAGTTTCTACATTGCTATATTTCTGACTCAGTTTGCTCACAATAGTGCCGTTATTTCCACTTTCCAATTGTCCCCGTTTATGGGAAATTATGGTTTCCTTCCATCCATGTTGCCTGACTCATTTGTTCCCCAGAGCATTCCTGCATTAGAGGAGCATCTTCCTGGTCTTTGTTCCACTTGCATACAGGTCCAAGAGTCCTTGCGACGTGTCAATGATAGGTAGTCTCCATGCTGACTGCAGACACCTACTTGTGCCTTCCTACCAAGTTGGGGAGAGGGTTTGGCTGTCATCTCGCAAACCTCTGACTCCGTGTTCCCTCACTGAAATTGGCACCTCGGTTTATTGGGCCTTTCCGTATTCTCCGCAGGATTAACCCAGTGGCTTACACTTTAGACCTTCCTTCTAATATGCGTATCTCTAATGTATTCCATTTCTCCTTATTAAAAGAGACATATAGACAGATCCCTCTCACTGTACTCCAATGGACTCCAAACAGTTGCCACAAGATGTCCGATTTCATAAGTGTAACATGATCTGAAAGAGATACATAGAGAATAACACTTACAAACAGGGCACTGAGGACTATATATTTATATTGATGCTCATGTTCCTGCTTATGGACATTTTATTTATTTATTTAGCGCTGCACTGTTTTTATTGTTATATGTTTTGACTACGATTACTATTTGTACCGTTTTTACCACTATTTTAAATGGTGTGATTTTTACTGCATTTTCTGTCCCTGTCTGATTCATAGTTCCTGACAAAAAGTCTGGGTATGAGCTTAGTTTTTGAAAGACTGAGTTTTAGGAAGTGATTTGACATGTCAGTTAGTAGATTAGTGTTGAACAGGGAGACTGAAGCGGTGAGCTGAGGAGTAGAGGGATTAATTGGGGTGTCATCAACATAGAGATAGTATTGGAAGCCCTGCAAGGTTACCAACGACCAATAGAAGAGTTGTAGATAAAGAATAGAAGAGTTTGAGGACAGAGCCTTGGAGAAACCTTGTGGAAAGAACAAAAGAAGAGAAGATAGTAGAGCTATAGGTGATGGTGAAAGAGTACTTAGATGGGTATAAGGAGAATCAGGAAAGAGCAGAGGTTAAAGGAGTGAAGTTTTTTGAGGAGAAGCCGGTGGTAAACTCTGTCAAAGGTAGCTGAGAGATGTCATAGTAAGAGTATTGATTTCAGTAGTTAATAAGTTGTTTGTGAGTTTTAGAAGGGCAGTTTCTGTGCTGTGAGTGAAAGCCTGACTGCAAGGGTTCAATAATGTTTTTTTATCAGTGAGATAGCAGCTTTTAACATAAATGGGAGCAAAGAGATGTGTCTTAAGTTGTTTAGTCTAGTTAGGTCACCACCAGTTAAGTGTTGATGGTGAGGTCACCACCAGACTTCATCAGGCCTTCAATCTAGCCTCATCAGGCTAGAAGCACAATACCCAAGGATTTGAATCAAATAGAAATATTAACAGTTAAAGCATAGATGAGATTTTATGTTAATATAGTTAAGGTTTTGCATTAGGCTATGGTTAGAGCATTTGTAATAAATGGATTAAGGTCAGAGAAAACAATACCTAGGTAGGGTTTAGGAATAGTTTAGCTAAGCTGCAACATTGGAGAGCAAGTGAAAGGTGGAAGCAAGAAAATAACTTTTTTGAGGTGTAGATAGAGAGATAAAACATATAATGAAAGTATAATATTCTCCCATAAAAGGATTCATGCACATGTCAAAACAAATGATGTGTGCTGCTTTGACTTTTGAGTTGCTTTTTTCTTTCTGTTGAATTGCTTATAATCAACCTACTAGCTTATTTGAGTCACTTTTAAATCTCTTAAAGTGACATCAGATTTGTGAGAGGCATTTAATTGCATATACCGTAATTGTTCTTTATGCTAAGTATGATTAAACTGAGGCGTAACCTACCACATGATATTGCTAAAAAAGAATAGTATTCCCAATAAATATATTTTGTAAAGTGGTGTAGCTATTTCAAAGACCAGTTAACCTGTGCAATTATCACATCCCAGTCTGACTTAGAGGACATTTCTGTTAAAAGTACCACCCACTTTGTTGCTTAAAATTAACATAGATTTGCAATATAAAGAGCATTTCTTTAGAAAACCAGGGCCATTTCCTTTATGAAAATAGCTTACATTAATAACTTTACACTTCATGATCAGTTCTCTTTTAACAGTTCTCCAAAATTTCTCTCTCTTTTCATGCAAGTGCTACTTTGGCACTTAGGCCAAGGATGTGCAATAAAGCAAAACATACTATAATTACAGCTTTCTATTCTTGTTGGGTTTCTAATTTTGCCTTTGCTTTATCGTTTTATGTAACTTTGGGAAGAATAATATTTCAACTTACTAAAGAAAGAAATAATAAAAAGCTAAAATATATTCAAGTTAAACTTCTTGCACTTATGCTTGAATGGCAAAAATTGGTAAAAAGTACTTGCAGGGGAAGCATAAATATTCAGATGCCTGAGGCAGAAACCGAATTGAGGACTTTGCCAACAGTTATATAAATATTTTACCACCTCAGTATTTAAATACAATATAGTAAGGCCAAAGTACACAAAATAAAAACAGTTGTGAAACACTTCTGTACAGAAATGTAATACTTTTAAAAAGGATAAAGAAGACATCTGCCCTATGCTGCATATATTATTGGTTGCTCTAGTTGTCACTTGTATCTGAAAACGACTCAGTCTGCCTATTAAACAGAATTTCCTCAATGTTTAATTGACCGCATATTGATTGACAGGATACGAAAATACGTGCACTGAATGAAAAATAACAGAGATAAGAATTTGGAAGTAGGATTAGTTCCTCTGGTAGAGGTGCTGAGGATAACACCAAGAGGACTATATCTTGAATTCATTGTGCTAAAATACATTCAACTCCTTTGTGTTTAATATTGGTAGACATAGAAAAAACTACAGAGTAAATTGGTACTTTTTACATGCTGTATTATTGCATGTAGGCTTCCCTACAACATATGTGGATAAAATAAAGGCATTATTTACAATCCCTATGGCTAGAGTCAATGGACACTTGTTGAATCCATTTGTTATCAAAAATGAAACGATGCAGGGTTACCCACTGTCCTCAAATTTGTACATCTTGGTAATGGAATATCTGGAAAGTGCAATACACTAGAATCTGACCATCCAGGGTATTAACATTGGAGAACATACCCATAAGACAGGATTATTCATGAATGCCCTGGTAATAAGTTAGTCTAATCCAAGAATGGGTCTCCCTTCCATTTTGCAGAAAGTTAAAAAAAAATAGATGCTTAGCAACTATAGAGGTAATTTGCAAGAAACCAAAGCAATGAATAGGACATTACCATACAATGTCATGCAATGTTACAGAATCTCCCCCCAGCCTCCCCTTATACACACCTGAGCACATTCCTGACCCAGTGCTGTGTATAAGAGCAGCAACTCTCTCTGCTCTCGCCCACCTCACAGGGCAGATTGTTAGCAGCAGGAGCCATAGGCCCTCACTAGATCCCACCGACCTGAACAACTTAAAACCATCTCATTGCTCCCATTCACCTCTAAACTTCTAGAACGCTTAGTGTACAACTGTCTTAGCTCCTCAGTGAAAATAACCTTCTTGACCCATTACACTCTAGCTTTCGCTCTCAGCACTCCATGGAAACTGCCTTACCAAGTCTCACTATCGTTTCTCTAACTGCTAAAACCAGCAGCCAATACTCCATACTCCTACTACTTGACCTCTCTGCAGCCTTTGATACTGTTGACCACCGGCTCCTTCTCAATAAAGTACATTCCCTTGGCCTCCAAGATTCTGCTCTATCCTGGTTCTCTACCTATCTATCACTGCGCTCCTTCAGTGTCACCTACAACTCTGTCTCCTCCTCTCCATTGCCCCTTTCTGTGGGGGTCCCC
Source organism: Lithobates clamitans (assembly GCA_037952925.1). Lineage (NCBI taxonomy): Eukaryota > Metazoa > Chordata > Amphibia > Anura > Ranidae > Lithobates > Lithobates clamitans. The sequence continues at coordinate 10,897,307 of JBBGZY010000314.1, forward strand.
CAAGGCTCTGTTCTTGGACCCCTTCTCTTCTTTATCTATACCTCCTCCCTTGGTCACTTGATAACCCACAGCTTACAATACCACTTATACGCCGATGACACCCACATCTATCTGTCTACTCCTCACCTCACTCCTTCAGTCTCCTCTGGCATTATTAACTTACTAACTGACATATCAGCCTGGATGTAGCACCACTTCCTTAAACTAAATCTCTCTAAAACTGAGCTATTAATATCCCCCCTGCCCGTGCGCCCCCTCCATGACTTTTCCATCAAAATCAACAGTGCAACTATCAGTCCCTCCCCTCAACTCAACTAGTGCATGGTAGCATTCAAAACATTCACCAATGCAAAGACCAGGATTGTCAGGACAGGAGGGACAATAATAGTGGGTGTCACGCCTATATCCGCGCTTGCTGCAGACACAACATCTTTTTTGGGGGGGTTCTTTGGGTAGGGGTACTCGGGAGGACATAAAGAAAATGTCTCTCATGCAGCCGACTGCATTTGGTTGGGGATGTGAATGGGGGAAGTACGGGCGCTGCAGAAGCGGTGGGTTCCCAATTAGGATTGGCGAATGCAGCAGGAAGCGCATTATGGGCACGATGGGCCTGTGTTTGTCTTTTTGGTGGCAGCGGGACACTACTTGTGCTTGCCACTTCGCCAGCTTTAACTGCACTTATGGGACTCGCCACATCACCAAGTGTTACTGCAGTGCTGGTTTGACTACGACCGGGGTGTACTAGTTGACCAAAACGCTACCAAAAAAACTGTTAGCGATCGCAGGGATCAGGCCTGACTCTGCGAACGTTGCAGTTATGCGTTTAGTGTTTTGTAAGTGACAGTGATCGATCGATACTGCACTTGGGTGGGCTGGGCCGGGCGGAGGGGCAAAACGCAGGTGCTAGCAGGTATCTGGGCTGATCCCACTAACACTGCGTTTTTGGGAACCCTAAAATGCTGGGGACACTAGTATAGATCTGATCGGATCAGATATTGATCCGTTCAGATACTATACCACTAAGGGAGGTGTACGGTGCGTGCGTGGGTGTTAGCGCTACTGGCACTAACCTGACGCTGCCTGGGGCTGGTGCTTGCCAGTTTACCAAAACGCTACCAAAAAAACTGTTAGCGATCGCAGGGATCAGGCCTGACTCTGCGAACGCTGCAGTTATGCGTTTAGTGTTTTGTAAGTGACAGTGATCGATCGATACTGCACTTGGGTGGGCTGGGCCGGGCGGAGGGGCAAAACACAGGTGCTAGCAGGTATCTGGGCTGATCGCGCTAACACTGCGTTTTTGGGAACCCTAAACTGCTGGGGACGCTAGTATAGATCTGATCGGATCAGATATTGATCTGTTCAGATACTATACCACTAAGGGAGGCGTATGCTGCGTGCGTGGGTGTTAGCGGTACTGGCACTAACCTGATGCTGCTTGGGGCTGGTGCTTGCCAGTTCACCAAAACACTACCAAAAAAAACTGTTAGCGATCGCAGGGATCAGGCCTGACTCTGAGAACGCTGCAGTTATGCATTTAGTGTTTTGTAAGTGACAGTGATCGATCAATACTGCACTTGGGTGGGCAGGGCTGGGCCGGGCGGAGGGGCAAAACTCAGGTCCTAGCAGGTATCTGGGCTGATCCCACTAACACTGCATTTTTGGGAACCCTAAACTGCTGGGGACGCTAGCATAGATCTGATCGGATCAGATATTGATCCGTTCAGATACTATACCACTAAGAGAGGCGTATGCTGCGTGCGTGGGTGTTATCAGTACTGGCGCTAATCTGACGCTGCCTGGGGCGACGCATATCACCGCCGGGCGATCAGGGGGCTAAACCTTTATTCGGTAATAAACGGCGGGTGCCCTGACACTATAAAAAATAAACAAACTAACCAGCGTCACCCGTAGCGGTTATACAGTGATCAGTGGTGAAAGGGTTAACTAGGGGGCAATCAAGGGGTTAAAACCTTTATTAGGTAGTATATGGGGTTCCCTGTCGCTATAAAACGCTCATGGCGAACCTAAATAATTACCTCCCTAACTAGCATCACCAGTGACACTAATACAGCGATCAGAAAAATGATCGCTTAGCGACACTGGTGACGGGGGGTGATCAAGGGGTTAAAACTTTATTGGGGGGGGTTAGGGGGTACCCTAGACCTAAAGGGGGCTAACCCTAACTGTCCTAACACACTAACTGTCACAAACTGACACCAATGCAGTAATCAGAAAAAAAACTGCTTGGTGTCAGTGTGACGGGGGGGGGGGTGATTGGGGGGTGATCGGGGGGCGATCGGGGGGCGATCGGGGGGATCAGGGGTGTAAAGTATGCCTGGCATGTTCTACTGTAAGTGTATGTGTTGTGCAACTCACTCAGATGTCTTCTCTCCTCGGCGCCGGAACGGAAACTGCCGAGCCGAGGAGAGATGACATCACATCCCCTGCCTCTGTGTACTACACAGAGGCAGGTGACGACTCTCATTGGCTGGGAGCGATCGCGAGGGGGGGGCCACGAATGGATGGCCCCCCCTCATCTCTGAATGCTTCCAGACCAAAGCCGACTGCCTCGGGCACCGGGGGGGTCTGATCGGACCCCCCGCCCGCGGGAAGGCAATCACGTACCAGGTACGTGATTTTGCCTGCCCGTGCCATTCTGCAGATGTATATCTGCGTGAGGCGGTCGGCAAGTGGTTAACAAATGAAACCACCAAGCTCCTCATTCACTCCCTTGTTATCTCTTGCCTTGTCTATTGCAACTCCCTTCTCATTGGCCTGCCTCTCCATAGGCTATTCCCTCTTCAGTCTATCATGAATGCTGCTGCCAAACTTATCCACCTTACCAACCACTCAGTGTCTGCCAGCCCTCTCCTCCAATCCCTACACTGGATCCCAATCACCCAGCGAATTAAATTCAAAATACTAACCACAACATACAAAGCCATTCGCAACTCTGCCCTGAGCTACATCACCAATCTTGTCTCCAAATATCACCCAAATCGTCCTCTCCGCTCTTCTCAAGACCTCCAACTCTCAAGCTCTCTCGTCTCCTCCTCCCATGCTCGTCTCCAGGATTTCTCCGGAGCCTCTCCCATCCTCTGGAACTCACTACCTCCACTGGTCCAGCTATCCCCTACTCTTGCTACCTTCAAGTGATCCCTGAAAACTCATCTCCAACTAATCTCCTACCACTTCCATCAGCTCATTCTCCACAGTTACAACCTTTTGTACCACCTGTCCCACCCTATTGTAAGCTCTTTTAAGCAGGGCCCTCTTAATCCTCTTGTATTTTATTGTATTGTAACTGTATTGTCTCCTTTTATATTGTAAAGCACTGTGTAACTGTTGGTGCTATATAAATCCTGTATAATAATAATAATAATAATATTAATAATAATAATTATTTTTTTTCCACACAAATAGAGCTTTCTTTTTGTGGTATTTGATCACCACTGTGTTTTTTTATTTTTATGTGCTATAATCAAAATAGGACAGACAATTTAAAAAAAAAAAAAAAAAATTACTTTCTGCTATAAAACATATCCAATAAAAAAATAAAAATATTGCATTTCTTCTTAAATTTAGGCCAATATGTATTATGCTACGTGTTTTGGTAACAAAAATCCCAATAAGCGAATTTTGATTGGTTTCTGCAAATGTTATATCATCTACAAACTATGGTATATGTCAGGGTGTATCTGCTGGAAGAGAACTTCAGAAGTATAAACACTAAGTGAATCTTGTGAACATAAATGGTAATGTTGCAGTGTTCAAATGTTCAAACACCCAGGACCATGCTTCCAGAACCCAGGGAGGGGGGTAGGTACTCTTAACATGAGATGTGGACACACACGCCAGCGGTGGTGAGTCATAGGCATGGATGTAAACCTGGATCACAGGCCACGATCTCCTGAAGTTGGGAAGATGGGGACACACACCAGCAATGATGCAGCAAACCAGCGATAACAGAAAGAGGAACCACGATCCCCAGATTTATACAATATCGTTAAAACTCTCATCCATCAATGATAAAATGGTGTCCATAAACTTTCTTAGTTTCAGTGACAACCTATTCTACAGTTCGATAGATTTCTGGGAATGGTTACTGTGTAATAGGGATGAGCTTCGAGTTCGAGTCGAACTCATGTTCGGCTCGAACATCGGCTGAAGGGCCTGGTATGGAATTTAGGGGGACCCCCACGTCATTTTTTTTTTAAATTTTGGATCGGGGTTCCCCTGTGGGGAATTACCATGCCGTTTTTATCAATGAACTTCTATGTGTATTGTCAGACCGGCAATGCATTAATAGCCGCGAGTAGTTTTAAATGACTTTTTTCCTTTGAAATGTCATTTTGATGTCAGACTGTTCTAAACACAGGAAACATACGCCCCTTTACAGGCATACTATAGACACCCCCCAGGTACGAAATTTAAAGGGATATTACACTTTTATTGTTTCACTTTAAGCATTATTAAAATCACTGCTCCCCAAAAAATGGCCGTTTTTAAAACTTTTTTTGCATTGATCCATGTCCCCTGGGGCAGGACCCAGGTCCCCAAACACATTTTATGACAATACCATGCATATAAGCCTTTAAAATTAGCACTTTTGATTATTCATGTTCGTGTCCCATAGACTTTAACGGTGTTCGCGTGTTCGAACAAACTTTTTTCCTGTTCGCATGTTCTGGTTTAATACTGGATGAGATGCAGGGCTACATGTTCTGGATCTTGTGGTGAAAGACCAGTTGCGGAACAGGTAGCTTTTCAGATGCCATATACTTGCTGCACTAGTGGGGTGGGCACTGGGGATCGCAATATTGATATGTTCCTCCCAATGTCTTACGTTCTGGACGTTGATGGGCGGGATTTTGTCATTGTGTGACGCAGTGAACAGTAGGTTCATGCCACACCTCGCTGTGTGGGTTTGGCTTGTTAGAGATCCTGTGACCATAACGATGGCCAGGCTTGTATGTTTGCCACAACATCGCCAAGGTAACAACGCTCATCACGTGATCCTATGATGTCGACCACGTGACCCCAATGCAATACACTCATGATTGGTGAGTGATTGCGAGGGGTGAAGTGCATGTCATCGACCATGATGGATTTCAATCAAGCCCTGTCCAATTATGGTTATATTAATTTGTATGTTTGTTTAAATATATAGCGCACTGTGAGAGAGCAGGCTTACACCCCAGTTGAAGTCCTGTAGGACGAAACATGTCGGGTATTTGCCTGTTAAGCTCCACACACTGCACCTGTTTTATTTTAAACTTTGGGATCACGTTTATTGCACACATCTTGAGTGATGTTTGTACTTTTTTTCATTAAATCCATACGTTGTTTGTCTATGCCATGTGGAAGCCTTCTTTTTTCTTTTGTGAACATTCACATTCGATGGATGAGAGTTTTATCGATATTGTATAAATCTGGGGATCGTGGTTCCTGTTTCTGGTATCGCTGGTTCACTACATCATTGCTGGTGTGTGTCCCCATCTTCCCAACTTCAGGAGATCATGGCCTGTGATCTGGGTTTAAATCCATGCCTTTATGACTCACCGCCGCTGGCAAATGTGTCCACATCTCATGGTGAGAGTACCTATCCCCCTCCCTGGGTGACAGAAGCACGGTCCTAGGTGTTTGAACATTTGAACACTGAAACATTACCATTTATGTTCACAAGAACCACTTACTGTTTATACTTCCAGCAGATACACCATGTCATTTATTACTGATGGACTATACATTGTGTTATTATCTGTTTAAGTTCATTTGATGTTATAGCACATACACTTGGTATACTGTTATATGTGCCTACTGTTTATTATTTTGATATCATGGTGTCCCCTGTCACCGGTGCCATCTTTTTTTTGTTTTATTCATTGTTGAGTACACATTTATTTATTTCTTGATTTATATATATGTTCGAATCTGTTCTTCAGTGCGTGTAGTCAGTTCACATCTGGGTTTCAGTGCGTATTATTATAGTACGTATTTGTTTTTCAGTGTGTTCTTGTCCGCTCATTTCTTATTTTCAGCTCGCTCTTTTCAGGCCTTTCTGTTTTTCAGTGCTTTCTGTTAGTTCATTCTGACCAGCCGACCGCTTTAAAGGTATGTTGCGGTTACGTACTCGTCGTAGAGTTCATGCTGTGTGGGGGCTTGGTGTTGGAGTTCTTGCTTTGACCCAAGCCCAGTCCATGAACAGGGTGGGAAGGAGTTCATGGATGAAGAATTGGTTGCTCCAGTGTGACCAATTCTGTTATATGCCTTTGTTGTGGGAGATCCAGGAGAATAATCCTGATGATTTCAGGAATGTTCTCCTGATTACGGACCCCGTTTTTCACCATCTGTTGGCTTTGCTGTCCCCTTATATTACGAAGCAGGACACCTGCATGCAGAAAGCCATCACTTCCGAGCAGAGGCTCATCGCAACGTTGCGGTATTTGGCAACAGGGAGAAGTCTGCAGGACCTCAAGTTCTTAACAGGCATCTCCCTCCAGGCTCTGGGGATCATTATTCCAGAGACCTGTTCTGCCATCATACAGGTCCTGCCGAAAGACTATATTATACTATATAAGTTTTCTCCTTTAACATCACATTCTATTGTATTTAATGTTTGCTAATGTATTGTATTTTTTTCATCATTTCCTAATTACCATGATTGTAATATGCTGTGAAAGTTCCCATTTGTCTTCATGCATGTTGTAAGCATTTAATGATCCTTTTTTGTCCTTCATGCATATTTGCCTTCACTAACCTCCCCAGCATGCTATCCAGGGCCCATACACACCTAGCCTAGTCAATTAACAATGTATTTTGTCAGCTCCATAGTAGTGTTTTACCCTAAACACCCCCTAAAATGTGTACAAATGTTATTGTTGTCCTTAAATTCAGGCAGAGTGCCATAATCTTTTTTTGGGGGTCACAAACTCACCCCCCCTAAAATTTTTACAATGGGCCATCAGAGTGGGTGAGGAATCTGATAAGTGTACCTTATCTTTTTGTCTTTAAATGTTATGTGCAGAAGTACTCATTTTATTTTTTCTGGTTTGACTCCACAGTTTCCTTCAATGTCACAGGAATGGCAGACTGTGGCCTCCCAGTTTGCCGAGCAGTGGGACTTTCCCAACTGCGGAGGGGAAATTGATGGGAAACATGTCCACATCGCCCCACCATCCCACGTGGGGTCATACTATTTTAACTATAAGGGGTTTCATAGTATCATGTTGATGGCGGTGGTGTCGGTGACATATGAGTTTTTATATGTAGACGTGGGGAAGAATGGCCGGATGTCGGATGGTGGAGTCTTTGCCCAGACCGAGTTCTAACGACGTCTCCAGAGTGGTGGCTTGGGATTGCCACCTGCTGAAGAGAACGTGGAAGGACTTCTATTTGTGTTTGTAGCAGATGAAGCATTTGATCTGGGTGAATATCTGATGAGGCCATTCCCCAAGAGGACCCTCACCCCGGAGAAGAGGGATTTTAATTACCGGCTGGCCAGAGCCAGAAGAGTGGTGGAGAATGCATTTGGTATAATGGCCAGCCAGTTCCACCTATTCCTTATAGTAATCAACATGGCAGAGTTTAAACTGCATCACATAGTGCTAACATGCTGTATTCTACATAATTATTTAAGGAGAAATGCTCCAAATTATGTGGCCTCAGTTGGGCCTGAGGCCGCAATTCAGGACATAAACCCAATGACGGCCCTGAAAGCTGGCCATCCTGGCTTGCCCCCCCAAAGCGCCCGTTATGTGCGGCAAAAGTATATGTACTATTTTACGGGTAGGGGGCCATTGCTATGCCAGCAAATTTTTGATTCTTTTCTAGAATTAAAAATTATTTTGATCTGAAATTATCTTGAATTTCATTCACTGCTTGTGTTTCTTTTAGCTGTCTCCTAGGTTCTCCTAGTGCACTTGTAGTCGCAAGTGGATTTTGCTTTATTAAATAACCCCCATTGTCACTGTAAACACCAACTTAATACAAAAACTGGTATTGAGCATTGAAAGAAGAAGCCACACATTGTTGAGTATAAAAACTTTTACTCCGTGCATATTCACATGTGCGTTGTAAAACATTTTTCCACCAAAAATACATCTTTGTTTAATTAAGTTTGACATTTTTAGTTTTATATTTTGCTTTAAGAGGCATGTTTCAAACCATAACATACACAACTCTGGAACTTACAAAGTTCAACGTACAAAAAGTGAAGGCAATATCAGACATGAGGATGTCAAAACTGTGCTGATCTTGCCTTCATCAGATGGGGTGATGTCACCCCTGTAAAAGCCAAATTTTGAAGATGCACAAAAATTGGGATTCAAAATGGGGATTTCCCTCCTGATCCCATGTCTAATGTCAACATGTGCTAGCTCCCATCATGGGGGATCAAAGGACGTATTTTGGGGGTGCAACCCCTTCCTCTCACCTACTTGAGTTGCGAGGAAGGGGTTGCACCCACAAAACGCGTACATTGATATCCCATGATGGCAGATAGCACATGTTGACACACTGTGTGCATCTTCAAATTTGGCTTTTTAAATGTCTTAAAACTTTAGGAAATTTCTCCAAAAAATTCTAAAATGGTGTCATTTTGTTGTTATTTAGTTTCTCCCTAATACAGCAATCATGTTCTTAATTTTTTTGTTCAACATCATTGGTTTTTTGCTTTATGATGTCTGAATCCCGACTACACACCATTATGTCCTGGATTAGGATTTGTGCACTTGCACTGGTGAAACGAGAAGATTGCTCTTCCACAACATGCACATCACCTAAAATCAAAAAACAGACCATGTATTATAAATATGCAGGCATACATCTATTACCTGAAGCTGTCGTCTCAGACACTGACCTGTTGTGGTCACTATTTCGCCCACTTCATCCACCTCTCGTTCCTCCACATCCTCAGGTTGTGGTGTGCTGAGTTCCCCTTCCTTAGGAGATGGGGGGTCCCTGGTGTCCTCAGATGTCCTGAGTCTTTTCTCCCTTATGAGAATTAAACAAAAGGTATACTTAGCACACAGATATTTGAGGCCAGAAATAGGAATATGAAACATTGCTTTGAAGTGTGGTACAATTGTCTGTTTTGGCACAGTTCCAAGCTGAATACATGATTTATTGACTTACCAAAGCTGGAATACTTACCTTTTTTGGACAATATTCACACATGGAGACACCCCTAGTATCCCCTGGAGCACCTGTGTGGGACACCCTAAAAAGTTTGTTCTGGTGTCCCACACTAGTGCTCCAGAGTCCAGATGTGTAAACAGCTGCTGAGTGTCCTCTCCTTACATTACACTGAATCAAGTTTGCATTTAATTCTAGTTACAAACACATCTAGACAACAATGTACTAAACTTATTTTAATACAAATAGGCATGACCAAATGTAGTTAACCCTGTATCTGCAAAAAAAATCGTATTATCAGTGGGTAAACAAACAATGTTTACTACGACCGATTACTGTGCCCACAAGGCTGAAAGTTGCCATTTAAAACTGGACAACATTAAAGAAAAGCAAATAGAGCAGCATGCAAGTAATAATAATAACAGGAACACAAAACAACTACTTACTTTTTAGAAGGAGTTTCTTGATCCTTCTGTACTGTTCATGCTCCCCCAATTTCAGGTCTGACCAGCGTTTCCTCAATTGCTCCTTGGATCATCGTACCCCAAAATTCCTGTGCAGACTTCTCACAACTATAGACATGGTTTTTGGCCTTTCTCACATTAGGGTTGGTGTACGGTCCATACTTCCCATCATAGTCAGCCCTCTTCAAGATGTCCACCACCTTCGCCATCTCTACAAAGGACATATTTGAGGCCTTATATCTCCTCCGGGATCGGGACCTTTCGGGACCTTTCCTCGTCGTTACTGAAATTACCCGCCTGCTGTGTCTCCGCCATGTCCTCTCCCACTGAGCTGAAAAAGGGGTGGGGAATATTCTAGAAAGAACGTCAGGGGCGGGTGACGTGGGTGAAGTTTCAGGCATGCGTAGTGTATATAAAGCGTAACGCGCATGCGTCGGGCATACCATCTGTGAGTGGAGGAAGTGCCGATCATGAGAACGAAGGTAACATTTTAACTTGGGGCATCAGTGGCCTATACTGCTTCTAGATTGAGGCCTATATTGTGATAAGATTATGAGAGTTTAGCCTGACATTAGTATTTTTCTCTTTTTTTTGTCTTGAAGAAATAATGAATCAGTTCAAAAAGCCTGAGTTTATGAGCCAGTTTATCGATAGGTACAGGTAGCTGCCCAGTTTGTGGCAAGTCAAACATAATTTATATCATAACAGACCAGCTAGGAAGGCAGCGCTAGAGAAACTGTTGGAATTTGTGAAGACGGAGGTCCCCAACGCAGACAGCGATTTTTTGGACAGGAAAATTGGTAGCTTGAGGAGCACATACAAGAAGGAGCGTAATAAGGTCCTGGCATCCCAGAGGTCAGGAGCAGCAGCAGAGGATGTGTATGTACCCAGTCTGTGATACTACAACAAAATACATTTTCTGGAAGACCAGACTGAAGTGAGGTCATCATTTTTCACACTTCCTTCCCCCCCAGCTGAGGCTTCCGAGGACCAACCTGGGCCTTCCATCCAGGAAGAAGTGGAGGAACCCAGCTTGAGGCAGGTCTAGTATTTTTCTACATATTTCTTGTCCTAAAATGAATGATGTTAACTAGATGTTGTTATTGATAAGAAATTAATGATTGAACAAAAAGTGTTTTACATATCAATAGACAGTAGTGGCCAAAAATGATTGGGACAAGAATGAAAAATGCTGGGGTCAGAATGATAGTCTTTTCTATTTATTAACATTCAATTTGCAACAGTCATGAGCTGAAAATTGTGTGTGATTGATGAAGCAAAAACTAAAACTATGTCCCTTTTTTATACACAGGAAAGCCTCAGCCAGGATGAGGGCCTGGAATGTGGCAGCCAGGAGGTGGCAGGGGGAAGTGGCAGGCAGGAGGTGGACGGGCCCAGTGGACTTATCCAATCCCAGGTCCCTCCCCTCCACCTTCCACCCAAAAGGCCCAGGAAGGGGAGGAACGTGGATGAGGCAGCACTTGCCCTCACTCGCAATGCTCATGCGACCCTGAGAGACCTCCCCAGCATTCAAGAGGGCTATGCCTGCATAGTAGCAGCGAAAATGCAGGAAATGGAGGAGGGCCAACGCCTCATCTGTGAGAACATCATTTTACATACCCTAAATAAGGGGTCGAGTGGCCAACTGACAGAAAATACACACCTTTATCGATGAACAAAGCCACAGCGTGTAAAGAAGCATGCAAGTAAGACAAGAGAGTGATGACCTGGGTTCAGTCTGGTCTGACAGAAGACACAGGCTGTGGTAGTACCACAGCCTGGGGACATATATGTGATCTGCTGCTGCTCCTGATCTCTCGGAGTCCAGGACCAGATTGTGCTCCCTATTGTATGGACTCCTCAGGCTACCAATTTTCTTTTTCAAATAGTTGATGTTTGCCCTGGGTTCCAAAGGCTTCGCAAATTTTTGCAGTTTCTACAGTGTTGCCTTCCCTCTTTCTTTTGTTATGACCCAGAATAAATGGTAATTTGGTTTTCAGCAAATACTTACCTATGTGTTTTTATTAAAAAAGGACAGTTTGTTTGTGAGTAGGCAGGTACATTTCAAAAATACAATGTCAAATTAGCAGGGGACACCAACCTCCTTGAGGTTAAAAAATACAAGATAATAATGTTGTTGTGGTAACTTGACACACACAAAAAAAATTATGGAGATCACTAGAAAATAATTTTAAAATAATCAAAAAAATAAGATCTTGATTTAAATAAATAAAAAGCAAAAATAATTCCTATAAAAATAATTCTAAGCATTATTATGGAGATCTGGCTTTAAAAATTAAAAATATTATTAAGGAGATCACAAGAAATAATAAAAAATAAGTTTGTCAGAACTCTGTGTGACTATCAGCAGCAAAACAACTTCATTCTTCTAGCATTATAAAGAACAAAAAAATGTGCTGCATTAAAAGATCCAAAAATTTACAGCGTGACGAATGTGCTATCTCCATTACAAACGCTAGTTTTCCCAAACCGAGCGCTTCTGTCTCGTACTTGATTCTGAGCATGCGTGTTTTTTTGCGAGTCAGAATTGCATACAGATGAACAGAATTTCAGATAGGAACTTTTTCCGATGGAAAAATAGAGGACCTGCTCTTAATCTTTTGTTGGCGGAAATTCCTCCAGCAAAAGTCCCATGGAGCATACACACGGTCGGAATTTACGACCAAAAGCTCACATCGGACTTCTGCTGGCAGAATTTCCGATCGTGTGTACGCAACATCAGCATTGGTAATTCCAGTTTATGGAACATGCCTAGAGATATGGCTACTGGGCAGAAGTCTTTGTCTGAAAGCCCAGATTTTTGTGCAACCATGTTTTCAGTCACCTCTGGCAACAGTGAGGAAGTACCTGTTGTACCTGCAGGGGGTGCTAAGGAGTCAGAAGTGGCTGCTGCAGTTTCATCCCATGGCCACCAGTGAGAGATGGCCAGTGAAAGTGCAACAAAGGACAGACCACGTACTCAAGTGAACACGGCAACCCCTGTTACAGTGATGGGTAAGACTGGTGCTGGTAAATGCATAGAAAAGACTGAGTATGTGACTGTGCACACTGGTGTGGAAGTGACCCCAAATGGGAGATCCACTGTCTGAGTGGAAAAGGACTTGCCTCGCTGCAGTGCCCTGTCCAGTGGGGAGGCAAGTGGTAAACTTGAATGTGACAATGTGATGGGTAAAACTGATAATATTGTGTTGGCTAAAGTGAATGGTCAAGTTGCTAATGGGCTAGTGCAGCTCATTAGAGATAAAAACATTGCTGTGAATGCGGTTAAAGTAGTGATATCTCCCCTAGCAGCTGTAACAAAGGCCACAAAGGTATCCCTAGAACCCCCCATTGAGCTCTGCATTTTGGAGCCGGAGGTTGCCTGGGACAGCTATGGTGTTGCTCTGAGGGATGAGAGGGTACCTGAACATGGTGATAACAGGATGTTAAAACTGAAATGTTTGAAAACACTCATGGTGGAAATGGGTTCATGCAGTCTGGCAATGACAGGTATCAAAGCGTTCATGCGTTTAATGAAGCGCTATCAGAGCAAGGCGGTGAAGGTGTGGTATTGCAGTCTGCTATGGTTAAAAATGTAAAAAGGTCGACCCTGTGGATCTTTTTTTTTCTTTTTATCCAAAATGTATTGAGAGAAAGGGATGAAGCTACAGTGTCTCAGATGATGAGCAAAGCACACTCTCCACTACCCACTGTGTCCTTTAATACATACATTCACAACTCCACGCACAGCGAACAACATAACATGTCTCTGGCTTAGGGATAGTTAGTGCTGATTCTTCTGAAAAGAGCAATCCTTTGTCAGTTGGGCCTTGCTGCCGTGAGTTGGCAGTGGATGGTAGACTTACAACACTACAGCCTGCATGGCTGAACACAGTGGTGATTTTGTAGCATCCTGGATATCTTATTTTCATGAAGTATGAGGGGCTCTGTCTTGTTTGTTATCAGAATTAGCCACATAAATGGCTCCATCAACTTAGAACAGCCATGCACCACCGCCCACAGAATTGAAAAAAAGAGCATTAAATCTGTCATTCCTTCGCATCTCTGGGCCTGGTGAGGTTTCCCACGCTGGATCAAATTAAGCTGCAGGCTTCACTCCTGGTGGTGCCCTTCTGTCAACTCCTTTATGTTTCAGCTTTGCAACATACAGTACTCCTCTGGGAACCCAAAGTCTTTGGTAGCCATCAGTCTTCTGACTTAAATTATGCCCTGTGACATTCAATGTGGAAGATCCTAAGCGGGGCATTATAGACACATGCCTTTTGGGGTGTCGGCACCTTGCAATCACAGTGTAAATATGCAGAAAGTGGTGCTGACGTGATGATCTAAAGAAGAAGAGAACTTCTGAAAACGATAGTGACTAAGTTATCATGCTGGTCCTTTTGCTTATATTTGAATCAATTACCTGTAGTAGGCTTTCAAATAGTGATTTCTGTTTTTATCCTACATTTTTTGATCTGCATACTAATCTTGGGTCAGCAATTTAGAAAGTATGGTAACCAATGGGCTGTCATAACAGCCAATCATTAGCTCAGCTGCAATTTACTTTTTAAGTCTTTTCAGGTTTACCCTTAAACCTGGTGGCTGATTGTTTCTGCCTGCTTTTGTAAGAATGTTCCAGAAATTGTATGAGAGGATCAGTCACTGGATTATAAATATTTATCTGACTTTAGCCAATCCCTGGGAGGCTGTCCCAGAAGGTGTGGCTGTGTAGAAAATAAATATTGGGAGGATCTGATCAGTCTCTCTCTTCCCTCTGGGCCCTTTCCCTAGGAGAGAGAACATGCGTGTGTGTGTTCCACAGATGTTACTACTCCTAGGCCTCAGCAGGTATTATGGCGGAGCACCTGAAGAAAGCCGGACTTAAGGAAACTTGCTGGAGGAAACTTGCCTGTGGAAGCTTGACTCGAGAGGTGGGTGCCTTTCATCTAAAGCTCCAGGTATAGAACTGTTCATTGAAACTTGCTTGTAGAAGCTCAGCTGAGAAGATAAACCAGAGGTTGCTGTTTAAGGACTGTGATTGCTTGAGTGCAGTCTCAGATTAACTGTTTTCTTTTTCTTCAGCATTATTTTTTAGGGAATCTGTCATCCAATATTTTGTGCCTTGAGTTTCCAGCAACTGTGAACCTTACTCCCTGCATTTGTTCAAGACCTCAATAAATTTTCTAAAGACCCCCCTAGACTGAGCCTGAGTTTGTCAGTGTGCTTCTGGTACTAGAGACAGGGCGGCGACCTCCGGACAGGTGAGGGGGACACATTTCATATCTAGAAGTTTATTTGGGGGTTAGCATTACATAAGAGCCAGCTATTATTTTAAGAAGGTGGTCAATAATGGCAGCTCTAATTCTGTCCTAAATAAAGGAGCTACAGATTATATGGGCGTCCTTACAAAGAATTGCACATTACTATAAGACCTAAAGAGAAATTCAGTTTTTTTTACTTTTCAATTGGAGCCCCATTTGTTATAAAAATAACAAAAGCATTTCTGGCTGTAATACTCACTTTCTCCTGAGCACTCTCCCCTGCAGTTCTTTTCAACCACTAGATATCAACAGTCTTCTGGGTTAAATGATACTCAACATCATTTATCTGACATCCTGTTAGTTTAAGGTGTCATGGACCCACTCCCCGAGGTAGGGGTCACCATGGCACCCTGCATTCACAGTACAATAATGCAGAGATACAGAGAAAGGCATTTACATTATCATGTCAGCAACTCTCTCTGGTAAAGGTATTTCTCACCTAGCACCCTGTATTCATAGTACAGTGCAGAGATGTAGAGAAAGATACTGAGGTCATCATGTCAGCAACTCTCTCTGCTAAAATGCTACATTAAATTGCTTCCATACTGCATAAGGTGGCACCAACATCTGGCCAACAAGATCCTGAGACTACTGGTGTCAGGAAGATCATGAAAGTTTGCATAGCTAGAAACCAGCACAATGGCCTCATCAATGGCCCTCATTTCCCGTTATCTTCAGGTAGGTGACAAATGAGTAGTCCACATCCTATGAGAAGAAGTTGGAACTCAGTGCATGTACCATCTTCTAGCAACATTTTGAGCTACTCAATATTCTTTGGGATCTAGCCAAAAGGATGATGACATCACCCTCATATACATCACCATGGGCAGAAATCATATGACCCCTCAATATTTTAATATTAATATTATTATTATATTAATTTGCTTGCTCGTCTACCCAAGGGGGAGTCCCAAAAAAGTATCTAATATTGAGCACATACTTTCAACACAGGCCACATTACTACTTGTTCCTGGGCAAGTCCCCCAGTACGTGCTCTGAGCTGGTATGTGCTCTATTGAGCTTGCATGATGTAGTGTTTCCTTTAAATTATTTTTTCTTTTCACATATCATAATTTTATTCACTGTGAAGAACCTATTGAATGCACAAAGACATTTTTTTCTATTGGGTAGCTTGGGTAGTTATATGCATATGGGCAAACATGGCCATTAAATCGGTCTATGACTTGGGCTATTGGTATTAGGGTGTTTATCCCTCAAAAGTAATATTTTAATGATTTGAAAATCACTGAGAAATGTTGTTTCAAAATGTAGAAACAATTTAGGGAGAAGCAACCTTCTATAATCTACTATCTTCATTCTTTACTTCTGCTCCTGTTTTTAAGCCCTCTTTCTATTCTTTTCTTCCCTCCCTCTTCCTTTTCTCTTTCTCTCTCCCTTTTTGCTTTATTTATATGGGATGCTGGCTTATTTTGTTTAAGGAGCAATGTCTAATTTTTGCAGATTTCAGTTCATTACCCATTGTTCTAGACAGTTTTTGAGTTGTTGTGCTATTTGCCCAATGCCTTAAATGAGAATAGTGTGACAGAGAGCATATATATCTTTTGTTATTGTTAGATGGACATTGATTATTTTTCTGTATGGTTGTTACTTAACTGTTTTATGGTTAGTGCACTGTCTTCTTTTCGACATTCATTGCTTAATGTGGTTGATACAGTCCAATCCTGACTGTTGATCCTGATACTAATGCCGCGTACACACAATCGGAATTTCGGCCTGCAAAAGACCGATGAGAGTTTTTCGTCAGAAAATGCGACCGTGTGTATGCTCCATCGGTCTTTTGCTGGCGGAATTCCAGCCAGCAAAAGATTGAGAGCATGCTCTAAATTTTTTCGGTCGGGAAAATATCCGAAAATGTGATCGTCTGTGGCATCTCCGACGCACAAAATCCCTACACATGCTCGGAAACAATTCAACACATGCTCGGAAGCATTTAACTTTATTTTCTTGGCTCATCATAGTGTTGTACATCACCGCGTTCTTGACAGTCGTAATTTCAGCAAACTTTGCGTGACCGTGTGCATGCACGGCAAACTTGAGTGGAATCCTATCGGAAAAGCCATCATATCTTTTTCCGACGGGCAACCCGCTCGTGTGTACGCGGCATTATACTTATACTTTTATTTTAAACTTCAATAAAAAATTAAAACAGAGAATTTAGAAACAACTATGTCACCATATACAGGCATTTTTCTTTACTGTGATCATTCTCTAAAACAAAGCAGATAATCAAAAAGAAATATAGATAGATTAGCAAGAAATGCATTGCAAATCTTTTTGTAGTGTCTATGGTAAGGGAGCTGTACTCCCTGAAGGGGTGTTCAGTGGTGTGATTTTACTGCTCTTAGTTACTGAAAGTTGAGCTGCATAGTAATATTTCAACACATTAGTTGCAGAAAGTGCCCACCACTCCCAAATTTAATGGAGGTACATGATATATTTCAAGTTTTATTTAATTTTAATACTCTCTTTTATCCTCCTGTAAAAGTTTGTAATGCACTTTTCAGTCTTTCAATGCTCCAGAACTGTCATTTGCATCCTCCTTTGCCAGTAACCTCCCAACTTTAGAGTTAACAGATGGTCACTTATTTCCTTTCCACGAGCCAAGGCTGTCATAAACAAATCATTCATCCTGGGCTCACAGTTGCGGCACAGGAAACACTTATACCCCATAACATGAGTGTCATTCTATGCAGAATTAAAGACCACACACCAGAGGAGGAAGACTGACATCACTTGTCACATAACTGCATTGAGTATGTATGCAAAAATGTATGTATGCTTACAAGAAATATGCACATTTCCACTGCAGAGTGAAAGGACAGTTGACAGATAAGTTCCCAGTAACACAGCAAAACCAAATTAAAAAGACACTCAAAAGAAGGTTTTTTTGGCAAAAAAATTGATACCAGGTATGCTAGGGGTGTCAGAATTTTTAGGTGGTCATAGAAGTCAACAAAGAAGGTTGACAGATTTTTTTTCTCCTAACAGTTCAAAAAGAATTACTGGCCCACTTTAGAAGCACCAGCATGGAAATGTATAAAATGTGATATAATTGCAACAATGGCTATGGTATAGTCAGTTTGTACACACTTAGTACACATATTTAGCATTTGCCCTTTCTTTAAAGTGTATTTTTACTTGTTTTGGATAGAGTGAGGAAATGTTATAACCCCTGCCAATTTATTTTTTGCTACCTGCGTACCATTGTGGAAATTTCCCTTCACTTTCCATTACAATAATGTAACAGGATGTTAGATAGAATCTCCCAATGTGAGGGAAATTCCTTCTTAGAGTTCCCTAAACCCTTTGGAGCAGGTGTCCCCTTTAGAAGATTTCCCTTCACCTCTTGTTCTGGGGACAACTCTAAAATGTTGACTTTCACCTCATGTTTTTTCTCAGTGGGAATGGCTAACAGTGTGGTTGATGCCCCAATGGTGACACAGACAGCAACTAAAACTTGACACAGAGTCTAACCCTTTCCCAAAACTAATAGAAACTTCCCAAAACTTTCTGTCTAGAAATAGACTCTAAGCTATAGGTAAGCAACATTACTGTGCTGGAGCTAGGATCTTTTATGATGTCGGTGGGGCTTTATTAAAAATTAAACAAGGCACTGAATACTTATTACTTTCATTAAAAATAAGTTTAATAAGCTATCAAACCAATAACAATTACTTAATCTGACAAAATAATTTATGGCTAAAATTAACAACTTTTAAATTAATTTTATTGCTTTGATTTCTCTTATTCCAAAATGCTTTCTAGTCTTAATTTGCATACTTACAATCTGTCCACTAGAGATCCCTCTAACTTTTTAGGAAGAAAGTAAAAAAAAATGCTAGTAAGTACATAACAATTATATTGCATTGTTATTTATATTTCTAATAGAGTTCTAACTCTTGCATCTAAAGAAGCAAAGTACATTGCAACGCCCAATGCTTCTAAATGCAAATCTAAAAGTACAATAATATTTTCTGTAATTTTGAAACTTTTATTTTTATTCTATTCGGTTTAAAACACTCTTTACATTTTATGGTGCATTCCCATATTAAACAATTTATTTTGGCAATAACGAAATAACCTTCAAATGTGATAAACCTAACACTATGAAGTATGCCACTGATTTTATACAATTCTGCTATTATAATACAAAGAATGCATTTCATAATGCATAATAAATATTTAGGGGTTTGCAGGTATGTGTACCACTAAATATAATTCTAGTAAAGTAACATTAAAAGTTCAGGATTGGCCAATACTTTTTTTCAAGGAAACATCTTTAACTGTGAAGGTTATAAGGCTTAAAGAGACCATACATTTCTTAATACAATGAATTGATGATTTATATAATTTATATATATATTTATATAATACAATGAAATTGGATTATATAACAACACAATATGACGAATAACTGGATTAATACCATTAGTAACATAAATATTTTTATTCTGCCTAGAGTTGTCCTTTAAGATTGGGGCTACGTTTTTTTACATACAAAAACATTTAACTACCCGATTCACCCCTTTAAGGAGCTAGCCTTTGTGAAAATTCACCTTTTAAGACCCACATACAATTAGCAGAGGCTGAAACAACAGAAAGTATTGACTGAAATATAGAGGGTAGAAACAATAGAAAATAGATGTGAAAAAAATACAGCCTTTTCTCTACAGTATGTAACCACTCGCTTACCACCCTATAGCACTTTAACTGCTATAGATCGGCATCTGTGCACTTTTGCCTGCTGGTGGTGCAACGCTTCTGCTTTCATTATTCACAGCAGAAGCCAATATGCAGGTGCAAGACACTCAATGTCCACCGGCACTCACCAATCATAGGGCAGAGACTCAGAACAGAGCTCTGCCTATGTAAACAAGGCAGACTTCCATTCTGACAGGGGTGAAGGAATGGATTCTGTGTTCCTGCAAAGCAGGATCTCAAATTCATCTCTTCCCCTAGTAAAAACAGCACACATATTAAACACAACCTCTGGCTATGCACACATTTAACCCTTTGATTACCCTAGACATTTAACCCCTTCCCGGCCAGTGTCATTAGTACAATGACAGTGCATATTTTTAGCATTGATCACTGTATTAGCACTGATCATTGGTTCCTGCAAAAGTGTCAAAAAGGTCAGTTAGTGTCCGATTGTCCACCACAATATTGCAGTCCTGCTATAAATATTTGATCGCCACCATTACTAATATAAAATTAAATAAATAAATTCTAGTATCTATCCCATAGTTTGTAGATGCTATATATACAGCATCTTTACACCACTACAATGGATTTGAAATTAAACGAACAAGATGTGCTTTAACTGCAGACTTTCAGCTTTAATTTGAGGGTATTTACATCCAAATCAGGGGAGATGTGTAGGAATTACAACAGTTTATATATGTGCCTCCCACTTTTTAAGAGACCAAAAGTAATGGGACAATTAGCTGCTCAGCTGTTCCATCTATCTATCTATCTATCTATCTATCTATCTATCTATCTATCTATCTATCTATCTATCTATCTATCTATCTATCTATCTATCTATCTATCTATCTATCTATCTATCTATCTATCTATCTATCTATCTATCTATCTATCTATCTATCTATCTATCTATCTATCTATCTATCTATCCACGTAAACCAATCCATATATGCTTATATGCTTATTGGGATTTAGCAGAATACACATTAGCCTAAGATTTTGAAGCAGTTACTTGATGTGATTGTAGCGGTATTAGTGCAATTGTGACAGAGAAAATTGAGTACTGTCCGTGATACTTATTTTTTATTTGAACTAACATACAATTATTCAGGACAAGCTTTCGGGATATGTCCCCTTCTTCAAGGTCCAAGCAGTACTCCACTTGGACCTTGAAGAAGGCGACATACCCCAAAAGCTTGTCCTGAAAAATTGTTAGTGCAAATGTTAGTGCAAATAAAAAAAGTATCACAGACAGTACTCAATTTTCTCTGAAGAAATTAGATTTTTTCAAATAAAGAGGGAAATGTAAAGCTACCTATAACCATCAGACAGCAGGTTAATGTTGCAAGATGCATGAAATACCCAAAGACCTTGGGTCTGCTCAAACCCCCTAACAACCTACATGCTTGTAGGGGATGCAATAAGAAAAAAGTGCACAAGGTATGCGAGTATGCGAGGCAAGGGTAAGGGTTCTTTGTTCTATTGCAATGTTCTGATAATGTTCCTATTGTTATAAGACACAATACATATGCTACCAAAAGCATCAACCCAGGTGCAACTGTATCAGCAGTTATGATTTGTACTATTACTGCTACTAGCCTATAGACATCTCAGTTGTTATGTCATCTAGCTAAACTTACAGATTTACATAATGATTGGCATTGGTGGCACTGAGCAATTATGTATCATTGATGACTATTATTGGTAGCATAGACATGTCTTCCCATATACATGGATATAGAGCCTTCGAGTGAGACCATCTTTACTATGCTTGCACAAAGGAATACTTTAACCACGTCTATTGCCCCTAGGATCAAGTCACATATTCTCTAATGCTAACTGGTTTGTTTTATTAAGTGCCCATTCACCAAACCTAAGCTTGCAACCTGCCCAAATTGGCATATGCCAGGGGAGCTTGTTGGGAGTATGGATCATTTAACACTGTTTTTATTGAAAAAAAAGCACAACTTGGTTTTTAACCACTTCAGCCACTGTAGAATTCACCCCCTTAATGACCAGGCCATGTTTTGCGATATAGCATTGCTTCGCTAACAATTGCACAATTAAGCAACATTGTACACAAACAAAATTTATCTCCTTTTTTCCCCACAAAAAGCTTTCTTTTGGTGGTATTTGATCACCTCTGCGGTATTTATTTTTTGTGCTATAAACAAAAAAAGACCAACAATTTTGAAAAATAACAATATTTTTTTAGTTTTTGCTATAATATAATATCCCCCCCAAAAAATTAATTTCTTCATCAGTTTAGGCCAACATGTATTTTTCGACATATTTTTGGTAAAAAAAAAATCGCAATAAGCGTATATTGATTGGTTTGCGCAAAGGTTATAGCATCTACAAAATATGGGCATTTTTATTGTTCATTTTTTTTTTTTACTAGTAATGGCTGTGATCAGAAATTTTTATCGGGACTGCAACATTGTGGTGGACAGATCGGACACTTTTGACACTTTTTTGGAACCAGTGACATTTATGCAGCGATCAGTGCTAAAAATAGCCACTGATTACTGTATTATTGACACTGGCAGGGAAGGGGTTAACACTATGGGGAGATCAAGGGGTTAAGTGTTCCCTAGGGAGGTGTTTATAACTGTGGGGGGAGTGGACTGACTGGGAGTAGAGAGAGATCACTGTTCTTGATTACTAGGAACAGACGATCTCTCTCTCCTCCCCTGTCAGAACGAGTATCTGTTTGTTTACATTGACAGATCCCCATTCTGGCTCTCTGTGGAGTGACCGCGGGTGGCTGGAGGACATCGCTGCTGCCGGCCACACGCATCGGCTCTGGCGCTGTGCCGCGGGTACATGCACGCGCCTGCTATTGCTCTTAAAGCGGCCGACTTACACCTATGGAGAATCGCACAGCCGTGCCAACCTGCCGCAGTATAATGACAGCGGCTGGTTGGCGAGTGGTTAAGTTATTTGTTTTTAATTTGTTAAACCCAGTGGACAATGTCCAATGTTCTTTTTTTTAAACCTGAGTTAGTTTGTAAAATATATATTATATACATTCTGTAATTAAGCTGCCTAATAGCTCCGAATACTTTCCTAGAACACTATTGGTGTAACAGGTTTGGCAAATATCATATATGTATAAACATGGACAGTCCAGGGCTGCCTTGTAGCCTCCCTGGCGGTATTCCCGAGTGTGGCTCGGGGTTAAAATTCAGGACCATTAGCGGTAACCCCGAGCCACACTCGGGATTGCATCGCAGGATCCTGGTGCCTCCTTACTTACCTTGTCCCCGGGATCCTGCGATGTCCCCCGCAGTGTCCGAGGGCTGTGTCCTCCTCCGAAGCCTCTCCGTGCCAGGCTCCGTTCCCTGCGAGCGTCGCGACGCACGGGGGCGGAGCCTGGCGGCAAATTCAAAAAAATGTAAAAATCATAACACATACAGTACTGTAATCTTACAGATTACAGTACTGTATGAAATGATTTCACATCCCATTTGTCCCCAGTGCTTTGGCCCATGCCCTGCATGCAGTTTTATATTATATATACTGTTCTTTCTGCCTGGAAACTGGAGATTGTCCATAGCAACCAAAAAGTGTCCCTTTACGTCAAAAATGGCTTTAGACCAGCTAGAAAACAGCGATAGTAAATTAGAACACTTGCAGAATTGAGCGATAGTGAATCGGGTGGAAATTTATTTTATTACTATTTATTTTTATTTTTTTAATTATTATTTTTTTTTTATTATATTATAATTTATGTTTTTGTGTTTCAAACTTTATCATACCCGAGATATCTACTAGACTCTTGTTTGGACAGATTGAAGTGTGTTATTGTTAAGAATTACAGACCTACAATATAAAACGCCAAATTTCAATGCAAAATAATTGTACCGCTTTCAGCACCTAAAATCAGAAAGAATCATACCGCCAGGGAGGTTAAAGTAGAACTATAGATATATATTTTTTTAAATGTTGGATAGAGTAGGGGAGGGTTATAACTCCTGTCTGTTTTGTGTTTTTGTTTTTTTGCCATCTGTGTCCCATTGAGGAGATTTACCTTCTTGTTTTATAGCCAAAACATAACGGGGAAATCCCTGCAAATTATGGGAATTCCTTGGGGCCCCCAGGTCTCTAGAACTAGCGTTCCCATTGGAAAATGTTCCCTCTATTATACAACCCAATATTTGGGACTTTTTTTTACTTTCAAAGATTATGGTAAAGAGGACAATTAGAGAGAGTGAATCTCCCTAATAGGGGCACAGATAGCAATAAAAACTGTTGTAACCCCTCTCCACTCTCTCCAAAACTAACAAAAAGTTTTGTCTTTAGCTATACTTTAGCCAAAGTATGGTTATGCATTCAAAAGATTCCATTGGCAGCCACTCCAGCTAGACAAGAGATGTGCAGTTAATTTTGCAGTAGAAGAAGGTATTGTGTTGGACCTTATGTGACTTTCTACTGAACATTAATAATAGTACTGTATATGTTTTGATAAAATGATATGCAGTGTGAAAACTAAGCATGTAGCTTATCAGTTAGCGTAATTGCTGTTCCTTACATACAAGCTCTCACACAGAATTGTGCTGGTATCACATATCTTGCATAAAAGTTGGAGCTCATAACACATCTCAGCATCAGTCATCACAGTGTGAAGTGTCTGAGATAACGAGAAACACAAATACTGGCATCAACTCATATTAGCTGTACGCTAATCACAATGCAAATTTGTTTTCCCTCTGGCATGAATCATTTATGAAACTGGCTGATTCATCAAAGTGATGTTTGAAGAAATTACAAACCTAATTATTAATTAGATGTATTCCCATGCTAATTGACTTATTTGCTACAGCGTGGTAAAAATGACAGCAGAGAGGCCCATTACTTTTAACAAAAGTACTACAATCTTTATGTTTTATAAGAACATTTAAAGGAATGAATAATCTGTCAATATTGAAGATGAGAGATGAAAAAGAAAAGTTTTATTTTGGTCAACTTTTACATACAAAATATTGTGAAAATTTGACTTTAGACCTGCAAAGAAACATTTACTCATAGGTTTACTCGTCTTCATTCATGACTGTAAAGATATCCCATAGCTTGGTCACCGTAATGAATTTGGCCATCTAGACTATATACAGTGCCTTGGAAAAAGTATTCACACCCCTTGAACTTTTCCCCATTTTGTAATGTTACAACCAAAAACGTAAATGTATTTTATTGAGATTTTATATAGACCAGCACAAAGTGGTACATAATTGTCACGTGGAAGGAAAATGATAAATGGTTTTTAATTTCTTTTACAAATAAATATGTTAAAAGTGTGGCGTGCATTTGTATTCAGCCCAACTGAGTCAATACTTTATAGAACCAACTTTCACTGCAATTACAGCTGCAAGTCTTTTTGGGGATGTCTCTATCAGCTTTGCAGATCTAGAGAGTAAAATGTTTGCCCATTCTTCTTTGCACAATAGTTCAAGCTCTGTCAGATTGGATGTAGAGTGTCTGTGAACAAAAATTTTCACCCAGTCTTGCCACAGACTCTCAATTTGATTTAGGTCTAAACTTTGCCTGGGCCATTCTAACACATGAATATGCTTTGATCTAAACCATTAAATTGTAGTTCTGGCTGTATGTTTAGGGTCATTGTCCTGTTGGAAGGTGAACCTCCACCCCAGTCTCAAGTCTTTTGCAGACTCTAACAGGTTTTCTTCTAAGATTGCCCTGTATTTGGCTCCATCCATCTTCCCATCAACTCTGACCAGCTTCCCTGTTCCTGCTGAAGAAAAGCATACCCACAACATGATGCTGCCACCACCATGTTTCACGGTGGGGATGGTGTGTTCGGGGTGATGTGCAGTGTTAGTTTTCCGCCACACATCACATTTTGCT
The DNA here is from genome assembly GCA_037952925.1 of Lithobates clamitans. Taxonomy (NCBI): domain Eukaryota; kingdom Metazoa; phylum Chordata; class Amphibia; order Anura; family Ranidae; genus Lithobates; species Lithobates clamitans. Next base: position 10,922,823 of record JBBGZY010000314.1, read on the forward strand.
TTTAGGCCAAAAAGTTAAATTTTGGTCCCATCTGATCAGAGCACCTTCTGCATGTTTGCTGTGTCTCCCACATAGTTTTTCGAAAACTGCAAACAGGACTTTTTATGGGTTTCAACAAAGGCTCTCTTCTTGCCACTCTTCCATAAAGGCCAGATTTGTGGAGTGCATGACTATTAGTTGTCCTGTGGACAGATTCTTCAACCAGAGCTGTGGATCTCTGCAGAGTTACCATGGGCCTCCTGGCTGCTTCTCTGATTAATGCTCTCCTTGCCCGGCCTGTCAGTTTAGGTGGATGCCCATGTCTTGGTAGGTTTGCAGTTGTGCCATTCTCTTTCCATTTTTGGATGATGGATTGAACAGTGCCCTGTGAGATGTTCAAAGCTTTGGAAATTAGTTTTGTTTACTTAACCCTGCTTTAAACTTCTCCACAACTTTATCAGTGACCTCTCTGGTGTGTTTCTCAGCCTTCATGATGATGTTTGTTCCTTAAGGTTCTCTAACAAACCTCTGAGGGATTCACAGAACAGTTGTATTTATACTGAGAATAAATTACACACAGGTAGACTCTATTTACTAATTAGGTGACTTCTACAGGCAATTGGTTCCACTAGATTCTAGTTAGGGGAATCAGATTCAAGGGGGCTGAATACAAATACATGCCACACTTTTCACATATTTATTTGTAAAAAATGTTAAAAAACAGTTATCATTTTCCTTCCACTTCACAATTATGTGCCGCTTTGTGTTGGTCTATCACATAAATTCACAATAAAATGAATTTATGTTTTTGGTTGTAACATGACAAAATGTGGAAAATCTAAAGGAGTATGAATACTTTTTCAAGGTACTGTTCATACAGTATATCTTTCAGACATTCATAAAATCATTGCTAGCAGGCAGATAATAAGTATTTATTGCAGAAGAGACATCCAGACTTTTTTCAATCCTAGTGTTTTCTTTTTACTCTTTATGGGAATGAGTAAGGAGTAGACCTGTGTGATTATTTTCGTTACGAATCAAAATTTGGATTATCGTTTTTCATAGATTTGGATGTATGGAAATTTACAATCCATAATAGTAATGAATTTCATTTCAATCGTTTTTATTGGTTTTATAAATGTATAAATAAACATTGCGTACATTTTTCATTGTACATTAAGTCGCAATAAGTAAGATACATTGTTTAGGTGTAGATAACATATCAAGGATATAGGGGTAAGAACAAACAGAAAAACAGTAACCTTTAAAGACCTTTGGAATTTTAACGGATGTAAGGCTTTAGTCAAGAGGGATGTTGGTCCTCACTCCCGTACACCCCATTAGGGAACTTGCTGTGTCTTGGGGGGAGAAGCCCTATCCCATCTTATCTACGTTTGTTATAATTATATGTTATAATTGATGCCTTAACTCAGTGGTCATCAACTCTGTCTTCAGAGCCCACTAACAGGACAGGTTTTATGTATTAGCTTGGGGAGATGCAGACTAGAATACTGCAATCACTGAGCAGCAACGGAATTCCACTCAAGCTGTCTTGCATACACACGGTCACACCAAATTCTGACCGGCCAGAACGCGGTGACATGCAACACGTACAACAGGACTAGAAAACGGAAGTTCAATAGCCAGTAGCCAATAGCTTCAGTCTTGTACTTGCTTCAGAGCATGCGTCATTTTTGGTACGTCAGAACAGCATACAGACGATCGTTTTTTCCGATAGGAATTGGTTCCGTCGAAAAAATTTAGAACATATTCTCTTTCTAGGTCCATCAGCATTTACGATGTAAAAAGTCAGATGGGGCATACACACGATCAGAATATACGATGAAAAGCTCCCGTCTGACTTTTTGTGTCGGACATTCCGCTCGTGTGTACACGGCATAACAGGCCAGGTTTGCAAGGCAACTGAAATACATCACAGGTGATATCATTTGCTGTTCAGTGATTGCAGTATTCTAGTCTGCATCTCCCCAAGGTAATACATAAAACCTGGCCTGTTAGTGGACCCTGAGGACAGGGTTGATGACCACTGCCTTAACTGATATCAATAGGAAAAGTATACATGGAGTAGAGAGGTATTGGAACTTAAAATAAGATTAGTAATGCACAGAGGTTTAAAATCAATAATTTCTAGATCAGTAAACTTTTGAACAAACCAGGTTGGTAGGTTGCTTAATTCTTGTCTAGTTTCCAGGATTCCCACAGATATCATTTATTCAAAATTTGTTGTAATTTCCCACAGCTGCAGCCATCATGAGTTCATAAGAGTGGGAGGTGTGGATGATTTCCAATGTCTAGCTATAGTGAGCCTTGCAGCTATGAGCAGGTGTATGGTTACGTGCTGTGTGTTGTGTGGTAAGGATTTTATTCCTAGATTTAACAGTGCCAAACCCAGAGTGATGGTAATTTGGGTTTGAGATATTATTGATACAGTAGTAGGGTCATAATGTCATGCCAAAAAAGACTGAGTTTGGGGCATCCCCATTATATGTGATGTACCGGTATGTCTCCTTTTTGATCTCAGTTTCTCCAGCATTTATTGGAGGGGTTCCCTTTGAAGTGGGAAAGTCTATCTGGGGTTAAGTACTATATAAGTAGGAGTTTTTGGGAGAGTTCCCATAATTTGGAACAACGTGTAGCTTCATATGTTTCTCTACATGCCTGTGTCCATTGAGAGGTTGAATAGATATGTCCTAGATCTTTTTCCCAACTGTTGATAGCATCGTTTTTTGTGAAGTCAGTTTTCTAAAAAAGTGATATACCTTTTCTAGATGACAGAGGTGAGTGGTAATATGCCCATGCTTGACGGGGGATATTCTATGATAAGTTGGGTAATCGAGATATACAGTGGAGGGTGCGAGTGTAGAGGTAGAAATCTTTATTTGGAGTGTGAAACTCGGTTTGGAGTTGTGGAAAGGATTTGGGGGTGTTAGCTATGTATAGATTGTCTAAGTGCTGGACACCTGCTGTATGGCAATTAGTGAAGGAGGAGTTGTCTATCAGATACTCGAGGGATGTTATTGGGATTTTAACACGCATGAGTTCATCAGAGTTGAGGCTTAGGTTATTTAATGTTCGCCTGGCCTGAACTGATGCGCCATGGTCGGAGAGATAAAGGAGGGGGTAGGGGATCCTATTGATTTCCATGTAACCATGCTAATAGGGATTTTTTGTGATGAAAGAGGATTCAGTTTGTCCTCAGAGTGTATGGGGGAGGGGCAGAAATCATTCTTTAAGCTGGGTTAGAACAGTGGCTAGGTAGTAGTCGTGAAAATCAATGTACCTAATTCCACCTGCAGAGTGGTGCTTTATTAATTTGCTGTGGACACATCTAGGTTTTTCACTTTCCATTTGAATGTGGCCAGGATGGTTTGTAGGGATTTGAAATATTTGGGAGGAATGGGGATAGGAATTGTTCTAATTAGGTAGAGTAGTTGGGGAAGGTGCGTCATTTTGAATGCTGCTAGTCTCCCTGTCTAGGAGAACTCATATTTGGCTAGGTTGGTCAGGTAACTTTGTAGTTTGGTGCGGAAGGGTATGTAGTTGGCGTAGAAAAGATTTCCGACTGAGTTAGTTAGTTAGGTGGGTACTCAAATAAGGAATACTGTGTTCCGCCCAGGTATATGGGAATGTTTGTTGAAGTAGATTGCTTACTACACCATCTATTTTTATCCTCAACATAGAAGATTTTGTTTTGTTGACCTTGTAGTAAGATACTTTGCTAAATCGGGATAGGGTACTCTGAACCTCAGCCAGGGAAGAAGCCGGGTCTGTTAGTATTAGGATTACACTGTCAGCAAATAAGCAGATCTTATGCTATTGGGAATCAGTAGTAAGTCTGGAAATTTTGTGATTAGCTCTAATGTGTTCAGCTAACGGCTCCATCACGAGATTAAAAAAATGAGGGCGAGAGGGAGCATCCCTGTCTTGTGTCATTTGTTATTTTAAAGGGAGTTGACATGATGTCTGGGGTAAAGATTCGGGCAGAAGGGGAAGTATAAAGTGCCATTATTGCTTTGAGGATTGTGCCTTGAAAACCAAATCAGGTTAATACTGAGTGTAGGTATTTCTGTACTCAGTTGAATGCCTTCTCTGCATCCAAAGATAGGAGTAGAGAAGGCATTCCTGTGGTTTCAGCAAAGTGGATGATGTTAAGTAATCTTCTTGTGGCGTCCGAAATTTGTCGGCCCTTTGTAAAGCCAGATTGATCATTGTGTAATAGGGATGGGAGGATGTCTACTAATCTGCTGGCTATGAGTTTGGTGTAAATTTTGATGTCTAGGTTAAGGAGCGATATTGGTCGGAAGATTTTTAGAGAGGTCGACTCCTTTCCTGGCTTAGGTATTGTGATCACAGTTGCATTTAACATTTCAGAAGGAAATGATGAAGAGGAGGCAGCGTTATTGACTATAGAATACATGTGGGGAGTTAATATGTGATGAAAGGATTTATAGTATTCTCCCGTTAGACTGTCTGGTCCATAGGAATTTGCATTTGAGCAGATCCTGAATAATGTTCCTAATTTCTACTATGTGGAAGGGTTTGTTAAGGTTCACTAGCTGACTGACGTTCAGCTTGGGCAGTGAAATGTGAGCTAGGAAGGAGTCTATCTCCTCTTGGGAGGGTTGATGTGTAGTTTTTTCCTCTTGTATGTTGTAAAGGTTGCTATAATATGCGTCTGCAATTGCTTGGGGGTTCATTAATTTTTAATTTGTCGTTGGGTGGAAAAAGTACTGGATTTTTGCCCTCTGGCCTTTGATTAGTCTAGTCATTGCTTTCCCTGCTTTATCACCCATGTTATAAGTGTTAGCTTTTAGTTTGCTTTGGGATTTCTCAAAGGTGTGTAAAAGCAGGGAGCGCAATTCTTGGCGTAGGTTAAATAGTTTGGAAGTCAGCTATGGAGATGGGTTGGATTTATTTTGGTTATCAATTTTTTTGATGTCTGCTGTGATGGCATCTAAATGCTGCGTCCTCTCCTTCTTAGCTTGCGAGCCTAGTTGAATAAGCACGCCTCTTATATATGCTTTGTGCGTATTCCACACCACCATCGGGTCCACCACTGAGCCTGAGTTGTTGGAGAAGAACTCTTCTAGACAGTTTGATATGATTTTAGCGTAAAAAGGAAGTTGCAGGAGATAGTTATTAGTGCACCAAAAAAATAAATTAGGCTGTGACTTTTTCCCCAGAAGGGTAATACTGATTGGTGCATGGTCGTACCAGGTGGTGGTGTGGATGTGCGATGATTGTACATTTGAAGTAACCATTTGTCCATTAAGAATAGATCTATACGAGAATATGAATTGTGTCTTGGTGACAGGAATGTGTAATCTTGTTCAGTTGCGTGGCCACATCACCACGCGTCGTACAGGTCATGGTCATGTAGAAAAGAGTTAAATGAAGGGGTGGTCCTTTTAGAGGTGGATGTGGTATCCATTTGGTGGTCAGGAACTAGATTGAAGTCTCCGCATAGGAGCAAGTTGCCCTGTTGGATCAGTTTTATTTTTTTAAGAGTCTTGGTGAGAAAAGAGATTTGACATTGGTTGGGAGCATAAATGTTTACCAAGGTATAGCGGGTTGTGTTGATAGAGCAAATTAGGACTATGTATCGACCGTTTTGATCGAGGATGCTTTGATCCAGCTGGAATGACACTGTGTCTCTAATAGCGACCATTACTCCTCATTTCTTTGTTGTGAAGCTTGTTTTGAACAGGTGCAGGAAGTGTCTATGTTGGCATTTTGAAGGTCCATCGGATGTGAAGTGTGTCTCCTGTGCTGTATTCTATAGCGAAGGCCTCTTGGCAGGATGATTTTGGCCACTGGCATTTAGGGATATAGCGAAGGCCTGTTGGCAGGATGATTTTGGCCACTGGCATTTAGGGATAAGACTGTGAGGGACATTGTTCGAGCAATAGTGTGTGCAAGGTTTAAATGCGAACTTAGTGGTCTTGACTGTTACAGGTTTCAGTTACTTGCAGGATCCTGGTAGTCAGGGGGATCTGTAGGTTGTAGTTGCGAAGTAGGTGAGGCGGTAGTTCTGTGGAGTTTTTTACCTGGAACTAAGTTAATTGGTTAGTTATTGTAATACACTTTCAGATAGATTAGGTAGGTCTTTATGGTATAAAGACTGGAGTGTGAGACTTAAAAGAAGGTAAAGAATAATAACAGAAACAAAGTAAATCAACTGGGCAGCTGAATATAGGTTGAGCTGCTGAGAAACACTGGGGGTGAAAGTTTTTGAGCAAAATTTTGTGAGCCACGTATTGGACCGGATAAAAGGCGATGTTTAGTGGTGCCATTAGGATAGTCATTTGAAGTTGGAGTCGATCTTCTTGGAATGAAAGCGGATGTTCAGTGTTTGTTCTGTGTGTTGCAGGTAGGCTGTGGGTGTCTTGAGGTTGGTCAATTGTGATTCCCCAGGTATGGAGCAACTTCTTCCCTTTGTGTGAGCCTTTCCATTATAGGTGATGGGCAGAGTTGCGGGATAGTGCCACTTGTATGTAATCTTGTATTTGTTGAGCGCCTTGGTAATGTTTTTTAGTTGTCTCCTCATCTGGAGAGTGCACTGTGATAAGTCAGCATATATCTGCAATCCCTCATAAGGATCTGGGAGATTGGAAAGTTGTCTTGCTTTAAATAGCAATTGTTCTTTCACTGAGAAGGATTTTCATAAGGAACATCCCTGGGGATAGTGTCAGCTAGGTGTTGGGGTTTGGGGATGTGGTGGATGCGGTCTATAGTAATTTCTACCGGTGATAAATCGGGTAGCATGGTGGAAAAAAGATTGGGGGGATTGATTCTGGGACTCCACGCAATTTCACGTTATTGCATCGCGAGAGGTCCTCTAGATCTGCTAATTTTGCTTTCATTTATAGAGTGTCTTCTTTGGAGTCAAACAGGTCATTAACCATGGTAGTGCACACCTCCATTTTGTTTTCTGTATATTGTACTCTATCCCCTATGTGCTGTATATCTATAGAGAATTTGTGGATGAGGTGGGAGAGGTTAGACATGAGGGAGGATTGGAGTGAGAGGAACGTTTCCTTTTTGAGAATACCATAACAGGTTGCCCAGTGGTGGGGAATGAGGCAATTGATGATTGCAGAGCCTGGGCAGGGCTTCCTGAGGTAGGGCTGTTGGGAGTGGATTTTTTTGGGAGTGGGGATGTCTGTCCTTCTGCGAGTTGTTGCAGATCTGCATCTGGCAGATAAGTGTACGAGGCTGAGGGAAAGTGATTGCTGGGCTCGCCGGCGCCATTTTGGGTCTGCTCACTTGGCGGCGCCGGCCTGAGGAAAAAGGCTGTGAGTTTTTTTGGGTGGTGTTCCTCCTTCCGCTTACGGGATGTCATCACCTCTGTGTCCCCAGGGTGTCAGGAGGGGGAATCCGGGCTGATAGGAAGCGATATGGGCACTGTAGTGCTGGTTGTGTCCGGTCTGTGGCTCGGAGCTCTGGCTTAAGTGGCCATCTTCGAGGACATGCAAGCCACGTCCCCCAATAGTAATGAATTTCAATGAATCTGAAATTAATTATAATAAAACGAATTATCCGAATTCGAAAATAAATTTGAAAATGTTATTGAATTCTAAATGGAAACATTACAATAAATATAGTAAGGCATGCATGTCAACTAGTTGAAATTCATGCAATTGGCACTTAAATTGGTTAAGCTGAGACAGAGAGCAACGCTGGAAGGTGAACGTAGTGACTAATGATGGGTCAAGTGTGATATTTAAATACCCACCCAGCACTACTCTACCCTCAACCAAAGAGCCCAGTTTACGCAGAAGAGCAAGCATCATATGGATCTGGCCCTGATTGGGATCATAGACATTAACCAAAGTTAATGTCAACAAGTATTATTAATTTTGCATTTAAGAATAAGGAATCTACCCCCTGGATTACTTACCTTTTGGACATCCGAGACTGAGAGTGAGGTATGAAAGCCTATGGCCATGCTTCTGGATTTACTTACTGGTAGGGATGAGCCGAACACCCTCCTGTTTGGTTCGCAGCAGAACATGTGAACAGGCAAAAAATTTGGCAGAACACACGAACACCATTAAAGTCTATGGGACACAAACATGAAGAATCAAAAGTGCTAATTTTAAAGGCTTATATGCAAGTTATTGTCATAAAAAGTGTTTGGGGACCAGGGTCCTGCCCCAGTGGACATGTATCAATGCAAATTTTTTTAAAAAAACGGCCGTTTTTTTGGGAGCAGTGATTTTTTAATGCTTAAAGTGAAACAATAAAAATTAAATATTCCTTTAAATATCATACCTGGGGGGTGTCTATAGTATGCCTGTAAAGTTGCGTCCTGGGTCCTGAGCTCGCTCCTGCTCAAGAAAGAAAAAAATGGATAGCGCAGTAATATCATCCCTAGGGGTTGCGTTTATCCCAGGGCAAATGCCCGTTCAGTTGTTCCCAGGAATTGCCAGGAGCCACACGTATCCATGAATGGAATTCATTCTAGGGATTAATACTCAGTATTGCTCGCAGCCCCTAACCCTCAACAGGATCCCCCAAAATAAATAAGAAAGCAGGCTTAGCTATATTGCTATGAGTAGTCTCAAACCTCACAAATAGAGAAAAAAAAATAGGGGAAATTTCCTCACAGATCACTAAACCAAGCATCAACCTTTTGACATATATTTGCCTGCGCACCCACAGAGGTCCCGGGAGAGGAGCAAATGGCTCACAAAAGGAGGCACAGACAAGACCGAGCCCAGGCATTCTCTATGGGGCCATTCCTGATCCTAAGTTGTCCATGGTGGCGCCAAATCTATGTAATCATATACAAAAAAATATATAGAACTGGGACTTTAAAGGTGCAATAGATCACACATAAATTATATAAAAAAAAATTCATTTTATTTTAGAAAATAGTAAAAACATATCAATAAAAAAGAGTTTAAATTCAATATAACAATACAGTTTTAAGTAGTACAACTGAGGAATTTGTTTCTCAACATGTTTGACCAAATGCCGTGGCTTCTTCAGGAGAATGGTATTTATCAGGCACTAAAGAGAATAGTACACGAAAATTACAAAATGAACAAAGATACATATGAAACAAACAGAAAGTCAATCAAAAAACAAGTATTAGATAATACCACACATCTAATCTGCCAATGCGATACTGTAGCCAAAAAATATATATGGAAAGAAAAAAATATATTTACCTGTATATGGATCTTTCAAAGAATTAAATAAAATTGAATGAAAACTCTGATGTTTTGACCACATAAATTGAGAGGCGGGCCCAACCAATGGATCATCTTGATGACCATAGAGAGTAAATAAGATTGCATTTTTAACTAATGGAAAAAGGACCTAAGGCAGGGATGGAGGAACAAATGAATGATTTTTATTATCATTATTTTTATTTTTGAAAAAAAATATATATAAATATAAAGTATATAATAGATATACTAAGTTTTACCTGTGATGAAAAAAACAAACATCAAGCCACCAATCCAAGCTAATTTCTCTACATTGGTCAATGTCAACCCCAAAGGGGGGAAAGACAAAAAGCCTAGGAGAGAAGAGGATTGAAATCAAACAAAGATCTAGACCAGAAAATGGCCCCTAAAAAAATCCCAAGATTTTACCAAGATGGCATTAAATACCTGGACAGGGTTGTGTGTAGACAGAATAATAATGACGTCCTCCTCCTCTCAGCCTGGCCCTCAGTCTGAACCACCACCAGAGTGCTTAAATACCCTCCCCCTCTCTAAATTGGCGCCAAAAAAATGGCGCCAAAAAATAGGGGACGGGCAGACGCTGCAGAGGCGTCTCCCTTAGGTAGTCGCACCGGAAGTGACACTTCACACTAAAACAGGAAGAGAAATACATCAATCAGATCAGCACCATCTGTGGTGCAAGGCACACCAGAAGTGACACCAGATGGCGCACCGGAAGTGATGAGCATCACCTCTGGAGACTATAAGCAGTAAAGTAAAAGTCAATAGAGGCCAAAAGGCATAGTAAAAAATACAAAAAAATGTGTGAGTTGGATTGACAGGTGGCAAAGAAGTTGGGTTGATAGAGGGCCCCATTTGCCAACTGTCAATCCATTGGGGTTGTTTATTGCATGAGGTGCGCTTGCGGGGCTTTTTATATAGGTAAAACTAAGAGACCCTTTTTCCACAGGATCAGGGATCATGTGTCCCTGGTCCAAAAGAAAAAAAATGGAAACACCCATTAGCCGGCATATGGGTTTATATCATTCATTTGATCTCACAAAGATGAAATTCTTTGCCTTAGAATTTATACCTACTCATGATAGGGGGGGTGGGGTGGGGGTGTAGACAAGATTCTCTTGCAGAGGGAAACAAGGTGGATCCATTCTTTGGCAGCCACTTCATCTCCCGGGCTCAATGAATGCATTAGCTTCAGGCCTTTCCTCTAGGGATCATTCACGGTCATTGTTTGCAGTTACTCCTTTAAGTAGTTATTTTTGGTTTCTACTAATAACTGTACATGTGTTGGGGCCCCTTCGGGCTCATTTGTACACCCTTATCTAGACTGACTCTGCTTTATTTGTAGCCACTGTGATTTATGATTGATTTTTCAATAATTTAATAATATAACGTTAGTTATCAATATCAAGGTATACATAATTTTACAAGTAACAAATATAAAATAAAGTTTTTTTTTTGTTTGTTTTTTCTCCATGAGTTTCAAATTTAAGATTTAATATCTCTTGAACAATAGGAGGCCCCCGTCAGGATTAGTTGACCATACGGATGCCCGAGGCACCAACTTTTGTGGTACTTTTGTTTCCACTAGTTGGCGCTATTGCGTCTCCTTTTAGCCATTATTTTTGCACAGTCCATATAATTGGCTGTAGCTGCTTTTCCATCTAATCCATCCGCACTTCTCACAATTTTTTTTGTATTTTTTATTATGCCTTTTTGGCCTGTATTGACTGCTTACAGATGCCAGAGGTGATGCTCATCACTTCCAGTGCGCCACCTGGTGTCACTTCCGGTGTGCCTTGCACCACCATCAGTGGTGCAAGGCACCATGCCTTGCACCACTGATGGTGCAGATCTGATTGATGTATTTCTCTTCCTGTTTTAGTGTGAAGTGTCACTTCTGGTGCAACTACCTAAGGGAGACGCCTCTGCAGCGTCCGCCCCTCCCCTATTATTGGTGCCAATTTGGAGAGGGGGAGGGTATATAAGCACTCTGGTGGTGGTTAAGCCTGAGGGCCATTTTAAGAGGAGGAGGACATCATTATTATTCTGTCTACACACAACCCTGTCCAGGTATTTAATGCCATCTTGGGAAAATCTTGGGATTTTTTAGGGGCCATTTTCTGGTCTAGATCTTTGACTGATTTCAATCCTCTTCTCTCCTAGGTATTTTGTCTTCCCCCCTTTGGGGGTGACATTGACCAATGTAGAGAAATTAGCTTGGATTGGTGACTTGATGTTTGTTTTTTTTCATCACAGGTAAAAGTTAGTATATCTATTATATACTTTATATTTATATTTATTTTTTTCAAAAATAAAAATAAAAACAATGATAATAAAAATCATTCATTTGTTCCTCCATCCCTGCCTTAGATCTCTTTTCCATCAGTAAAAAATGCGATCTTATTTACTCTCTATGGTCATCAGATAATCCATTGGTTGGGTCTGCCTCTCAATTTATGTGGTCAAAATATCAGAGTTTTTATTCAATTTTATTTAATGTTTTGATAGATTCACATACAGGTAAATATATTTTTTTCTTTCCATATATATTTTTTGGCTACAGTATCGCATTGGCAGATTAGATGTGTGGTATTATCTAATATTTGTATTTTGATTGACTTGCTGTTTGTTTCATATGTATCTTTGTTAATTTTGTAATTTTTGTGTACTATTCTCTTTAGTGCCTGATAAATACCATTCTCCAGAAGAAACCACGGCATGTGGTGAAACATGTTGAGAAACAAATTCCTCAGTTGCACTACTTGAAACTGTATTGTTATATTGAATTTAAACTCTTTTTTATTGATATGTTTTTACTATTTTCTAAAATAAAATGAAATGTTTTTATATAATTTATGTGTGATCTATTGCACCTTTAAAGCCCCAGTTCTATATATTTTTTTGCAGTGTAATATTTAAGGAACATGGTGCCAATCATGTGTCAGATGTGAGGCAATTGTTTGCATTTTTCCTATGTAATCATATAGTTTGTGCTATAAAAATATAGAAAGAAAAAAGGTACCTGCCTTTCTGCAAAGAGAGAAAAAAAGTAATAATAATCAAATAGCCAGTATTTTAGAGAATATATAGACTTCTTATTTGCTCGCTCCAAAAAAACTATTCTTTCTTCTTCGTTCGATCTCTTAAGAACCTGTCATCAGGATCGGCTGTTCTTCGATGGTCTGGATGACCTTCCATGGGGGGAGCACGCGAGTTTCCAAGGTTACCATACAGGTGACACTGGATCAGGCCAAGGATCCAATTCTACCACAGGCAGCCCAAGATTTTTAATAAAGGCCAGGAGAACAAAGAACAAAGGAACAGCCTTTTTTGTCTGTAGACGAAACGGAAAGCCCCATCTATATGTAATCTAAGCTTCCTGGAGATCTCTAGTTTATCACCCTGTACCCAGATCTCTGTACTTAGTCAAAGTCCATTTTGAGAGATCTGGATACAGGGTGATTTGTGCTCCATCGATTTCTATACAGTGATATCTTGGTTCAGGAACGCTTCTGTTCACGAACAACTCAGTTTGGGAACAGAAGAGTTCACAAAAATTTGCTTTGATTTACAAACACAAGCCACGGCCATCTTCCCTGCTCTGACACATTCATATTGAGAAGAGCAGTGCAAGATGAGAGTCTTAGGAGAACCTGTCCACTCAGATAGGTGTTTCTGCCCCTTGACTACCATGAGGGTGGGCTCACTTGATTGGGAATCATGGAAAAACAGTTTATATGAATTCTACAACTTTATCATGCCCTCAGATGATCTTTTCCTGGAAGCACAGTGCTGTTTTCTGACCCCTAGATTAGTCATTTAAATTGGGGTTTGGGATTGTTTCAAACAAGTATTAAAGAGAAGCTATAGTTTGTTTTTTTTTTGTTTGTTTTTTTAGATGTACATATGAAAGGGGTCAGTTTAATGTAAAAGACCATATGTAATATATGTTTAAAATCCTTTTTTTTTGTACATACTTTTCATAATTTTACTCTATATATAAACAAAAAAAAGTTCAGAACGGATTAACTTGATTTACATTGAACCCTATGGGAAAATTTGCCTCGTTTCACAACCAATTCAGTTCGCGACCAGAGTTGTTTCACAAATTAAGTTCATGAGCCGAGGTACCACTGTACTGTACTTCTCTCACGCTTTGCTGATTATTACTTCCTTTTTAAAGAAGTGCACCTGACATATTACATTTGCGAGGAAGTGTAGCAGAAGGGTTACGATATCCAGGAGTTTGATGAACTCAACCTATTTCAATTGGATCCGTATCTGCTTTACCCAGTAGTGTGTTGAAAGTGCTAATCACTGTAGATAACAGATCTTCCATTCCTATTGGCTCCCTAATACGGATACTGTTTTTCGCCGGTGTCAATCTTCTAGGTCGTCGACATGAGACCAAAGTGCCTGGTATTGGGCATCATGTTCAGAGTTCGCCATCTGGTGGTTTTCTTGCACGGTTAAAATAGGTGGAACGACCTTTTCCACCACCTCTACGCAGTCATGGAAGTTTTGAAAACTGGACCGAAGGTCTGCAATATCCCTTATGTGGCTAGCCTCCATTGTCTGAAGCATAGATCTTGCTTGGTTGGAAGTAATTGAAGATATTTCTCTATCATATGTGGCATTTCTCCTCTCTCATTGTCGCTGCCTGAGTCTGAGCAACAATCTGCACAGTTCCTATGAGTTTCTCCCTCACTGTCTGCAGATTGGGCCGTGATGAGGCTTTAGACTCTGCTTAGGTGGTGGTCACCTTAGCTGAGTGGCGGGATTGGCGAGGCTGCTGGGGACTTGATGATTTATGGAAAAATGCACCATTATTGGCGCTTTTATCGCCTGTGTCATGTTGATACTTAGATCTAGTTTCCATGCTTTTACCCTTGCCTGATTTGCTCATGACTGAACCTGATGGCAACTTGTAGGGGAGATATATTTTGCAGGCAAATTGGTTAAACAGATTGTTTTGCTGTTGTTCACAATGTGCTCAGGGAACTAAGTTAGCAGACAGTCCGTAGTATCAGTAATAGCAGTGATATGTACCTTTTAATTATGCTCCTTTTTTGTCCTGTTCAATAGTTGCGAGCGATACTAGTCTGTCCCAGCGGGGGTCGGCATCCAGACCCCTACTACTCCGGCGAGATACACAGGTGCAAGCAGGGCAGATGGAACATAGGCAGAACAAACACGTCTGCAACCAACCAGACACCGATACGCCGGCTGCCCAAGAGCTCTGGCAAGTGTGAGGCGGAGGTAAGCCCGAGCAGCTGACACTGGGCTGCTGACAGTTAGAGAGTGCCGGGCAATCCAAATACACTGGCAAAGCTAAATGGTAGGCTTAAAGTAAAACTAAACTTTTTTTTTCATTTTGGATAGACTAAGGGAGGGTTATAACTTCTGTCAGATTTTTTTTTCCCTTCACTTCCCATAGCCAAACAGGAAGTGAGAGGAAATTAAGGGAATTTCTTGGGGACCAACAGGTTACCAGAACTAGTGTCTCAGTTGGACGATTTCCCCTCTCTTACTTTTGTGGGGACAACCAAATATTTGGGATTTTCTTTTACTTTCACTTTCAGTGATAATCGTAAACAGGGCAAATAGAGATTGTGAATATCCCTAATGAAAGCACAGACAGCAATAAAAATGGACAGGGGTTCTAATCCCTCTCCACTCTATCCAAAACAAAAAAAGTTTTGCCTTTAGTTATACTTTAATGTCAGGGGCAGGTGGGGTTCTCAGCAATGCCAGTCCGACTGTGGATAACAGGCAGGTGTCTGTAGACAGCAGTTACCTCTGCTGGCTAGTGAAGGGCTGAGGTCCAGAGGTATAGAGGCGGAATCGGGGTTATAGTGGCATGGAAATGTGGTTATTTAGCCACTTAGTTCATGCTGCAGGCTGCATTTGAGCAGGAGCGGAAGCCGGAGCTCACATCAGGAACGTCCTCACATGGCCATCGGCAGGACCTTCCCCTCACAGTGCTTAGCTGTATATTGTTCCTTTACAGAGGCTGCTTGCAGGAGACATCTGCCTTGGCTGTGGAAAGGCTGCCATCTACTGGCCTAATATTTTATCAAATCTTTATTGTTAATACATTTACTACACTCAGTCAATGGTGCTTTTGTGTTTCTCTCTCTTTTCTGTGCTTTTACATATTCCGTAAGGTGTACAAGAGTCTCCATTTTATTTACCATAGTATATTTGAAGCAATTGTAAGGCACAGCCAGCTAAAGTTTATGATTTTGCATAATCCCCAAAAATATGGAAGTCTAGCATTATTATGTTTGCAAAACATTATGTAGCAGCACAACTGACATTTAGCAAAATAATCACATTTATATCTAAGGAGGTTTTCTTACTAGGGATAGTCCCGATGTTCGAGTCAAACGTAAGTATGTAGTGTGATATTGTGGAGATTGAGAGAACTTGAGCGAGATTAGGCAGGTTATTTAGTGGTGTGCAGGCAGTTTGGTATATATATATATATATACATATATATATATATATATATATATATATCCTCACATTTCTGTAAATATTTTATTATATCTTTTCATGTGACAACACTGAAGAAATTACACTTTGCTACAATGTAAAGTAGTTAGTGTACAGCTTGTATAACAGTGTACATTTGCTGTCCCCTCAAAATAACTCAACACACAGTCATTAATGTCTAAACTGCTGGCAACAAAAAGGAGTACACCCCTAAGTGAAAATGTCCAAATTGGGCCCAAAGTGTCAATATTTTGTGTGACCACCGTTGTTTTCCAGCACTGTCTTAACCCTCTTGTGCATGGAGTTCACCAGAGCTTCACAGGTTGCCACTGGAGTCCTCTTCCACTCCTCCATGACGACATCATGGAGCTGGTGGATGTTAGAGACCTTGTGCTCCTCCACCTTCCCCTTGAGGATGCCCTACAGATGCTCAAGAGGGTTTAGGTTTGGAGACATGCTTGGCCAGTCCATCACCTTTACCCTCAGCTTATTTTGCAAGGCAGCGGTCGTCTTGGAGGTGTGTTTGGGGTTGTTATCATGTTGGAATACTGCCCTGCGGCCCAGTTTCCAAAGGGAGGTGATCATGCTCTGCTTCAGTATGTCACAGTATATGTTGGCATGCATGGTTCCCTCAATGAACTGTAGCTCCCCAGTGCTGGCAGAACTCAGCCCCAGACCATGATACTCCCACCACCATGCTTGACTGTAAGCAAGACACACCTGTCCTTGTACTCCTCACCTGGTTTCTGCCACACACACTTGACACCATCTGAACCAAATAAGTTTATCTTTGTCTGATCAGACCACAGGACATGGTTCCAGTAATCTATGTCTTTATCAGCAAACTGTTTGCAGGCATTCTTGTGCATCATCCTTAGAAGAGGCTTCCTTCTGGGAGGACAGCCACGCAGACCAACTGATGCAGTGTGTGATGTATTGCCTGAACACTGACAGGCTGACCCCCCACCCCTTCAACCTCTGCAGCAATGCTGACAGCACTCATACGTCTCTTTCCCAAAGACAACCTCTGGATTTGACGCTGAGCACATGCACTGAATATTTTTGGTTGACCATGACAAGGCCTGTTCTGAACCTGTCCTGTTAAACAGCTGTATGGTCTTTGCCACCGTGCTGCAGTTCAGTTTCAGGGTCTTGGCAATCTTCTTATATCCTAGGCCATCTTTAGGTAGAGCAACAATTCTTTTTTTCAGATATTTAGAGAGTTCTTTGCCATGAAGTGCCACGTTGAACTTCCAGTGACCAGTATGAGAGAGTGAGGGTGATAACGCGAAATTTAACACACCTGCTCCCCATTCACACCTAAGACCTTGTAACACTAACGTGTCACATGACACCGGGGAGGGAAAATGGCTAATTGGGCCCAGGTGTACTCACTTTTGTTGCCAGCGGTTTAGACATTAATGGCTGTGTGTTGAGTTATTTTGAGGGGACAGCAAATTTACACTTGTATACAAGCTGTACACTCACTACTTTACATTGTAGCAAAGTGTCATTTCTTCAGTGTTGTCACATGAAAAAATATAATAAAATATTTACAAAAATGTGAGGGGTGTACTCACTTTTGTGAGATACTGTGTATATATATATATATATATATATATATATATATATATATACACTACCGTTCAAAAGTTTGGGGTCACATTGAAATGTCCTTATTTTTGAAGGAAAAGCACTGTACTTTTAAATGAAGCTAACTTTAAACTAGTCCTAACTTTAAACAAATATACTCTATACATTGCTAATGTGGTAAATGACTATTCTAACTGCAAATGTCTAGTTTTTGGTGCAATATATGTGCAATATCTACATAGGTGTATAGAGGCCCATTTCCAGCAACTATCACTCCAGTGTTCTAATGGTACAATGTGTTTGCTCATTGGCTCAGAAGGCTAATTGATGATTAGCAAACCCTTGTGCAATCATGTTCACACATCTAAAAACAGTCTAGCTCCTTCCAGAAGCTACAAAACTGACCTTCCTGTGAGCAGATTGAGTTTCTGGAGCATCACATTTGTGTGGTCAATTAAATGCTCAAAATGGCCAGAAAAAGATAACTTTCATCTGAAACTCGACAGTCTATTCTTGTTCTTAGAAATGAAGGCTATTCCATGCGAGAAATTGCAAAGAAATTGAAGATTTCCTACAACGGTGTGTACTACTCCCTTCAGAGGACAGCACAAACAGGCTCTAACCAGAGTAGAAAAAGAAGTGGGAGGCCGCGTTGCACAACTAAGCAAGAAGATAAGCACATTAGAGTCTCTAGTTTGAGAAACAGACGCCTCACAGGTCCCCAACTGGCATCTTCATTAAATAGTACCCGCAAAACACCAGTGTCAACATCTACAGTGAAGAGGCGGCTGCGGGATTTTGGGCTTCAGGGCAGAGTGGCAAAGAAAAAGCCATATCTGAGACTGGCCAATAAAAGAAAAAGATTAAGATGGGCAAAAGAACACAGACATTGGACAGAGGAAGACTGGAAAAAAGTGTTGTGGACGGATGAATCCAAGTTTGAGGTGTTTGGATCACAAAGAAGAACGTTTGTGAGACGCAGAACAAATGAAAAGATGCTGGAAGAATGCCTGACGCCATCTGTTAAGCATGGTGGAGGTAATGTGATGGTCTGGGGTTGCTTTGGTGCTGGTAAGGTGGGAGCTTTGTACAGGGTAAAAGGGATTCTGAATAAGGAAGGCTATCACTCCATTTTGCAACGCCATGCCATACCCAGTGGACAGCGCTTGATTGGAGCCAATTTCATCCTACAACAGGACAATGACCCTAAACACACCTCCAAATTGTGCAAGAACTATTTACAGCAGAAGCAGGCAGCTGGTATTCTATCGGTAATGGAGTGGCCAGCACAGTCACCAGATCTGAACCCCATTGAGCTGTTGTGGGAGCAGCTTGACCGTATGGTATGCCAGAAGTGCCCATCCAACCAATCCAACTTGTGGGAGCTGCTTCTAGAAGCGTGGGGTGCAATTTCTCCAGCTTACCTCAATAAATTAACAGCTAGAATGCCAAAGGTGTGCAATGCTGTAATTGCTGCAAAAGGAGGATTCTTTGATGAAAGCAAAGTTTGATGTAAAAACAATGTTATTTCAAATACAAATCATTATTTCTAACCTTGTCAATGTCTTGACTCTATTTTCTATTCATTTCACAACGTATGGTGGTGAATAAGTGTGACTTTTCATGGAAAACACAAAATTGTTTGGGTGACCCCAAACTTTTGAACGGTAGTGTATATATATATATATATATATATATATATATATATATATATATATATAGACAGTGTAATATATATATTCCCAGCATAGGAAAAAAACGATTCAGTCTTAAGGAGCGTAAGAGGACACGGTGCCACACAATGAGATTGGAGGACAAGCAGTTTAACCTTAAACTGCTCAGGGGGGTTTTCACTGTCAAGGCAATAAGGATGTAGTACTCTCCTCCACAATTGGTGGTGGCTGTGGAAGTATTGATATTTTAAAGAGACTTTTAGATGTGCATCATAAAGAGCACAACATACAGGGATATGGGAAATAATTATAGACACTGACACACTTGCACCTACACAGGTTAAACTGGATGGACTATTGTCTTTATTGAACCTTACCTACTGTGAAACTATAAGTCTTTTTGGGTATGTCTCTACCAGCTTTGCACATCTAGAGAGTGACATTTTTGCCCATTCTTCTTTGCAAAATAGCTCAAGCTCTGTCAGACTGGATGGATATAATCTGTGAACAGCAATTTTCAAGTCTTGCCACAGATTTTCAATTGGATTTAGGTCTGGACTTTGACTGGGCCATTCTAACACATTAATATGCTCTGATTTAAACCATTCCATTGTAGCTCTGGCTGTATGTTTAGGGTCACTGTCCTGCTGGAAGGTGAACCTCCACCCTAGTCTCAAGTCTTTTGCAGGCTCTAACAGTTTTTTTTCTAAGATTGCCCTGTATTTGGCTCCATCCATCTTCCCAACATCCCTGACCAGTTTCCCTGTCCCTGCTGAAGAAAACAATCCCCACAACATGATGTTGCCACCACCATGTTTCTCTGTAGGGATGATGTGTTCAGGGTGATGTGCAGTGTTAGTTTTCCACCACACATGGCGTTTTGCTTTTAGGCCAAAAAGTTCAATTTTGGTCTCATCTGACCAGAACACCTTCTTTCACATGTTTTCTATGTCCCCCACATGGCTTCTCGCAATTTGAAAATGGGACTTCTTATGGCTTTCTTTCAACAATGGCTTTCTTCTTGCCACTCTTCCATTAAGACCATATTTGTAGAGTGCACGACTAATAGTTGTCCTGGGGACAGATTCTCCAACCTGAGCTGTGGATCTCAACAGCTCCTCCAGAGTTACCATGGACCTCTTGGCTGCTTCTCTGATCAATGCTCTCCTTGCCCGGCCTGTCAGTTTAGGTGGACGGCCATGCCTTGGTAGGTCTGCAGTTGTGCCATACTCTTTCAATTTTCGGATGATGGATGGTACAGTGCTCTGTGAGATGTTCAAATCTTGTTTTTTTTTCATAACCTATCCCTGCTTTAAACTTCTCCACAACTTTATCTCTGACCTGTCTTGTGTGTTCCTTGGCCTTTGTGATGCTGTTTGTTCACTAAAGTTCTCTAACAAACCTCTGAGGGCTTCACAGGACAGCTATATTTATACTGAAATTAAATTACACACAATAAGAGCTCTATTTACTAATTAGGTAACTTCTGAAGTCAATTGGTTCCATTAGATTTTAAATAAGGGTATCAGAGTAAAGGGGGCTGAATACAAATGCACACCACACTTTTCAGATATTTATTTGTTAAAAAAAAATTGAAAACCATTTATCATTTTCCTTCCACTTTACAGTCATGTGCCACTTTGTGTTGGTTTATCACATACAATACCAATTAAAATACATTTACAATCTTGGTTGTAACATCACATAATGTGGAAAATGTCAGGGGGTATGAATACTTTTTCAAGGCACTGTAACAAGATACAACTTGAATAACCACAGACGACATAACATAACTGGAGCTATACAAATAAAACTATGAACGGCCAAAAATTCATAAATCAGTGGTACTCTAGACATACTGACCACCACTAAGGCGAGCTACACAGTAATGTGCCTTGCTATTGTAAAAAATAGGGATGAGCCAAACACCAGAACATACGAACAGGCAAAAAGTTCTAGCAAACATGCAAATCCTATTAACCACTAGCCGTCCGCCCACTGTCATATGACGGTGGGACGAGACAGCTCTCGTTCTGGCCAGACGTCATATGACGTGATCGCCTTTCCGAGCCACTAGGGGGCGCGGGCGTGCCACCGCATCACTGGGTACCCGATGCGCGTGCCCGGCAGCCGCGATGTCTGCCGGGCACCCACGATTGCCCAGCTGAGCAGGACCCTCAATCTGTGTATGTAAACACACAGATCCACATCCTGTCAGAGGAGAGGAGACTGATGGTGTTACCCTTGTACATAGGGACACTGATCGGTCACCTCCCCCAGTCAGTCCCCTCCCCCCACAGTTAGAATCACCTCCCTAGGACACACATTTAACCCCTCGATCACCCCCTAGTGTTAACCCCTTCTCTGCCAGTCACATTTACACAGTAAGCAATGCATTTTTATAGCACGGATCGCTGTATAAATGTGAATGGTCCCAAAAATGTGTCAAAAGTGTCCGACATGTCCACCTCAATATCGCAGTCACAATAAAAATCACAGATCGCAGCCATGACTAGTAAAAAAAATAAAAAAAAATAAAAAATGCTATAAATCTATCCCCTATTTTGTAGACGCTATAACTTTTGCGCAAACCAATCAATATACACTTATTGCAATTTTTTTTACCAAAAATATGTAGAAGAATACATATTGGCCTAAGCTGAGGAAAAATTTTGTTTTAAAAAAAAAATTTGGATATTTATTATAGCAAAAAGTTAAAAATATTGTGTTTTTTCAAACTTGTCCCTCTTCTTTTGTTTATAGTGCAATAAATAAAAACCGCAGAGGTGATCATATACCACCAAAAGGAAGCTCTATTTGTGGGGAAAAAAATGATAAAAATTGCATTAGGGTGCAGTGTTGCATGACCGGGCAATTGTCATTCAAAGTTCAACAGCGCTGAAAGCTGAAAAATGGCTTGGGCAGGAAGGGGGTGAAAGTGCCCTATATTGAGGTGGTTAAAGTCTATGGGACACGAATATGAAAAATCAAGTGCTAATTTTAAAGGCTTATATGCAAATTATTGCCATATAAAGTGTAGGGGTACCAGGTAACTGCCCTAGGGGACATGTATCAATGCAAATAAAATTTTTAAAACAACCGTTTTTTCAGGAGCAATGATTTTAATAATTTTTAAAGTGAAACAATAAAAATGAAAGATTCCTTTAAATATTGTTCCTGGGGTGTCCGTTTAGTCTGCCTGTAAAGTGGTGCATCTGTGCAATGTGTAGAACAGTGCCAAAGCAAAATTACATTAATAAAAGAAAAAATGTAATTTAAATTTGCTCACGGCTGTAATGTATTGCCAGCTTCCGGCAATATAGATAAAAAATCAAGGGAAAAGAATGGCATGTGCTCCCCCCAGTCCATACCAGGCCCTTTGGAAACACCCTGCCAAAATGTAAAAAAAAAATTAGCGTGAGGTCCCCCCCCAAAAACCATGCCAGACCCTTATCTGAGCATGCAGCCTGGAGGTCAGGATAAGAGGGGACGAGCGAGCACCCCCTCCTCCTGAACCATACCAGGCCGCATGCCCTCAACATGGGGAGGGTGTTTTGGGGTCCTACCAAATCACCTTGTCCCCATGTTGATAGGGCAAGAGCATCTTCCTGACAACCCTGACCATTGGTTTACGGGGTCTACGGGCAGGGGGCTTATCAGAATCTGGAAGACCACTTTAACAAGGGGAACCCAGATCCCATCGCCCACATGTGAATGGGTATCGGGTACATTGTATCCCTACCCTATCACCAAAAAAGTGTCAAAAAGTAAAAACCGCAATAGACAGTTTTTGACAATTCCTTTATTAAAAAAAAAAGTGTCCCGCGATGTACATCCATCGTCAATAATGCCGCCCGATGGACCCTAAATATAGAAAACAAGAAAAATATAAAACTCCACTTCCATGGGATGGGCTCCCACCGACTGCTCTTTTCCCTTTGACAGTTTTTATATAGGCAAGGGCAGGGACACCCGATGACCCCCACCTCCGTCTGACATCACATGACATCAGAAGGGGACGGGGTGACTTGGTTACATCACCGGGTGGCCCCGTCCTTGCCTATATAACAGCTGTCACAAGGTGCTTTCAGGGGGGGACCCCAAAGCACCCTCCCCATGTTGAGGGCATGTGGCCTTGTACGGTTCAGGAGGGGGGGCACTCTCTCATCCCCCCTCTTTTCCTGTGGCCTGCCAGGTTGCATGCTCGGATAAGGGTCTGATATGGATTATGGGGGGCCCCTACTCTATTTTTTTTTAATTTGGCACAGGGTTCCCCTTAGTTTCCCTATTAGACCTGAAGGGCCTGGTATGGATTTTAGGGGGACCCCCACGCAATTAAAAAAAAAAAAAAAATGGTTTGGGGTTCCCCTTAATATTCATACCGGACCCAAAGGGCCTGGTAATGGACTGGGGGGGGACCCATGCTCTTTTTTTCAATTAATTTTATCTATATTGCAGAGACCCAACAATTCATTACAGCCGCGATCAGTTTTAAATGACAATTTTTCCTTTAGAAATTTCATTTTGCTGTGGTACTGTTCTAAACACAGGAAAAATGCGCCACTTTACAGGCATAGCATAGACACCCCCCAGGCACGATATTTAAAGAAATATTTCATTTTTATTGTTTCCCTTTAAGCATTAAAAAAAATCACTGCTCCTGAAAAAATGGCCATTTAAAAAAAAATGTTTGCATTGATCCCCTGAGGCAGGACCTGGATCCCCAAACACTTTTTTTATGACAATAACTTGCATATAAGCCTTTAAAATTAGCACTTTTGATTTTTCATGTTTGTGTCCCATAAACTTTAGCGGTGTTCGTGTGTTCTTCCGAATTTTTTGCCTGTTCGGTATGTTCTGGTGCAAACCGAACCGGGGGGGTGTTCGGCTCATCCCTATCCCCCATGAACTACCACTAGAAGCGCTTAAATTTCACTTACATCATTATAGCTCATATAGTGTGGAATTAAAAGAGTTTATTGTACTAACTGTTGATTTTTTGCTTAGACACATTTTTTTCATTTTTGACAATGTCTTTTATTTGCAATGTAAAGGAGCGTCAATGGGAGCTAAGTTCTCTCCCTCTCTAGCAAATCTTTACATGGGATGGTGGGAGGAAATGTTCCTTTTTTCCCTCTAAATCCCTTTAGGGATCACATTAAATGGTATGGCTGTTATATAGATGACCTGCTCCTTATACGGGAAGGTCCGCCTATTGATATCAAATCTTTTGTTACTTATGCCAATAACAATTCCCTCAATCTTGAGTTTGGTTCTGATCATCATGAAAACAGTATACATTTTCTAGACATTACTCTAGAGGGTTGTAGTTCCACAGGGATTGTTAATACCAGGACTTACCATTAAATTTGTGCCAGTAATTCTCTTCTCTTGGCGACTAGTTGCCATCCGGCACATACAGTGCGGTCAGTCTCAGTAGAAAAATGTATTAAAGCTAAACGTAATCGGTCAGTTTTTCTAATGAATGCAGTGTAGTGACCTCATGATGGAAGGCACGTAAATATAAACAAAAGGATATTGATAGAGCTGTAACTATTGCTAGGGATAGAGTCTCTCTTTTGAAACAGTCACACAAGAAAGGCAACAGAATGGAGGGATCCAATTCTGTTAAACCTGTTACTTTTGTTAGAACATATTCATGGGAGTTCAACTTAGTCAAAAATATTACTGTATACTAAAACATCTCCCCATCTTGTCAACTGACAAGGACCTGATACCGGTCATTAAAGCAGGTTGCAGGTTCTCCAGCCGGCGAGCCAGCACTCTGGGAGATATTTTTTCTCCCAGTTTGTATCAATTAGAAGGTTCAAAAAGGATATGGCTGAACACTACGGGATCTTATCCCAGTGGAGTCAATACTTGTTGTTTTTGCAGTTTTTGCCCCAGCCTCTGTTAGCCACGAGGGTATGCTCTGTGATGTGTCACCAACAATACTCTCGCAGTCGGTATATCCCTCCTTTTCCTGCATAACAACTTGAGGAGAAGAAGGTATTTAGTACCCGTCTCTGTGTCTTCCCTAACCATCCTCCCATCATCGTCTTTTACGTGGGCAATGTGCTCACATAAAATTACTTGCAGCTATAATTGCAGCGAAAGAAGGTTCTACAAAGTATTGACCGTTTATCATTTTCCTACCACTTCACAATTATGTGCCACTATGTGCTGGTCTATTAAATAAAATCCCAATAAAATACATTTACATTTTTGGTTGTAACATGACAAAATGTGGAAAATTTCAAGGGGTATGAATACTATTTCAAGGCACTGTATATATTATATGGTTGATATTTTTTGTATGGTATATACTTATAGGCTCTGAGTGGTGTGGTTTGGGGTCCCTGGGGTTTCCCAGGGGCACAGCCGACGGGCTGGGCACCACTGACTGGGTGCCTGGTCTATTGTTTGGGGAGGGCATGAGATCCTCTTGGTGGTAGACATTGCTGTGGAGTGTCTCTCTGTCCCTTGGTCTTACCTTTCTACTATCCTGTATAGCTGCACTACGGGGAACAGTAAGCAGCTTCTCTTTGGGCACTGAGCCTGCAACGGTTTTCTAGTAAATGTGCAGTTGAGTATTGGACCTGGTGACTCCACACGCCAGTTCAATTGCCGGTGTGTCACATTGGGTTGGATCAGTATAAATAGGAGACAGACCTTGCCTCCTGTTATGTCTGAGGTGCAGGCAGACACAGTTCTGATGAGACCCTGATGCAATGGTAGGCTGACTGCTTGATACATTTTTATAAGGCTGGGGGCTCTGTCTCTCTGCTCTATGCTATTACCACTGTAATTCTGTTTTGGCTGGCGCTTCTTGATTTTTTCCTTTCTGTTTTTTTTTCTTTTTGATAGGTGTTGTTGGAAGTTCTCCCTCATGCTGTATTCTAGATAGTCGCCTATTGATTTCTGTATTTGTTATGGTCTCGTCCATGTGTCCACCATTGGTTTTCCATCTATCAACTGTATATTTTGATGGGTAGGTATGGTCTTGGGTTTAAACCATATATGGCTCATTATATGATTTTTAAAAAAAAAATTTGGTACAGTATTAGATTTGGCTATTTTTGTGCTAATATACAGATACTACCTGTTAAACTCCCTGGGCTTTTATTGCTCCCACATCCACCACAGGGAAGTTTGGGTCCTCTTCATGGTCTGTGTTCCTGGCTTGGTAGGTGCCCTCGCCCTGGAATAAGTTTCAGGGGCCTCATTGTGGGTCCCAGACCTATTTTTGCTCAGATGTCTTTTTATAATGTCAGTCATTGTTTTTCTTTGATTTTTTTGCTATTTTTTGTTGTAGATATCCACTGCTCCTGTGTCTCCTAAAGAATCAGCGTATAACCGCAAAACATGTAGAGAAATCCGGATATATATATATATATATATATATATATATATATATATATATACACTGTATTTATTGGCGTAGAACACTCACTTTTTCACCATGAAAATCGGGTGCAAATAGCGTGTGCGTGTTGTACGCCAATACTTTAATTTTAGCTGCCTCGGAGGGGACAGAGAGAGGGGGTGGGACGAGCGCCATCAGAGAATCTCCTGTTTACTTGGCGGCCTCTGTAATAGAAAGTCCCATCTCCTGGGTCACCATTGGACCACTGTTCTGTCTATCATAGGAGAATCTCACTGTATGTAATCTGTCGGAGCTCATCCCGCCCCCCTCCCTGTCCCCTCTAGGCTGCAGATGGGCATCGATCAGGCTGCACTGATGGCAGTGGTGAGGCTGCTGCAATGATGGCAGTGGTGAGGCTGCTGAATTGATGGCAATGGTGAGGCTGCTGCATTGATGACAATGGCAAGGTTGCTGCATCGATGGCAATGGTGGGGCTGCATTGATGTGGACTAATGAGGCTGCATTGATGGCACTTGTGAGGCTGCAGATGGGCATTGATCAGGCTGCATTGATGGCAATGGTGAGGCTGCAGATGGGCACTGACCCTTATTTTGCTTCAAAGTTCCTTATTAAAAATGTAAGTTTTTTTCCTGAAACTTCCCTCTTAAAATGAATGTGCGTGTTATACGCCTGTGTGTGTTATACGCCGATAAATACGGTATATATATGTATATATATATATATATATATATATATATAAATATATATATACCCTTGCACTATGATTGTGAAGACTGTTTAAGCATGCAATGTGTGATATGCTGACATGGGAACTATGTTTTAGCTAAAATTTCAACCTAAATTAAAGATATTAACAACTTACAAACCCATCCACAACTCGGCCCCCAGCTACACTAGCCTAGTCTCAAAATACCAAGCAAATCACTCTCTTCATTCCTCCCAAGACCTCCTGCTCTCTAGCTTGTCATTGCCTTCCATGCTCACCTCCAGGACTTCTCCAGAGGTTCTCCCATCCTCTGGAACTCCCTACCCCCATCTGTCAGACTATTTAGTATTCTGTTCACTTTCAGATGATCCCTGAAAGCTCATCTCCTCAGAGAGGTCTATCTGGCTACCACCTAACAACTGTACATTTATTTTCTCCATCAGCCCATCCCCCACAGCAGTGGTGGCCCAAGGGTGCAAGGACATCCCTATAAGAGCAAGAGGCTCTAATATGCTTCAAAGAAGGGTGGTCTCAGGGTGCAGAGCACTGCACTCTGAGCCCACTCAGTTGTGTTACAATAGTGAATGAACATTCGCTATTGTAACACTGAAACTCCTACCGGCCAATCAGGAAGTGGGTCATGAGACCCGTCACCCGATTGGCCGAAATGAGATCTGATTGAATTGGCCAGCAGAAGACACATGGTGCACGAAGGAGAGGAGGGAGATGATGCATGCAGGGACACCAAGCAGCAAACCGATAAGAAGCTGCGGCCGCCTGCCCACCATGTTGCCCGCCACGCTGCCCACGAGATGAGGTAAGTGCGGGGCCCTGACTGACTCCCCCACCGGGGGGAGTTGCCGCCTGTGATGGGGTGGTGGTGTGTGAATCGTTTACTGCCCCCCCAAAAAAAAACCCCAGCTGCCACTGTCCCACAGTTATTACCTTTTGTATATCTTGACCCTCCCTCTTAGATTGTAAGCTCTAACGAGCAGGGTACTCTGATTCCTACTAGGTCAAACTGTATTGTAATTTTATTGTCTGCCCTTATGTTGTAAATTTGTCGGCGCTATGTAAATCCTGTATAATAATAAATTGAGAGCACTGTTAATGATTTTATGAATTATCTAATGATTAATTGTTGGATCTATTTTAATATGTCCATTTGTAATTAAAAAAAAGTATGTTTTAAAAAAAATCTTTTGTGTGATGTCCTGGAGGGTTCAGGGAAAATCCATATTCCTCAAAAAATTCCCTCTATCCCCTGTATTCCTGTTTTATATTAAGAAAACCTAAGATTTCTGATGAGCAAGGCTACAAGGGATCACAATAAAGCAGCATCTAGGTTTATTTGAATATAGGCATGAAACCACATACAACATTGCCTAGATTGTTCCTTTGCATGCCATTATACATTCTATTCTATTCAACTACTTGTTCGCAATTTTTCAAAGTCTTAAATAAATAATTAGCAAAAAAACAGGGACTTTGTGACTTCTGTAGTGGGGTTGATTCATTTCCCAGCAGCCAGCAACAATGGGGGACTAATTCCTGGGACCTTGAGGCAGCAGAAGGACCCCCGATGATGGAACTACATCGTTCAAGCCTGGAAACCAGTTCGCCAGCTGGTGTATAAGCTCCTGACAAGCTTTTAAAATAAGTGTGTGTGTGTAGGGCAGTTGGCAGTCTCTTGAGGTGATGGAGTAAAAATGTTGAAGCTTTAACACTCTACATTACAGTATATTCCTAATAATTTTTCATTGCTTCTAATACCTCATAATAACATCTGAAACTATTTTTATCAACATAATATAATGCAAAAACATTGAAAATGAAGACTTAAGCCTAAAATTGGATAATGTATAATGATAAATATATCTATTATTATTAAAGACAAATTCCAGCTACATGAACCTAAAATGCACATTGTATTATAAATGATTCAGTTTTAGATTTGCTCTGCTTAGAGTTAGTCATTTTAATATTATACATTACCTCACTGACCAATGAAGCCAAGCTCAGTTACTGTAGAGAAAAGGATTAAGCAGTGACAGTCAATTAGTACTTCAAAGGATAGTTGACTTTCTGTTTTATACACACAGTGCATGGGATAAAAGCTAGTAGTTTGATGTTGTGTAATCTCTGTTGCTTCAGTAATGATCAGGACAGCATGATATTATATGGTTTTGCGGAAGTTAAAAGCATCCCGCACTGGCTGCTACTGAAATGAACGCATTAGAAGAAACAATGAGATTGTGTAACTTGTACACACTAGCTATTTAAATGTATTTCAAAACTGGAGTGACTCTCATGGACCCTGTCTGTTCAAGTCAAAATTGTTAGTAATCTCTGTGAAATGCTAAATAAACCCCACACTGTCAGGTCACATTATTTCCACAATAATTATTCTATTTTTGATTATTTAAGATGTCTTCTTGGCCCTGTAAAGTCTACATCCATGTGCTTTTATTTTAGTGCTTAGTGAATAGGGTATTTTTGGATTTCTGAAGAAAATACATTACTAAATAAATGGTCATCCCATGTATTATTAATAGTAGACCATGGACCATGGATCATGCACCTACTGACAATTAGATTATTATTTATCAAACTATCTGAAAGGAAAATGTCTGTTTTGCAAATGTAGCGCTGGTAGATTTTCGATCTACTGCTTGTAGGTAAATTTAGTGGGTTATCTGTTCATACATAGTCAGATTTGCCTCTGTTTCAGCTTGGCTGAGTTGCATGTAGTTTCACACTGTGCCTGTGGGTGTTGTTGTCGCCATGGGTCGGTGTTGGAAAGGCAACACGCTGAAGCATATGAGTGCTCCTCTGTCCCGGAGATAACTCGGTGAAGGTGGTCCTCCGAGTTGCATTCTGGGGGAGGTTATTTATGGGACAGACGCCATGTTTTAGGGTTCGTTTCGTTCCACCTGCTGGCCCTCCTGGCTGACAGGTATGTACTAGGAGTACTACCACGTGGTCCTCCGATCAGGAGGCCCATGTAGCTGCGGCATGTGGGTGGGTCCAGAAGCCTGTCTGGGGCCTACCACAGCGGCAGAGGAATGGTCCTGGGCTGTCTGTCCTAGAGGGAAGAAGCTGGACAACTGAGAAGATCCCAGGGGAGGACCCATCATGGAAGGATCATGCAGAGTGCTGGTCTGAAGAGGGGCCTGGTGACTCAGTTGGAGGACGCATCCTAAAGTAACCCTACCGCATAGTACTGCCGGGTCAGCTTAAAGGTTCTAGTGCTGTGTTTACTGTTCATCTTAAACCATTACATCCTGTGGCAGAGGATCGTACAGGTTTTGTTCCGATCAAGTCTGTGGCAGAGACTTTTGTTCGTGCTGCGTACTGGCTGCTAGGTTAGCGAGTGAAACCTATCCAGGCGGGCAAGGATTCAACTCTAAAGAGATAGTACATTCATCTACAAGTTCTAAATTCCTAATGCTACACCAAGAAAAGGTATTTGAACTTCCCTGCAACTCTCCTTCTACCTCTTTCCTGCTTCTTACTTCAATTTATGTTTATTAAAGCATTGGAAAAGATACTCAAGTGTCCGGTGCCTACATCGTATGGTGTTAAACTCAACCTGGACCCTAGACCTGGTTCTGGTGAAATAGAGGTAGCGAAGGTGATGGTAACAGCCCGCTATAAACCAGCAGCTCCACCATGAGTTAGTGCTACACAAACATGCAATGAAAGAAGGACAGCTGGAATCGTATTGGTAAGCAAGGTAGTTTTTAGCTCAGATAAGTTAATGTACTATATTCACCATTTGTAAAGTGACAAGTTTGAGCATGTCAGGTGTCGAGACACGGAATACATATATACTTGTTCCAGGTTAAACCTAAACTGGAACCACACCACGTTGCATGCTGGCCAGGCACAAGCTAAATATGAATCCACCACAATTCCCCCCAAAAATAAATCAGTCACACTGTTCATATAAAACATTTTTATCGTGTATTAAATGACAGCTCCCATATTTTTTCCAGACAGAGTCCTTCAATATAAATAAATGTATTAAAATTGAACTAGTATCAGATATATTTTAACTTATGTGCAGGCATGTAACATGTACAGGTGTTTATTACTTCTCACATACACTATATTACCAAAAGTATTGGGACGCCAGCCTTTACACGCACATAAACTTTAATGGCATCCCAGTTTTAGTTCATAGGATTCAATATTGAGCTGGCCCACCCTTTGCAGCTATAAAAGCTTCAACTCTTCTGCAAAGGCTGTCCACAAGGTTTAGGCGTGTGTCTGTGGGAATGTTTGACCATTCTTCCAGAAGCGCATTTGTGAGGTCAGGGACTGATGTGGATGAGAAGGCCTGGCTCATAGTCTCGTCTCGAATTCATCCTAAAGGTGTTCTATCAGATTGAGGTCAGAACTCTGTGCTGGCCAGTCAAGTTCCTCCATTTCAAACACGCTCATCCATATCTTTATGGACCTTGTTTGTGCACTAGTGCATAGTCATTTTGGAACAGGAAGGGGGTATCCCCAAACTGTTCCCACAAAGTTGGGAGCATGAAATTGTCCAAAATGTCTTGGTATGCTGACACCTTAAGCGTTCCCTTCATTGGAACTAAGGGGCCAAGCTCAACCCCTGAAAAACAACCCTAGACCATAATCCCCCCTCCACCAAATGATTTGGACCAGTGCACAAAGCAAGGTCCATAAAGACATGTATGAGTGAGTTTGGGGTGGAGGAACTTGACCGGCCAGCAAAGAGGCCTGACCTAAGGGTGGGCCATTTCACTATTGACCCATACGGACTAAAACTGGGATGCCATTAAAGTTCATGTGAAGGCTGGTGTCCCAATACGTTTGGTAATAAAGTGTAGATTACAATACTTCTTCTGACAATGACTTCATCTTATTTTCTCTCCTAGAGGACAGCACCACTTTTGTTCAGACGTTACCCATAGCCAATATCTGGACTGAGGTGTTGTTCTGGAGTTTATAATCCTGGTATCTGTGTAGTTCTTGACTGTGTTAACATTTGTAAGCTATCTTGTGGCTTACTATAAAGTTATGAAGCTATAGTGTGATGGTTGATAGTGGGGGGGGGGGGGGGCTGAGGAAATGAGCTACTGCAATATACAAATTATTCTCATCTTAGTCACTTGACTGGAGTTCAAAGACTGCTTTCACTACTCTTTTGCTGATAAAAAAGTGATAACTAAAAGGGCCACTGTAATGTGCTTTACATTTTAAAGCAGAACCAACCTGTATCAGAGCACCACAAACTAAAAATGCTATTTAATTCATTTCCATTACTTTCCACTAGAGAGTTTAGGAAGGAGTGAAAGGAAATATTATAAAATGCACAAATATAGTATATACAGTATATTGTTTGTAATTATAGATGCACATGGAGTCATCCATGCTTGTTACTGTAGTGTGGCACTGTGGATGTGCATATAAAATAAGCACACTTACTCTTCTCTCAACCCCTATCTCTTTTCCCAGAATTGTTTTAATAGATAACACTTGTAACTTTTCTTCATCAACATCTTGCCTTGTGTGATACAGCCTCTCTCTCATAATGTTTTGACTTCTGTATTGTGCTGTCCATGCATACACACTGTGGATTACATTGACATCAATAGAAACCAGGTCAATGTTAGGCTGCATTCACACTACAGCGTTTCGACAGCTCCGATGTGTGAATGACAAATCGTGGGACTCACATTTGAGATGCCATTCATTTGAATGACACCTCAAATCGCAGTGCGGGTCTGTCGTGATTGCCGTACGATAATCACGGGAAGCATATCACCCAAAAAAATTTCAGGAGCTACTTTGGGGCAAAATGCTTTCCGCGAAGCGGATTGCCACGATTGCAGGGTGAATTATCACCCAAAAAAAGTTCAGGAGCTACTTTGGGGCGACATGCTTCCCGCAATGCAGATTGCCGTGAATGCAGTGCAAATTATCGCACAACAATTGTGGCAGACCTGCTCCACGATTTGATGTGTCATTCAAATGAATGGCATCTCAAATGCGAGTCCTGAGATTTGTCACTCACACATCAGTGCTGTCAAATCGTGGGCAGATTCGCTGCAAATCTGCCTGCAATTCAAAATGCTGTAGTGTGAATGCAGCATAAGAGGAAAAGTTGAGAGAGAGTCTGGTGCTAGGCAAGTCACAAAATAAAGATCTTAGAAGAGCTGCATTACAGGTAAGATCTCTTACAACAGGAGGTGCAGAAAAATTTAATTTATACAAAATGTGCAATTACATTTCAAACATTAGTCTCTTTCTCAGTGTAGGTCCTTATAATTCTTCTATATATGCTTTTATATAGCCACAGGTTAAACACTTGCACATTTGAAGTTTAATTACGAAGGTGTGAGTCAAAAGATTTTTCTACTTATACAGGTCAATTAAGATGAAAAAGCAGCAAGAAGCAGTTTGAAGCAGTTTAGAAGGCAGTCAAATGCAGATCAACAAGTCGCTTTCTCTTATAAGCTGTAAAATGATAGCCCTGTGGCATGGCTTTGTAACATCTAGTACATTAATTTGTATACAAATGCATTAAGCTATTTACCAAGATAATAGCATTAAGACTTATACCCCACCTCCAGAACCTCTTTCACTTCAACCAATTTGGATTTATGCCAACTAGAAAAGCTAGGGATGGAACGATTCGTGCAATCAACAATATCCACTCGACACTCTCGAAGACTGATCACACTTTTCTTTTATCCACAGACACAGAAAAGGTTTTCGATAGGGTTGATTGGACCTTCATTCGTCTCACTTTCGAAACTATAGGCTTAGGTTTCTGTATGAGGTCCTTGATTGAGCCCTCTACTCATTCCCCTCTGCACGAGTTTGTGTGGACGTGTACTCTCCTCTTTTTCAATAACAAATGGAACTCATCAGGGTTGCCTATGATCTCCACTTATATTCATACTATCATTGGAACCCTTCCTGTTAACTGTATGTGCAAGCCCAATCAAGCCCATTCAAATTTTAACTTTAAATGGGGTTCATCCCACATTAAATTTATAGGTATTTTACTACCTAAAAACCTATCTATGGTATACACACTTATTTTTTCCCCACTGCTATCCAAATTTTGCTCAGAACTGTCTTCCTGGTCTTCCTGTAATTTTTCCTGGACAGGCTAGTGTAATATTTTGAAACAGAATGTCCTCTCCAGGATTCTTTACCTCCTTCAAATGATTCTGACAATTATACCTGCTGGCTTCTTTAAATCATTGCAATCCATATTCAGCAAATTTATTTACAATTTGCTTACAAACCAGTCAGGCTTAAACATTCTATTCTTTGCAGACCAAAAACCGTAGGAGGCCTGGGACTCCCTGATAATAAACTCTATTATTTGGCCATTTATTTCACTAGGGCAATAGATCGTTGTTGACATTCTGATATTAAACAATGGGTTTCCATGGAATATTCTCTTTCTCCCATATCCCTCCCTAGAGCCTTTGGAGCATTATCTACTCACTCATCTATAAGTAATTGATACCAAGAGTCTGGATATAAATTACGGTACTTTCTCAATGGTATCGTAATCCTAAATTTTTACACTCAATTTACCCACACATTTACAGATTGCTGTTGGCGATGTGACAACCCATAGGCAGACCTACAAAACATTTTCTGGACTTGTCCCCACCTTGACTATTTTTGAAATCAGGTTCACATCATTACTCAAAAATTCACTGATCATCCAATTCCTAAAGACCCAAGTTTCTTGCTCCTACACCATATTGATATTCCTCTAAAAACGTACAAAAATTTGATCATTATTCATCTAGATAATACAGCCAAATCCTGCATCCCAGCTCTATGGAAGTCCTCTTCTCCTCCCACTATACAACATCGGTTCCTTAGAGTTCATGAACATATGGAAAATCTTACCAGTTTTCTCAAAGAAACAAATAATACATTTCACGACTAGGGATGAGCCGAACACCCCCCTGTTCGGTTCGCACCAGAACATGCGAACAGGAAAAAAATTCGTTCGAACACGCGAACGCCGTTAAAGTCTATGGGACACGAACATGAATAATCAAAAGTGCTAATTTTAAAGGCTAATATGCAAGTTATTGTCATAAAAAGTGTTTGGGGACCCGGGTCCTCCCCCAGGGGACATGAATCAATGCAAAAAAAAGTTTTAAAAACGGCCGTTTTTTCAGGAGCAGTGATTTTAATAATGCTTAAAGTCAAACAATAAAAGTGTAATATCCCTTTAAATTTCATACCTGGGGGGTGTCTATAGTATGCCTGTAAAGGGGCGCATGTTTCCCGTGTTTAGAACAGTCTGACAGCAAAGTGACATTTTGAAGGAAAAAACACATTTAAAACTACCACGGCTATTGCATTGCCGACAATACACATAGAAGTTCATTGATAAAAACGGCATGGGAATTCCCCACAGGGCAACCCCCGAACCAAAATTAAAAAAAAAAAATGATGTGGGAGTCCCCCTAAATTCCATACAAGGCCCTTCAGGTCTGGTATGGATATTAAGGGGAACCCTAGCCAAAATTAAAAAAAAAAATTGACGTGGGGTTCCCCCTAAATTCCATACCAGACCCTTCAGGTCTGGTATGGATTTTAAGGGGAACCCCGCGCCAAAAAAAAAAAAAAAAAACGGCGTGGGGTCCCCCTAACAATCCATACCAGACCCTTATCCGAGCACGCAACCTGGCAGGCCGCAGGAAAAGAGGGGGGGACGAGAGTGCGGCCCCCCCCCCTCCTGAACCGTACCAGGCCACATGCCCTCAACATTGGGAGGGTGCTTTGGGGTAGTCCCCCAAAACACCTTGTCCCCATGTTGATGAGGACAAGGGCCTCATCCTCACAACCGTGGCCGGTGGTTGTGAGGGTCTGCGGGCGGGGGGCTTATCGGAATCTGGAAGCCCCCTTTAACAAGGGGACCCCCAGATCCCGGCCCCCCCCCTGTGTGAAATGGTAAGGGGGTACTTACCCCTACCATTTCACTAAAAAACTGTCAAAAATGTTAAAAATGACAAGAGACAGTTTTTGACAATTCCTTTATTTAAATGCTTCTTCTTTCTTCTTTCTTCCTTCATCTTCTTCTTCTTCTGGTTCTTCTGGCTCTTCTGGTTCTTCCTCCGGCGTTCTCGTCCAGCATCTTCTCCGCGGCGTCTTCTATCTTCTTCTCCTCGGGCCGCTCCGCACCCATGGCATGAGGGGGGAGGCTCCCGCTCTTCTCTTCATCTTCTTCTCTTCTTCATCTTCTTCTTCATCTTCTTCTTCTTCTTTTTCTTCTTCTTCTTCTTCTTCTTCTCTTCTTCTCTTCTTCCTGTCTTCTCCGGGCCGCTCCGCAATCCATGCTGTGGCATGGAGGGAGGCTCCCGCTGTGTGACGGCGTCTCTTCGTCTGGCGGTTCTTAAATAACGGGGGGCGGGGCCACCCGGTGACCCCGCCCCCCTCTGACGCACGGTGACATGACGGGACTTCCCTGTGGCATTCCCCGTGACGTCACAGGGAAGTCCCTCAAGTCACCGTGCGTCAGAGGGGGGCGGGGTCACCGGATGGCCCCGCCCCCCGTTATTTAAGAACCGTCAGACGAAGAGACGCCGTCACACAGCGGGAGCCTCCCACCATGCCAGCATGGCTGCGGAGCGGCCCGGAGAAGACAGGAAGAAGAGAAGAAGGAAGAAGAGAAGAAGGAAGAAGAAGAGGAAGATGAAGAAGAGAAGAAGATGAAGAGAAGAGCGGGAGCCTCCCCCCTCATGCCATGGGTGCGGAGCGGCCCGAGGAGAAGAAGATAGAAGACGCCGCGGAGAAGATGCTGGACGAGAACGCCGGAGGAAGAACCAGAAGAGCCAGAAGAAGAAGAAGAAGATGAAGGAAGAAAGAAGAAGCATTTTAATAAAGGAATTGTCAAAAACTGTCTCTTGTCATTTTTAACATTTTTGACAGTTTTTTAGTGAAATGGTAGGGGTAAGTACCCCCTTACCATTTCACACAGGGGGGGGGCCGGGATCTGGGGGTCCCCTTGTTAAAGGGGGCTTCCAGATTCCGATAAGCCCCCCGCCCGCAGACCCTCACAACCACCGGCCACGGTTGTGAGGATGAGGCCCTTGTCCTCATCAACATGGGGACAAGGTGTTTTGGGGGGCTACCCCAAAGCACCCTCCCAATGTTGAGGGCATGTGGCCTGGTACGGTTCAGGAGGGGGGGGGCCGCACTCTCGTCCCCCCCTCTTTTCCTGCGGCCTGCCAGGTTGCGTGCTCGGATAAGGGTCTGGTATGGATTTTTAGGGGGACCCCACGCCGTTTTTTTTTTTTTTTTTGGCGCGGGGTTCCCCTTAAAATCCATACCAGACCTGAAGGGTCTGGTATGGAATTTAGGGGGAACCCCACGTCAATTTTTTTTTTAAATTTTGGCTGGGGTTCCCCTTAATATCCATACCAGACCTGAAGGGCCTTGTATGGAATTTAGGGGGACCCCCACATCATTTTTTTTTTTTTTATTTTGGTTCGGGGTTCCCCTGTGGGGAATTCCCATGCCGTTTTTATCAATGAACTTCTATGTGTATTGTCGGCAATGCAATAGCCGCGGTAGTTTTAAATGAGTTTTTTCCTTCCAAATGTCATTTTGCTGTCAGACTGTTCTAAACACGGGAAACATGCGCCCCTTTACAGGCATACTATAGACACCCCCCAGGTACGAAATTTAAAGGGCTATTACACTTTTATTGTTTGACTTTAAGCATTAATAAAATCACTGCTCCTGAAAAAACGTCCGTTTTTAAAACTTTTTTTTGCATTGATCCATGTCCCCTGGGGCAGGACCCGGGTCCCCAAACACTTTTTATGACAATAACTTGCATATAAGCCTTTAAAATTAGCACTTTTGATTTCTCCCATAGACTTTTAAAGGGTGTTCCGCGGCATTCGAATTTGCTGCGAACACCCCAAATTGTTCGCTGTTCGGCGAACTTGCGAACAGCCAATGTTCGAGTAGAACATGAGTTCGACTCGAACTCGAAGCTCATCCCTATTCACGACATATGGTCCCAATGGAAGGACTTCTCCCGTTCTGAAGAATATGTCCTTATCCTGACTAACTCCAGACCCTTTTCGGGGAAACCTTAGCGTAAACTTATGTCGATCGTCACCTATATCATTTATTTTATATATATATATATATATATATATATATATATATATATATATATATATATACACAGATACACACACACAGTATCTCACAAAAGTGAGTACACATTTTTGTAAATATTTTATTATATCTTTTCATGTGACAAAACTGAACAAATGACACTTTGCACACTTTACAATGTAAAGCAGTGAGTGTACAGCTTGTATAGCAGTGTAAATTTGCTGTCCCCTCAAAATAACTCAACACACAACCATTAATGTCTAAACTGCTGGCAACAAAAGTGAGTACACCCCTAAGTGAAAATAGCCAAGTTGAGCCCAATTAGCCATTTTCCCTCCCCAGTGTCACGTGACTCGTTAGTGTTACAAGGTCTTAGGTGTGAATGGGGAGCAGGTGTGTTAAATATGGTGTTAATGCTCTCACTCTCTCATACTGGTGACTGGAATTTCAACATGGTGCCTCTTGGCAAAGAACTCTCTGAGAATCTGAAAAAAAGAATTGTTACTCTACATAAAGATGGCCTAGGCTATAAGAGGATTGCCAAGACCCTGAAACTGAGCTGCAGCACAGTGACCAAGACCATAGAGTGGTTTAACAGGACAAGTTCAGCTCAGAAAAGGCCTCTCAATGGTCGACCAAAGAAGTTGAGTGCATGTGCTCAGCATCATATCCAGAGGTTGTCTTGGGGAAATAGACGTATGAGTGCTGCCAGAATTGCTGCAGAGGTTGAAGGGGTGGGGGGTCAGCCTGTCAGTGCTCAGACCATACAACGCACACTGCATTAAATTGGTCTGCATGGCTGTCATCCCAGAAGGAAGCCTCTTCTAAAGATCATGCACAAGAAAGCCTGCAAACAGCTTGCTGAAGACAAGCAGACTAAGGACATGGATTACAGAAACCATGTCCTGTGGTCTGATCAGACCAAGATAAACTTATATGGTTCAGATGGTGTCAAGTGTGTGTGGCAGAAACCAGGTGAGGAGTACAAAGACAAATGTCCGCAGCTGCATTAATGCTGCCGGCACTGGGGAGCTACAGTTCATTGAGGGAACCATAAATGTCAACATGTACTGTGACATACTGGAAACAGAGCATGACCCCCTCCCTTCGGAGACTGAGCCGCAGGGCAGTATTCCAACATGATAACGACCCCAAACACACCTCCAAGATGACCACTGCCTTGCTAAAGAAGCTGAGGGTAAAGGTGATGGACTGGCCATGCATGTCTCCAGACCTAAACCCTATTGATCATCTGTGGGGCATCCTCAAACGGAAGGTGGAGGAGTGCAAGGTCTCTAACATCCACCAGCTCTGTGATGTCATCATGGAGGAGTGGAAGAGGACTCCAGTGGCAACCTGTGAACTCTGGTAAACTGCATGCCAAAGAGGGTTAAGGCAGTGCTGGAAAATAATGGTGGCCACACAAAATATTGATATTTTTGGCCCAATTTTGACATTTTCACTTAGGGGTGTACTCACTTTTGTTGCCAGCGGTTTAGACATTAATGGCTGTGTGTTATTTTGAGGGGACAGCAAATTTACACTGTTATACAAGCTATACACTCAATATTTTACATTGTTGCAAAGTGTCATTTCTTCAGTGTTGTTACATGAACACATATAATAAAATGTTTACAAAAATGTGAGGGGTGTACTCACTTTTGTGAGATATATATACAATGGGGATGGAAAGTATTCAGACCCCCTTCAATTTTTTTCCTCATTGATGTACACACAGCACCCTATATTGACAGAAAAACACAGACCCTTTGCTGTGACACTCATATATTTAACTCAGGTGCTGTCCATTTCTTCTGATCATCCTTGAGATGGTTCTACATCTGCATATGAGTCCAGCTGTGTTTGATTATAATGATTGGACTTGATTAGGAAAGCCAAACACCTGTCTATATAAGACCTTACAGCTCACAGTGCATGTCAGTGCAAATGAGAATCATGAGGTCAAAGGAAATGCCTGATGAGCTCAGAGACAGAATTGTGGCAAGGCACAGATCTGGCCAAGGTTACAAAAAATGTCTGCTGCACTTAAGGTTCCTAAGAGCACAGTGGCCTCTATAATACTTAAATGTAAGACGTTTGGGTGGACCAGGACCCTTTCTAGAGCTGGCCGTCAGGCCAAACTGAGCTATCGGGGGAGAAGAGCCTTTGTGAGAGAGGTAAAGAAGAACCCAAAGATCACTGTGGCTGAGCTCCAGAGATGCAGTCGGCAGTGGGAGAAAGTTGTAGAAAGTCAACCATCACTGCAGCCCTCCACCTGTCGGGGCTTTATGGCAGAGTGGCCCGACGGAAGCCTCACCTCAGTGCAAGACACATGAAAGCCTGCATGGAGTTTGCTAAAAAACACCTGAAGGACTCCAAGATGGTGAGAAATAAGATTCTTTGGTCTGATAAGACCAATTTAAAACTTTTTGGCCTTAATTCTAAGCAGTAGGTGTGAAGAAAACCAGGCATTGCTCATCACCTGTCCAATATAGCCCCAACAGTGAAGAATGGTGGTGGCAGCATCATGCTGTGGGGGTGTTTTTCAGCTGCAGGGACAGGATGACTGGTTGCAATAGAGGGAAATATGAATGCAGCCAAGTACAGGGATATCCTGGACGAAAACCTTCTCCAGAGTACTCAGGACCTCAGACTGGGCCGAAGGTTTACCTTCCAACAAGACAATGACCCTAAGCACACAGCCAAAATAACAAAGGAGTGGCTTCACAACAATTCCGTGACTGTTCTTGAATGGCCCAGCCAGAGCCCTGACTTAAACCCAATTGAGCATGCCGTTTTTTTCATGACTTTTATGTGTATTGCCGGGACCGTTAATTCATTATAGCCACGAGTACTTTTAAATTACTTTTTTTCATTTAGAAATGTCATTTTGTGCAGGGACTGTTGTAAACACGGGAAACATGTGCCACTTTACAGGCATACTGTAGACACCCCCAGGTACGAAATTTAAAGGAATATTTCACTTTTATTGTTTAACTTTAAGCATTATTAAAATCACTGCTCCTGAAAAAACGGCCATTTTAAAAACTTTTTTTTGCATTGATACATGTCCCTTGGGGCAGGACCCAGGTCCCCAAACACTTTTTATGACAAAACCATGCATGTAAGCCTTTAAAATTAGCACTTTTGATTTATCCCATAGGTTTTTAAAGGGTGTTCTGCGGCTTTTGAATTTGCCACGAACACACCGAATTGTTTGCTATTCGGCGAATAGGCGAACACCCGATGTTCGAGCTCACCCCTATTCATGATTCAACAATAAGAAAGAGACTGGGCAAAAATGGCATCCATGGGAGAGTTCCAAGGCCAAAGCCACTGCTGACCAAAAAGAACACAAAGGCTCCTCTCTTTACCGAAAAACATCTTGATTATCCCCGAGACTTTTAGGCACATATTCTGTGGACTGATGAGACAAAAATTTAACTTTTTGGAAGGTGTGTGTCCCGTTACATTTGGAATAAAACTAATACAGCATTTCATAACAAGAGCATCATATCAACAGTCAAACATGGTGGTGGTAGTGTGATGGTCTGGGACTGCTTTGCAGCTTCAGGACCTGGATGACTTACCATAATTGATGGAACCATGAATTCTGAGCTCTACCAGAAAATCCTAAAGGAGAATGTCTGGCAATTCGTGACCTCAAACTCAAGTGTATTTGGTTTATGCAGCAGCACAATGATCCGAAGCACAACAGCAAGTCCACCTCCAAATGGTTCAAACAAAGCGAAATTTAGGTTTTGGAGTGACCTAGTCAAAGCCCGGACTTAAATCCAACTGAGATGCTGTATTATGACCTTACACAGGCTGTTCATGCTGGAAAACCCTCCAATGTGGCTGAATTAAAACAATTCTGCAAAGAAGAGTGGGCCAAAATTGCTCCACAGCAATGTGAAAGACTCATTGCCAGTTATCACCAATGCTTGATTGTAGTTGTTCCTGCCAAGGGTGGCACAACCAGTTATTAGGTTTAGGGGGCAATTATTTTTTCACATAAAGCCAGGCAGGTTTGGACAGCTTTTTTGCCTTAATAAATTAAACCATCATTTAATAACTGCACTTTGTATTTACTCGGGTTATCTTTGTGTAATAATAAAATTTGTTTGATGATCTGAGTAATTTAAGTGTGACAAATATGCAAAAAATAAAAAATCAGAAAGGGG
This sequence comes from Lithobates clamitans, assembly GCA_037952925.1. NCBI lineage: Eukaryota > Metazoa > Chordata > Amphibia > Anura > Ranidae > Lithobates > Lithobates clamitans. Next base: position 10,965,206 of record JBBGZY010000314.1, read on the forward strand.
GCGAATACTTTTTCATAACATTGTATATAATGTGGCAGAGCGTTGCCATGCCAGGGTCTAGAAGGAGGTTGTGTTTCAGAATTCTCAACTGAACGGGTTGAGGGGCTCCGGGGAGCTTGTAACATGAAGAGGAAACTGGCCTTTCAGTTTCCTTATTGTTTTTTAAAGTCCCCTTTGGAACCTTGAGTCAAGCATACTGATTGGTCAGGTGTGTGCTGGGCTTTTAGTAGTAACCTGACCATAATTCTGGGCTCCACCCCGGCAGATAGAAAGTCTGAGTGCCAGGAGTCGGGAGGGCTCCACGTGGGAGCCAGTGCAGCAAGAGGCTGCTAGCTATATGTACCAAGGTGGTCGGTGAAACAGTCTGTACGAGACAGGCAAGGGCCTGGAGTGTAAGGCCAGAGCAGCAGTACTGCAAGTGAGAGCCAACTAGGCTGAATGTAATTTTGTTTATGGAAAAAGGAATGCTGAAAACCCCTGCGAGGGAAACCTATGTTTGTTTGCTGAACTTGCTTTTAATAAAAATGGGCAAACAAAGCCCTTAAAAAGAAGAACCAGTGAGTGGCGGTGTCCTTAAAGCCCTATATTTGATGCTAGACCTTTACAATATATATATATATATATATATATATATATATATATATATACACTGTATATATATATATATATATATATATATATATATATATATATATATATATATATATGGTCGAAGCCTTATGGCCGATACGGATATGAACAATTAGACTTACCATAAGACTTACAACATGAAATGGACCTGAAGTGCGCCCTGGTCTGATGGTCGGTATACCAAAATAAGGGGGCATACCCTAGATTAGAAATTAATATTTTGTGAAGAGAAATTAATTTGAGAATTGCCCTGAAAGGGGGATGGGAGGGTGGGTACCACGCACAGCAAACCTACAAAGACCACAGGCGAGCGGGCTGGTTAAATACCCCCCGGGCTCCTCCCATAAATTCAGGCCACCATACTGGCCTTCCTACTTATGATCGAAACCCTATGGCCGATACGGATATGAACAATTAGACTTACCATAAGACTTACAACATGAAATGCACCTGAAGTGTGCCCTGGTCTGATGGTCGGTATACCAAAATAAGGGGACAAAAACATTCAGGTAGGGGTGTAGTTTTATTAGTTTTAGCTTTATTTTTGAGCAAGTTTGGTGAATGCTTGTGCCACTTCCACCTAAGGAGTGGGGACGTACTGGGCGAGGTAGGCAGAGTTTCACCTGTTAAGTCTCTTAATGAAGTGGTCTGGGACCCATGATGCTGCCAAGGCTGCTCCAATACTAAAGAGTGACCGGAGTACTGACTGGGGTTGAGGTGTAGGCTGCGTAGAAGAACCCCCAGGTGTTTGATGAACTGGCAGGCACTCAAGGGTTTGCCCGAAAAGGTAATAGGGAACTAGAGTTTGAGTGTTCCGGTAGGAGTGACAGTAGGCGGTCGAGTATGGTTACTGGACACCGGACGTTGTTTATTTTATAGAGATGGATGTCTATCCTGGAGCTTGATTGGGTTTTAGACACTGCAAGGTGGAGGATGAAATGGTGTTGGCAGCGAGCCAACTACACAGAACTTGGCCTGCGGGATTGCTGCGGGTGAACTCGCTGGGCTGCCAGAACCCGTAGTAGGCTAAGTAAATGGCTGCTTGTATGAGCAAACTGGGGAGAAGGCCAAATGGCGAACTGGTTAAGATAGTAGACATGTCCCAGAAGATGGCAGCCTGGAATGAACGTACAGTGGACATTAAACTGGTGTTGCCAAGATAATTACACCAGCCTGCACAGGAAGGGCATAATAGAGTGATACGGACCTGGTTTCATCAAGAAGGTCACCGCGGAACGAATGTCGCTGGCGAAAGCCACGGCCTGTCCTGTCCAGATAAGACCCTAGAGTTGAGCGGCTGCCATGACCGGGTGTAGCTTGAAGAGGGAGGAAGTCCGGGTAAACCCGGGGTCATGTCTCTGGAGGCCATGTTCTTGTAAACCAATGGTGGCCAAAAATTGCAGTGATGCCTGTGGAGGCTGTGGCATCTGTCACTACCTGGGGTGATAAGGGAGACATAGATGGTATAATCATTGATATACCGATCCACGTAGTATGGAACCTTCCAACATTGATAGGTCCGCATTCTCAGGAAAGACTGCAGCTTCTTCTTAGTACACACCCGTGAATGGGTGAAGTTTTGGGGAACTGGCCTGATGCGGGTCAGCTTGTCAAGGGGGAGGCTGGCCTGTGTGGAGTTGTTAGTTCAGAAGAGGTTATTGTAGACCTCGGTTCTGGACTGTTGAGTTTTAGAGACTGCAAGCTGAAGGACGTAATGGTTTTATCAGCGAGTCAAGTGGTGTCTACATAGTAGCTGGCTGCCAGTGCCAGTAAAGTGAATTTGTTAGGCCGTAGAAAACCACAGAGGGCCAGGTAGATGGCTGCTTGGATGACTAGACTGGGGAATGTCTGAGGTTTTTGACATGTCCCTAAAGATGGCAGTTGTGATGGGCAAGCGTTTGCCGTTAGCTTTGGGCTGATGCTTCTGGATGCCACGTAGAAGGGATCTTACTGTATGGGCCATAAACACAGATGACTCTCTGGGGTCCTGTAAGGACAGGAAATGCTGGATGCTGGCTAGGTATAGCCTGATATTGTTATGAGAAGGAGCCAGCTGGGTGTGGCAATACGATACCTGGTACGGGATGGAATTTGAACTCAACTGACCTAAGCGAGAAATGATACAGAAAAGGATGAGTGGCTCGTATGAAGATGCCACTGGAGACAACTGGCCGATTAAGTGCCACTGAAGAATGATGTGTGACTGATTGTGTGCGACTAGGAATGTGTTTTTACTGATTGCAAGAAGTCATGCTAAGATGCGAGCCCTGCAATGATTGCAAGAGTTGTACTTAAATACATGCTTGCAACAATTACAAGGGAGTTTGTGTCAATGGAGATGTATTTGCAGTGACTGCGAGAAGTCCGTATTACTGCATGTGCTTGCACGGACTGCAAGGAGTTATGCTTGGATGCGTGTTTGCAACGATTACAAGAAGTTATGTTTGGATGCGTGCTTGCAATGATTGCAAGAAGGTATGCTTGGATTTGTCCTTACAACAATTGCAAGAAGTTGTGACTGGATGCGTGCTTGCAATGATTGCAAGAAGTTATGCTTGGATGCATGCTTGCAACGTTTGCAAGAAGTTATGCTAAGATGCATGTCTTGTAATGATTGTAAGAGTTGTGCTTAAATGTGTGCTTGCAACGATTGCAAGGGAGTTTATGCCGCTGGGGATGTGTTTGTAGTGACTGTGAAAAGTTCGTATTACTGCATGTGCTTGCAAAGACTGCAAGAATTATGCTTGGATGTGTGCTTGCAACGATTGCAAGAAGTTGTAATTGGATGCGTACTTGCAACGATTGCAAGAAGTTATGCTTGAACGCATGCCTGCAATGTTTGCAAGAAGTTTATGATTGGATGCGTGTTTGCAATGATTGCAAGAAATTGTGCTTGGGTGTGCTTGCACCGATTGCAAGAAGTTATGTTTGGGTGCGTACTTGCAATGATTGCAAGAAGTTTTGATGGGATGTGTGCTTGCAACAATTGCAAGACGTTATGTTTTGATGTGTGCTTGCAGCGAATGCAAGAAGTTTATGCTTGGTTGTGTACTTGCAATGAATGCGGGAAGATGTGCTTGGATGTGTGCTTGCAACGATTGCAAGAAGTTATGTTTGGATGCGTACTTGCAACGATTGCAAGAAGTTGTGCTTGGATGTGTGCTTGCAACGATTGCAAGAAGTTATGTTTGGATGCGTACTTGTAACAAATGCAAGAAGTTTATGCTTGGATGCGTGCTTGCAACGATTGCGGGAAGTTGTGCTTGGAGGCATGCTTGCAATGATTGCGAGAACCTGTGATTCGATGCGTGCCTGCAATGATTGCAAGAAGTTGTGCTTGAATGTGTATGAAATTTAATCCGATATGAGTCGGTTGTAAAGTGTACGAAATTAATCTGATACGAATCGGTTGTATGAAATTAATCTGATACGACCTGATTGTAGAGTGTATGAAAATGAATCCAATATAAAATCGGACTGTGGAGAGTATGAATATGGATCCGATATGAATCGCTGTGCCACCGACGTGACTAGATTTGAATTGAATTGTAGCGTGTATGAAATTAAACGAATCATTCTTATGTTGTATACAATGAATCCTGATATGAATCGGTTTGTAAAGTGTATGAAATGAAACCAACATGAATCAGGTTGTGTGACTATGAGGGGGGATAGTAGTGAGGCAAAGGTTTTAAGGAATGAATCTGGACCATGACTGAACTTCGAAGGAAGACGGGGTGTGGCTTTTTTTTTTTTTTTTAATTTGACTGACCTAGAGGAAAATGACAGATGACAATCAGTGAAGGGTTTAACTACCTGACTTGAAAAGTGACTTGTAACTTGTTTAAGCGACAGGTGCATGAAATTAAATAAAATGAGTGAAATGTTTATGCCATGATAGAGGCACGAATTGGTGTGCCGTGAATTGCGCCAATGAGGCCACGCCAACTGGGGCTTGCCGGGATAAATCGATGCTTGACGGATGCCCTAGACTTGAATCGGGGCGCAGCATGTGACAATCAAATGAATAAAATGTTTGCCTTATGCCCCGTACACACGGTCGGATTTTCCGATGGAAAATGTCCGATCGGAGCGTGTTGTCAGAAATTCCATCGGATTTTCCGACACACAAAGTTGGAGAGCAGGAGATAAAATTTTCCGACAACAAAATTCGTTGTCGGAAATTCCGATCGTGTGTACACAAATCCGACGGACAAAGTGCCACGCATGCTCAGAATAAATAAAGAGATGAAAGCTATTGGCCACTGCCCCGTTTATAGTCCCGACGTACATGTTTTACGTCACCGCGTTTAAAACGATCGGATTTTCCGACAACTTTGTGTGACCGTGTGTATGCAAGACAAGTTTGAGCCAACATCTGTCGGAAAAAATCCTAGGATTTTGTTGTCGGAATGTCTGAACAAAGTCCGACCGTGTGTACGGGGCATTAGAGTGAAATGAATGAAAATGTTTCGCAATGACAGAGGCATGAATCGGTCGTGCTGCAGCTGCGTCTGACAGCGAACCGGACTCTGGAGCATGTACTGAAATGAGGCAAAAGGAAAAACACTAGTGCACACCGAAACAAATCGGTGCATCACGGATGCGACTGGATTTAAATCGGAGTGCGGCATGTAACAGTGAAATGTTTGCCCTGACAGAGGCACGAATCGGTCATGCCGCGACTGCGACTGACAGCGAACCAAGCTCTGATGCAGGTGTTGGATGAGGCCGAAACATTTTATTTATTTATTTATACTACTTTTCTCTTTTTTTTAATTTTTTTTTTACTGCGACAAACGACGAGTCGGACTGTGGAGCACAAAATGAAATGAGGCCAAGACAACTGGGGCGTGCCGGGACGAATCGGTGCATCTCGGATGCTACTGGATTCGAATCGGGGCGCGGTATGTGACAGTGAAATGAGTGAAATGATGAAATGAATTAAATGATTTATCATGGTAAAGGCACGTGCCATGACAGAGGCACGAATCGGTCATGCCGCGACTGCGACTGACAACGAACCGGACTCTGGAGCATGTACTGAAATGTGGCTGAAAATACCTGGGGCAAGCCGGAACGAATCGTTGCATCATGGATGCATCTGGGTTCGAATCGGAACGTGATACGTGACAGTGAAATAATTTCCCATGACAGAGGCACGAATCGGTGAGCCGCAAGCTGCGACTGACAACGAACCGGACTCTGGAGCATGTACTGAAATGAGGCTGAAAAAATAACTGGGGCACGCCAGAACGAATCAGTGCATCACGGATGCGACTGGATTGGAATCGGGACGTGACTTGTGACAGTAAAATGATTTCCCATGACAGAGGCACGAATCGGTGAGCCGCAAACTGCGACTGACAACGACTGGACTCTGGAGCATGTACTGAAATGAGGCCAAATAACAACTGGGGCACATCGGGACGAATTGGTGCATCACAGATGCGACTAGATTCGAATCGGAGCACGGTACATGACGGTAAAATGAGTGAAATGAGTGAAATGATTGAAATGGTAAGCAATGACAGAGGCACGAATCTGTGTGCCGTAATTGCGACTGATAACGAACAGGACTGTGGAGCATGGTATAAAACATGAGACAAGAACAAGTGAGACGCGGCTGCACAAACAGGTGAGAAGCGGACGCAACTGGATTCAAATCAGAGTGAGGTCCGTAAAAATGAATAAAAATGTATTAGAAATGATAGAGGCACGAATCGGTGGATGAGTGCTACAGCTACATGCTGGGTTTCTTAACGAATGACTCATAAGTTCCGTATCGGGGTTTGAGCGACACACGGTATCTAGCAAATGGTGATACATGAAATGAAGAAATGTCAACGAAACCCTACCTGCGACAGCCGAGCCAGACACGTCTGTACAAAAACTACGAATGGAAACGGAAGCCTCTCAGAAACTGCGAACGGGAACCGAAAGCCGCTGAAATTTCGAACGTGCAACTCACGAACGCCAACGAGTTGGAAGAGTCGGCCTAGTGACGTAACGTACCGCGCACAGGAAACCGACAAAGACCACAGGCGAGCGGGCTGGTTAAATACCCCCCGGGCTCCTCCCATAAATTCAGGCCACCATACTGGCCTCCCTACATATATATATATATATATATATATATATTTATATAACAATTTTCCTTCCCTGTTAGAACAGAAGGCATTCATTTCCCTCCCTCCCACCCATTCCCCTTTTATCCCTACTCCTCCCTTTCCCAACCCCTCTCCCTCCCTATTTTTTTTTTTATTTATATTAAATGTTATAAATAATTAAACATTATCACTATCCTACTTAAATGTTCTTTTCCTCGGTTATACATTGTATAAACTTAACCTTATCATTTATTGTGTAACCAGTTATTACAACATTACATAACATTATGTTATCTTTATCTTATCATTACGTTATCTTCTTGTCCATACCATGGAACATTTTTACCTTATTTTATTGCTCATATATTTATTTATATATTCCTGTTATTAGTTGTGCTTTTTATGTGTTTTCCTTGCATTGTAATTCTTTAAATGAAAGAATGCGAAAAAAATACTGGGAAAAAAATAACAGAAAATGATGGTACCATTTATCATTTAGGCAAATGTTTAGGCTGAGTGAAACAAAAAGTATGTTGCACGTTTATTTCTTGCTGTGAACACATTTGCACAAACTAAGCATATACTCTGTATTCTAAACTTAGTAAATGAACCTTGTTAATGTAATGAATAAAAATGCTCTGGAACTCTTTATCCTAATCTGTCGAGCTATCTACTGCTCTGTCTGCCATTAGGCAGTCCTTGGAAGCTCATCTCTTCAGGGATGCCTATCCCACCTCTACCTAACAACTGAACTTTTATTTTCTCCCTCAGCTCATCCCCACAGAGTTATTACCTTTTGCATCACTTTCCCCTCTCTATTAGATTGTAGGCTCTCATGAACAAGGCCGTTTTAGCCATCTTGCTCTTTCATCTATAAGTGGAACCTGCTGCTCTAAGTTACTATCTGGATTCATCTCTGTGTTTTAGACCCCAGACAGAAGATCTCCCTTTCATAGTCCCCGTCTCTGTTTTTACCCACATATATGTTTCTACAAGGAACTTTGTACAACCTCAATTGGATAGAGTAAGTGCTTCTCAATCCTCTAGACTGGGAACAGGAACGTTGCAAGTGCTCTTTACAAAACTAATCATTTTACTTCTGTGTTTCACAAAATAAAATGTAGGCTTGGCTTTAAATGTTAATAAAAGAAAAAGTGGTAAAAGGAACCTGTGCATAAGACATTTTATAAAACGTGCAATTTTTTGATGAAAAAGGATTCTTACAAAGCAGGAAACATAATGAGCTTAAAGCCATAATCCTCTTGTCAATGAACTGTGAAAGAGTTACATTTGCCACTCAGTTTTGACTGCATTTTATTTCTGACAATATAGGTCAAAATAAAAAGTTAACTGATTACTAAAGATTGATATGTGTGCACTTTAATCACAATGCATAGCACAAAGCCTGGGTATTGCTTCAGAAAGTGAACAACACCAGCAAATTGTTCTCTGATTTTATTGATTCATCCCTCCTTTCATGTACAGAACACTTCCGAAACTGAGCTGTTGTTTTCTGAATTGATTTTGCTGTGTCAGCCTTATTGAGGCCTAGATGCTTTTTTGGCTTTCATGTGAATGAGCAATTTCCTAGTTAGACACACTGGATTTAGATTTGGGTCAATGAAAGCTTTACTGTGTCCTTTCTTTCTCTTCACATTGCTCACAAAGGAGAACTAAATTCCATTCAACCTTTTACTGGCCACTGTGGAATCTTGAGCAAAGCAATTCTATCTTGGTTGAGGAAACAGCAAGCCATTGCTAGAGCACAAATAAAAATCCACTTTTTCACATGCATTAAACTTTCTGGTTTTAATGCTTCTAGGGTTGCATGTAAATTTGTTTAACTATTCATTATACCCACTAAATAACACAGAAATATATCCTGAACCGGGAGTTACTGGATTTCTCTAAACATTATTATTTAGACAAAAGAATGGCATATATGTTTGGTGATATTTACTATAATTTTACAAATTATGCAATGATTTAGTGTATCGCTTACTAACAATAACTAATAACTAACTAATATAGTCTACATCAGTGTTTCTCAACTCCAGTCCTCAAGGCGCCCCAACAGGTCATGTTTTCAGGATTTTCCTCAGATGAAACGGCTGTGGTATAAACTAAGGCAGTGAAACTGATCCATTCACCTGTGCAAAATAATGGAGAGCCTGAAAACATGACCTGTTGGGGCGCCTCGAGGACTGGAGTTGAGAAACACTGGTCTACAGTATATACACCTAGGTATTCTACTAATATACTCAGCGAGTAGTAAACCATAAAAGTAAATGTCAAATTCCCTGTTTGCACATTCCAACCATTGGAGCATGCAATGCAAATGAAAACAAAAACACTTGTATACTTACTTTTTTTTCCAGGTTCTGTGTCAGGTCTGGTGATGTCACAGGTTCTATTTACCCTCATCTTTCTCCATCAGTTAGCAGTACTATGTAGGATCTGTTGGCAGATGAGTCTGCAGAGAACAAAGCCAAAGTTTGGGTGAATATAACAGGCATAACTGATTTTTATTTTTCAGAGGTATGGTGAACAATGTTTGTTTTCCTGTGCGGGACTTGTACCTTAAGCTCTATAACCCCGTTTACTATGACCTCCTTACACCATGTCTTAATACTCAGAGGTGGGGGACTCGAGTCACATGACTTGACTCAAGTCAGACTCGAGTCACCTGTTTGAGGACTTGCGACTTGCTTGACAAAATTAAATAAATGACTCGACTTGACTTTGACTTGTCACTAATGACTTGCGACTTGACTTTGACTTGGGCTATTTGACTTGATATGACTTGCAATGACTTGGCACCACCAGTGCTGTGTCTTGGCCTAGGCAAAAGCCGCCCCCCCCCCCCCAGAAAAGAAAGCTCCCCCCGAGTCCCGGCTTCAGGGTAGATCAGTATTTTGACTTAATTTGTGACTAGACCAAAATAAATGACTTGACTTGACTTGCTTGACTTCTAGCAGGGACTCGACTTGACTTGCTTGCTTTTCGCCATAGTAACTTGGGACTTGCTTATGACTTGAAGGTTAAGACTTGAGACTTGCTTGTGACTTGCACATGTGTGACTTACTCCCATCACTGTTAATACTACATGATAATATTGCATAAAATAATATATACATAAACATGTGTTGGGCACATGAACATTTTGAAGCTAACAGCAACAAGATTAGTACAATGTTGGCTAACAAGCTTCACTCATTTTCTCCTACACAACCCACCAACCCACTCTTTCATTAGAAACTAGATTCCGTTTATGTACATCTAATCCTGTATACATTTTGGAGGAATTCAGCCACCATCTTACAAAGCTGTATGCAAAGTCACATGAGCCCCCCCCCCCCCCATATATTCACTTTTCTAAGCAATATATTCCCCTGTCAACTATTTTTGATAACCAATTAGAGATATTGGGCGCTGATATTACTGTGGAAAAAATACCTCAAACTATTAGAGAACTTAAAACACGCAAAGGTTCTGACACAAGATGGCTTCTCAGTACTGTTTTATAAGAAACTTGGAGATGTTATTGCACCCTATGAGACTAAATTGTTTATACAGCTGTAACAAGAAGGCCACCTTTGTTTAATCAGTTCCAGTCTGGGCCAATATGTATATATATATATTTTTTTTTAATCCATCTCAAGTCTGGACACGTTGTTCACCCCTCCAGTCCAGGCCAATTTTCAGCTTTTGGCACTGTCACACTTTGAGTGACAGTTACTCGGGCATGCAACACTGTACCCAAATGCAATTTGTACCACATTTTGTGAGAGAGATAGAGCTTTATTTTATTTTTATTATATAAATTAAAACATAGGGGGTTATTTACGAAAGGCAAATCCACTTTGCACTACAAGTGCACTGCAAGTGCACTTGGAAGTGCAGTCGCTCTAAATCTAAGGGGTAGATCTGAAATGAGTGGAAGCTCTGCTGATTTTAATCCTCCAATCATGTGCAAGCTAAAATGCTGTTTTTTATTTTATTTTTTATTTATTTTTATTTAGTCACATGCCCCCCCTCGGATCTACAGCGACTTTACTTCCAAGTGCACTTTCAAATGCACTTGCAGTGCAAAGTGGATTTGCCTTTAGTAAATAACCCAAATGCAATTTGTACCACATTTTGTGAGAGAGATAGAGCTTTATTTTATTTTTTATTATATAAATGAAAACATAGGGGGTTATTTACGAAAGGCAAATCCACTTTGCACTACAAGTGCACTGCAAGTGCACTTGGAAGTGCAGTCGCTCTAAATCTAAGGGGTAGATATGAAATGAGTGAAAGCTCTGCTGATTTTATTCCTCCAATCATGTGCAAGCTAAAATGCTGTTTTTTATTTTATTTTTTATTTAGTCACATGCCCCCCCCGTCGGATCTACAGCGACTTTACTTCCAAGTGCACTTTCAAGTGCACTTGCAGTGCCAAGTGGATTTGCCTTTAGTAAATAAACCCCCATGGTGAAATTTTTGTGAAAAAAAAAACACTTTTTATTCTTAGTTTTTGCTCTGCCTAATTTGCATTTTTTTGTCACAGTTTTTTGGAAAATAAAGAAATTATATAAACTGAGTTTGTCATTTTCTCACATGCATCATAGGCATACTTGTATTTAAATCCCAAAACACTTTCTGCTATGCCTCCTGAGAATGGAGATACCATATGTGTAAGACTTGTTCACACTCTAGATGCATAGATGAGTTCAAAATCCAAGGACCCACTTCAGGCATTACAAGGATATAAATTACTAAATCTAATTTCCTGACTACCTATCACATTTTTGGAGGCCCTGAAGCACTAAGACAGTAGAAACACCTAAACATGACCCCATTTTGGAGAGTAAACACAGGTATTTTTAAGAAGCATGGCTGTCTTTTTGAAGACTTTTTGTCACATGATTTTGGAAAATGCAGAAAGAAAATGAGCACAGGGACAGTGGAAACAACCACAACATGACTCCATTTTGGAAAGCAAACACTCCAAGGTATTTTATGAAAGGTATAATGAGTCTTTTGAAATGTAATTATTTTGCCAAAAGTTTCTGGAAAATGTAGAAAACTATTTTTTTTTTTTTTTATAGAAAGTTGTCAATTAATAAGATATTTCTAACAAACAGTATGGACATACTTGGAAATACACCACAAAACACATTCTGCTACTTTTCCCAAGTGTGGAAATACCACGTGTTATGTTGCGTAAACACAATCGGAATTTCCGACAACAAATGTTCGATGTGAGCTTGTTAACGGAAGTTCTGACCATTTGTAGGCTCCATCGGACATTTCCAGTTGGAATTTCCGACAACAGATATTTGAAAGCTGTATCTCAAATTTTCTGATAACAAAATCCATTGTCGTAAATTCCGAGGGTGTGTAGAATAATGTCTCTATTTTTTTATAGTGATCTCCTTTTTTATTTTTTTTATCAAGATCTCTTGATTTTTTTTTAATGTTTTTTTATAGTGATCTCCATAATATTTTTTTTTCGTTTTGTATGTCAAATTACCACAACACCATTATTATCTTATATTTTTTAACCTCAAGGAGATTGGTTGGTGTTGGTGTCCCTTGTTAATTTGACATTGTTTTTTTGAAATGTACCTGTCTACTCACAAACAAACTGTCCTTTTGAACTAAAACACATAGCCAAGTATTTGTGAAAAAAACTAGACATTTATTAGGGGTCATAACAAAATAAAGAGGAAGGCAATGCTGGATAAACTGTTTAAATTGGCGAAGCCTTTGTACCCCAGGGCAGACATCAATTATTTGCAAGGAAAAATTGACAGCCTGAGGAGTCCATTTAATAGGGAGCACAATACGGTCCAGGACTCCAAGAGATCGGGAGCAGCAGCAGACGACATGTATGTCCTGAGGCTGTGGTCTTACAACAGCCTGCATCTTTTGCCAGACCAGACCAAACCCAGGCCATCACTCTCTTGTCTTCTGTCCATGCTTCCTTACAGGCTGTGGCTGTGGTGTTGGAGTTGTGGAAGGAGGTGGAGGAGGAGTATGGTCCAACTCACATACGTGACTTTTTTGTGAGTTCGCCCATCACCCCTTATTTAGGGCCTGATACATGACTTCCTCACAAATGAGGCATTGGCCCACCTCCATTTCCTGCAATTTGCTGTCTGCCATGCAGGCATAGGCCTCTTGAAGCTCGGGGGTGGTTCTGAGGGCCGCAGTAGCCTGCCAAATCAAAGAAAACGCTGACTCCTCCACCTGCAATTTGGTCATGGCTGTCACTTTCCATGGCCACCTCCTGGCTGCCACTTTCCATGGCCACCTCCTGGCTGCCATGTTCCACAGCCTCCTCCTGGCTAAGACTTTCCTGTGTATGAAAATGGGACATAGTTTTAGGTTTTTGGTTATGAATTACACACAATTTTGAGCTCATGACGGTTGCAAATTGAATTCTAACAAATAGAAAAGACTATACTTCTGACCCCAGCATTTGTCATTCTTGTCCCAATAATTTTTGGCTACTACTGTCTATTGATATGTAAACCACTTTGTTAATTCTGAACTTAGTGATCAATAATAACATCTAGTTAACATCATTCATTTTTGGCAAGAAATCTGTTGAACAATGCTATACCTGGCTCAAGCTGGCTCCTCCACATCTTCCTGGGTGGAAGGCCCAGGTTGGACTTCTGAAGCCTCATATGAGGTGGAAGGAAGATTGGAAGGAAGGGTTGAGAGTGATGGCCTGATTTCAGTCTGGTCTGACAAAAACCGCAGTCTGTCGTAGTACCACAGCCTGGGGACATAAAAGTCATCTGCTGCTGCTCCTGATCTCATGGAATCCTGGACCTTCTTGTGCTCCCTATTATATGTGCTCCTCAGGCCACCAATTTTGAACTTCAAATAGGGGATGGTTGCTGTGGGAATAACCGGCTTCACCAATTCCACTGATGCCCCAAGTTAAAATTGTATCTTCGTTTGCACGATCGGCGCTTACGCTACTCCATCCTCCTCTCACAGATCGTATGTATGATGCACGTGTGTTACACTTTATATACACTGCGCATGCGTGAAACTCTGCCCGCCCCTGACCTTTTTCTTGGCTAACATAAGTATAATATTTATTTTAACCACTTGACCACTGGGCACTTAAACCCCCTTAATAACCAGACCAATTTTCAGCTTTTGGTACTCTCACATTTTGCATTACAATTACTCAGTCATGCAACATATCTATCATGCAACTGTATCTATATGACATTTTTGTCCTTTTTTCACACAAATAGAGCTTTCTTTTGGTGGCATTTAATCACCGCTGGGTTCTTTATTTTTTGCGCTATAAAAGAAAAAAGACCGAAAAATCTGTAAAAAAATAAATTTTTCTTCGTTTCTGTTATAAAATTTTGAAAATTAGTAATTTTTCTTCATATATTTTGGCCAAAATTTATACCGCTACATATCTTTGGTAAAAATAACCCAAATTAGTGTATATTATTTGGTCTTTGTGAAAGTTATAGCGTCCACAAGCTATGGTGCCAATATCTGAAAATTGATCACACCTGAAGTACTGACGGCCTATCTCATTTCTTGAGACCCTAACATGCCAGAAAAGTACAAATACCCCCCAAATAACCCCTTTTTGGAAAGAAGACATTCCAAGGTATTTAGAAAGATGCATGGTGAGTTTTTTGAAATTGTCATTTTTTCCCACAATTCTTTGCAAAATCAAGGTTTTTTTTTTTTCTTTGTTTTTTTTCACAAAATTGTCATATTTGCAGGTTATTTCTCACACACAGCATATGCATACCACAAATTACACCCCAAAACACATTCTACTATTACTCCCGAGTACGGCGATACCACATGTGTGAGACTTTTACACAGCGTGGCCACTACAGAGGCCCAACATGCAGGGGAGCACCTTCAGGCGTTCTGGAGCACCCAGGCCAATTCTGACATTTCTCTCCTACATGTAAAAATCATCATTTATTTGCTAGAAAATTACATAGAACCCCAAAACATTATATATGTTTTTTTTTAGCAAAGACCCTAGAGAATACAATAGCGGTCATTGCAACTTTTTATCTCGCACGATATTTGCGCAGCAATTTTTCGAACGCGTTTTTTTGGGAAAAAAAAATGTTTTTTGCTTAAAAAAAAAAAACAGTAAGGTTAGCCCAATGTTTTTGCATAATATGAAAGATGAAGTTACACCGAGTAAATAGATACCTAACATGTCACCTTTCAAAATTGCACACGCTTGTGGAATGGCGCCAAACTCGCTACTTAAAAATCCCCATAGGTAACGCTTTAACATTTTTTACTGGTTACAAATTTTGAGTTACAGAGGAGGTCTAGGGCCAAAATTATTGCTCTCGCTCTACCAATCGCAGCGATACCTCACATGTGTGGTTTGAACACCGTTTTCATATGTGGGCGGGACTTACGTATGCGTTCGCTTCTGCATGCGAGCACACGGACAGGGGCGCTTTAAAAAAGATTTTTTCTTTTTCTATTGTTCATTTTACTTTATTTATTTTAGTTTGACACTTTTTTCCCCCAAAAAATTTTTTTGATCACTTTTATTCCTATTACAAGGAATGTAAACATCCCTTGTAATAGGAATATTGCCTGAGAGGTCCTCTTTACAGTGAAATATGGGGTCAATAAGACCCCACATCTCACCTCCTAGGCTGTGCCTGAAATAAAAAAAAAGAAAAAAAAAGAAAGATCCTGGCTTCGATCGTAGCGGTGAGTCAGTAGAAGCACCGGAGGGCGGCGGGAGGGGGGGACATCCCCTCTCACCTCCCGTAAGAACGATCAAGCAGTGTAACAGCCGCTATGATCATTCTTATGGTGTAGGGAATCGCCGGCTGAAAAAGCTGATATCTGAATGATGCCTGTAGCTGCAGGCATCATTCAGATATCCCGGCACAAAGTCAAGGACGTCGTATGACGGAAGGCGGGAAGTGGTTAAAACGCTTTCTTTTTTTTTAACACAAAGTTGTCCATTTATACAATATTTCTAACACATAGCATGTACATACCAAAAATGATACCCAAAATAGATTCTCCTACTCCTGCTGAGTACGGCGATACCACATGTGTGAGACTTCCACAGCCTGGCCACATACAGAGGCTGAGCATGGCTGGGTATTGCTGAGCATGGCCGAGTATGGCGGAGCATGGCTGGGTATTGCAGAGTATCGCCGAGTATGACTGGGTATGGCAGAGTATGGCTGGGTATCACAGAGTATTGCAGAGTATGGCTGGGTATTGCGGGGTATTGCAGAGTATGGCTGGGTATGGCAGAGTATTGCGGGATATTTTGGGGTATTGCAGGGTATGGCAGAGTATTTTGGGGTATTGCAGAGTATTGCAGGGTATTGCAGGGTATGGCAGAGTATTGCGGGGTATTTCGGGGTATTGCAGAGTATTGTGGGGTATTGCAGGGTATGGCAGAGTATTGTGGGGTATTGCAGAGTATTGCGGGGTATTGCAGGGTATGGCAGAGTATTGCGGGGTATTTTGGGGCATTGCAGGGTATGGCAGAGTATTGCGGGGTATTTCGGGGTATTGCAGGGTATGGCAGAGTATTGCGGGGTATTTCGGGGCATTGCGGGGTATGGCAGAGTATTGCGGGGTATTTCAGGGTATGGCAGAGTATTGCGGGGTATTTCGGGGTATTGCAGGGTATGGCAGAGTATTTCGGGGTATTGCAGGGTATGGCAGAGTATTGCGGGGTATTTCGGGGCATTGCGGGGTATGGCAGAGTATTGTGGGGTATTTTGGGGTAATGCAGGGTATGGCAGAGTATTGCGGGGTATTTCAGGGTATGGCAGAGTATTGCGGGGTATTTTGGGGTATTGCAGGGCATGGCAGAGTATTTCGGGGTATTGCAGGGTATGGCAGAGTATTGCGGGGTATTGCAGGGTATGGCAGAGTATTGCAGGGTATTTCGGGGCATTGCAGGGTATGGCAGAGTATTGCGGGGTATTTTGGGGCATTGCAGGGTATGGCAGAGTATTGCGGGGTATTTTGGGGCATTGCAGGGTATGGCAGAGTATTGCAGGGTATTTTGGGGCATTGCATTGTATGGCAGAGTATTGTGGGGCATTGCAGAGCAGTGAGGGATGGCTGAGCATGGATGGATGGATGGCTGGATGTCTCTGTGCAGCGCTGTGGGCACTACACATGCAGCCCACAATGCTGCAGCCATCCATCCATCCCCCTGTCCGCTCACAGTGTACCGATCGGTACACAGGAGGGGAGGAGAGGAACCGGCGTCATCAGATGACGCCGGTTTGTTTACATGTGATCGCTCCGTCATTTGACGGCGCGATCACATGGTAAACGGCCGCGATCAGCGGCCATTTACCGGGATCCGTGATGCGCCGGGTCCTCTGGACCCGGCGGTCACGGATGCTCTCGAGTGCGCGCCCTAGGGAGCGCGCACAACCGCCCTGTAGCCGTCATTTGGCTATGGGCCGGTTGTTAAGTGGTTAAGGAGTATTTAACGACAAAAGTATAAGGTACACTTATCCAATTCCTCCTCCCCTCTGATGGCCCAGTGAAAAAATTTTATGTTGGGGGGTGTTTTGGACAGGTAACCATCTCCACTTCATTGAGAGCTGAATGCATGCATAATGTGTGTTACTTTGGCTAGCCCCTCCTTACTTACACTATTGGCAGCCCACTGCACAGGTAAGAATTTTCATAATACAAAAATATGAATACACAGTGTACAAATTGAAGCACATTTTTACATTCTGCAATTACCTATCAAGATAATAGTAGAACAAAACTTTAAACAGTACCATTTGAAAGTATTCAGGTAGGCCCTTGCACTACATGCTTTGGTGAATTCATCCATAAATTTGACCACAAAAGAGGTAGGTATAGGTTTGGCAACGTCAGCAGATTGGTATTGGTTGACTTAGCGGTTGGGGGGGAGGGAAGGTTTCAAATGAGTTTGGGTCCCCAAAGAAAAGCCTCTTGCACTCTGCATGAATTTAAGGACAAAACTAACATTTGTACACATTTTAGGGGTTGTTTAGTGTAAAGCACTACAATGGAGCTGACAAAATACATAATTAAGTGACTAGGCTAGGCGTGTATGGGCCCAGGATAGGATGCTGGGGAGGTTAGTGAAGGCAAATATGCATGAAGGACAAAAAAGGAACTTTAAAAACTTCCAACATGCATGAGGACAAAGAGGACATTCACAGCATATTACAATCATGGTAATTAGGGAATGATGAAATAAATCCAATACATTAGCAAACATTAAATACATAGAATTGATGTTAAAGGAGAAAACTTACCTTAATATAGTCCTTCTGCAGGACCTGAATGATGGCAGAACAGGTCTCTGGAATAATGTTCCCCAGAGCCTGGGGGGAGATGCCTTTTGAGAACTTGATTTCCTGCAGACTTCTCCCCATCGCCAAGTACAGCAAGGAGGCGACTAGCCTTTATTACGGAGTGATGGCTTGCTGCATGCAGGTATCCTGATTGGTAATATAGCGGGACAGCAAAGCCAACAGACGGTGAGAAACGGGGTCCGTCATCCAGAGATAATTCCTGAAATCTTTAGTCTCCTGGATCTCCCGCAACAAAGGCATGTGTGAGAATTGGTCACGCTGGAGCAACCAATTCTTGGTCCATGAACTCCTCCTCCCCCTGTTCATGGACTGAGTTTGGGTCAAAGTAAGAACCCCAACACCAAGCCCCTGCATAGCACGAGCTCTATGACAAGTACGTAAACACAACATGGCTTCAAAACGGTCGGCTGGTCAGAACAAACTAACAGAACGCACCGAAAATCAGAAAGGCCTGAGAAGAGCGAGCTGAAAATCAGAAATGAGCGGACAAGAACGCACTGAAAAAACAGATATGAACTGACTGCACGTACTAAAAAACAGATATGAACCCACAAGCACAAACTGAAGAGCAGTAACGATCTGAAAAGCACAAGGCTGAAAAGCGCGAATCGTCTCTCACCAAACTTCTACTAACACAGATTAGCAGAAGGAGCCCAAAGGGTGGCACACTGGCTATTGAACTTCCTTTTTCTAGTCCCGTCGAACCTGTTGCACGTCAGCGCGTTCTTGCTGATCAGAATTTCCGAAAACATTTGTGTGACCGTGTGTACGCAAGACAAGCTTCAGCCAACATCCGTCAGAAATAAATCCACGGTTTGGTTGTCGTCTGTACGCGGCATTACACTTTTTCACAGCCTATCTACACAGAGGGGCCCAAAATCCATTGAACACCTTCAGGCCTTGTAGGGGCAATAATTAGGCATCTAATTTCCTTACTACCTATCACATTTTTGGAGGCCCTGGAGTACAAGGACAGTAAAAACACCCACAAAGTTACCCCATTTTGGAGAGTAAACACAAGTATTTTTAAGAGTCATGGGATTTGAAGACTTTCTTTTTGTCACAAGATTTTGGGAAATGCACAAAGAAAATGTTTTTTTTCACACAAAGTTGTCAATTGAATAAGATATTTCTTATACACAGCATAGGCATACTTCAAATTGCACCCCAAACACATTCTGCTACTCCTCCTGAGTAAGGGGATACCACATGTGTCAAACTTTCTCAAAGCCTAGCCACACAGAGGGGCCCAACATCCAGGAAGCACCTTTTCAGGTCCAAGCCAATTCTGACATTCTTCTCCTACATGCATAAAACATAATTTTTTTGTAAGAACACTATTTAGAATCCCCAAACACTATATTGTTTCTTTTAACCAGAAGCCCTAGAGAATAAAATGGTGGGTGTTGAATATTTTTCGCCGTTTACGTATGCATGCGGGACCAGAACACGTGTTCGCATTTGTCCACAAGCACGGATAGATGAGATGCTTTAAAAAATGTATTATTTATTTTATCCAAAAACATTTTTACACTGTTTGGCCTTTTGCACATGATACTCCTGTTTAAGCATCTACTTTTTCAGCCATAATTTCAGGCGTTTTTTGTGCACATATTTGTGCGTATTTACGCTCATTTTCACTTATATGCATTTGTGCATTTTTTTGGGCGCATGCACTTTTTTTGCGCAAATGTATTTTCAAGTTCTCGTTCTGCACAATATGCAAATGGTCATTTGCGCGCATTTGCGTGTATTTGCGCGCATCTGCGTGCATCAGGTGTAAATTACTGATCACAAATGTACATTTTTGTATTTTTTTTTTTTTTACTGAATGCACTGCGCTTGTGCATATGCACATTACAATTAATGGTATTTTAGCTCAGTAAAAAAAAAAAAAAGCTGTACTGAGCTTTTTCAAGCTGCAGTGTGCAAGAGGCCTTTCTTTATTTTTTTATTAACGTTATTGCTATCACAAGGGATGAACAACATCCCTTGTGACAGCATGGGCCGTGACAGGTACTCTGTATGGAGAGATCTGGGGTCTATTAGATCCCAGACCTCTACTCTGACCTCCAATGCAGCCGATCAGACACAGATCAGTCTGATCATATGCTTTCCTGGACAGGTAAACAAAAAAAACAAAACCGGAAGTGACACAGTGGAAGGAACAACATTAGTTACTCTCACTATGTCCCCAAACCCGGATGCCACTGGTCGATCCTTAATGGGCAGCTTTATTCACACAAGATATTTTGTTATGCATAACTTCTCCACATACCTCCCTCCTAAATCTACTTGCACTTCTTTCCAAGTATGCTGCTTTATTTAGGCTACATGTAAACCCATCTAATGCATTGACTATAACTCTGCAATGACTAAGCACAGGTGTGTGAAACATGTGTTTTTTGAGCTGTCAGTGCATGTCATGTCCTCTTTTTTCATGGACTTATTGCACAGAGCAAATATTCCACCCCACCTTTAATGCTTTAGGGAATTGCTTTCTTCATAGGACCATATGCATATCTTTTAGCTCAGCCAAATCTATGCAGTAAAGATGTCATATTTGCTGAAACTGCTTTACTCATTTTTCATTTTGCCAATTCAGATTTCCCAAAATATCTTACACCTGTTGCAATCTCAAATCTTAAAATTCATTTGGGACCCAACTAGACCTAGGTTTTTATATAACATTCATGTTCAACCTAACATCTGTGGATGCCTGAGTGTACCCAACATAAATTACTGCTACAAAGAGCCTCAGATCATACCCCTGGTTTTCAAATACATTAGACTTTTCATTATGGGCACTAATAGACATTGTAAACACTGACCAATACCACTGGCCTCTCTTAGCTCACTATCCCTGCATCCTAATGCCCTGTACACATGGTCAGATTTTCCGACGAAAAAAGTGTGATCGTGTTGTCGGAAATTCCGATCGTGTGTGGGCTCCATCAGACACAAAGTTTGAGAGCAGGCTATAAAATTTTCTGACAACAAAATCTGATTGGTTAAATTCCGATCATGTGTACACAAATCCGACGCACAAAGTGCCACGCATGCTCAGAATAAATTAATAGACAAAAGCTATTGGCTACTGCCCCGTTTATAGTCCCGACATACGTGTTTTACATCACCGCGTTCAGAACGATTGGATTTTCCGACAACTTTGTGCATCCATGTGTATGCAAGACAAGTTTGAACCAACATCCGTCGGAAAAAATCCATGGATTTTGTTGTTGGAATGTCCGATCGTGTGTACAGGGCATTACTCTATTAGTTTGGATTTGATCAAGTATTCAGTGAAATTAATACCACCTCACCTTCCTTTGCTTCAATTTCTCTTTTTACTTTCTCTTCAATTTCCTTTTGTTTCCCCCTGGAATTGACAATGTATCTTACTTTAGGTGATGGATCTCTTGTGGATTCACCACGGTCTATTCTATGTTGACTGATAGTGGGATTTGCACAGTTGTGCAGATCTGAAAATATCATCAAGTTCCCAGCAGAGAGTAATTTTGCTATATGCAAATAAGACACCTAGTGGAGTCCTTGTTAGAACAACTACTTATCCACAAAGGGGTGGATTTACTAAAGAAAAATAGACTGTGCACTTTGCAAGTGCAGTTGGACTCTTCAAGTGCAGTTGCTCAAGAGCTTAGTAAAGCGTGGTACAACTCTGTTGACTTCCATCATCCAACCAAGTGCAAGCAAAAATGCTGTTTTTTTCTTGCATGTGATTGGATATTCTTTGCAAAGTGGAGCTTCATCTCATTTACTAGCCTCTGAAGCAACTGCACTATACATACTGTATAAGGGTCTATACAATGAATAAATCAGTGTTACTGATCAACATTCACAAGGACCATTGGGAAGCTCTTTTCCACAAGCCAGTAAGTTACATTTCTTGGCGCAATCATGTTCTTATCAAGTACATCTTTGTAGCCACCAAACAAACCATTAAACATGAATAGAAATCTCCATCTTTAAGTTTGAG
Source organism: Lithobates clamitans (assembly GCA_037952925.1). Lineage (NCBI taxonomy): Eukaryota > Metazoa > Chordata > Amphibia > Anura > Ranidae > Lithobates > Lithobates clamitans. The sequence continues at coordinate 10,987,306 of JBBGZY010000314.1, forward strand.
GAGGTCAATTACAGTGAAAATCTGACTGCTATCTTGGAGGATACCGATAATACATTTGTTTCAATCTGGCAGCTCTGGCTTGATTACACCCCTCCCTCTCACGACTTACCCAACTTTAATTCAAAGGTAGCTCCCGGGTAACTCTCTGTGACCCTCCCAAATGGCATCATTGGTCCGCTTTGATCCCTTTATCTTCCTTTCTCCCATTTTTTCTTTTTCCAGGGTAACCCAGGCCTTTACAATAGTGTACACCAGCTCCAGCTCACTTTGGTGCCAAGATGGAGCACTTTTAAAGTAAGAACAATACCTATTGTTTAGCTCTGTTCTTTAGATTTAATAAATACTGCACCATGAGCAATTTTTCTTTTCTGTTCTCTATAAAAAATATGATGGTGTTTGTGAGCATTTGAAGTGAGTTGTAGCTGGTGTACACTATTAATCATTTAAAGACCCAGGTTACCCTGGAATAAGAAAAAAAGTCCATGGAGCTAAAGAAGTCACCTCTTTCTGCTGAGTGCTTAGTGGCACTTGCATTATGTGTGTAATCATGAACTCATGGCGAAGGATCAAACAGCAAGTTTGGACTCTTATATTTGCAGCACTTTTTGATGAGATCAATTGTATAAATCCTTTTTGTATGTTTATACAGAAAAGATGTCTTCCTTTCTTCTTGTTCTCCGTCCTCATTATATATGTGGTTCTAAACACTGGCCCATCAGACAAACCCACGTGCTCATAGATAACATTAAGCTTTTTACTCCACATATACATCTTTCTGCTGTGATCTCTATTGTAATAATATGTCCTAGGTTACATTATATGACAGCATAATTACTGGTTACTGCATGTGAATCTGTTTCTTGCTCATGAATAGCTCCTACGTGAGCATGATTATATTGTAATGTTCAAATACATATCATACTAACTTTGTATGTAAGTTTCTTTTTAACTTTTTTTGACAAATATATTATATATATATATAAATATATATATATATAAATATAAATATATATATATATATATATATATATATATATATATATATATATATATATATATATATATATATAACATTATGGTGACCTGTCCCAAAAAAAAAAGAAAAAAAAAGTGCATTACAGACACCAGTATGAACATTGCCCGCAAAGCTTGTCAACTCAACTTACACCACTCCCTCAACACCCCATTACATACTTTAACCAAAATATCAGGATTCATGTGAAAAAACCACCCGCTTTGTCAAGAGGATAGAAGATACTAAACCCACCATACTTTTAGCACAGAAGGACTGTGTACCTGCTCCTTCAGAGGTAATGAGATGCATATCGTAACCGCTAAAATGAGAGAAAAAGGATAACTTCAAACAATGGTGAAATGTAATCTGTTACCATGAGAGGTGAGGCCATCCACCCCCCCCCAAATCTTATTAAATTTAAGAAGCGCCCCCTTGTTCAAATATGTGGCTTTGTAAAAGGGCAGATTCTTATTCACTGAAGCCTTCCAGGACTCTACGGACAGGGGCGTAGTGCTCTTCCAAGACAAAACTATGCGTTTCCTAGCATGAAAAAATAATAGAGTGGGTAGGGTTGGTATAGCCGTAGTAGGGGCCAGGTCATCTACCAACCCAAGAAGACAGTGTTTTACAGAGTGATTTAAAGGGATAGTGGTCACCTCTTGCACTCACTGCAAAACTGCCCTCTAATAGTTCTGTATACCCGGACAATCCCAGAAGATATGCATGAATTTAGCTCCATTTGCGGAACATCGCCAGCAAGCAGAGGCGACTGAATTAAAAATTCTGGCTATCTTTGCTGGGGTCAGGTATTCCTGATGCAGAAATTTCTCACGGGCTGAGATTAGCCTGGTAAAGGGTGCAACCCAGACATCCTCACAGTCTTCCGTGTCCAGATCAGGAACCACCAACTCCCACTTATGCCCCGTACACACGGTCGGATTTTCCGACGGAAAATGTGTGATAGGACCTTGTTGTCGGAAATTCCAACCGTGTGTGGGTTCCATCACACATTTTCCATTGGATTTTCCGACACACAAAGTTTGAGAGCAGGCTATAAAATTTTCCGACAACAAAATTCCGATCGTGTGTACACAAATCTGACGGACAAAGTGCCACGCATTCTCAGAATAAATAAAGAGATGAAAGCTATTGGCCACTGCCCCGTTTATAGTCCCAAGGTACGTGTTTTACGTCACCGCGTTTAGAATGATTGGATTTTCAGACAACTTTGTGTGACCGTGTGTATGCAAGACAAGTTTGAACCAACATCCGTCTGAAAAAATCCTAGGATTTTGTTGTCGGAATGTCCGAACAAAGTCCGACCGTGTGTACGGGGCATTAGGCTTTTGGAGACAGGACAACCTCATAATGGCCACTGCTGATTAGACATGTGAACACTGACATGTGAACACTGAATTTCGTTTTCGTCAGAAAAATAAATTTATTTAGTTACTCCCGAAATTCGGGCATTAGATTTATACACATTTAATAAGCGATTAGTCTCAGGGAAGAGGAATTAATAAATGTTAGATAAGGGTTTTTGAAGGTCATCATCCCTCAACATGGATTCAATGACAGACTCCAAAAAGGGAACAGTGATATGTTTAAATTGCTTCTGGTATGCATGTCTTAACTGTATATAACGGAAGAAATGGGTGTTTGGCAAGTGGTAGAGAGATTTCAGTTTGTCAAAGGTTTTCATTTGCCCAACTGTGGAGACATCACCAAACTTTTTAATTCCAAATTTGGTCCAGACCACTGGATCTTCAAAAGCAAAACATTGGGGCAGATTGGGATTCCTCCACAGAGGGACAGGAGGAGAAGGCAGAAAGGGGCCTCCGAATTCTTCACTCTGAGCAACTATCCAGGCGCTAAGAACTGACCTCATTGATGTGGTTAAATCATAGGGTGATCTGGGTCCTTGAAAAACCAAATGAGCCTGTGCTTAATAGGAACCCACCACCGCCACCTCTAGAGCAACTGCAGCATCATCATATGGGCCAGTGAGTCACCAACTGTCCTGCCAGAAAATATTTGTAAAAATTTGGCACGGCTAGGCCCCCCTCCTTCCAGGGCTGTTGTAACACTCCAATTTTCATTCTAGCTACCCTCCTTTGCCATAAGAATTCAGACACCAAACCATGAATTGATCTAAAGACTGATTTGGGGATCCGTGCAGGCGAGGTTCTTAATGTATATAGCAATAATGGCAACAGTTTCATTTTAAGTAGGTTCACTCTTCCTATCAAGAAGAGAGGCAAGTTCCACCGGACGCCAATTTTTCGCTTAAAAATTGATATAACAGGCGCCACGTTCAGCCAGAAATAGTCCGAAACTGAGTTAGTTATGGTAAGTCCCAAATACTCGACCCTAGACACCTTCTGAAGAGGTGTGGAGGCAAAGGCAGCTTGGCATACATCCTTGCCCAGGGAGAGAATTGTAGATTTGTGCTAATTTACACGCAGCCCAGAGAAGGTAGAGACATGATCTAAAATGGACAAGGCCTGGGGCAGAGACGTGGTGGGGTCATCTAAAAATAGAACCACATTGTTGGCGTATAGAGCCGTCTTCTCCACTAAATTGCCCACTGTAATACCTTTCACTAGAGAGGAGGCATGCAAGGCCACAGCAATTGGCTCCATCATTAAGGCAAACAGCCCGGGTAAAAGTGGGCAACCCTGCCTAGTCCCACGGCCAACCAGGAAAGACTCTGAAAACCTACCATTCAGTTTGATAGCGGCCATAGGATGATCATATAATAACTTGACACAGTGTAAAAACACCTGACCAAAGCCCATGTGCTGTAAAACTGCCTGCATGTATTGCCAATCGACTGAATCGAATGCCTTTTGTAAATCTAGAAAAACCAACACTCTTTCGTCCGGGCTGTCTGGATGCAGTTCAACATGAGTAAATACTCTATATCAGTGGCCTCATGGGGCATAAAGCCGGTCTGGTCAGGAGAAAATAAATAATGGAGCACTTTAGTAAGTCTGGAAGCTAGAATTTTAGTAAGAGTTTTTAAATCCATATTCAATAGTGCTATGGGCCTATAAGAAGCATATAGAGGATCTTTGTCCGATTTAGCGAGTAGCACTACATTGGCCTCATAGAAGGAAAGGGAAAGGAATTTGTACTAAGACATTTATTATATAAGGTTAGCAGATGCAGCAACAATTGCTCCCCATAGTGCTGGTACTATTCCACAGGAAGCCCATCAGGGCCAGGAGACTTTCCATTGGGAAAGGAGTCAATAGCGGAAGCAACCTCCTCCCCAGTGAAAGGTGCATCTAGCAATAACCTAGCGTCATCAGGTAGGACAGCCAGATTCAACCCCCCAAAAATCCAAACAATGCCATGTTATCATATGGCAGTATGGGTGATTAAAGTGACTTATAAATATCAAAGGTCTGAAGCACTTCCTCTGCCGAGGATCTCAAAACACCACCCCCACCATATACACAGGGCACCACAGTTGGCATGTAGGTGTCAGCAGTCAACATTGCCAACAATTTTCCATTCTTATCCCCAGCATCAAATAGGGTTTCAGCCTGCTTACGAGCCATACATTGTGTTTGGTTGCAATAATGGAGGTTTAACTCCCTTCTCACCTGCTGGAGTGATCGCAAGGAGTAAGAGCAGTCACATGGTCAGCTGCACAAGCGAGTTCCACATCCTGCAACCTCTGAGTGTCACTATTTTGCGACATTCTGGCTGCCTTTATCTCGGAAATATATTCACCCCTAATGACCGCCTTAATAGAATCCCACACCATCTGAGGGGTGGAGGAGTCTATATTGGCTGGCCAAAAGGTGGTGAATTGTGTAGTCATCATTGGTTCCACCGTGGGCCCCACCACCCACCAAGAACAGGCACCCACAGTGGAAGTTAGGCTCAAAGTGACCTGCAGCGGGGTATGGTCTGAGATCCCCTCAGCTAGATATGTAACACCCGATACCCAGAACAGCAGGTTATGGTTAGCAAAGGCCATATCTAGTCTAGAAGAAGAATGAAATACATGAGACAAGTACGAATACTGCCGAATAGCCGGATTTTTACATCTCCATAATTCACTAAGCCAAGCTGCCTCTGCCCAGACTGCAAGATCAGGATTATGTGCCCTGGATGGGCTAGACATGTCCAGTGAATAGTCAAGTACGCTATTAAAATCACCCATAATAAGAATTTTCAGAGGCAAAAGGGAAGCAAGCTTGTCAATTATGGAGTAGAGCACCGCAACCTGAAAAGGTGGCGGCACATATACATTGACCAATGCAAATTTCAAGGAATCTATTTCTAGAACCACAGCTATATATCTCCTGGGAGGATCAGACAATACTTGGCTTACAGTACAATGCAGGCTTTTGTGCAGATTAATAGAGACCCCCCTAGCATATGTGGAAAAGGTGGAGTGGAAGGCACGTTAAATCCAGTTCCTTTTCAAAGATAACATCCTATTTCCCATAAGGTGGGTCTCCTGCAACAACACCACGTATGGATTGTGGGTCTTTATATATTGTAGAACTGTGAATCTTTTAAACTTTGCATTTAATCCCCTGACATTCCAGGAGATAATGCATAATTTATTGGTCATATTGCAATGCAGTGGTAGTTCAGGATGACAAAGGAGTGAGGCATATCGAGGAAGTCATCTGATCCAGTGACAGCAGCACAGACAATGAAGACTGAGACTTAAGCCCCACCAAGTGGCGTAGGAAAAAATTGCACTTTGAAACAAAAAAAGGGGAAAAAGAAAAATTTCAGAAACAGACCCTTGAAGAAAAAACATTGCTGCTTCCTGACCAAACAGTAACCAGTCAACAGAGTCAGAAAAGCTTTATCGCCCAAAACTTGAAATAATCAGAGCTATTGCTCAAAACAGGCTTTTTTTTCAACAACAGTGCAGGTGTCCCCAGAGTAAGGAGGTGGTCAATAGGGATGATGCATCAGGAGTAGAGCTCACCAAACCTGAGGAAACTGCACCGGCATCCATTTTGTGGGAATGCAGCATGCCTGGGTTGAAGGAAGGGACTCCAGCCAGTCCATTGCCACGACAGGTGTTTCAAAGTATTGAGTGGACCCATTATGTTGGACTCTGATCTTGCCGGGATACAACATACTGTACTTGAGGCCCTTTTTCTGCAGCTTCTTTCTCACCTCCACAAAGAATCTCCTGTGCTTCTGTAGTTCTGGTGAAAAATCAGGGAAGAAGTGCAGCACTTGTCATACCAGATAGTTTGTTGTCTCCGCAACTCAGCCGGGATGAGATCTCTGTCCCGAAAATTAAGGAAATGAACAAGGAATGCGAGCAGGCGCACCGGGGATTCTAGCACCAGTTGGGACTCTATGCACCCTTTCAACTTTATAGACAGGCGAGACCCTCTGCAGGTTTAATACTTACTTGAAGAGAGATTCTGCAAAGGTGGCAGGATTATCTCCTTCTGCGCCCTCCGGCAACCCCACTACATGCACATTATTTCTCCGCAGCCTATTTTCTGCATCGTCAGATCGCGTCATCAGGATCTTCACTTGGCGCTGCAAATCTGTGAAGGTTCTATTATGGGTAGCAGCAGTATCCTCCACATCAGATATGTGGGTCTCAGCACTGCCCAGACGACATTCTGTTTCTTCCCGGCTGAATTTCTCCCTCACATGGGCAATACAAGAGGAGATTCCCAGGCAGAATGCAGCAGTTTGCTGAGCAGGATGGTGGTAGATAACTCCCTATGGACAGGATAATGCTGCAGGATGTCAGGAGCCTTTGTGAGACTCGTCTTCCGGGTTTCACATCCTGGCCACGCTCCTTGTACATTCATACATTTGAACATAAAATTTTACATAACAATCTTGGACATACATACAATGGACATTTTACTAATTTATGATGCTGATTTGAGTATATGCTGTACAAAATAAAACCATAGAAAAAAGGATGTCTTTCCTTTTTTAAAAGCTTTCAGAAAATTCTTATTGAGCTTTTTATTTTTCTTTGCTTTTTTTTGCGTTTTTTTTTCTGCTGATGAAAATGCCTATCAGATTAATGCTGAATTCTAAAGTTATCTGAGTTGCCTGATATGTAGTTTTTTCATGAAACTGGCATAATCCTTTTCAATGTCTGTCAGTCTCTTTCACTCCACTTAGCTTTTCAGCTATAATTCTTCCTATCCGCTACTGTCTTCTTTTTTTGTGAATGCTGTCATAACTGAAGACAAGGTTCTTCCAGTACAATAAAACAAAATAACAGTCATCATAGGAGTCTGCCCTGCTAGACTCACATCCTTTATATAACCTTTTCAGAATACAGACATGTCAGCCAGGTTCTTGTTTATGGTAACTGTATACTTCACACGATAAATATACATATTTTGTCTCTGAAAGTATAAAATGCTGTTACTATACAGTTGTTTTCTGTGCAATATTTTATCTGATATGAAGCTTTTATTGATTTATACATAAAATGTTGGCAGTCCAGTATATTTTTTTATTTACAGTTTTGTGTAACTTGATAAAAATTTCCTGTAACTATTATTAAATCAAAAAGTTAGGCTTCCACTATACCAAATGTGTACTTTTGCTTACAGGTACATATTTTAAAGCTAAACTCCAGACAAATATTAAAAAATAATCCAGCTACTGTATGTAATTATTTAAAATAAGTAAATGTATTTTAATATTTGAGATATAGACCCTGTGGATACAATATGCCAATAGGTCATTGTGCATGGAGAGCTACACCTTATAGCAGTCTTGCTTTTGGGTATTAATGGTGCTCACTCCTCCCCTTCCCCCATTTCTCTTTCCCACCTTCTTACTGTGGACATCCTTTCATTCCTCTTTCCTTATTTCTTATTTCCTTGCTGGAGATTATGTTGTTTATTCAGACTTGACATCTGAGGCAAAAAAAAAGTGAAAAAGCAGCCAATACGACATTGTAAATAAAATGGTCAAAAAAAGGAGGGGGAGTGCAGCACTATAAACAAATAAATACCAAGAATGTAATTGTCGACAATGATGTCACAATAAAAGAAGTGAAATAATATGTGAACAGTGACATAAATATACAGTAAATAAAGTGACATATAACCAGTATAAAGATCAATAAAAATAAATGTCCATATGTGATGAAAAGGGACCACATATAATGGTGAATCCCTGTGGTGAGTGATCCAAAACGAGCATGTGACAATCATTAAAATCTTGAGCAGACATCTAAGTGAATGGTGAATAACCATGAAAAGACCACCACCGAAAGTACTAGCTCTTACCAGAAAGATTGGACTTGTACAGGTGTACACCTGACAAGCCAATCAAGCTTGGAAGGTAACCAATGAGGCACCAATTCAACGTATGGAATACAGTGTCTGGATGGACATTCCGTTGAATTCAGCAGAGTAGACATAGCTTACATACAGATGCAAATCAGCCAAACCATAGATAAAGGAAAGAGATAGTGCACATAGCGTAATACTGTATAGGATATTTATTTCAGATAAAATCATAGGTATTACACTTACATTTGCCAATAGGAATACAAGCACTTGAAAAAGAGACAATAACTGTGGACCAGCAAGAAATCCTGATGTGTTTCGCCTAAACAGGCATCATCTGGGGTGCTGGTCACCCACAATCCCTGTCTATATTTAGATGAATAAGCCCCCAAATGAGCAACAGCTCTGGTGTTCAATTACAGCTAATATGCACTTACTTCCTGTTTCAGACAAGATGGCGTCACCGCTTGAGTGTCAAGCCTCACTTTGGAAACAAGGAAGTAAAACCAGACTATTGTTTAGATCACTTGCAGGTATGAGGCAAGATGGTGCAGCTGCCTGTGTTCCAAGCCTCATTTGATACACCAAAACAGGAAATGATCTAGTATAATAGCAGACTATGCTGAGAAAAGGTATAGGGAGGTAAAAGACATTACTGGGGGCTTAAATAAAGTAAAAATATAAAATAAACATTAATATTATGTTAGATGTAATTAATGAATAAAAATGAAAAGCATATTTATTGATTAGATATGGTAAAAAAAAGAAAAAACTTTTCCCGAATAAAATAAAAACAGTGACAGCCATCTGGTAAGAGGGCCGAATGATATCTCCAGCATAAATAAGGAGATAGTAAATAAAATGTGAAAAAAAAAAATATAAGAAATGTTTTATAAAAATATAAAAATATAAAAAATGTTCTAAATAGTCAGAGCTGGTACTCACATTGGTTGCCAATATAGTTGAACATAATAAACGCATACAGTGGCATGTAAATGCAAAAGTACAAAATGCACATAAGATACAATGTATCATAAAAAATAAAAAACATTTAATGGATGTATTTTAGGGAAAAAGTAAAAAATAAAATAAAAATTGAATTTTTAAAAATGAGAGAGACATTAATAAGCAACTAGGCAATATGGTCTGTATAGAAATGAGTTAACCTTGGTTAATAAAAGCATTAATATCCCACTCTATATTGAGACCGAAGGGGGGAGTAAGTCTGAAGCTTATATATCCAGTAGCTTTCCATTAAGATTCTTCCCACCCACCTGGCCGCCCAGTCATAAGTGACATTGATTCTGTTACTTCTCGAATTGGTCACTATGTCGATTTCTACCTCCAGCCTATGGTCAAAAGCACTCCTTCATATTTGAAGGACGCTACTGACACTCTTATGCCCCGTACACACGGTCGGATTTTCCGATGGAAAATGTCCGATCGGAGCGTGTTGTCGGACATTCCGACCGTGTGTGGGCTCCATCAGACATTTTCCATCGGATTTTCCGACACAAAAAGTTTGAGAGCAGGCTATAAAATTTTCTGACAACAAAATCCGTTCGCATCAATTCCGACCGTGTGTGGCCAGTTCCGACGCACAAAGTGCCACGCATGCTCAGAAGAAATTCTGAGACGGAACAGCTCGGTCTGGTAAAATTAGCGTTCGGAATGGATATAGCACTTTCGTCATGGTGCAATGTAAAAAATGGTTTAATACAGCGCACTCTCTTCTTCTTTATAATGTGAGAAGAATGAAGTAGTTTTGCTGCTGATATTCACACAGACTTCTCACAAACTTCTTTCTTTATTATTTTTTGGGGATTCCCTCAATATATTTTGATTTGTCACATCTGACAAAATTATTTTTGGGTTGTTTTCTTTTTTGTTTTGTTTTTTTAAAGGCTGTTTTTCGTTTTTTTTTAGGTTTGTATTTTTTCAAGGCTGATCTTTGTTTTATTTTTTGGTTAGTTTTACTCCCTAATATTTTTGTGTGTGTTTTGTGTGTCAAGTTACCACAACACCATTGATATCTTATATTATTTAATCTCAAGAAGATTGCTTGGTGTTGGTGTCCCTTGTTAATTTGACATTGTATTTTTGAAATGTACCTGCCTCCTCACAAACTGTCCTTTTTGAAGGAAAACACACAAAGGCGAGTATAATTGAAACAAAAAATACTTTATTAAGGGCTCAGAACCAAACAAAGAGGGAGGCAACGCTGGAGAAACAGCTGAAATTAGCGAAGCCTTGGACCCCCAGGGCAGACATCAATTCTTTACCAGCAAAATTGGTGGCCTGAGGAGTCCATATATAAGGGAATGCAGTCTGGTCCAGAAGTCCCAGAGATCCGGAAAGCAGCAGGTGACATCTGTGTCCCCAGGCTGTGGTACTACAAGAGGCTGCATCTTTTGCCAGACCAGACTGGACCCAGGGTCATCACTTTCTGGTCTTCTTTCCACGCTTCCTTCCTGGCTGTGACTCTGGTGTTGGAGATGTGGCAGGAGGAGGAGTAGGACCTGGAGGAGGAGGAGGAGGAGGAGTATTAGGACCTGGAGGAGGAGGAGTAGTAGGACCTGGAGGAGGAGGAGGACCATGTGTGAGGTCACAAATGTGGGTAGCAGATGTTATTTGGCCCCTCAACCCCTTATTGAGAGCTTCCAAAATTAAGGACTCACACAGGAGTCATTGGCCCTCCTCCATCTGCAGCATTTTGCAGGCAGTTATGCAAGCAAAGTCCTCCTCCACAGTGTGGGGGGTTCTCAGGGCCTCTGTAGCCTTCCAAAAGAGGCCTATGGCAGCCTCCTCCAGGGTACTCCTCTTCCTGCCACTTTTTCTTTGCAGGTGGAGGGGAGGGACCTGCATATCAGGCAGCCTGCTTGGCCCGGCCACCTCCTGGCTGAGACTTCCCTGTGTATGAAAATAGGACATGGTTTTAGTTTTTGCATCATCAATCACAATCATAAATTAGTACTCCAAACTAACATCTAGTTAACATCATTGATTGGACAAGCAGAAATATTTAGAGAAATGCTATACCTGGCTGAAGGTGGGCTCCTCCACATGTTGCTGCCTGGAAAGCCCAGGTTGGGCGTCAGAAGCCTCAGCTGGGGGGGAAGGAAGCGTGGAAGGAGGAGTGGAGAGTGCTGGCCTGGGTTCAGTCTGACCTGCCAGAAAATGCAGCCTGTCATAGTACCACAGCCTGGGGACATAAATGTCATCTGCAGCTCCGGATCTCTGGGAATCCTGGACCTTCTTGTGCTCCCTTAGATAAGTGCTCCTCAGGCCACCAATTAGGATCTTCAAATAGGTGATGTCTGCCGTGGGGATCACCATCTTCACAAATTCCAGCAATTGATCCAGTGCTGCCTTCCTCTTTGTTTGGTTCTTATATTCAGGGTGGTTTGTCTCCCACAGACAGGGCAGCTCCCTGAACATATCAATGAAGATTGCCATAGAGTCGTTATCTTTCAAGATATCCATTTTCACTGCAAGACACAACACAAGACAAACCCTAACATGTGCTAGCTGCCCGTGATGGCAGCTAGCACATGTTGACATTCGTAAATTGGTGTGCATCTTCAAAATTTGGCTTTTCCTGGGGTGACTTCACACCATCTGAACGCAATATCAAACACAGTTCCTAAATACTCATGTCTGATATTGCCTTCAAGTTCTACGAAATGTGAACTTTGTAAGTTCAAGATTTGTGTCTTTCTTGTTGGTTTGAAACATGCCTGTTTTGTCTTAAATGGACATTTCAACTTTTTCTAATGCCACCCCAAAAATTGTTATACAACAAATATGTTGGTTTGTTTTAAAAAACCTTGTCAAAATGCACATGTGATTGTGCAGGTATTAAAAAGTTTGTTAATCAAGAATGTGTGGATTATTGTCTCAACGCTCCAACACTTATGTTGTGCTCTAATTGCTGCTTTCTGTGACAATGGGGGTTATTTCCTAAAAGGGCAAATACACTTTGCACTACAAGTGCAGTTTCAAGTGCATTTGTAGTGCAAAGTGTCTTTGCCTTTAGTAAATAACACCCAACAGTGCTTTGTATAAGGTTACACAATCACGCCATTTTCAGGACTCACCACATTTCTGTCAGGGTCAGCTAAAACAAACACAAGCAGTAAATGTCACCAAAGATTTGCTTAATTATTTTTTTTATTTGATAAAGGTTTCACACATTGTTTGGCATATTGATAGCCCCCTTACCCACAAAGAATTCAAGGTATCTTAGCCGGACATCGCGGGCACTCAGGGAGGGCAAGCCAGGACGGCCACTTCCAAGCGCCGTCAGGGTTGGTTCATTTTGAATTCCGGCTTCAGGCCCAACTGAGCCAGCATAGTTGGCAGAATGTTGCCGTGAAAAGTTGTGTAGAACACAGCACGCCAGGATAATATGATTCAGTTTGTACTCCACCATATGTATGGGTGTAAGAAATAGCCGGAACCGGCTGGCCATGATCCCAAACGTGTTCTCCACCACTCTTCTGGCTCTGGCCAGCCGGTAATTAAAAACCCTCTGGTCCGGGGTGAGGGTCCTCATCGGGAATGGCCGCATAAGATGGTCCCCCAGCGCAAATGCTTCATCCGCAACGAAGACGAATGGGAGTCCTTCCACATTGTCTTCTGGAGGTGGCAAGTCCAAGCTGCCATTCTGGAGATGCCTGTAGAACTCCGTCTGGGCGATGACTCCACCATCGGACATCCAGCCATTCTTCCCCACGTCCACATACAGGAACTCATAAGTAGCCGACACCACCGCCAACATCACAATACTATTAAACCCCTTATAAATATAATAGTACGACCCTGAGTTGGGTGGTGGGATGATGTGGACGTGTTTCCCATCAATTGCCCCTCCCCAGTTAGGAAAGTCCCACCGCTGGGCAAAGTGGGAGGCCACAGTCTGCCATTCTTGTGCCGTGGAACGAAACTGTTGAGGAAAACAAAAAATAGTCTTTTTGCAAATTAAAACATGGAAAGCAGATTAGACACAAACATTCTTGGCCAACATCAAGATAACATTTATTAATGGGAATTTTTAAACACCAAAGTATAAGGTACACCTATCATATCCCCCCCCCCCCCTCTCCTGGGCCATTTCTAACATTATAGGGGGGGAGCTCTTGGACAGGTAACCCTTTCCACTTCATTGAGAGATGAATGCCTAAATAATGTGTATTACTTTGAACAGCCCCTCCTTAGTTACACTATTGGCAGCCCACTGGACAGGTAAGAAGTGTCATAATACAAAGATATAAATACACACTGTACACATTTGAGCACATTTGGACATTCTGCTATTACCTATCAAGATAATAATAGTATACAAAAACTTGAAACAGTACCATTTGAAAGTATACAGGCAGGCCCTTGCACTACATGCTTTGGGGAATTCATCCATAAATCTGACCACAAAAGAGATGGGTATAGTGTGTATGGGTTTGGCAAAGTCAGCAGATGATTGAGGATAGATAGAGAATTGGTATCAGCTGACTTAGCAGTTGGGGGATGGAGGGTTCCAAATGATTTGGGGACCCCTAAAAAGCCTCTGGCACTCTGCTTGAATATAAATTACAAATCACATTTAAAAACATTTTAGGGGTGTTTGGGGTAAAGCACTACTATGGAGCTGATAAAATACATTGTTAAGTGACTACATGAGGTGAATATAAGGGCAGGAGAGCATGCTGGGGAGGTAAGTGAAGGCAAATATGTATAAAGGACAAAAAAAATAATTACATAAAAATCCAGCATGAATGAGGACAAAAGGGACATTCACAGCATATTACAATCATGGTAATTAGGGAACGAGGAAAGAAATACAATATATTAACAAACATTAAATACAATAAAATGTGATGTTAAAGGATAAAAATCTTACCTTAATATAGTCCTTCTGCAGGACCTGGATGATGGCAGAACAGGTCTCTGGGATAATGATCCCCAGAGCCTGGGGGAGATGCCTGTCGAGAATTTCAAGTCCTGCAGACTTCTCCCCGTTGCCAAGTACTACAGGGTGGCGACGAGCCTCTGCTCCGGAGTGATGGCTTGCCTCATGCAGGTATCCTGCCTGCTGATATAGGGGGTCAGCGAAGCCAACAAACGGTGAAATACGGGGTCCGCCATCCGGAGAAAGTTCCTGAAATCATCAGGATTATTCTCACGGAACTCACGGAGCAAAGGCATATGACAGAACTGGTCACGCTGAAGCAACCAATTCTTGGTCCATGAACTCCTCCCTACCCTGTTCATGGACTGGACTTGTGTCAAGGTCAGGACCCCAACACCAAGGCCCCACACAGCACAAACTCTACGAGGAGTACGTATACGCAACATGTCTAGAAAACGGTCGGCTGCTCAGAACGAAGTAACAGAACGCACTGAAGAATAGCAAGGCCTGTGAAGAGCGACCTGAAAAACAGTAACGAACGAACAAGAACACAATGACTAATAAAAGTCACGCGGAGCTTGCTTGCACGCACTGAAGAGCAGATACAAACCCACAAGCACAAACTGTACAGCAGAAAACGATCTGAAAACCACGAGTCTGAAAAAGCACGAATCGTCTCTCAACAAACTTTTACTAACACGAGATTAGCAAAAGGAGCCCAAAGGGTGCCGCGCTTGGTTCTGAACTGGCCTTTTCTAGTCTCGTCGTACGTGGTTTACGTCACCGCATTCTTGGCGATCGGAAATTCCGACAACTGTGTGCGACCGTGTGTACGCAAAACAAGTTTGAGCCAACATCCGTCGGAAAAAATCCTAGGATTTTGTTGTCGGACTCTCCGATCAATGTCCGACCGTGTGTACGGGGCATTAGACTTTTGGAGAATGTTGTGGTACAGGACAATCTCATAATGGCCACTGCTGATTAGACATGTGAACACTGACATGTGAACACTGAATTTCGTTTTCGTCAGAAAAATAAATTTATTTAGTTACTCCCGAAATTCGTTTTTATTTATTTCGTTTTTCGTTAAAAATTGCATTCGTCCGAAAATCCAAATTAAGGTTGAATCTGTCATTGAAAGCTTATGGTGTCTGTCGAATGTTCAAAGATTCGACGGAGCAGCTAAACTGTACGACGCCGTATAGTTTACTTGCTCCGTCGAATCTTCTCAGAACTTTCAACAGACACCATAAGCCAAAGTACGTGTGTACTTAGTTCTAGCTATTTTACTGCTCCTCCTCTTTGGTTACAATCAGCCAATAACATTCATCATCATCATTATTTTTATTTATCTTTTCTCCCCTACGTCGAATCTTTTCTCCCCTACACTGAATCTTTTCTCCCCTATGTTGAATCTTTCTCCCCTACGTCGATTTTTTTCTCTTTATGTCGAATCTTTTCTCTCTATGTAGAATAATCTTGGACTAATAGAGTTAAGGTTAGGCACATTCGACCACAGGTTTGATGACACAGATTGTTATTGTCATCATCATGTCGAATCTCCTATCTATATCGCACTGTTGTAGCAACGAAAACGAAAATAAAGCATTTGTTTATGTCGGATCTTTCATTTTTCGGATTCTGCTCTTTCGTTATTGTTTGATAAAACGATAACGAAAATACCTGAAATTCGGACAAAAATGCATTCGGACGAAAACGAATGCACATGTCTACTGCTGATGTGGCGTCCCTGTACACCTGTATTCCCCATGATAGAGGTATAGAGGCTGTTACACATTTCTTCCAATGCGAGGATTCTCTCACTGACCTACAGAAGGAGTTACATAGTTACATAGTAGGTGAGGTTGAAAAAAGACACAAGTCCATCAAGTCCAACCTATGTGTGTGATTATGTGTCAGTATTACATTGTATATCCCTGTATGTTGCAGTCATTCAGGTGATTATCTAATAGTTTCTTGAAGCTATCAATGCTCCCCGCTGAGACCACCGCCTGTGGAAGGGAATTCCACATCCTTGCCGCTCTTACAGTAAAGAACCCTCTACGTAGTTTAAGGTTAAACCTCTTTTCTTCTAATTGTAATGAGTGGCCACGAGTCTTATTAAACTCTCTTCTGCGAAAAAGTTTTATTCCTATTGTGGGGTCACCAGTACAGTATTTGTAAATTGAAATCATATCCCCTCTCAAGGGTCTCTTCTCCAGAGAGAATAAGTTCAGTGCTTGCAGCTTTTCCTCATAACTAAGATCCTCCAGACCCTTTATTAGCTTTGTTGCCCTTCTTTGTACTCGCTCCATTTCCAGTACATCCTTCCTGAGGACTGGTGCCCAGAACTGGACAGCATACTCCAGGTGCGGCCGGACTAGAGTCTTGTAGAGTGGGAGAATTATCGTTTTATCTCTTGTGTTGATCCCCTTTTAATGCATGCCAATATGTTTTATTAGCAGCAGCTTGGCATTGCATGCCATTGCTGAGCCTATCATCTACTAGGACCCCCAGGTCCTTTTCCATCTTAGATTCCCCCAGAGATTCTCCCCCCAGTGTATAGATTGCATTCATATTTTTGCCACCCAAATGCATTATTTTACATTTTGCTACATTGAACCTCATTTGCCATGTAGTCGCCCACCCCATTAATTTGTTCAGGTCTTTTTGCAAGGTCTCCACATCCTGCGGAGAAGTTATTGCCCTGCTTAGCTTAGTATTGTCTGCAAATACAGAGATTGAACTGTTTATCCCATCCTCCAGGTCGTTTATAAACAAATTAAATAGGATTGGTCCCAGCACAGAACCCTGGGGAACCCCACTACCCACCCCTGACCATTCTGAGTACTCCCCATTTATCACCACCCTCTGAACTCGCCCTTGTAGCCAGTTTTCAATCCATGTACTCACCCTATGGTCCATGCCAACAGACCTTATTTTGTACAGTAAACGTTTATGGGGAACTGTGTCAAATGCTTTTGCAAAATCCAGATACACCACGTCTACGAGCCTTCCTTTATGTCATGAGAGGGTTTACCCGTTGGTGGCGCTTTCGGTCTCTTGGATCGCAGTACCAGTGTCCATCAGCAGGTGTCTTCCAACACCTAGGACCTGCAGTAAAAGGTCTTTCCTGCTGGTGGCACTGTTGCATCCTTGGGCCGTAGTACCGGTGTCAACCAGCGGGTGCACTCTGGCAGTGTGGAGCAAACAGCTCACACTGCGCTCAGCTGTGACATGAGGTCAATTACCACAGCCTTATAAATACCCGACAAGCCCTCATAGGCTTGCCTTGGTATCTCTCTCCCTGCATTCTGACCTTGCTGCCTGTTATTTTGACCTTGAGCCTGCATCTGCCTTGTCCTGACCTGATCTGATCCAATCCCTATCCTGAGGCCTTCCTAGTCCTGTCCCTTCTGTTCCTGGTTACCTTGGATCCCTGCCCTGAACCCCATCCATCCATTCATCCTCTCCTTGTCCTGTTCAGTTTCCCGTCCTTACCCATCTGCTGACTTCCCTGTGTATGACCTTGGCTTGGCTTGTTTACGATTACGGTATCTCCATTTACTTATATATATTGTTGTTTGTAGTGGGTTGTTGTGTGGGTTTTGCACTGTTTATATTCCTTTTACTTATCACTTGTTAATAAACACCATTTCACTTACATGTGTTTCTGGTCTCCTCTGTGCAGTCCACACAGTCTGGTCTACTAGTCTCCTGACACTTTATCTCCTCATAGAAGGTTAATAGATTGGTTTGGCAAGAACGATTCTTCATGAATCCATGCTGATTACTGCTAATGATATCGTTCTTATTACTAAAATCTTGTATATAGTCCCTTATCATCCCCTCCAAGAGTTTACATACTATTGATGTTAGGCTAACTGGTCTGTAATTCCCAGGGATGTATTTTGGGCCCTTTTTAAATATTGGTGCTACATTGGCTTTTCTCCAATCAGCTGGTACAATTCCGGTCAGTAGACTGTAAAAATTAGGAACAACGGTCTGGCAATCACCTGACTGAGTTCCCTAAGTACCCTCGGATGCAAGCCATCTGGTCCTGGTGATTTATTAATGTTAAGTTTCTCAAGTCTAATTTTAATTCTGTCCTCTGTTAACCATGGAGGTGCTTCCTGTGTTGTGTCATGAGGATAAACATTGCAGTTTTGGTTACTGAAGCCCCCCGATTCACTCGTGAAGACTGAGGGGAAGAATAAATTCAATACCTTCGCCATCTCCCCATCCTTTGTAACCAGATGTCCTTCCTCATTCTTTATGGGGCCAATATGGTCTGTCCTCCCTTTTTTACTGTTTACATATTTAAAGAATTTCTTGGGATTTTTTTTGCTCTCCTCCACTATGTGTCTTTTATGTTCTATCTTAGCCGTCCTAATTGCACCCTTACATTTCTTCTTGCATTCTTTATAAAGTCTGAATGCTGAGGATGATCCCTCAACCATGTATTTTTTGAAGGCCTTCTCCTTTGCTTTTATATGCATTTTTACATTGGAGTTAAGCCATCCAGGATTTGTGTTCGCTCTTTTAAATTTATTACCCAATGGGATACATTGGCTAATGCCCTTATTTAATATGCTCTTAAAGCAAACCCATCTCTCCTCCGTATTCTTTGTTCCTAATATTTTATCCCAATTTATGCCTTTTAGCAAGGTTTGTAGTTTAGGGAAGTTGGCTCTTTTGAAATTCAGTGTCTTTGTGTTCCCTTTATGTGTCCTATTTGTGTGATTTATACTGAAACTAATCGACCTGTGATCGCTGTTACCTAAATTGCCCCGTATTTCCACATCCGTGATCAGGTCTGTATTGTTGGTAATCAGTAGATCAAGTAATGTTTTATTTCTAGTTGGTGCGTCTACCATCTGACCCATAAAATTGTCCTGCAAGACATTAAGGAACTGGCGAGCCTTAAATGAATGCGCGGTTCCCTCCGCCAAGTCTATGTCTGGATAATTAAAATCCCCCATTATGATAACACTTCCCATCCTTGCTGCTAATCCAATTTGTGATAGGAGATCCGTCTCCACTTCCTCCCTCAGGTTAGGAGGCCTATAGCATACTCCCAGTATTATTTTCCCCGTAGCTTCATCCCTTTGGAGCTCTATCCATAAGGATTCCACCTCCTCTCTAGCTCCCTCAGTGATGTCATCTCTCACATTCGCTTGTACATTATTCTTGATATATAGGCATACCCCTCCCCCTTTTTTACCCTCTCTATCCTTGCGGTATAGGGTATACCCTTAAATGTTTGCCAGCCAATCATGAGAGCTGTTGAACCAGGTCTCTGAAATTCCCACAAAATCCAAATCCTCCTTGTACAACAGTATCTCTAGTTCACCCATCTTGTCCGCCATGCTCTTGGCATTGGTGAACATGCCACATAGTTTAGACCGGTCGCATATTGTCCTCGTATTGGGTGTTTCGAGATTGCAACTAGGACTTGCTACTATACTCACCTTGTGTTTTTGTGCTTTGGTTAACCTACCACTAATGCCCCCAATACTACCCTCTGGAATATCTTCCGTGCTGGCTATCTCTGTCTCTGGACCCTCCCCCCCATCGCCTAGTTTAAAAACCCCTCTAACTTTTTGGCCATCTTCATTCCCAGCAGATCTGCACCCTTCTCATTTAGGTGGAGTCCGCCCCTTCTATAGTACCGGTTACCGACTGAGAAGTCGGCCCAGTCCTCCAGGAACCCAAAGTTTATAGTAGAATTATTAGAATTCACTACCACGCACAATTACTTCTGGTTCGACCAGAAGTTTTTTCTGCAACAAAAAGGCATCACGATGGGGGCTAACTTTGCCCCCAGCCTCGCTAATCTTTTCATGGCCAAATGGGAGGAGGATGTCGTTTATTCTGAACACAGACCTTCTCTTTGTGTTATATATATTTGGCAATACCCTTTGGTGAGATCGAGAGTTGTCATGTATCGGGCACTAGTACGATAGGACTGGACCAGTCACTCTGGGACTCCTCTATCACACCCAATTCCAGTATCCTTTGAACCTCCCCACGTATTGCCTCCCATCGGGCCTCTGGTATTCTATAAGGTTTTAGTTTTATTCTTTCTCCAGGCGGGGTGATAATGTCATGCTCTATGCCAGATGTTTCTCCCAGCAGCTCAGAGAAAATCTCTTTGTTGCGAAGTACAAACTCTTTAACCTCCTGTTGTTGGGGTTTCAATAAGGTGACTGCGATTCCAACCTCAGGAACTAAGCAATCAGACTGGGCTGGTGGCAAAGTCTCTGTGACTAGGCATTCCCTATCCCTCTAGGCTTTCAGTAGATTGACGTGATATATCTGTTCCGGCTTTCGCCTTCCTGGCTGTCTGACCCTGTAGTTCACCTCACTCACTTTTTCAGTTATGTGGTATGGACCTTGCCATTTGGCCATGAATTTGCTTTTAATCGTAGGGACCAGCACCAATACCCTATCCCCCGGGGAAAAAGTACGGGTCTTGGCCCCACGGTTGTATACTCTCTGCTGTGCTAACTCTGCTTGGGCCAAATGTTCCTTTGCATTACCTGTGCAATTCTATCTTGCATCAGGGCGACATGCTTAATCACACTCCTGTGGGGAGAACTCTCATTTTCCAAAGTTTCCTTGGTGATATCCAGCAGCCCTCTTGGGTGTCTCCCATAGAGTAACTCGAAGGGTGAGAAACCCGTAAAGGATTGGGGTACCTCCCTAATGGCAAACATCAAATAGGGTATTAGACAGTCCCAATTCTTTCTATCTCTATCCACCACCTTCTTTAACATTTGTTTTAGGGTTTTGTTGAATCTTTCAACCAATCCATCTGTTTGGGGGTGATACACAGACGTACGCAATTGTGTCACTTTGAACAACTTGCATAGTTCTTTCATAACCCGGTACATAAAGGGTGTACCTTAGTATGTAAGCAGTTCTTTACAAATACCCACGTGGCTAAAAACAAGAGATAGCTTTTTGGCTATGGTTTTGGCCGAGGTATTTAGTCCAATATAACCAAAATGTACTGTTGTCCCCTAGCGGACTTCATTATCGGACCTACCAAATCCATTGCGATCCTCTCAAAGGGGACCTCAATGATAGGAAGAGGTACCAGCAGATTACGGAAATGTGGCATAGGTGCCAACTTCTGACACACAGGGTGGGAGGAACAATCAATAATTTTCAGTTTCCTTCATGACTCCAGGCCAAAAGAATCTCTGAAATACTCTCTCTCTGGTTTTCTCTGTTCCCAGATGACCTCCAAGAATGTGCCCATGGGCCAAGTCTAACACCAACTTCCTGTAAGGTTTGGGCACCACAAGTTGCTCAATGGTTTCTTCTGCCCATTGAGCCACAGGTCCCTTTCCAGAATGAAGTACGGTTAAGTGCAAGTCTTATCTGGGTTCACTAACTCACCATCTATTTTCACCACATTTTCCCATGCCTTTATTAGCTTGAGGTCTTTTAACTGTTCTGTGGCAAAATTTTCCCTGTGAACCTGGAGATCTGAAAACTCCACAAACAGCATGTTTTTTCGTCTGAGGATGTTGGCTCCTCCCCAGTTTCCCCAGGAAATACCGACAAGGGAAATTCTGGAGAGTCCTCACCACTCTCAGAGAAGTTCTGGTCATCACCTTCCTGGTCTATAGGGTCACCAGTGGGGGGCTCAGGACAATCCCAGAGTTCCCAGAACTTTGTAAAATCCTTTCCCACAATGGCATCATGTGGTAAGTGAGGTACTAACCCCACCTGATGAGAGAGGTCACCTTTTGGGGTCTCAAAAAACACTATAATCACAGGATACTCTCGGGTGTCCCCATGCACACAAATAACAGCCACCTTGTTATTCCCCGAGACCACTGTAGTAACTAATTCAGCTTTTATCAATGTCACCAGGCTACCCGAATCCAGCAACACAACATTTCTACCATTAATACACATTTTACATAAATGTTTCTCAGGTCCCCGAATGGCAGTGCATGCAACTGTCGCAAATAGCTCTCAAGAAACGATCCATAATAACATGTTCCACAATCTTTGGTGCGATCAAAGTCTCTGGCTGCAGCCACTTCCTGCTCAGGTGAATGAGATCATAGATTTGAGACCTGGGGGGTTTTCCAAGCTGGAAAGTCCAGTTATGTACACGCTGAGCCCGGGCGGCCAGGGTGACACCCAGCCATGCCAATATTTCTGTTTTTAGCACCACATAGTCTTTTGCTTGGTCAGGCTCTAGGTCATAATAAGCTTTCTGTGATTCCCTACTTAACAGAGGGGCCACCAATCCAGCCCACTGCTCCTTAGGCTAATTTTCCCTTTCAGTAGTCCTTTTAAATGTGGTCAAAAACACCTCTGGATCATCCTCTCCAGTCATTTTTGTCAGTAAACAGCTCACACCAAAGGATGTGGTATTAGTGGAACCACTTGCCTCACTGGTCTGTGGATATTGCTGCATTAATGTCTCCATTTGTTGTTGGAGACTCTGCTCTTGCTTCTGTAACAGGTCTATGAATTGGGCCTCAAATTGCTGCTGGGCTTGTTGCTGAGCTTCCAGACTCTGCTGGTGAGCTTTCTGCTGAGCTTCCAGACTCTGCTGGTGAGGTTGCTGCTGAGCTGCAAGGCTCTGTTGCAAATTTACATTTGTCTGCTGTTGAGCTGCAAGGCTCTTTTGCAAACCCGCATTTGTCTGCTGCTGATTTGCATTTGCTGGAGCCAGCTGTCTCAGTATCTCCTCCATGCTGGCCGAAAAAAAAAACTGCCCCGGCTTCTTCACCAACTGTGAGGGGGTTAGCTCGGCAGTGGGTGTGTGTGACCCCTGGATGGGTTCACCACACAAAATCAGGCACAGCAGACAGCGTTATAGGTGAAAAAAACAAAGGTGCAGGTTATGCAGTAATCTCTCTCTGTCAGCTTACCTTCTCCTCATGTGTTCAGACTAAGAGGCCAGCCACTCACACCTGGCTGGTTTTATAACCTCTCCTCTAAGCATGGCCCCACCCCAGGCCCTATCAGGGAACCCTATATTAACCCGTGCACTGCAAGCCAGCAGTGCTGATCAACCATTGTGTGTTAGCTTTTGTGTGTACTTGCTGTGTTTCCTACGTCTGATTCCGGGTTTCCGACTTTGGCCTGTTCTCGACTTTCCCTGTCTGCATGTGACCCTGACCTTTGACATGTCCCCAACTTTCCCTGTTTGCCTGTGACCCTGAACCTTGGTGTGAACTCTGTTGTCCGTGTCTCCTTGTGGCCCCGAACTTGGCTTATTCCCTTACTATCCCTATCCTCCTGTTGCTTACTGTGGGTGTGAGCTGAGTGACCCTGGAGGTCGTGACCTGGAGCCAGTTGCAGCCCAGTCTATCCTCACCACTAGAGGCTCTGGTGAACACCTGCTGGCTCTTAGACTCCGCGCCCCAAAGAATCTTATGCTCTAACCTGCTCTAACCCTGGTGGCATCCGTGTTGGTGTTCCAGCGGCCCTGCCTTCCTTACCACCCTGACTCCCATCCGCAGCAGTCAGCCATAGGGTCCACTACCTTGCGGTGCACTCCTGATCCCAACGGTGTGCATCTGTCACCTAGCCTCAAGGTGACCTGACATTTATACTATGTGCAGTGAAAAATATAACAGCAAAACAAAAAAGAAATCCTGGTCAGCTTGACCGCTTACTACACATGTAGATTCCCTTTCTAATAACTAGGTGCAGCCTTGTGCTGCCCCAGTCCCTATCTCCCTGTTTTAGAAGTTTACAACACAGGTGTTAACTCACCGCACAGGACAGATACCATACTCCCCAGTCTACACAAGCACAAAACTGGTTCCAGGGTGGAGCATCTCCCTAAGCATGCTGGGGTTTTTTTATAGGTCTTAATGAGCCCACTTACTTCAGCTGGGCTCATTAACTCTTCCCCTGCAGGACTCCTAGTACTCCCCCTAGTGGTATAAGTCGGCATAAAGCCTGAATCTAGGGCAAACATAATTTCCATCCTGGATGCAACCAGGTGGACTTTACCTGCCTGCTGTCACACAAGCTACAATATCTGGTCCAATGGGAAGGATATGGGCCAGAAGAGAACGTTAATGCCCCTGGATTAACAAGAGAATTCCACCAGAGGTTTCCCCACAAACCCAGCCTTAAGACATCCAGAGAACGTCCTGAGAGGAGGGGAGTACTGTCAGGACCCGGGCTCAAACCTGGGACCTCTTCTGTGTCCAGCGTTGACTCTTCCCACTGAGCTAAGTGGGACGCTGGACAGCTCCCTGCCTGATCTATTGCACAATCCTACCTGATCCATTGGACATCCTTGCCTTATGTCTTGATTGCTGTTGAACCTTGAACTCCTTGCTCCTCCCACAAACTTTCTATATAAGCCTTGTCTCAGCATTTCCTCTTTGCCAGGTTATTGTGCCTTCTTAGTCAGTGCCTAGCTCTTGTCTTCCCTGCTGCCATCTGTATTTTGCTACCACTTTTGATCAACCCTTGGCTCGTTCCTTGACTACTCTACTGCCTGATCCCAACCTGCAACTACTCGTTACTGACCTTTTGGCTTGTTCACTGACCATGCTGCTGTTTGTACATTATCTGCTCATCCGCTACTGGACCTCAGCTTGCTCACACCCTTGTGGGGCAATCCTGAGGACCACGATCTGGTACTAACACGCAGCTAAATCCATCTCCACCATCAGGAAATATGGTGAACATTTATTACTTAGACTCCACGCCTCAGGTGAGCCTGTGTCATCTGCCAGGGTGACTGCCTGTGTACCTATCCTGCTGGTCAGTGTTAGTCCTGCAACTGCTATAGCAACTGGTCTTCAAGCCTGATGCCTGATTGTGACAGTAACAGTCTAAAGTGTCAAAAATGTTTAAAAAAAAGGATTGTGAATCATTTGGGAAGTATACTGATGCAATTGTCAGTATGTGACCATTGATAGAACTCTTTAAAATTAAGTAGTGGTTGTCTGCATCCTTATATACATTTTGTACTTCAAAAATTATTGAATTACAAACAAAGATAGCTACCCCATGGGATTTGGAAGAAAAAGTGGTATAATGGAAGTGGCTGTAAGTTTTGTCAACATATTGTGGATGATTTGAGGAAGAAATGTGGATTTCTTGTAAAAGAATTATGTCTGTGCCCAATCTTTTATAATGACAAAATGCTTTTTTGCATTTGTGGGGAGATGTCATGTGAAAATATTCTAAGACCCATTAGTAAAAGGGAAGAGGGAAGCTAGAAATGCTATGTAGGCAGGTAATAAGCCATTGGGTGCAAAATAGATGATAAGGATGGCTTATTTTGAACTTATAGGCAATTCCATTGCAACAAGAATCAAAAATACATTGTAGAATAAGATATAATACTGATACACAATATTGCTTGATTAATAACCTCAATATTAAAACTGTGAAATTCCTTATGAAGAAAAAGGGTGAGAGGGTAAATTAGATCTTCCAATATACAAATAGCAGAAAAACAATGCTATAAAGGCCAAATAAAAAGAGAAAAAAACAAGGAAATCAAGTGACAACATGTGACTTGACCATGCAAAACAGATGTGAGAACATAAATGTCCAATACTTGCTCACAAAGCCCGAACGAACATCCCAGGACTCCTAGGGGGCACTGCTAGGCAACAGAAGCAAGTACGGGGACAAACCAGTGACGGCAAATGAGCCAAGCATTATTATCTTCTTTTTAAATATAAGCGCATGTGATGAAGATTATATAGCACCTATACTAATGTTGGAGAACGTGTAATCTGAACTAAACAACTTAGATAGCAAAAGTTCAAAACTGAATGGTAAACAAGAAAATTAACAAAAATTGAAACCTTAATTAATGGGAAAGAATGTGAGGATGTAGAGGGTAAGAACTTTGCATTCAATTCTTTCAGTCATTGTGACAGCAAACAGCTAGATATATATTATTTGAAGAATCTTGGTGTATGATCTAACTTTGACCTCTGGGGGTGTTAGAACTGCTCTAGTGAGTATGATGAACAAACATAACTCAATTTCTTAAAGGCAAAGGTGATTCCAAAAGACTTCTAGGAAAAACAGAACTGGTACTTTTCAAAATCAAAACTCAGGTTCTGGGGTCATATCCAATATTTACTCTTTGTTGGTTGTTTAATTGAATAGTCTGTATCAGACCGTCTATATCGTCGTTGATACCAGTGTATGTGAAAATGTATTATTCAGAGAATAATAAAATTCAGATGACGACTTATTTATAGTATCTCACAAAAGTGAGTACACCCCCACATTTTTGTAAATATTTTATTGTATCTTTTCATGTGACAACACTGAAGAAATGACACTTTAATGGGCATATATATTTATATATATGTATAAATATTTATATATGTATATATATATATATATATATATATATATATATATATATATATATATATATATATATATATATATATATATGTATATATATATATATATATATATATCACAATCACATCATATCCACCCTTTCCCCTGTTTTAAGGGAACTTTTGAACATATTCTTTGAAGCTATTCTTTGGTTTGCATGGTTTACAGATTTTACAAGGGACATCTTCTCTTGAAGTGTGATTATTGTCACAAAATACATTGAGATAAAGGATGTACCCATCATTATGTTTTGTGAAAAACTTGGAAGAGTGGAATTTGTATATGTATCATTACAGTGGGGAAAATAATTTAATTATTTGATCCCATGCAGATTTTGTTTGCAAGTTTGCCCACTTACAAAGAAATGAAGGGTGTAAAATTTTCATCATAGGTGTATTTTAAATGATAGAGCCAGAATATCAACCAAAAATCCAGAAAAAAAACGCATGGTACAAATGTTATAAATTGAGTTGCAGTTCAATGAGTAAAGTAAGTATTAGTAAACAGCCCCAAAGCATACTGTTTCCACCTTTGTGCTTAACTGTAGGCATGGTGTTCTTAGGGTCATAGCATTTTTCCTCCTCCAAACACGGTGAGTTGAATTAATGCCAAAGAGCTCAATTTTAGTCTCATTTTTAGTCTTTTTAGTGCTCATTGGCTGACTTCAGATGTGCCTGTACATGTGCCTTCTTTAGGAGGAGGACCATGCAAGAGCTGTAGGATTTCAATCCATGGCGGCGTATTGTGTTACCAATGGTTTATTTGGTGACTGTGGTCCCAACTGCCTTGAGATAATTTACAAGCTCCTCCCGTGTAGTTCTGGGCTGATCCCTCACTTTTCTCATGATCATCCTTACCCCATAAGGCGAAATCTTGCATGAAGCTCAGAGTCCAGACCAAGGGCGATTGATGGTTATTTTGTGTTTGTCCCATCTGCGAATAATTGCTCCAACAATTGTCTCCTTCTCACCAAGCTTCTTGCTGATGGTCTTGTAGCCCAATCTAGTCTTGTGCAGGTCTACAATCTTGTCCCTGATGTCCTTTGACAGCTCTTTGGTCTTCCCCATGATGAGGTTTGAATGGAAGAAAGATATTCTGTGGACAGGTGTCTTTTATACACATAAAGAGTTGTCGTTAGGAGCACCTTCTTAAATTGACAGGACTAATCTGTGTACCACATGAACACATGCTGTAGCCAGTCTGTGGGAGACAGAATTAGTGTTGTTTGGTAGGGATCAAATACTTTTTTATTCACTGAACTGCAACTCAAATTATAACACTAGTATCATGTGTTTTTTCTGGATGTTTGGTTGATATTCTGTCTCAATCTTTTAAAATTCACCTATGATAAAAATTATAGACCCTTCATTTCTTTGTAAGTGAGAAAACTTACAAATTTTGCAGGGAATCAAATTATTATTTTCCCCACTGTATATGAATTCTATATTGATTGTATACTAATACACAATAGTATTTACAAATCAGCTTGCTGTTTTTAAAAATGTTCTTATGTAAAAGATGTTCATCTATTGCTTAATCTATGCAAATGTTGTACCTCATTTAAAGTACCATGAAAAATGTTTTTAGTTCTTTGTACATGCAAATAGGGGGTTGAGGCATGACATTATAAGGCACCAGCACACATTATTATATATATAAAGCCATTACATGTTTAGGAGAAGATGACTTCCCTCACCAAACTCTCTTACTTCTATCCAGGATAAGAAAGTTTGAGTTTGAATTCCTGTGCAGTTTTGGGGATCAGGAAGCTAACAGAAGTTAGCCTGTTTCTAACTCCAGTCTAATGTTACCATCACATGTGGAGTTCCCCAGTAACTTTCCACATCTTACATCTTCATCAATTCTATTATGAGCCCCATCAATCTCCCCTTTAGGTGCTCCTGCCTTTAATAGGCACACTGACAGTAAACTCTCAGACCAAGTGCATGGCCTAGATCATTTGTGGATGGGTTAACATTCCACTCCACATCACCACTGCTTCCATGAACAACAAAAGAAACTATCCTCCCTTCATACCACAAAATGTAGAAGGCAACATAAGGCAACTTAAAATTGTGTTCCTCAAACCTCTGTTTGTATTGCTCTGCAAGACCCTGGTGTTCTGTTTGTGTAAATTCCCTAATTCCTTCCATTCTACATCTCTGGGGTTGCAGTAATGCACTGTCCCACATGCCATAACCACTCTCTCATGCTGTGTTTTCTTATATTTAGTAATATGAGATCTGGCACAAATTTCCTCATAAATTATATTTTCTCATCCACACTATCGCCTGAAAAGAGCACATGCTCTCAATCCCAGTTGTGAAATTTGAAAATGACACGTACTCTGGCTTTATTAACAGGATCATTGTCCTCCATTTTCCATAGGGCATTTATTGTTTTTGCCATGAAAGCTTTACACAACTCTTCCAAATCATTGTTCTGACTATCTGTTGATTGTATCTACTCTGAAACAACTGCTATGACACGTAGACACGATCAGATTTTCCGACGGAAATGTTGGATGTGAGCTTGTTGCCGGTAAGTCCGACCGCGTGTATGCTCCATCGGACATTTGTTGGCGGACTTTCCGCCAACAAATGTTGGTTAGCTAGTTTTCAAATTTTCATCCAACAAATGTATGTTGTCGGACTTTCTGATTGTGTGTACACAAGTCCGTCGGACAAAAGTCCAAAGTGCAAACACGCATGCTTGGAATCAAGGACGAGGCGGAAGCGCTCGTTCTTGTAAAACTAGCATTCGTAATGTAGATATCACATTCGTGATGTGGCAAATTATGAAATCTCTCAATGCAGCGTATTCTCTTCTTCTTTATAATGGTATAATAATAAAGCTGCTGATATTCACAGAGTTCTGATAAACATCTTTTTTTTTTTTCTAGTGCTCTCCAGAATATTTTTTTTTTTTTTGTGTTTTTTTTCTAGTGATCTCCATAATAATATATTTTTGTGTTCTTTTTCTAGTGATCTCCAGAATAATATTTTTTTTTTTCTAGGGATCTCCAGAATAATTTTTTTATAGTTTTGTGTGTCAAGTTACCACAACACCATTATTATCTTGTATTTTTTAACCTCAAAGATACAACTATGTTGGTGTCCCTTGTTAATTTGACATTGTATTTTTGAAAAGTACCTGCCTACTCACAAACAAACTGTCCTTTTTTGAAGTAAAACACATAGCCTAGTATTTGTCAAAACAACATTTTTTTAATTTAATAGGGAGCACAAGGTCATATCAAAATAAAGAGGAAGGCAACGATGGAGAAACAGTTGGAATTGGTGAAGTCTTTGTACCCCAGGGCAGACATCAATTATTTGACTGTCCAAATTGGTAACCTGAGGAGTCCATTTAATAGGGAACACAATACTGTCCAGGACTCCGAGAGATTGGGAGCAGCAGCAGATGAAATATATGTTCTGAGGCTGTGGTCTTCCAACAGCCTGCATTTTTTGCCAGTCCACACTGATCCCAGGCCATCACTCTCAACACTTCCTTCCAGACTTCCTTCCATGCTGCTGTAGTGGGTGGGGTGGCTGTGTTGTTGGTGAAGCTGGCGGAGGCACATGGTCCAATCACAAAGGTGTGTTTGATGGGTCGTCCCCTTGTTTATGGCCTGCAGAATTATTTCCTCGCATATAGTGCGCTGGGCCTCCTCCATTTGTTTTAATTTATTGGCTGTGACGCATCCAAATGCCTCCTGGCTGTAGCATGTCTTAGAAAAGCAGCCGTGGCCTCCTCCAGGTTCCTTGACTTCCTGGTCCTTTTGGTTGGAGGATGGAGGGGAGGAACCTGCGATTTGGTCAGGCTGCTTGCCATGGCCTCTTCTTGGCTGAGGCTTTCCTGTGTATGAAAATGGTGCATAGTTTTATGCTTTTGGTCATCAATCACACACAATTTTGAGCTCATGACTGTTGAAAATTGAATGTTAACAAATAGAAAAGACTATCATTCTGACCCCAGCATTTTTCATTCTTGTCACAATCATTTTTGGCTACTACTATCTATTGATATGTAAACCACTTTGTTAAATCAGAAATTTGTGATCAATAACATCTAGTGAACATCATTCAATGTTTGACAAGAAATATGTTCAACAATTCTATACCTGGGTCAAGCTGGTCTCCTCCACATCTTCTTCCTGGGTGGAAGGCCCAGGTTGGACCTCAGAAGCCTCAGCTGATGTTGAAGGAAGTGTTGAGAGCGATGGGCTGGGTTCCGTCTGGTTGGACAAAAAATGCAGGCTGTTGTAGTACTACAGCTTGGGGACATATACATCATCTGCTGCTGCTCCGGATCTCTGGTAATCCTGGACTTTCTTGCACTCCCTATTATATGTGCTCCTCAGGCTACCAATTTTGAGCTTCAAATAGTTGATGATTGCTGTTGGATACACAGGCTTCACTAATTCCAATAGTTTCTCCATCGCTGCCTTCCTCTTTATCTTGTTTAAATAGTCCTTGCATTTT
Source organism: Lithobates clamitans (assembly GCA_037952925.1). Taxonomy (NCBI): domain Eukaryota; kingdom Metazoa; phylum Chordata; class Amphibia; order Anura; family Ranidae; genus Lithobates; species Lithobates clamitans. Next base: position 11,018,356 of record JBBGZY010000314.1, read on the forward strand.
ACTTGCCAGAGACATGGCAGCTCCCGCTATTTTTTGATAAAGTTAGGCAGGAAATCTGGGGCCGTAAATTTATCAACTATTTTATCTGCAAGATACAACACAAAACAACTCTAATGTCAGGCTAAACTCTCATAATCTTGTCCCAATATAGGCCTGAATCTATAAGCAGTATAGGCCACTAACCACTGATGCTCAAATTTACAATTGTACCTTCGTTTGAACGATCGGCTATAACGAGCCTCCATCCTTCACTCACAGATCGTATGTACTTTCGTTACATCACTCGCGTGTTATGCTCTATATACACTGCGCATGCGTGAAACTCTGCCCCGTCCTTCTTTCTAGTGTATTCCCTGCTTCTTTTCTTTCCAGGCAGTGGGAGAGCACATGGCGGAGACACAGCAGGTGTGTGCCAAGTAAAATGCCAAGTTTGAGGTTCGTGGACACAGGAATCGTTTGCATTAAACATTGTTCGTTCGACCACTAATACGTTGTTTTTGGCAGATGCAGGTTACCTACATTTGTTCATGCCTATTTTAATTAAAATAAGTTGACATTGTTGTCTAGATGTGTTTGAAACTATAATGAAATTACAACTTTATTCAGTGTCAGGAGAGGACACTCAGCAGCTGTTTACACATCTGGATGCAGGAGCACTAGTGTGAAACACCATAACACCCTTGTCATGGTGTCCCACGCAGGTGCTCCAGTGGATACTAGGGGTCTCTCCATGTGTGAAACTTGCACAAAACAGGTAAGTATTCCAGCTTTTGAAAGGAAAAAAATCTTGTCTTCAGCTCGTAACTCTGCCAAAACAGACAAGTGGAAGGCACTTCCAAGCAAAGTTTCGTATTACTATTATTAGCCTAACATATCTGTCTGCTAAGTATACCTTTTTTGTATTCACATAGGGGAGAAAATAATAGGGACATCTGAGGACACCAGCAACCCCACACCGAATGAAGAAAGTGAACTCACCACACACCATGAAGATGTGGGTGCAGATGTTCGGAAGTGTTGGGTGAAGTGGTAGAAATGGTGTCGACAACAGGTCAATGTCTGAGACCACAGCTTCAGGTAATAGATGGATGCCTGCATATTTATTATACCTGGTGTGTTTTTTTATTTTTAGGTGATGTGGATGTTGTGGAAGAAGAAACTCACTTCAGCAGTGCAAGTGCACAAATCCTGATCAGTGAGATCATGGTGTACAATCGTGATTTGGAAAAGATAAAACAAAATATCCATTATGTTCAAAAAAGAATGAGCAACATCATCAATATTTTAGGCAAAATCTAAACAAAAAAAACATTTTAAAGTTGTCGTTATGTTGTACGTGTTTTTACAGTTTTAAATGTATTGCAAAGCCAAATTTTGAAGATGCACTGAGTGTGTCAACATGTGCTGTCTCCCATCATGCGATATCAATGTACGCGTTTTGTGGTTGCAACCCCTTCCTCCAAACTAAAGTAGGTGAGATGAAGGGATTGTACCCCCGAAACACGTCCATTGATTCCCCATGATGGTATCTAGCACATGTTGACACACTGGGGCTTATTTCAAAAAGACAAAACCACTTTGCGCTACAAGTGCAATGCAAGTGCACTTGTAGGGCAAAGTGGATTGTCCTTTCTGAAATAAGCCCCAGTGTGTCAACATGTGCTAGATCCCATCATGGGAATCAATGGACATGTTTCGGAGGTGCAATACCTTCCTCTCACCTACTTTAGTTTTAGCACTTGTAGTGCAAAGTTGATTTGCATTCAGTAAATAACCCCCACTGTGCTGTAAAATGTGCCAAAATCAGGCCATTTTAGGGACTCCAAGAAATTAATTCATGGAGTTGAAAAGGATGAATATTTTTATCATTAATGCATTACATACATTACCAATAATAACATTGTGTGTGTGTAACAGACCCACAGCACAAAATAATAGTTAGCTAAAGAAGAGATTGCCACCTCATGTATCAAATAAGTTATGTTTGCATTATTGAAGAAAATGGCCAAAATTAAAAGGCCATTTGAGAACCAAGGAGACAGACACAAACAGTAATTCAAATTAAATAGTTTTTCAAAAATCTTTTATTCCACATCCGCAAGATTTTGTTGTAAAGCAATTGCCCCCTACCCACGAAGTAATCTACATAGTTTTGCCTGACTTTGCGGGCACTTTGGGGGGGCAAGCCAGGACGGCCATTTTCGAGTACCATTATTGCTGCAGGTTCTGATGAAAAGTCGGTCTCAGTCCCAACTGAGGCCAGATAGCTGGCTGCATTCTTTTCAAAGGTAGTTGTGCAGAATTCAGCAGCTCAACACAACGTGGTTTGTATTCAGCCAGGTTGATGGACTTAAGGAAGAGCCTGAACCGGCTTGCCATTATGCCAAAGGTATTCTCCACCACTCTTCTGGCACGTGCCAGCCGGTAATTAAAAACCCTCTGCTCTGGGGTCATGTGCCTCATGGGGAACGGCCTCATCAGATGTTCCCCCAGAGCAAAGGCCTCATCTGCCACAAACACAAAATTTAGACCCTCAACATTCTCCTCCGGAGGTGGCAACCTCAAGGTACCATTTTGTAGATGCTGGTAAAACTCCATCTGGGCGATCACTCCTCCATCAGAGTTACAGCCATTCATCCCAATGTCCAGGTACATGAATTTATAATTGGCCGTCACCACCGCTAACATCACTATACTACTAAACCCCTTGTAATTATAGTAGTACGACCCGAGTTGGGTGGTGGGAGGATCCTGACGTGCTTCCCATCGATAGTGCCACCAAAATTGAGAATGTCCCACTGGTGGAGAAATTAGGAAGCCACAGTCTGCCATTCCTGTGGGTTGGAAAGAAACCGTGGAATTAAAAAAAAAAAAAAAAACTACTTTTGCGCATAACATTGCAAGCAGATTAGACACAAACATTCTTGGCCAACATAAGTATAACATTTATTGAAATGAGTATTTAAAGACAAAAGTATAAGGACCACTTATCAGATTCCTCACCCCCTCCAATGGCCTATTGAGAGCTGAATGCATACGTAATGTGTGTTACTTTGGCCAACCCCTCCTTACTTACACTATTGGCAGCCTACTGGACAGGTAAGAAGTGTCATAATCCAAAAAATATGAATACACACTGTCCAAATTGAAGCACATTTTTACATTCTGCAATTATCTATCAAGATAATAGGAGAACAAAACTTTAAACAGTACCATTTGAAAGTATTCAGGCAGGCACTTGCACTACATGCTTTGGTGAATTCATCCATAAATATGACCACAAAACAGGTAGGTATAGTGTGTATGAGTTTAGCAAAGTCAGCAGGAAGAGTATTAGTATCAGTTGACTTAGCGGTTGGGGGGAGGGTTCAAAATGAGTTTGGGCCCCCCCAAAAAAAGCTTCTTGCACTCTGACTGAATTTAAGGATGGCAATAACATTTGGGCACATTTTAGGGGGTGTTTAGGGTAAGCACTACAATGGAGCAGACAAAATACATTGTTAAGTTACTAAGCTAGGTGTATAGGCCCAGGATAGCATGCTGGGGAGATTAGTGAAGGCAAATATGCATGAAGGACAAAAAGGAGCATTAAAAGTTTATAGCATGCATGAGGACAAAGAGGACATTCACAGCATGGTAATTGTGGAATGAAGAAATTAATACAATAAATTAGCAAACATTAAATACATAGAATGTGATGTTAAAGGATAAAACTTACCCTAATATAGTCCTTCTGCAGGACTTGAATTATGGCAGAACAGGTCTCTGGAATAATGATTCCCAGAACATGGGGGAGATCCCAGTCATGAACTTCAGGTCCTGGAGACGTCTCCCCGTAGTCAAGTACCGCAAGGTGGCGACGAGCCTTTGCTCAGGAGAGATGGCTTGCCCCATGCAGGTGTCCTGCTTTGTAATATATTTACCAATAGACAGTGAAAGACGTGGTCCGTCATTCGGAGATAATTCCTGAAATCATCAGGATTATTCTCCTGGAGCTCCCGCAGCAAAGGCATATGACAGAATTGGTTACGATTAAGCAATCAATTCTTGGTCCAAGAACTCCTCCTCCCCCTGTTCATAAACTGGACATGGGTCAAAGCAATAACTCCAAGCCCAACAACAGCACAATCTCTCCAATGAGAACGCAACATGGCTAGTAAATGAGCGACTTCTCAGAACGAACTGACAGAACGCACTGAAAATCAGAAATGACCTGACAAGCATGACCTGAAAATCAGAAATGACCGAACAAGCACGCACTGAAAATCAGAAGCGAACTATAAATAGAACGCACTGAAAAACAGAAATGACCTGACAAGCACGCACTGAAAAACAGATAAGAACCGACAAGCACAACCTGAAAAGCAGAAATGAACTGAAAAGCACGAGGCTGAAAAGCGCAAATTGTCTCTCACCAAACTTCTACTAACATGAGATAAACACAAGATTAGCAGAAAGAGCCCAAAGGGTGGCACAAGACTATTGAAATTTCTTTTTATCGGCTCATTGTACGTCTTGTGCGTACGTAATTGTTGGCCAAAATTTGTCTGACTGTGTGTATTCAAGGCAAGTTGGAGCCAACACCCTTCAAACAAAATTCCATGGTTTTGTTGTCGGAAGGTCCGATTGTGTGTATGAGGCTATAGCTTCTCTTTTAATGCCTTAATTTCTGCCTCTGCTTTCACCCTTATTTTGGTTTCAGTATACAGGGCATGACAATTGTTCCAGGGAATTAAATACATTACCTTGTTCTCTGTTTTGATTAAACCAAAGTTCTCAAAATGATCTTAGACTGTATCACCCCATGTCCTATTCAAGGGGGTAGAATATTTTAGTAATTCATTAGCAAGAGGATGACTGACTATCCCTGGCCCAAGCAGAAGGTTTGTAGGCCCCCTCCTGGCCAGCAGACATCTCAGCACCTTGTTTTTCCTGAACAGATTATGCAGCATTTTGCTTAGCAGAAGCAACAGATAATACTAGAGAAAACAGGTACAGTATATTGCAGTTGCACTTTAGTGCAAACACAGGTCAAGGTTATTTTGTTTGTATCTTTTCAGCAAACAGTTTGTCTAATTTGTACAGTCCAAGGATCAATCCCGGTAATATTATGTGCTTTACTAAATAAGATAAGAATAAACCTGTAAGGCAAAAGACATAATAAGGTAGTATGCACCGCATAATACTTACCTTAGAACGAGGTGTCGGCAGCTGATCCCGGTCACCACTGGAGGGAGCTGACGTGTCTTCCAAGTTCTCTCTCTCTTTTCTCTCTCTCTCTCTCTCTCTCTCTCTCTCTCTCTCTCTCTCTCTCTCTTTTCTCTCTCTCTCTCTTCCTCTCTTTCTCTCGTTTTCTCTAGCTGGGCCATTCAAGAACAGTCACGGAGTTGTTGTGAAACCACTCCTTCACTATTTTAGCTGTGTGCTTACGGACATTGTCTTGTTGGAAGGTAAACCTTCGGCCCAGTCTGAGGTTCTGAGCACTCTGGAGAAGGTTTTTGTCCAGGATATCCCTGTACTTGGCCGCACCAATTTTCCCTCGATTGCAACCAGTCGTCCTGTCCCTGCAGCTGAAAAACACCCCCACAGCATGATGCTGCCACCACCATGCTTCACTGTTGGGACTGTATTGGACAGGTGATGAGCAGTGCCTGGTTTTCTCCACACATACTGCTTAGAATTAAGCCATGTGTTCTCATCAGACCAAAGAATCTTATTTCTCACCATCTTGGAGTCCTTCAGGTGTTTTTAGAAACTCCATGCAGGCTTTCATGTGTCTTGCACTGAGGAGAGGCTTCTGTCGGGCCACTCTGCCATAAAGCCCCAGCTGGTGGAGGGCTGCAGTGATGGTTGACTTTCTACAACTTTCTCCCATCTCCCAACTGAATCTCTGGAGCACAGCCACAGTGATCTTTGGGTTCTTCTTTACCTCTCTCACCAAGGCTCTTCTCCCCCGATAGCTCAGTTTGGCCAGATGGCCAGCTCTAGGAAGGGTTCTGGTCGTCCCAAACGTCTTCCATTTAAGGATTATGGAGGCCACTGTGCTCTTAGGAACCTTAAGTGCAGCAGAATTTTTTTTGTAACCTTGGCCAGATCTGTGCCTTGCCACAATTCTGTCTCTGAGCTCTTCAGGCAGTTCCTTTGACCTCATGATTCTCATTTGCTCTGACATGCACTGTAAGCTGTAAGGTCTTATATAGACAGGCGTGTGGCTTTCCCAATCAAGTCCAATCAGTACAATCAAACACAGCTGGACTCAAATGAAGGTGTAGAACCATCCCAAGGATGATCAGAAGAAATGGGCAGCACCTGAGTTAAATATATGAGTGTCACAGCAAAGGGTCTGAATACTTAGGACCATGTGATATTTCAGTTTTTTTTTTTATTAAATCTGCAAAAATGTCAACAATTCTGTGTTTTTCTGTCAATATGGGGTGCTGTGTGTACATTAATGAGGAAAAAATGAACTTAAATGATTTTAGGAAATGGCTGCAATATAACAAAGAGTGAAAAATGTAAGGGGGTCTGAATACTTTCCGCCCCTACTGTAATATATATATATATATATATATATATATATATATATATATATATATATATATATATATATATATATATATATGTATATATATAATTTACATACTTCTTTTTACCTACATATATTTTTCTGTTTATCAGTTTTTTATGCACCATCCTGAGGAAGTGGCCAGTGTAGTGCCACAAAATGTGTTGATGGTGTTTTTTTACTATTGTGTAAGCAATAAATATTGATTCAATAAATAATCAGATTCTCCTTCACATTTGGGTGCCTCTGCCAACACTACTTTCTTATCTTTTGGGGCTTATAAACCTTTATTTAGTAATGGCATGAGGAAAAAAAATCCTACAAAAAACTTACATTTTACTCTATATTTCAAGCTTACCTCCAATAATATAGAACTTGGCCCCGATGGTCATAGTGGTACCTGAATCCAACTAGAAAATAAATTATTATGTTCTTTATTCAACTGTTGAAAACTGATTTTGACTACCATTTGCTACCACCCACTGTAAACTGAATCAAACTCATGCAGTATTTGTTTGTAGAGATCAGCTGACCACCTGCTAGGAGCTCCCCTGCCACTGTGTATGCCATAGAAACCTGATGTGAGTATTGAGTGGAAGGAAAAAAGTGCCCTTATTGCTTACTATGCCTGAACATTATTATAAAGTGACAGCTACATACCACACAGACTTTTAAATGAAACAGAAAAGTTTGTTCTTGTAAGCAGAAAAAGTGCCTGCCAAAATATTGCATACATGTAATAAAAAAAATCAGTGTACACCTGATTGCTCTTTTTAGTAAAAAAGACAGAATAGTTGGGATGTTTGTATATTTTTGGAGTATTATTTTATAACATTTTCTTGGAGAGCATAAGGGAATAATCCTAAATACAAATACACTCTAAATCTGAGTTTCTGGTACATCTGGACTAGTCTGTTAAGATTTTTTTTTAAATAATAAGCTCTTCCTGTGAAAAGTTTCTAAAAGTGCAACACAAAAGATGGATTGCATAATAAATTTTATAACCTTCCACAGCTGTTCAATAAGTTATTTGAGGTCAATAGTACTGCCAATAGCATAGGAACAATTCAGTGCTGCATTGTGCTGACATATCAAGGGGTTGCTATTCCAGATGGGTTCATTATTAGAATTTAGAAAGTGTTGAAGAATAAATGCATATTCCAGCCATATCCCCATGGCTTTTTTGTCATAAGTAAAGAACATGTGTGCACAATACATGAGCAAAGTTCAACTTAAAATCCAAAAGAGATGTACAGGCCCAATTAAATTGAAACCATCTGTAAAAAAATCCATGGAAAATAATAAAAGTTAAAGTAGACACCCTGCAGCATAGTCACCATACACATTTTAATGACAATTGCTTTCCAGATGTCAAAAATGCTAAACAAATTGAGTTGTCAATATTTTTTTGATAGATGCTAATGATGACTAATATTGTCATGGATATTATTATCGGTTTAAATATTCTATGATGTATCCCCAATACACATATAATACATCAGAGGTTGCATTGAAAATGATACAAACTAACTGCAGCCTTTTAAACAACAATACAGCTTCCAACAGCATGAAACAAGCTGTGTCACCACTTGAGGGTACTGAATGACACCTGCTCTGCACTGTGCTGAATTTGCTTCCTAGCAATGTTTTTCTTTAGAGCACAGCAAGGTGTCCCAGAACCCAGAAGGCTAAAGATAGTATTGTTGGAAACCAGCATTATTTTCAGTAAAGGTACCATAATCCCAGCTTTCACTCGCAGCTCCCATTGAATATCTCAAAACAAAGAGTAGTTAATTACAGCATAATAAGCACATGCAGGCTGAAAGCTTAATTGACAAAATAAAGCTCAAACCTGCAGATGGCAGTGCATGTGGCAGTGTGCATCTGTTTAATACTGTAATATTCAGATGCAATTACAGTATTCAGGAAAATATATATTAACTAACCATTTCCTGTTGACCTGACGCATATATGCAGTCTCTTGGCAGGTGGGCTTTAATGCCGAGAGGCAGCATATATGCAGCCCTAGCACAGTAATGAACAAGTACCAGAAAGCTCCTAATGCATACTTGCGATCAGGAGCTTTCCAATCATGTGACCACTGTGACTGACAATTTCAACTATGCAAAAAAGGAAAATTTTGGGACTTTAAATGAGGCTAGCACCAAAGGGATGCTCGCCTCCATCCCGGTCATTGGTTAAAAAGAAAAAGAGAGGTGGGACTTTAAATGAAGCACAAAGCAGCACAATGCAGGTCAAGTTACCCAAATTCATTTATTTGGTATAATCCATGGTATATAAAAAACATTTTGGGCATCCAACCTCTAAAATGCTGTGGGCATCAAGCCTCTATATAATAAACCATGGATTGATTATACATCAAATACACATAGACTACACAATAAGTCATGATCCATTGTCACACAGAGAGCAAAGATAACAATCAATATGCATGTGTACATTTGTTGATTGATGATTTGTTTCATATAGGTTTCCCACATCCTACACTCCTTGCACCCACCAGCAATGGTTTTGCCTATGGCCGTTGTTCCCATTCCTGCAGATCACCCTGGCGTCAGGAGGCTTTGCTTTGCAGCTCTCTGCAATTCTGGATGCTGTTGCAGACATGAGTTTGGACGCACAACCTTTAATTCATTCTATACAAGTAAAATATTTTTATACAAAACCCTTTTTTTAATTTCCTGCTTATTTACTGAAAATAAATATTATTTTTAAATAAAAATATTTCTTAGAATCATTCCATGACGTATGCTCCTGATGAGCGGTTGCTATACCGCGAAACGCATAGAGCTTTTATTATTGCCAATCTTCCCATATCTTGGAATACCAAGATTTCAATGATTCCACTTACCTCCATAAGTATCTGTCATGGCATTAAATCTCTTTTATTATTTTAATTATTTGTCCTAATTTTCATGGCTCTTTTTGGGTCTAATCGCAGTAACAAATGTACACATGCATATTGATTGTTATTCTTTGCTCTTTGTGTGACAATGGATCATAGCTTATTGTGTAATTTATGTGTATTTTATGTATATAAAATAGAGGCTTGATATAGAGGCTTGATGCCCACAGCATTTTAGAGGTTGGATGCCCAAAATGTTTTTTACATACCATGGATTATACAAAATAAATGAATTTTGGTCACTTGCCCTGCGTTGTGCTGCTGTGTGCTTCATTTAAAGTCCCACTTCTCTTTTTCTTTTTAACCAATGACCGGGATGGAGGCGAGCATTCCTTTGGTGCTAGCCCCATTTAAAGTCCCAAAATTTTCCTTTTTTGTATACACAACCCGGGATGGAAGCACACAGCATGCAGTCACACAATTACTTCCTATATTTATGTAGGCCATTGGTATCAGTGGTCCTACAATCAACCCTCTATACTATTTGGTTGATGTGTCCTGCTGAGTCTGCATCTGCGATCTCTGGACAGTGTTTTTGATATTGCTAATCTGTCTGCATTTGCTCACCTCTGTTAGCTGCAGTGTTTCATGTGGGTCTCCTACCCCTCTTCCCACCCTTGGGTGTCGGGGAGGGGATGGATGCATGGTCCTTCCCTCTCTGCATCACGTCACATCCGCCGGTCACAGGACGTCCTTGTGGCGCTATGTTTCCGGCGGTATGTCGCTGTTCGGTGGACACACTGCAGAGATGGATTGGCGCAAATCGCCTGACGGCTGAGCCGCCCAGGTGAAAGTGCTCCACTCTCAGGTGTTGTCTGTTGACTTGACGTGGGGGGCTGGGCCATGATGGAACACCTATATAGACATCTCCAAGGCTGGTCTTCACACACTTCACTTTCCTTCCTGTTCAGCATCAAATGCGTGGAATTGTCCACTCTGTGCACACCAGGTATTATTCCTTTTCCTTTATTTTTCTTTTTATCAGTCTTTATTGTTCATGTTCTTTCTTGGCCTCATTTTTCTCCTTGTTTTTTTTCTCAACTCCTTCCTATCCCACTCTCTCTCCTTATTTCCACGTTGTCACCACATCACTCTTTTCACATTTTCTCCCACTTACACATCAACACATATCACTATGATTTGTTTCATATAGGTTTCCCACATGGAGGTCCGCATCCTACACTCCTTGCACCCACCAGCAATGGTTTTGCCTATGGCCGTTGTTCCCATTCCCGCAGATCACCCTGGCGTCGGGCGGCTTTGCTTTGCAGCTCTCTGCGATTCTGGATGCTGTTTCACTGGATCGCTGATGCAGACGTGAGTTTGGACGCACAACCTTTAATTCATTCTATACAAGTAAAATATTTGTATACAAAACCTTTTTTTTAATTTCCTGCTTATTTACTGAAAATATATATATATATTTTTTAATAAAAATATTTTTTAGAATCATTCCATGATGTATGCTCCTGATGAGCGGTTGCTATACCGCGAAACGCGTAGAGCTTTGATTATTACCAATCTTCCCATATCATGGAATACCAAGATTTCAATGATTCCACTTACCTCCATGAAAATCTGTCATGGCATTAAATCTCTTTTATTATTTTAATTATTTGTCCTAATTTTCATGGCTCTTTTTGGGTCTAATCACATTAACAAATGTACACATGCATATTGATTGTTATCTTTGCTCTCTGTGTGACAATGGATCATGACTTATTGTGTAATTTATGTGTATTTTATGTGTAATCAATCCATGGTTTATTATATAGTGGCTTGATGCCCACAGCATTTTAGAGGTGGGATGCCCAAAATGTTTTTTACATGCCATGGATTATACCAAATAAATGAATTTTGGTCACTCGACCTGCGTTGTGCTGCTGTGTGCTTCATTTAATGTCCCAATTCTCTTTTTCTTTTTGCCAATTTCAACTGTTACATGATCAAAATGCCCACCTCCACCTCCCAACATTTTGATCCACCTAAAGGACCGGGAGGTGGTGACAGGAAAGGGTTAAAAATAGAAAGAGAAGTGTTTTTTGCACATTTGTCTCTATATCCATAATATGTAGAGTGGCATATTGGGAAATATCAAAGTCAAATTAAGTCATAGGACTTGCTCAAGCCAGACGCATTGAGCTGCATTGATCAACATAAGCGCAATGCAAGAATATAGAGAAAATTGTCCCCTAAATACCTTGTATAGAAATAAATACAAAATGTGAAAGTTAAACAAGAAAAAAAAGAAAACTGCTAGCACTAAAGGCATTGCAGGACACATGCACAATTATATGCACAACAATGCATGCCAGAGAGATGTAAACAAGCCCCTATACCTTTGTATCTCTTTACAGTCCTTTATCACCATGGTATGATTTTTGCTACGAAATGCCTTTTTCTCTTAGAGAAAATGCTGCTTCCAGCTCCCACGCTGCAGTGCTGGCTGAGCTAAGGAGCTGCATCCTGCAGCGAAAATGTCCTCACGAAAATTACATTGCAGAAAAGGGAGGGGGCTTGTCTAAGCAGATCTGTTACAATATTAATTACACTCTCGTGCCCTTTGGGGTGCACATTAAAAAGTAAACAACTTACACAGCTGCCCTAACAGGAAAGGTAGAGCATATCTAATTTTGTAACTTGAATTAGATTTTAGGATAATTTTAACTTTTCATCTGTTACATCTGTTCTGGACCAGCAATGTAAATGTGTGAAGTGGTCCAGAGTTTGTGTGAATTAGCCAACAACCCTGTAGACAAAAAATGTTCAGTATTTCACCTATTTTTTCCCCTAAAACTCTTACTAGGTGAAAAATTGCAGTTGAATTTAATACCTAGAAGGTTGGCATTTAAATGTGTTTGTGACAAAGCTAAAGAGCCAATAGCTTCTTCATTTTACCGGGTAAGCAAAAACATTTCCTAAAAATGCACCTGCTGAGTTTACAGTGAAGTAGACATAAAAGATCAATTCTCTACAGAAGGGTCAGACTTTAAATTACCATGGTCCTTAATATAATTATATAATTAATATATTCTGTGTTCTATGACCCTCCAATCTAAGTAAAAATTAGACAGATAAAACAAATACAAATTTTTATTAAATATTGCTTGTACATCATTGTACACTATTTCTGACCATTTAACATTATTACAAAAAATAAAAATTAATGCAATCACATAACACACTCAGTTAATTGTTTATCCTTAACTTCAAGCTTCTGGAGGCTGAAAGATTGCTGGGAAAGACAGACATTATGAGGCTGAAAGTGTAACCAACACTGCGAGTTTATGCCATTCAATTAAGCATTTCCAAAAATAAAGAAAACGGGAGAAAATTAGTAAAAGAAACGATATTGTAATAAACATCTGATAATGATTAAAATAATAAATAGGCAAAACAACATTTTGTAAGTGCTATATATATTCCAGAAAAAAACAGCTGTTTGGCTGCAAAATAGGAAATAATTCTCTAGTGAGACATTAAAATGTGAAGGAAATTGCTTCCAAAGTAATAGAATATAAGAGGCCAACATGTTTTCCTCATAAAAACTAGCACATCCACCAGCAGTGTGGAACAGAGTCTCCTGAGGCTAAGGCAAACCAGCACTCATAGGGGTTGATATTACTAAAAGAGCAAAGACTGTTCACTTAGCAAAGTAAATGCTCTCATTCTTAAGTGTAGGTTCTAAGTGGTGAATAATGTGAAACTGTGTTTATTGCAATCGTCCAATCAAATGTAAGCAAGCAATCATTTTTTTTTCCAATTCCCTTGAAAATTTTTGGGTATTCAAATTAAACATAGTCTGTATCTAAAGTAGCACTTTCTAACATGCTAGAGTAGGTAGTGTTAAGTTTTTTTGCTAGTGTAGGTAAAATGTTTGCTGTAACAAGCCCCTGCTAGCTCGGTTCCACTCTCCTGACACTCCTCTGCGGCTATTGAATCAGATTGCAACGTCTGATGGTTCGGTCATCCGATGCTCTGGGAATTGAACTACAGCTATGTGCCATTCAAATCCAGTTGTGATAGCTCAGAACAAACACCAGGCAGGCTGTATGTAAGTTCAACCAGGAATCTCTTTAAGTGAAAGGAATACAGGCTCTTTTATACAGTAAAAGAGGAGGTGCATGCCTCCTGCTCGTATTACTCTGAACATACACCTGTGACCAGAAACCTAATTAACATGGGCTAATTAATTAATCCCTTTAGACAGCCTAGATGACTCAGTCATGACCTTTAGGCCAGACTGGCCATCTTGTAGCTCAGAAAACACAATCAATCAAATCAACACAGAGCTCTTCTTCACACAATAGCAGAGCTAATTAACACAAACAATAATGGGGATCCAATGACTCTTAGATCCCATACTAGACTTATTTACAATAAACACATTCTAGCAGGCAACAGACAGACAGGTGGCTGGACTTGACATCAGCATCTCCTAACAGTATTTGTCCCAGCATTATGAATCAGCCACTTTTTCTAATATGGCAAATCCAGGGTCCCCAGAGTCTGTGTCTCTTGGGGGGATATGGACCTGAATCCAAAGTAACACCACCTCAAGGGTCCTCAGGCATACAGCTCACAAAGAGCACCGTTCCCCCAAATGCCAGGGCCCACGATTGATTGGCAAGAGGCTAGCATTCAGTCCCCTCCAAAAGTCTCTCTCCCGGCTAGGTCTGTCACATTTCTCCCCTTTCGGCAGGAGACTAACACAGGAGGAGACCCCAGGCGGGTTGACTCCACAGTTAGTCCATAGTTCCAGTCCCCCAATGCTGATATCCACACAGTATCCCAAATAAATTGTCCCAAACAGAGCATTACTTACCCAGCCAACCTCTGCCTCTCTCAGAGAACACGCCCGCCGCTGGGGAGAGGTCAGGACTGGCCCTTCTCCCTGGAGTCTTTTCAGCTGCTTGAGAGAAGACAGGGTGACTGGGCTCACTCCGTCATGCCTTTGGGGATCTGGGCCGACCACCCAGCATCCCTGGGGTATACAAGTGGAGGCTGAAGTCCCATCCACTGACACAGGAACTCCCTCTTCTGTTAGTTGAGGGCAGAGGCCAGCAGCACTCTGCCTGGTTGCCAGCCCTTCTGCTGGGGACTCCACATCCTCCGCTCTGGCTAACCGTTGGGGCAGGAGGTTGGCTTCCTCCACTCCCAAACTGTGTAACTGCCATTGGGGAGGTGAGCCGGCTGCTTCCTTTTCCATTCCCTCATCTGGATGTTGGGATGATATGTCTGTTGTACTGTCTCCCAGGTGCACAGATCTTTGCTGGGGAGGAAAGACCACTTCCTCCACCCTGATCAACTGTTGGGGAGGGACCACCAACACCTCCTCTCCTTTCTCCCCCTGTATCCTGATCTGCTGCTGGGAAGTGACCACCTCCTTCTCACCCTGAGCCTCCGGAACCGCCGCAGGTGTAGGGCAGAGATCTTGGACCCTCTGTCCGGTTGCCAGCGCTTCAGCTGGGGAAGTTCCTTGTAACTCCACAGATACTTCTGTTGGTGCTGGGCAGAGCACAGTGAAGTTTGGCCCTAATAACAGCTCTTCTTCTGCTGGAGGCTCACCAGGTTGTTCTTCCTCAGCAGAAAAGTCTATCAAATCCCCTGTCTCTGCAACTGGTGTCTGGGGTTAAAGGTTCACCATCTCCTCTCCGTGGAACCCAGAAGATGCTATCAGTGCTGGGCAGAGGTTAGCAGAGCTCTGCCCTGTTGTCAGCACTTCAGCTTTGGGGATAGCAATCTCCAGATTTTCCACTGCCAATTCTCTGGCATTCTGCTGGACAGGCACATTCCTCCATCCAAGATCATCCAATGCAGAAACAGGTTCATCAAGGTCAGTCAGCACTTGCTCCATCCACCATAAGACCTCCACGTCCATAGCTGCGAGGGCAGGTTGGCAAAGTACACTGTTACTCTGCCACATTGTCGACTCTTCAGCCAGGATTTCAGAGTTGTCAACCGGTATTTCCTGATAGTCCCAGGCAAAGGGAGCCCCACCCTGCTGCTGAGCAGAGTCTTGCAGCTGTCTGTAGGCCATCTCAAGCTCCCATTCCTGAACTGCCAGAAACTCCAAATCTTCCTGTGCCCAGTGCACTTCTGAGACATTCAGTATTCGCTCTCTGTGTTCCATTATTTCCTCCAAACGCCACTCCCGACCACTCCCAAAGTCAGGGTCCCTGGACAGCCTCCAGTACAACAATCCCAGGCCATCGTAGTCAAAGACTTCCATGGGGCTGTCATCCGCTGTCCATAGCCACACTTGGGCTACATACCACTGGAGGGCTCTGTAGCTCTCGTCCAACCGCATTCTGCCCGGATCAGCCTGCTTAACTCAGCTGTCCACTCCTGGTTCGGCTGTAACCCCAATAACAGCATTCGCACTTCATACTGCAACCAGTACCTTACATGGATGAAGGGAGAACTTTTCCCTGGTTTCGCTGCTCACGGGCTAGCACTTCCTTCCAGAGTTTGCAGCGGATAGAATCAAACCATCCTAGCAGGACCTGCTCTGATACTGGTCCTCTGTGCTGTATCTGCATTTCTCGCAACCTCCTTCTGAATCCTCTTCCATGGTGGCTGGTATCTGTACCTCTCCTCTCCTGCTATCTGGACCTTGGATCCAGGTGATGGTTTGGATGTGTTCACGGCAAGGAAGCATGATCCCACCATTCCCTCCATGGCCCTCAAGTAAGTCTTTTAGCGTGGCTCTCCTGCAGGCTATTTTGGAGTGTCACAGTAACTGGAGAGCAAATCCCACCGCTGCCAACCAATGTAAAGAGCCCCTGCTCGCTTGGTTCCACTCTCCCGACACTCCTCTGCGTCTATTGAATCAGATTGCAACGTCTGATGGTTCGGTCATCCGATGCTCCGGGAATTGAACTACAGCTATGTGCTGTTCAAATCCAGTTGTGATAGCGCAGAACAAACACCAGGCAGGCTGTATGTAAGTTCAACCAGGAATCTCTTTTATTGAAAGGAATACAGGAGGAGGTGCATGCCTCCTGCTCATATTACTCTGAACATACACCTGTGACCAGAAACCTAATTAACATGGGCTAATTAACTAATCCCTTTAGACAGCCTAGATGACTCAGTCAAGACCTTTAGGCCAGACTGGCCGTCTTGTAGCTCAAAAAACACAATCAACACCTATCATAAATCAACACAGAACTCTTCTTCACACAATAGCAGAGTTAATTAACACAAACAACAATGGGGATCTAATGACTCTTAGATCCCATACTAGACTTATTTACAATAAACACATTCTAGCAGGCAACAGACAGACAGGTGACTGGAATTGACATCAGCATCTCCTAACAGTATTTGTCCCAGCATTATGAATCAGCCACTATTTCTAATATGGCAAATCCAGGGTCCCCAGAGTCTGTGTCTCTTGGGGGGCCTCTTGGGGGGCCAGCCAAGCCTGTGTTTTAATCTGGGTCAAGGTGAGTGATCCAGAAATGCTGGTATAACTCAGCAGGTTAAGAACTGGTGAGAAACTTCCAGAAGAATGGGAGGGAGATTAGGAGGAGCTGCCTGGAGTATTGGGTTGGCCATCTCATATATACTCAGGGTCAGCCCAGCAGGGCAGGATAGTTCAGGTAGAAGCTGGAGATGGAGTGCTAGGAGGCTGTCGAAGACCCTTGAGAGTAGCCCCCCAGTCTGAGGGCATGACCACGGGTCTGGGAGCTTTGGTGCTGGAAGGACCCTCTACAACACACAAAGGAAACATTCCTGGATGCAAGGGAGCAGGTGTGAGGACATAAGGAGCCAGTGAGCACACCCGAGAGATCTCCTGGGAGAAGACAGCTGGGTGGCTGGTGAGTTTGACAGTCTGGGATGACTGTGGGAAGATTAGCCAGGAGGGATAGCGAAAGGGGCAGCTGCAGCCAGGTGGCTGGCAGTGCCTAAAGAGGTGGTGCTAGAATCAGTAGCCACAGAAAAATAGCTGGACACTGGGACTTTTCTACACACCAAAAAGGGGCCCACTGTCCCTGCCTGTAATGGGCAATTGCTAGATCTGACAGAGTGTCCTGTCATATCCAATTTAACAGTGTGCCAGCTGGATCTGTGATTTGTTCTACAAGCAAATTTTGTGCAGGAGGCAGAAGAGGAGTATGTATAGAGATTGTACATAGGGACTGTGTATAGTTACTGTAAGTGGCCCATGAAGAAGTTTGGCAAGTCAAGTGGGCATCCCATAATTCCCTTATCCCATCCAAGTTAATTCCCCTCAAAAAAACAAAATAAAACACAGCACTGGACTGTTTTCTGACTGCGGTGTGCTTGTGAAGATGCGGTGTGCCTGGTTGTGACTGGCTGTGCAGGGTGGGGGATCCCTTTCTATTTGTGGCTCCTTAGGGGTGTGCTACTCTAAATTCTAGGCACATAACTAAAATTACTGTTCAAATACCTACATTCAAGATATTTTATCTGCATTTCTACCCATCCAGTTCAGTCCTGTGGTGATCTGACATTTTTCTACTGTAGTTAAGCAATATAGTCTAATCACCCAAGTGACATCGCCTGTATCTGGTAAGCAAAGGAGCAGCAACACACTGATGATGTCATCACTCTGTGCTCTCCTCCTGTCAACATAATTCTTGTTGGCACATTTTTGTAGCACATCTGATTGGCTCCTCCCTATTCTGGCCTGTGTTTTGTTGTGTAAGGAATTACAAGATGGCAATCCCAAGAAAAATTCATACATTGGCCTATTGCATTTTAAAAAGCATTTACCGTATATACTCGAGTATAAGTCGTTCCGAGTATAAGTCGAGGCCCCTAATTTACCACAAAAAACTGGGAAAAACGTATTGACCCGAGTATAAGACGAGGGTGAGAAATGCAGAGGGTCAATAATGCCCATCTGCAGCTGCATGTCTCCCTGTGTCCTGTGCAGCCTATGTGTACCCTGTACATGTGTGTCCTGCACATGTGTGTCCTGTACATGTGTGTCCTGTGTTCCTGTGTCCTGTGTGCATGTGTCCCGTGTGCATGTGTCCTGTGTGCATGTGCAGCCTACCTGTGTCCTGTGTAGCCTCCCTGTGGCGATCTCCTTCCTCCCTGTGGCGATCTCCATCCTCAGACGGCGGCCGGCGTGTGATGATACTGTTCGGCGGCCATTCCACAGTTCAAAAGCCGCGCCTCCTCCTCGTCTGTGATAGGCTGACCGCTGACTGCCTATCACGGACATTCTCTCATTCTCATACCACGGACGAGGATGAGAGAATGTCCGTGATAGGCTGTACACTGACAGCTGTTCAGCCTATCACAGAAGAGCAGGAGGCGCGGCTTTTGAAAGCTGGAATAGCCTCCGAGCATTATCATCACACGCCGGCCGCTGTCTGCCTGCATGACACGCTGATCATGCAGACAGACGGCGGTGACTCGAGTATAAGTCGAAGGGAAACTTTCAGCCCAAAAAAAAGGGCTGAAAAATTCGACTTATACTCGAGTATATACGGTACTTATGCATACGCATAAGCTCTATTTCAAATATTTCACATACTGTACCAGCAACAGAAATTCTCCACACGAAGATGCAGAATAATATTATTCCTTTATAAAAAAAACACCAGTAGGAAAAATCTGTATTTCGGTGAGTGGTATTCCTATTACTGGTACAAATAGGGCTCTATTTGTTTAGAAAATTAACCCCAGTCAACTCCAATATTCTGTGCATTTCTTTTAGCATAAAAAATAGGGATGAGCTCAATGTTCGAATGTATGCCCTTCAGGTCTGGTATTGATTTTAAGGGGAACCCCACGGCAAAATAAAAAAAAATGTTGTGGCCCCCCCAAATCCATTCCAAGCCCTTCAGGTCTGGTATTGATTTTAAGGGGAACCCCACGGCAAAATAAAAAAAAATGTTGTGCCCCCCCCAAATCCATTCCAAGCCCTTCAGGTCTGTATGGATTTTAAGGGGAACCCCGCATCAAAATTCCCCTTAATATCCATACCAGACCTAAGGGACCTGGTATGGACTGGGGGGGAACCGCACACCATTTTTTTCAATTTTTTTAATCTATATTGCCGGGAGCCAACAGTAAATTACAGCCACAAGCAATTTTAAATGACATTTTTTCTTTAGAAATGTAATTTTGCTGCGGTACTGTAATAAACATCGGAAATATGCGCTAATTTACAGGCAGACTAAGGGGACTCCCCAGGCACAATGTTTAAAGGAATATTTCCTTTTTATTGTTTCACTTTAAACATTATTAAAATCACTGCTCCTGAAAAAATGTCCATTTTAAAAACTTTTTTTTGCATTGATACATATCCCCTGGGGCAGTACCCGGGTCCCCAAACACTTTTTATGCCAATAACTTGCATATAAGCCTTTAAAATGACCACTTTAGATTTTTTATGTCCGTGTCCCATAGACTTTAACGGTGTTCGCATGTTCGCACAAATGTTTTATCTGTTCGCATGTTCTAGTGCAACCTGAACGGGGGTGCTCATCCCTAATGGTAAACAGCTTAAACCCAGTTCTCACTGAAAAGGAAGTAATTAATAATTACCTGTTCCGCCACTCATGCCATCTTACTCTTCTGTGTTGAAGAACAAAGCTTGTTACAAGGCCATATGTTTTTTGCACATTTCTGTGTAGGTTGAATTCCTGACTCCCACAGTGCATGGTAGTTTCCTCGACCCCTATTTCATTACAGGACACAGGAGCCAGCAGAGGAAACCACAGCAAACAGCTGGGGATACAAACATCTGAAATTCCCAGAAGAGTTTGTAGCACCCTCCTAGATAGGTGCTAGGATTAGATAGATTTAGTGCTGGCTCACTGGGGACATTTACTAAAACTGGAGTACTCAGAATTTGGTGCAGTTGTGCATGGCAACCAATCAGATTCTAACTTCAGCTTGTTCAACTAGGCTTTGGAAAAAAAAAACCTGGAAGCTGATAGGTTTCTATGCAGAGCTGCAGCAGATTTTTCACTGTCCAGTTTTAGTAAATCCCCACCACATTGTACAGTGGAGCTGTGTTTCTGTTGCTAGGTACATTTAGCTTATCTCACTGTAATCAGTGTGGCTGTAATTGTTGTGTGTTTGACCAAAGGGGGCATCAGATGGTGTACTGAAGAGCTTAGTCTATCTAGTTCTTTGTGGAGGGACTTTGCTCTGGTTGCTCTAAAGAAAGAATCCTGCTTTTAACTACTTCTACTACATGCCAAGTCCACAATTTGATATTGCAAGGCCTTCTGCTTCAGCTTTTCAGAAAGGAGTTTACTGTGCTCAACCTATACACTCTTTTTGGAGTATCCCACTAATTCCCTCAACCCTATCCCAGTTACTTCAAAAATAAAAACAACAAAAAGAACACCCCCCAGACTGTTTTTTGAGGAAGAGAGACTATAAATGTGTGCCTGGCAATCTACTGGGCAATTTCCAGCAGCTCCTTTTGAGGTAGCACTACAGGTTGAATGCAGAATACTTTGGTGTAAGCTTATTTTCGATCCAGAAGGGTTTTGTGTCACAGGCAGCAGGACAGGTAAGTATTAATTGATTTGTTTTGAGCATTTTAGCTTTTAAAAATAGTGACAAAGTTGCTTTAATTACATACAGCTAGAGATCAAGCCTGTTAGATAAGTTGATAACTATCCATGTAATTAGAACTCTAATAGGGCGTACACACGGTCGGACTTTGTTCGGACATTCCGACAACAAAATCCTAGGATTTTTTCCGACGGATGTTGGCTCAAACTTGTTTTGTCTACACACGGTCGCACAAAGTTGTCGGAAAATCTGATCGTTCTAAACGCGGTGACGTAAAACATGTACGTCGGGACTATAAACGGGGCAGTGGCCAATAGCTTTCATCTCTTTATTTATTCTGAGCATGCGTGGCACTTTGTCCGTCGGATTTGTGTACACACGATCAGAATTTCCGACAACGGATTTTGTTGTCGGAAAATTTTATCTCCTGCTCTCCAACTTTGTGTGTCGGAAAATCCGATGGAAAATGTCCGATGGAGCCCACACACGGTCGGAATTTCCGACAACACGCTCCGATCGGACATTTTCCATCGGAAAATCCGACCGTGTGTACGGGGCATTACTCTGACCTTTAATATTCAAAGATCAATGTCCAAAGGTCCATGACCCACAGCAAGCAAGAAGAAATCGTCTTTTATTATTTTAGCTAAATTAATCCACTGAACTGTAGCTATGAATCCAAACTATTCCAGTTAAAATATATTCTGCAAATTCTATTTTTCACACATAAACACGAACAATTACCCTTGACAAACAAGTAAAAGGATATACTAAAATCTTAGTTATACACAGGGCCTTTTTGTGACAGAATGGTTGCAGGTAAATACCCTCCCAATCTGAACACTTGTGGGTGTGGAAAAATCAGGTTTGGTTTAACAAGTGGGTGTTGCATCAGGGTGTATGGCTTGTATTGTTCCACCTTCCCCTTTACTTTGCTAAATTTTAGACAAAATAGGGTCTGGATGTACACCTAAAAGAAAGTGAGAGTTACTTGAGCCCCATCACTGGTGTCAGTGAGAGTGATATTAACGTCCAGCTTTGGTGTAAATGGCCACAAAAAAAACAGCATTTGTGTTAGTGGCATTACTATTTATCTTCTTTCCGGCAAGTATAACCTAGAGGTTTGTGCAGTGATATGTAATCCCTGCTCCATCCACCACTTTTATAGTGTTTTCAGAGCTCTCACTGGAGTCCCCTGTGACATTGTTCTGGAGTGACTTGGCTTCCTCCTCTCCCAGGTCATCCTTTTCTTTGATCTCTTTATCATCCATATCCGGGGCATTTCCAGACAGTTTCTCCATACAGGGAGGCTCTGGTTGGAGAAATATGGCTACATAAGGATGTTCCTTCCTGCTGCTTACTTGGGCCAGTTATGTGATCATTATGCTGTCCATTTCTTTGGTGTGGCAGAAGATTTTATGAGCATTCCTTCTGAAGCTCTTCCAGGCCTGGTAGTACTGGTGCTTAAGGATACACCATAGCTCAGGGGTGCACACAAAGCCCATTCTCATTCAGCCATCTTTCCTATCCCAGGAAACCATGACTATTTCAAAATAGTCTGCTGTCGAGGCACAGCTGCATGTTTTACTCAGATGTCCAGTGGGACTCAGGTCTCTAGGTTCAACCCATAGGACAGCTGGGTACTGGAGATCAGCATACATACTGACTATATATATATATATATAGATATATATATATATGTAGCGCACTACTCTCTTGGGAGCTGCTGATTTGTTCATTTGCCTTTTGCCATCCCGCTTCCCTCCGACCTTCCCTGTTTCCCGAAATACACTTCCTATATGGGCAGCTAAGCATCACTCTGAATAATGCCATGAAAGTTGAAACTCAAAGTCATAGGCCTCACCACCTATTTCAATGACTTGCAGTGTCCATCTTCCATCACTAACCCCAAGAAGTGTTTCCTTATTTCTGATTAGCTTCACTGGGTTTGCACTCCCTTTGCACTCTCCCAACAACAGTCCATGTTCTACTAACAGAAAGTTGTTTCCCAGTCTCCTTCTTCCACTTAGTTGCTACTTCCTCCTGCGTTACTTGCTGACTTCTGCTCCAGGGAACCCAACCTTGGCCTCTCCAGAGTCACCTTCGGCTATCCAGCTCCAGGATCTCCGAACTCCCGGGTTCCAGCCACTTCAGTCCTCCTAAACTTCCTCCTCATGATGGCTCCACTATCCATCCACTCCACATGACATGTTCCCCTCCCCAGCAGGGGAACGCCCTAACACACCAGCTACGCCATGCTTTTCTGATTTCTCCCTCCTTGACTCCCCAGGACATGTGACCTCCCCTTTTTATGAGAGACCACCTTCAAGACCACAGAAATTAACCATTGGTCACTTCTCTCACATGGGGTTTCCTGCCACTCAAGTCTCAGCCCATCCTCTCTTGCCATCAGAACCCACTCCCAAGCAGAGGAGGTATCCCTGAGCCCAAGTGTAGGCGGCCACACCCCCTGCTATTCTAGAAAAACACCACTAATCCTGTACCAAATTTGGTAGGGGCGCTCCCTATTCTGGCCTGTGTTTTGTTGTGTAAGGAATTACAAGATGGCAATCCCAAGAAAAAATCATACATTGGCCTATTGCATTTTAAAAAGCATTTACCGTATATACTCGAGTATAAGTCGTTCCGAGTATAAGTCGAGGCCCCTAATTTACCACAAAAAACTGGGAAAAACTTATTGACTCGAGTATAAGACGAGGGTGAGAAATGCAGAGGGTCAATAATGCCCATCTGCAGCTGCATGTCTCCCTGTGTCCTGTGCAGCCTACCTGTACCCTGTACATGTGTGTCCTGTACATGTGTGTCCCGTGTGCATGTGTCCTGTGTGCATGTGCAGCCTACCTGTGTCCTGTGTAGCCTCCCTGTGGCGATCTCCTTCCTCCCTGTGGCGATCTCCATCCTCAGACGGCGGCTGGCGTGTAATGATACTGTTCGGCGGCCATTCCACAGTTCAAAAGCCACGCCTCCTCCTTATCTGTGATAGGCTGACCGCTGACTGCCTATCACGGACATTCTCTCATTCTCATACCACGGACGAGGATGAGAGAATGTCCTTGATAGGCTGTACACTGACAGCTGTTCAGCCTATCACAGAAGAGCAGGAGGCGTGGCTTTTGAAAGCTGGAATAGCCTCCGAGCATTATCATCACACGCCGACCGCCGTCTGCCTGCATGACACGCTGATCATGCAGACAGACGGCGGTGACTCATCACTAACCCCAAGAAGTGTTTCCTTATTTCTGATTAGCTTCACTGGGTTTGCACTCCCTTTGCACTCTCCCAACAACAGTCCATGTTCTACTAACAGAAAGTTGTTTCCCAGTCTCCTTCTTCCACTTAATTGCTACTTCCTCCTGCGTTACTTGCTGACTTCTGCTCCAGGGAACCCGACCTTGGCCTCTCCAGAGTCACCTTCGGCTATCCAGCTCCAGGATCTCCGAACTCCCGGGTTCCAGCCACTTCAGTCCTCCCAAACTTCCTCCTCATGATGGCTCCACTATCCATCCACTCCACATGGCATGTTCCCCTCCCCGGCAGGGGAACGCCCTAACACACCAGCTACTCCATGCTTTCCTGATTTCTCCCTCCTTGACTCCCCAGGACATGTGACCTCCCCTTTTTATGAGAGACCACCTTCAAGACCACAGAAATTAACCATTGGTCACTTCTCTCACATGGGGTTTTCTGCCACTCAAGTCTCAGCCCATCCTCTCTTGCCATCAGAACCCACTTCCAAGCAGAGGAGGTATCCCTGAGCCCAAGTGTAGGCGGCCAAACCCCTTGCTATTCTAGAAAAACTAATCCTGTACCAAATTTGGTAGGGGCGCTACATATATATATATATATATATATATTTATATTGTATAAATATATATATTCACTGAGCAAAATTGTAAACGCAACACTTTTGTGTTTGCCCTTATTTATCATGAACTGAACTCAAAGACACGACTTTTTCTATGTACACAAAAGGCCTATTTCACTCAAATATTGTTCCTGTGTTAGTGAACACTTCTCCTTTGCCGAGATAATCCATCCACCTCACAGGTCTGGCATATCAAGATGATGATTAGACTGGCATATCAAGATGCTGATTCCACAGGCCACAATCAACTCTTTGTGAAGGAGATGTGCTGCACTGCGTGAGGAAAATGGTGGTCACACCAGATACTGACTGGTTTTCAGACCCCCCCGACCCCCCAATACAGTAAAACTGCACATTTTAAAGTGGCCTTTTATTGTGGCCAGCCTAAGTCACACCTGTGCAATAATCATGCTGTCTAACCAGCATATTGATATGCCACACCTGTGAGGTGGGTGGATTATCTCGGCAAAGGAGAAGTGCTCACTAAAGCAGATTTAGACTGATTTGTGAACAATATTTGAGAGAAATAGGCCTATTGCGTACATAGAAAAAGTGATAGATCTTTGAGTTCAGCTCATGATAAATAGGGGCAAACACAAAAGTGTTGCGTTTATAATTTTGCTCAGTGTATATATATATAGTTATACTACATGTAGACCAAATGCGAAACCCCCTCTTAAAAATCAAGCGCTTAAGGGTTAGGTGAAACTCTGATACTAAAATTACAAACACACATGGGTATCCTATTTCAGGCTAAAGCTGCTACCACATATGCTTGCCAATGGCAAGCGAAAATCTATTTACAACTGACAAAGACAAATTATTTTTATCAAGGCAGCCTTACATATATAGACAAGTATATGCTGTCACAAGTGCTCATTCACATAAAAAGAAAAAGAAACTCCATAGCGTAATCCTGTTTCAAATAAATTTATTGAATGAAAGTACCCCCCTTATAGGACACGCACTTTCAAATTTGCAGAGTAAAAACAGAATATGACATATGCAATAATGCCAGTGGGGATCGTAGTGGTGTATCCTACCAGCTACAGCTCAGCTTTTCAAATGTCAAGAAGATCCAAAAAAGATGTGCTTACATTACTGTTGGTCATCGTATAGCCCCATTCTGATGCATTTCGCCATCTAAGACATCATCTGAGGGTGTGGCTACATGACCCAACACACCATTATCTAGACTAACCAGTTTGCAATCAGTTAACTCCTTCCGTCATATCATTCTTATACTCGAACCTCTAGGCCAACTATTAGTGTTACTTGCTATCTGCATACACCATGACTTGTAAGGAAGCAGATAATAATTTCAATCGCTATCTACATACACCGATTCTATGGTCTGGCGGGCTTCATATTACCCACTTCAGACAGATGTCCGCATCAAGCAGTGTTAATTTCTTCGACTAAAACAATTAAAACATTTTAGTCAACGAAATGAATACTATTTTAGTCGACTAAAATATGACTAAAACTAAAACAATTGAGATGGCTAAAATATGACTAAAACTAAAATGCCATTTTAGTCAAAAGACTAAGACTAAAACTAAATTGAAATTTGACTTCAATATTAACACTGGTCTGTAGTGGATGTTCATACCTCAATTCTATAAATAATAACATATTAGATTTTTCACTCCAGCAGTATATAATGAGTTTGGAAATTGTAGAGAAATGTTAACTAATGCATTACAATTTAATTACACCCATTCGATTTTAGATGACTAAAATGCGTTGTAGTCGACTAAAATGTACTGGAGATTTTAGTTGACTAAAACGTAGGACATTTTAATCGACTAAAATGTACTGGAGATTTAGTCAACTAAATATGACTAAAACTAAAACAATTGCAGAAGACTAAAATGGGAGTAAAACTAAAATGCCATTTTAGTCCTAAGACTAAGACTAAAACTAAATTGAAATTTGCTGCCAAAATTAACACTGGCAGCGAGTTAATCGGCCACAATCTCACAGACACTCCAATGTGCACTGATCAATCGCCAGCATAGAAATCGCCAGCATAGATCATTCTAAACACATGTCTAACGAGCAGATATCCCTCAACGTCATAGACCTTGCGATGTGTGCTGATCGGCTGTCAGAATAAATCAATCAAATGTTCAATTAATTAAATGCTGCAAATCTGGCATAATAAGGGCACAGATTGCAAATAGTTATGTATTAGAAATCGTAATGTACAATTAAAAAAAGATATATATATATATATATATATATATATATATATATATATATATATATATATATATATATATATATATATATATATATATATATATATATATATATATATATATATATATATATATATATATATATAATATATATATATATATATATATATATATATATATATATATATATATATATATATATATATATATATATATATATATATATATATATATATATATATATATATATATACATAAATAACAATTTAAAATGACACGGTGAATGACTCGGCAAGAACAAAAAAAATTGTAAAACCCATTAATTCATAACAATCTCAATGGTACTGAAATTGTGGCACATGACAAATTTAAAATATATAATCTAAAATGTATACAGAGACACAACTACCTTCACATTATCTCTTCACGAAATATATTTATTCCAACTAACTATTCTCATTAAACTATATATTCTCTGTCCACTGTCGAAAATCAAAACTTTAATACTAAAATAAGCTATGAATGAATGAAGATATGAATGAAAAATAAATAAAAATAAATAAAAATACAGCTGATTACTTCAATAACTGGCTCTAATTGGCATGATAGCTGTAACAAAGAGTTGAATATATATTCTATAACCTATGAAAAAACAGCATTAAAAGGAACATTAGAATTAAGGTTCCTTACCTAAATTGATCAATTGATAAGTCAATGATATAATCTTATAATGGATTTATTTTAAGTATCAAAATTCAGTAATCACTTATAAAGCAATTAACATCTAATTTGATATTCATGCCACCCGGCATCAAAGTATTAAGAAAAATCCACTTGGTTTCTCGTTTAGATATTTTACATACCAAATTGGACCCCCTCCAATTGGGAAGGATTCTGTCGACACCCCAAAATTTTAACCCAGTCGGGGACTGATTGTGGTATTTTTTAAAATGTAGCAACACACTATGGTATTTAAAACCTACCTCTATTTTAAATATATGCTCCGAGATCCATTTTTTAAAGTCCTTTTATTGTGTCCCACATACATTAAATTACATGGGCACTGCAAGACATATATTACATGTGTGGTCCCACACGTGATAAATTTAGAAATTTTGAATGTTCTGTTATTACCAGTGGAAATAAATTTGATCAGACCTCTAATAGGGTGATTTATTTGCAAACAAGCTTTGCATCTCCTACATGAAAAGAAACCAGCATGGTCCCAAAACATGCATGGTCTATTGGGTGGATTTAAAACTTTCTTTACAATCCTATCTCCAAAATTAGGTGCCTTTCTATAGAAGAACGATGGGTTTTCAGGTAAGGTCTCTTTAAGAACTTTATCCATACACAACATGTGCCAGTGCCATTTGAAGATGTCCTCAATTTCCTTATACTGTGACTGGAAATTGGAAATGAATTCCCATTCTTGCCTGTCATTAATTCCCATCTCTTTATCTTTTAGACAGGTTTCGCATGGGGTTTCTGCTACATCATGTATAGTTTTATCTAATTGATATTTCTTATAGCCTTTTTGAACAAACCTGTCCCTAATTATATAATTAAAATTATATATATATATTGACATAATGAAGGGCAAGATGGATGAGGAATGGTATGTTTCACCTTACATGCTTTCATATGTGTTCTATCAAAGCCAGATTTTGCTTCCCACTTTTGACCAGCAGCAGCTGGGATAAAGAGGAGAAGGCTGGAGCAAGAGGGTGCTCTGGCCTGGAACTCAGGAAAGCAACTTGAGAGAGCGCTACTTGAAGAAATCACTCTGTAAGAGAAAGAAAAGTTTTTAAAAACACTTAGATATACAATATACGTGCACATCCACATTTATAAGTCCACAAAAATGTCCTCACAGACAAAAAAATAAAATAAACAATAAAAAAAAAACATATAAAGTGTCCACCTAATGTCTCCAGTGATCAAAATATTATAGTCCATATACATAGAATATTTTTCAAATCATTCTCCAGCTGTCCACCAGTGAAACAAAATGCACCTTGATATAGAATGATGAACATCTTGTGCCATCCACCCAGTACTCAGAAGCCTGTTATCAGATGGTATTGATCCCTTATATGGCAGAGATCAATACAGCGTGTTGTAAAAAGCCATGTCAAGAGCCCAACAGTATCTGTCACATCTATTGTTTCTCATCTAGTATTCGGATGTTTTTAGGTGCAGCTCCTGGCACAGATTATTACATTGAGCGCAAAATCATTTTTTATGTTTATTTGAAAAAACACAAATGCCCTGTACACACGATCGCACATTCCGACAACTAAATCCATTCGATTTTTTCCGACGGATGTTGGCTCAAACTTGTCTTGCATACACACGGTCGCACAAAGTTGGTCGGAAATTCCGAACGTCAAGAACGCGGTGACGTACAACACGTACGATGAGCCGAGAAAAATGAAGTTCAATAGTCAGTGCGGCTCTTCTGCTTGATTCCGAGCATGCGTGGCACTTTGTGCCATGCATGGAATTGTTTACATACGATCGGAATTTACGTGATCGTATTTTGTTGTCGGAAAATTTTATATCCTGCTCTCAAACTTTGTGTGTCAGAAATTCCTATGGAAACTGTGCCATGGAGCCTACACACGGTCGGAATTTCCAACAACATGCTCCGATCGCACATTTTCCATCAGAAAGTCTGACCGTGTGTACAGGGCATTATTTTGTTGGTAACTGGGAGAAGCCTTTTACCTGTCATAGAGGATTGTGTCCTGCTTAGTAAGTGTCTGGATTGAGAGGATTTTTTTCTCTGTTTTGTTCTGTTTGCTTTGTTTGCAGCCTTTTAAAATATGTTGTAAAACTGACCAAAATTCAAACTTTTAAGAAAGACCTGGAGTTTGGATTGCCTTTTTCCTGGTAGTACATACACTCTCCAACAGCACCTAAGTAATTAACAGATCTTATGCCTTCACCATGATGGAGAGTAGGGTAACTCTCCTATGTTCTTAATCCTTTAGTGTTTCTACCTAAAAATGCTTTGAAATTACAAGAAGCATTCTCTTCTAGGAATATCTTGTGCCCAGGTAGTTTACTTACTTATTCGTTCTTGCTCAAACTCATGCATGCCAACCTTATAGATTTGGTTCCAAATTTAAAAACCTGAAGGGACACAGGAGGAGGTGAATTACCCAAACTCTTCAAGGGCTCCTACAGCAAATTGGGCTTGTAGTTGTTGGGTACATCTAAGCATCCAGGAACTCACACACCATCCACTGGAGCATCACAGTGCCAAAAAATTAGGTTTTAATGTTACTCAATTCAAGCTCTTTGGCTCTAGCAGGAATCACTTCCAGCTGACATGACCTCCAGACATTTTATCAACCCATTGATGGCAAACTCACCAGGGGCTGGCCAGCTGACAACACAGACAGATCTCCCCGTACCATACCGCTGCCATGGAACTATGTAACATTCTCATAATAGTCTGGCAACTATTATAGCAAAATACTTTAACACAGCACAGCTGTTATGGAAACACATCCCTACAAAAGCTTACCCATTTCTGTATTTGTTTTTTAAACATCTGCATAACTTCTGCATAACTTTTAATATTGTATGCATAACTTTTTTGCAGGTTTCTCTCCACTCCTCTGGTAATAGGTGGTCTTTATTATTACACAGAGCATCCACCATGAAGTCACATGTGAGTCCTGTTCTGTGCAGCAGTACTGTGAACCACAATCTGGGTGATGCTGCAACTTCAAGGGGTGTGTTGTTGACAGCTGGGCCTAACAGGAAGTGGATGAATGATGTTGGATAACCAGAGTGTCTGCAGGGGAAAAAAAGTTGAGTATTGTAATTATAGCTGAGTTTTAAATTTTATTGCCTTCTAAGAATTTTTTTCTAATATATATAAAAGAATATGTATGTTTGGCCTTGAAGGTTTTGACCTTATTTTCACCAGATGTTCCTACTGGTAACACACTGAACTAGCATAACAACACTCACTTTGTGTAGTGAACATAGAGGAGATGGGGTCTATAGTCCTCAGAAGTAGCTGGAAACAGTGTAACTGCAGCACAGTCAAAATGCACATGCAGTTGCCAAGTTGACAATATTTCTTGCATTAGCAACAGGTAGTTTCTACAAATATCAAAAAGAAATAACAAGAAACTTTCTATGGTACTTTTAACAGACCAAAGGTAACAAAAGAGTAGATTTTGAGTGTTAGGGATTACACACCCTATAACCACTTGACAACTGGGCACTTAAACCCCCTTAATAACCAGACCAATTTTCAGCTTTTGGTGCTCTCACATTTTGAATGACAATTACTCAGCCATGCAACACTGTATCTATATGAAATTTTTGTCCTTTTTTTCACACAAATGGAGCTTTCTTTTGGTGGTATTTAATCACCGCTGGGTTCTTTATTTTTTGCGCCGTAAAAGAAAAAAGACCGAAAAATCTGTAAAAAAATGCATTTTTCTTCATTTCTGTTATAATATTTTGCAAATTAGTAATTTTTCTTCATATATTTTGGCCAAAATTTATACCGCTACATATCTTTGGTAAAATTAACCCAAATCGGTGGATATTATTTGGTCTTTGTGAAAGTTATAGAGTCCAAAAGCTATGGTGCGAATATCTGAAAATTGATCACACCTGAAGTACTGACGGCCTATCTAATTTCTTGAGACCCTAACATGCCAGAAAAGTACAAATACCCCCCAAATGATACCTTTTTGGAAAGAAGACATTCCAAGGTATTTAGAAAGATGCATGGTGAGATTTTTGAAGTTGTCATTTTTTCCCACAATTCTTTGCAAAATCAAGGTTTTTTTTTACTTTTTTTTTTCCCACAAAATTGTCATATTAGAAGGTTATTTCTCACACACCACATATGCATACCACAAATTACACCCCAAAACACATTCTGCTATTACTCCCGAGTACGGCGATACCACATGTGTGAGACTTTTACACAGCGTGGCCACATACAGAGGCCCAACATGCAGGGGAGCACCTTCAGGCGTTCTGTAGCTTCCAGGCCAATTCTGACATTTCTCTCCTACATGTAAAAATCATCATTTATTAGCTAGAAAATTACATAGAACCCCAAAACATTATATATGTTTTTTTAGCAAAGACCCTAGAGAATACAATGGCGGTCGTTGCAACTTTTTATCTCGCACGGTATTTGCGCAGCAATTTTTTTAACGCGTTTTTTTGGGGAAAAAAACTGTTTTGTGCTTTACAAAAACCAAAACAGTAAAGTTAGCCTAATGTTTTTGCATAATGTGAAAGATGAAGTTATACTGAGTAAATAGATACCCAACATGTCACCTTTCAAAATTGCACGCGCTTGTGGAATGGCGCCAAACTTTGCTACTCAAAAATCCCCATAGGCGACGCTTTAAAATTTTTTACTGGTTACATGTTTTGAGTTACAGAGGAGGTCTAGGGCCAAAATTATTACTCTCGCTCTACCGATCGCAGCGATACCTCACATGTGTGGTTTGAACACGGTTTTCATATGTGGGCGGGACTTACGTATGCGTTCGCTTCTGCATGCGAGCACGCAGGGACAGGGGCGCTTTAAAATTTTATTTTTTTTTTTATTGTTCATTTTACTTTATTTATTTTAGTTTGATGCTTTTTTCCAAAAAAAAAAATTTTGACCACTTTTATTCCTATTACAAGGAATATAAACATCCTTGTAATAGGAATATGGCATGACAGGTCCTCTTTACAGTGAGATATGGGGTCAATAAGACCCCACATCTCACCTCTAGGCTGGGAAGCCTGAAATAAAAAAAAAAAAAAAAAACGATCCTGGCTTCGATCGTAGCGGTGAGTCGGTAGAAGCGCGGGAGGGGGGGACATCCCCTCTCGCCTCCCGTAAGAATGATCAAGCAGTGGAACAGCTGCTATGATCGTTCTCATGGTGTAGGGAATCGCCGGCTGAAAAAGCCGATATCTGAATGATGCCTGTAGCTGCAACCATCATTCAGATATCTCCGCACAAAGTCAAGGACATTGTATGACGGCCGGTGGGCGGGAAGTGGTTAAAACGCATTTTTTTTTTTAACACAAAGTTGTCCATTTATACAATATTTCTACCACATAACATGTACATACCAAAAATGACACCCCAAAATAGATTCCCCTGCTCCTCCTGAGTACGGCGATACCACATGTGTGAGACTTCCACAGCCTGGCCACATACAGAGGGCGAGTACAGCTGAGCATGGCTCAGCATGGCAGGGTATGGCGGGGTATTGCGGAGTATGGCGGAGTATGGCGGGGTATGGCGGGGTATTGCGGAGTATGGCGGGGTATTGCGGAGTATGGCGGGGTATTGCAGGGTGTGGCAGAGTATGGCAGAGTATGGCGGGGTATTGCGGAGTATGGCGGGGTATTGCGGAGTATGGCGGAGTATGGCGGGGTATTGCGGAGTATGGCGGGGTATTGCGGAGTATGGCGGGGTATGGCGGGGCATGGCAGAGTATGGCGGGGGCATGGCAGAGTATGGCGGGGGCATTGCAGGGTATGGCGGGGGCATTGCAGAGTATGGCGGGGGCATTGCAGAGTATTGCGGGGGAATTGCAGAGTATTGCACAGCATTGCAGAGTATTGTGGGGGCATTGCAGAGTATGGCGGGGGCATTGCAGAGTATTGTGGGGGCATTGCAGAGTATTGTGGGGGTATTGCGGAGTATGGCGGGGTATTGCGGAGTATGGCGGGGTATGGCGGGGCATGGCAGAGTATGGCGGGGGCATGGCAGAGTATGGCGGGGGCATTGCAGGGTATGGCGGGGGCATTGCAGAGTATGGCGGGGGCATTGCAGAGTATTGTGGGGGAATTGCAGAGTATTGCACAGCATTGCAGAGTATTGTGGGGGCATTGCAGAGTATGGCGGGGGCATTGCAGAGTATTGTGGGGGCATTGCAGAGTATTGTGGGGGTATTGCAGAGTATTGTGGGGGTATTGCAGAGTACTGCACAGCATTGCAGAGTATTGTGGGGGTATTGCAGAGTATTGTGGGGGTATTGCAGAGTATTGTGGGGGTATTGCAGAGTACTGCACAGCATTGCAGAGTATTGTGGGGGTATTGCAGAGTATTGCACAGCATTGCAGAGTATTGTGGGGGTATTGCAGAGTATTGTGGGGGTATTGCAGAGTATTGTGGGGGTATTGCAGAGTATTGTGGGGGTATTGCAGAGTACTGCACAGCATTGCAGAGTATTGTGGGGGTATTGCAGAGTATTGCACAGCATTGCAGAGTATTGTGGGGGTATTGCAGAGTATTGTGGGGGTATTGCAGAGTATTGTGGGGGTATTGCAGAGTATTGCACAGCATTGCAGAGTATTGTGGGGGTATTGCAGAGTATTGCAGAGTATTGTGGGAGTGTTGCAGAGTATTGCACAGCATTGCAGAGCGTTAGGGATGGCTGAGCAGGGATGGATGGATGCCTGGATGTCTCTGTGCAGCGCTATGGGCACTACACATACAGCCCACAGCGCTGCAGACATCCATCCATCCGCCTCTCCGGTCACTGTGTACCGATCGGTACACAGGCGGGGAGGAGAGGGGGAGGAGAGGAACCGGCGTCATCAGATGACGCCGGTCTGTTTACATGTGATCGCGCCGTCATTTGACGGCGCAATCACATGGTAAACGGCCGCGATCAGCGGCCATTTACCGGGATCCGTGATGCGCCGGGTCCTCTGGACCCGGCGGTCACGGGTGTGTTCGGGTGCGCGCCCCAGGGGGCGCGCGAGAGGGGAATTCTGGGAGGACGTCATAGTACGCCCTCCCAGAGTTATCCAACCGCCCTGCAGCCGTCATTCGGCTATGGGCCGGTTGGTAAGTGGTTAAATACGTTATCATGATTAGTGATGAGTAAACTGGCCTTGATTTAGTTTAGGGGAGGATCTGTTAACCCATCCCAAGGCCCACAAGCTCTAAACATAGTACTCTAAACTCCATAGAAGTGCAGTTGTGCTCAAAAGTTTGCATACCCAGGCAGAAAATTTGAAATGTTGCCATTAATATTGAAAATATGACTGATCATGCCAAAAAAACTGTCTTTTATTTAAGGATAGCAATCACATGAAGCCATTTATTATCACATAGTTTTTTGGATCCTTTTTAAATCATAATGATAACAGAAATCACTGAAACGGCACTGATAATAAGTTTACATACCCTGGAATGTTTGGCCTTGGTACAGACACAAAAGGTGGCACACACAGGTTACAATGACAATTAAAGGTTAATTTCCCACATGTGTGGCTTTTTAAATTACAATTAGTGTCTGTGTAGAAATAGTCAATGAGTTTGTTAGCTCTCACATGGATGCACTAAGCAGGCTAGACACTGAGCCATGAGTCAAAAGACCTACGTAACAAAATAATGAAACTTTACAAAGATGGGAAAGGATATAAAAAGATATCCAAAGCCTTGAATATGCCAATCAGTACTGTTGAATCACTTAATAAGAAGTGGAAAATTTGGGGATCTCTTGATACCAAGACAAGGTGAGGTAGATCAAGAAAGATTTCAGCCACAACTGCCACAGGAACTGTTTGGGATACAAAGAAAAAACCATAGGTAACCTAAGGAGAAATACAGGCTGCTCTGGAAAAAATATGGCATGGTTGTTTTTAAGGAGCACAATACGATGGTACAAAAAAGAGCTGCATGGTCAAGTTGCCAGAAACAAGCCTTTACTGTACAAGTTCCACAAAAAAGCCGAGTTACAATATGCCCAACAACACCTTGACATGCCTCATTGGCTTTTTTTGTGGCATTGGAACAGTAAAGGCTTCCTTTTGGCACCTCAACCATGCAGCTCTTTTTTGTTCAAGTATTGTTGAATTTTGCTCCTTAAAAACAGTCACGCCCTCTTTTTGGAAAGCAGCCTGTATTTCTCCCGCAGTTTCCTGTGGGTTTTTCTTTGTATCCTGAGCAATTATTCTGCCAGTTGTGGCTGCAATCTTTTTTTGGTCTACCTGACCTTGGCTCGGTATCAAAAGAGCCCCTAATTTTCCACTTTTTAATAAGTGATTAAACAGTACTGACTGGCATATTCAAGACTTTTGATATCTCTTTATACCCTTTTCCATCTTTGTAAAGTTTCATTACATTGATATGCAGGTCTTTTGACTGTTCTTTTCTACCTCCTCATGGCTCAGTGTCTAGCCTGCTTAGTGCATCCATGTGAGATCTAACAAACTCATCGACTATTGACACACAGACACTAAGGATGAGCCAAACACACCCTCGGTTCAGTTCACACCGGAACATCCGAACAGGCAAAAGTCTATGGGAAACAAATATGAAAAATCAAAAGTGCTCATTTTAAAGCCTTATATGCAAGTCATTGTCATAAAAAGTGTTTGGGGACCCGGGACCTGCACCTAGAGACATGTATCAATGCAAAAAAAAGTTTTAAAAAACGGCTTTTTTTTCGGGAGCAGTGATTTTAATAATGCTTAAAGTGAAACAATAAAAATTAAATATTTCTTTAAATATTGTGCCTGGGGTGTCTATAGTATGCCTCTAAAGTGGCACAGTTTTCCTGTGTTTAGATCAGTACCATAGCAAAATGACATGTCTAAAGGTAAAAAGTCATTTAAAACTGATTGCGGCTGTAATGAATTGTCGGGTCTCGGCAATATAGATAAAAATCATTGAAAAAAATGGCATGGGTTCCCCCCAGACCATTACCAGGCCCTTTGGGTCTGGTATGAATATTAAGGGGAACCCCAAACCAAAAATTTAAAAATAAATTGCGTGGGGATCCCCCAAATCCACACCAGGCCCTTCAGGTCTGGTATGGAAATTAAGGGGAACCCTGCACCAAATTTTAGAAAAGAGGGCATAAGGGTCCCCCCAAAATCCATACCAGACCCTTCAGGTTGATGGGGACAAGAACCTCAACCCCACAACCCTTGCCCAGTGGTTGTGTTGATATGTGGGTGGGGGGGCTTATCGGAATTTGGAAGCCACCTTTAAAAAGGGGACCCCCAGACCCTGGCCCCCCTTTTGTGAATTGATAAGGGGTACATTGTACCCCTACCATTTCACAAAAGAAGGTGTCAAAAATAGTAAAAAAGACAGGAGACACTTAGGGACAAGTCCTTTATTAAAAGATAAAAAAAAAAAAATGTCCCACGATGTCCACTCATCTTCTATCACGCTGCTGATGAGCCAAAAATAGACAAAAAAACCTCTCTCTGCCTCCATGGGAAGTCCCCGCCGAGTGATGCTTCTTCTTGGTGACAGCTCTTATATAGCTGAGGGCAGGGCCACTTGGTGGTGTAAATGGGCGACCCCGCCTTCCTCTGACATCACAAGACATCAGAGAGGGGCAAGGTCACCCATTTACATCACCGGGTGGCCTCGCCCTCAGCTATATAAGAGCTGTCACCAAGAAGAAGCGTCACTTGGCGGGAGCCTCCCATGGAGGCGGAGGTGGTTTTTTGGGGGGGTTTTTTCGGCTCGTTGGCGGCGCGATAGAAGATGAATAGACATCGCAGGACATTTTTTTTTTTATCTTTTAATTAAGGACTTGTCCTTAAGTGTCTCCTGTCTTTTTTTTACCATTTTTGACACTTTCTTTTGTGAAATGGTATGAATGAATGAATGATTTGTAAAGTGCTGCAATGCGAACTGAATCGCCTTAAGGTGCTAATGCGTTTTGTGCTGTCATCTTCTTAGAAGAGGAAGGTCTTGAGTTTTTTCCTGAAGGCCAGATGTTTTTACCCCTTACCAATTCACATGGGGGGCAGGATTTGGGGGTCCCCTTGTTAAAGGGGGCTTCCAGATTCTTATAAGCCCCCCGCCCGCATACCCCCACAAACCACCGGGCAAGCGTGGTGGGGATGAGGCCCTTGTTCCCATCAACATGGAGACAAGGTGCTTTGGGGAGCAACTCCAAAGCACCCTCCCCATGTTGAGGGTATGTGGCCTGGTACGGTTCAGGAGGGGGGCACTCTCTCCCCCCCCTCTTTTCCCGCAGCCTGCCAGCTTGTATGCTCGTATAAGGGTCTAGTATGGATTTTGGGGGCCCTACGTCAGTTTTTTTAATTTGGTGCAGGGTTCCCCTTAATTTCCATACCAGACCTGAAGGGCTTGGTATGGATTTTGGGGTGGACCCCCACGCAATTTTTTTTCATTTTTGGTTCGGGGTTCCTCTTAATATTCATACCAGACCCAAAGAGCCTGGTAATGGACTGGGGGGGAACCCATGCCATTTTTTTCAATGAGTTTTACCTTTATTGCCAAGACCCGACAATCCATTACAGCTGCGATCAGTTTTAAATGACTTTTCTCCTTCAGAAATATAATTTTGCTGTGGTACTGTTCTAAATACGGGAAAACACATGTTCTAAACACGGGAAAACTGCCAATTTACAGGTATACTATGGACACCTCCCAGGCATGATATTTAACCACAGCCCCGGATCATTTGGCTGCCCAAAGACCAGAGCGTTTTTTGCGATTCGGCACTGTGTTGCTTTAACTGACAATTGCGCGGTCGTGTGAAGTGGCTCCCAAACAAAATTGACGTCCTTTTTTTCCCCACAAATAGAGCTTTCTTTTGGTGGTATTTGATCCCCTTTGCGGTTTTTATTTTTTACGTTATAAACAAAAAAAAGCGTAAATTTTGAAAAAAACGCAATATTTTTTACTTTTTGCTATAATAAATATACCCAAGAAATATAAAAAACCCAAAATATAACAAAATAAATGTTTTCCCCAGTTTAGGCCGATACGTATTCTTCTACATATTTTCAGTAAAAAAATCTCAATAAGCGTTTATTGATTGGTTTGCGCAAAAGTTATAGCATCTACAAAATAGGGGATAGTTTTATGGCATTTTTATTATTATTTTTTTTATTAGTAATGGCAGGGATCTGCGATTAAAAATGCACTGATTACTGTGTAAATGTGACTGGCAGTGAAGGGGTTAACCACTAGGGGGCACTGCAGGGGTTAAGTGTGTCCTAGGGAGTGATTCTAACTGTGGGGGGGATGGGCTACATGTGACATGACACTAATCACCGCTCCCGATCACCGGGAGCGGTGATCAGTGTCAGTGTCACTAGGCAGAACGGGGGAACGCTTGTTTACATCAGCATTTCCCCATTCTTCCTCTCCGTGAGACAATCCCGGGTATCCCCATGGACATTGAGTACACGGAAGCCGCAACCACACTCACAGGGCTCGCGGCAGGGTCGCGGCGGTGGCGGTGTACGCGCGCCCACATGGCAGCAAATATAAAGGGATGTACCTGTACGCCCATTTGCCTGTCCATGCCATTCTGCCGACATAAATGTTTGTGCGGTGGTCGGCAAGCGGTTAAAGGAATATTTCATTTTTCATATTTCATTTTTTCAATTCTTTCGAATTTGCCTGCATATTGTTCAGTGTTCGCCGAACGTCCGAACAACCAAAGTTCGGCCTGAACTTATGCTCGGGCCGAACCGTTCGCCCATCTCTAACAGACACTAATTGTGATTTAAAAAGCCACAAATGTGGGAGATTAACCTTTAATTGGCGTTTTAACCTGTGTGTGCCACCTTCTGTGTCTGTATCAAGGCCAAACATTCCAGGGTCTATAAACTTTTTGTCAGGGCCATTTGGGTGATTTATGTTATTATTATGATTTTAAAAGGATCCAAAAAAACTATGTGATAATAAATGGCTTCATGTGATTGCTATCCTTAAATAAAAGACAGTTTTTAGCATGATCAGTCATATTTTCAATATTAATGCCAAAATTTCACAATTTCTGCCAGGGTATGCAAACTTTTGAGCATGACTGTATATAAGAGCCAAATATTGTTATGTAGGTTTCAAGACCAATCTGCAAGCCTTAGGTAAAAAAAAGGTCATGGGTAGATGGCCCATGCAGGGAGCAGGCTTTGTCATTCTAATGCTCTGTACACACAATCAGATTTTCCAACGGAAAATGTGTGATCGGAGCTTTTTGTCGGAAATTTC
This sequence comes from Lithobates clamitans, assembly GCA_037952925.1. Taxonomy (NCBI): domain Eukaryota; kingdom Metazoa; phylum Chordata; class Amphibia; order Anura; family Ranidae; genus Lithobates; species Lithobates clamitans. The sequence goes on from JBBGZY010000314.1 coordinate 11,058,451, forward strand.
GACCATGTGTGGGCTCCATCGGACTTTTTCCATCTGAATTTCCAACACAAAGTTTGAGAGCTGGCTCTAAAATTTTCCGACAACAAAACCCGATTACGTAAATTCCGATCATATGTAGACAATTTCGAAACACAAAGTGCCATGCATGCTCAGAATAAATTACGAGACTGAAGTGCTCGGTCTGGTAAAACTAGCGTTCGCAATACATATAGCACATTCGGCACGCTGCAATGTTTTAAATTGTTTAATGCAGCGCATTCTCTTCTTTATAATGCTAGAAGAATGAAATTGTTTTGCTGCTCATATTCACACAGACTTCTCACAAACTTCTTTCTTTATTATTTTTCGTGATTTTATATTTTTAATTATTTTGTGGTTGTTTTTTTAATCAAGATCTCCTGATTATTTTTTATTTTTTATTTTTTTGGTGATCTTCATAATTTTTTTTGTGGGTTTTGTGTGTCAAGTTACCACAAAAATATTATTATCTTGTATTTTTTAACCTCAAGGAGGTTGTTTGGTGTTGGTGTCCCTTGTTAAAATAAATACAAAAAAGGAAAGAGGCTTGACTCCCATATGAGCAGTGTATGCCTGGAAAAACCACCACCAAAAAGGACTATGCAAAGTATCCCAAACAGATGGGACAGAGAAAAGCGGGGCTAATAAAAGGGCAAAACACAGGTAATTATATCAAAAATGAAAATTTATTGGCATATACACAAATTTCAGGTAGAAGGGTAAAGACCCAATAGTGTACTGTTCCTGGTAAAAAATTGCCGACCACCTGGGTAGGTTGGTCTGTCGCAACCACAGAAAACAGGGGGAACAAAACAACATATAACAAGGACATAAAAAACAAACAGCGTCCGAACGCAAGTGAAATTGGTGTCAGCCTTGTCGTCCACCGTGGGGGGTATCCAAAAATTGCTGGGTATGGTCCCAAGGCTGACATCAATCCCCCTGGGTGGATATGTGGGGCTCGGGAGGGGATGGAGGATGAGGAAAGGGGGATGACAAAGGTATAGTCTCATTGTATCTTAGGGGCTCATGGTGGACACCAGCTGGTGGGGGTGCCCGACTGATATCTACAGTCTGTAGGAACCGGACAGCATAAACGTATGGGCAAAAATGTCAAAGTTCAATGCTGTGTGATTATAAATCACAGTCAAAGCAATGTTTCTGTGAGTAGCCTGAAGTCCGGAATATCCTGATCTGAGTATGTTTTCAGAAGACCGGTAGTGATGGGCTGTTTATGAAGTGCACTACTGGCATGTAGAAATTGGTCAAAAGCTGTAAACAGCCACAGTACATTACCACCCCCGGTTGTAGATGGATGCCGTCATCTGCTTCCAAAGATAGAGCCTTCCTGTGTCGATATCCTGCCGTCATTCAATCTCAGATCCTAGAAGCAGTATCTGTTGAAGGAACCCTTCATGTGGGGTACAGGAAGGCTAGTGTAGAAAAGGAAGCATGGATGGATCAGACATCTGGGTATCCTTGTCTATGTATTTCCAAGATCTCCCTGGGTATTGAGCGGGCATGTGATCAACCTCCTCCCACAGAATAGCAAGCTCATGAGCACCAATGAGGGATGGCGTCAAAGCGTGGCATCTGGGCGGACATGACATCAACGCGTTTCACTTATGCGGCATTTCCGCTGTCTTTGTATGTTTAGGGGTGAGTGTGTGAGCACTCTGGTTATTTCTGGTTTGCTTATACACGCATCCCGCTGTGGTCTGTCCTGTATATGTTTCATGTCTTTCCCCTTCTCCCTCCTCCCCCCCTTCATGCTTCCTTTTCTTTTTTTTTTACGGCAAAATATTTTATTGAACAAAAAGAAGGAGATTACATATAATGGGTGGTTTTGACAGTCATCCAAATAAATGAACCAGGTTATCAATTATATATGTACATTTGCTCTCTTTACTTATATGAATATTGGTCTAGTACCCTGTTATTGTTAACATATACATCCATTCAACTCTACATATCTTGCAAGGTATGACAAGAAAATTAGCATTATTAACCCTTATTATAACCTTTGAGTGATCGGATTATAGGAGGTGAGGCTAAGCAACAGAGATTTGGGTTCCATTACATTTAGTTGAGTCAGCTGAAGGGGTTAGTTTAGTCTATCACGTCTGGAGCTTTGATTATACACATGTTTCGGGGGCTTTTAGCCACCTATCCCATATCTTATCATATTTAGATGGACACCCCCTATTGGAGTACATTAATTTCTTGTATGGTAGAGCTTTGTTGATTTCTGTTAGCCATTGCACAAATTCCGGCGGGTTAGGCCTCATCCAGAATCTGGCTATTATTTTACCAGCATAGAAAAGAGTTTTGTGCAAAAATGTTTTAGTGAATTTATCAAGATCTGGATCTGGAAAAATTCCCAGGAGGCATGGTTTTGGCTGTAGTGTGATGGGGGAGCCCATTTTATGATGCAGGAACTGTATCACCTGCATCCAGAAGGCTTGAATCCTTGGGCATTGCCATAATAGGTGAAAATAGGTACCCACTGCCTGACCACACATTAGGCAGTTAGTAGATTGGTTGCTTTTATATTTAGAAACTCTAAGAGGTGTGAGGTATGCTCTATGTGTTATAAAAATTTGCATTAAGCGGTCTGATAATTTAGGTGACATTAGTTTACAAGTGTCAAGTGCATCACTCCACTCAGAATCATTTATAGGTCCCATCTCTCCCTCCCACATGGTCTTAAGTGTGTATGCAGATGAAGTTGCCTGAGGAAGAGTCAGCATGCTGTAAAATTGCGAAATCAGCTTCTTTGGGTCCGGGCATTTTACTGCTGCCAGTAGGGGGTTATCGTTCAAGTTTAGATCGTCTAGGGGGAACTGCGCACGAAATGCATGTCGTAATTGTATATATCGGTAAAACATTTGCTCTGGCAATGCAAATTCAGTTTTTAAACTATTAAAAGACTTCAGTTTTCCGTTTTGAGTGATCTGAGCCAGGTAAACTATTCCCCTTGAGCTCCATACTGTGTTGTCATGTAGAAGGTTGAATTCTGGTAAGGACATATTATGCCAAAGGTGAGTGCAACTATGGGGTGACATAATACTCAATTTGTCAGATGCCATCTCCCACACCTTTCTATATTGGTATAAAAGTGATTTGTTATCTTTTTTTTGGCCCTCGTCTCTACCTTTACCCGTTATTGCTACTAGGGAGTCTAGGGTCTGTCTAGTCCATGTTGGACAGAGAGAGTGTAGAAACCTATTCCTGTCTACTTTATCAATATGGAAAATCTGTGAAAGCTGGGCCACTAAATAGTATGCTTTAAAATCAGGTAGCGCCATTCAGGCAAGATCTGTTGGATGTTTTAGTTTGTACCAAGGGAGTTTATGCCTATTGTTGCCCCAGACGAATGGTTTGATGAGAGTCTCAAGTATTTTGAAATGTTTTAGTACCAAATACACAGGTGAGTGCCATAGCATATACAGAACCTTTGGCAAGAGGACCATTTTTATTAAATTTATTCGGCCCATCACTCCAAGAGGGAGACGGGCCCATGCCTGCGTCTTTTGTCTAAACATTTCCTGTAATGGTGTGATATTGAGCTGTATGTAGTCTGATGGGATTTGGGTGGTACGTATTCCCAAATACTTTATGGTGTTTACTCTCTGTAGGGGAAGTAGAGCCCTATCTTTAGGTGGTGGGAAGCTGTCTAGTGGCAGTATTTGGGATTTATCCCAGTTAATCCTGAGTCCAGAGAAGGTGCCGAAACGTTCTATAAGGGCCAGAGCTGTTGGTAGGGAATCTTTGGAGTCATCGAGATACAGCAAAGTATCGTCAGCATATGTGCTTATTTTTTCTACTATCTCCCCCCTCTGTAGGCCCACTATTCTTGGGTGTTCCCGTATAGCTATTGCAAGAGGTTCTGCCGCCAGTGCATTTAGCAATGGTGACAGTGGTCACCCCTGTCTCGTACCCCTAGATAGGGGGAATTGGTCCGATGGCCATCCGTTTGCCAGAACTCTCGCCACTGGATCCTGATACAGAAGCTGAATCCATTTTATGAATCTGGGACCTAGCCCAAACCTATCCAGACAGATCCATAGATACCTCCATTCGACTGAGTCGAAGGCCTTGGCTGTGTCCAAGGCAACGACTATTCTGGACCCAACATTATCATGTTTCGTCTGGAGATTAATAAACAGCCTCCAGAGATTGAAGGACGTGTTTCTTCCTGGCATGAATCCAGCTTGGTCCTCATGAACCAGTGACAAGATGACTGTGTTTAGGCGGATAGCAAATATTTTGGCGAGAATCTTAACATCTACCTGGAGCAGGGAGATGGGACGATAAGATTCCGGAAGGTGTGGATCTTTTCCCGGTTTGGGAATTAAAATAATAGTAGCTTCCCTCATGGATGCTGGGAGGACTGAGTTTTCAAAAATGGAGTTGTATAATGCTAGAAGTCTAGGGATCAGCTGGTCCGAGTATGTGGAATAGCATTCCACAGGCAAACCATCCGAGCCCGGGGCCTTTGCGTTGGGAAATGCAGCGATTGCCCTAGTTATTTCATCTCCCATGAGAGGGGCTTCTAGCTCTTTTGTTTGCTCTTCTGTTAATTTAGGGATTGGTAGTTCAGCTAAAAAAGATTCTATCAAGGTGTCATCATCTGAAATGCCACTGCTGTAGGTTCCGTTATCAAAGTTCCATCATGCGAGCGAAGGGAGATCAATACCGGGGGTCTCTCTTCACAGTGTATCATATACGCAAGTAGTTTCCCGGCCCTTTCTCCATATTCAAATGACTTTTGCTTATGGAAGAAGAGTTTGCGTTTAGACTTTTCATAGTGTAATTGGTCTAGTGCTCTGGAACAAAGTTTAAGATTATTGGCTTTGTCTGCGGTGGGATCAACGATAAAGGCCCTCTCTGCTTCCTGTAAATGTTTAATAGTGATATCAGTAGTTATTTCAGTAGTGCGTTTCAATTTATGTTTTTTAAATGTTTCCCAAACAATTTGTGGTGATGTGGAGTCTCCATTAATCGTGAAAAATTGGTCCCATTCAGTTGTAATGTCATCATCTTCTGGAAATAAAGTCAGCCAGAAGGGGTTCAGTCTCCATGAATTTGGAGGTCTTATGTGTGAAAGGGATAGCGTAACCCAATACGGGCAGTGGTCAGAAAGTGATCTAGGGTGGAATCCCGCTTCTAGCAACCTAGGGAGTAGTATTTTGGATATAAGGATAAGATCTCATGCTTCCTTTTCTACACTAGCCTTACTGTACCCCGCACGAACATACCGCTTCTAGGATCTGAGATCGAATGACGGCAGGATATCGTCACAGAAAGGCTCTATCTTTGGAAGCAGATGACGCCATCCATCTACAAACGGGGGTGGTAATATACTGTGGCTGTTTACATTTTTTGACCAATTTCTACATGCCAGTAGTGCACTTCATAAACAGCCCATCACTACCGGTCTTCTGAAAACATACTCAGATCAGGATATTCCGGACTTCAGGCTACTCACAGCAACATTGCTTTGACTGTGATATATACTCACACAGCATTGAACTTTGACATTTTTGCCCATACATTTATGCTGTCCGGTTCATACAGACTGTAGATATCAGTCGGGCACCTCCACCAGCTGGTGTCCACCATGAGCCCCCAAGATACAATGAGACTATAGCTCTGTCATCCCCCTTTCCTCATCCTCCATCCCCTCCCGAGCCCCACATATCCACCCGGGGGGATTGATGTCAGCCTTGGGACCATACCCAGCAATTTTTGGATACCCCCACAGTGGACGACAAGGCTGACACCAATTTCACTTGCGTCCGGACGCTGTTTGTGTTTTATGTCCTTGTTATATGTTGGTTTGTTCCCCCTGTTTTCTGTGGTTGCGACAGACCAACCTACCCAGGTGGTCGGCAATTTTTTACCAGGAACAGTACACTACTGGGTCTTTACCCTTCTACCTGAAATGTGTGTATATGCCAATAAATTTTCATTTTTGATATAATTACCTGTGTTTTGCCCTTTCATTAGCCCCGCTTTTCTCTGTCCCCATTTGTTTGTGATACTTTGCATGGTGTCCCTTGTTAGTTTCACATTGTATTTTCAAAATGTACATGCCTACTCACAAATAAACTGTCCTTTTTGAAGTAAAACACATAGGCAAGTATTTGTTTAAAAAAAAAACGTTATTAGGGGTCATAACCAAATAAAGAGGAAGGCAATGCTGGAGAAACAGCTGAAATTGGCAAAGACTTTGGTCACCAGGGCACACATCAACTATTTTAAGGCTAAATTGGTGGCCTGAGGAGTCCATATATAAGGGAGTACAATCTGGTCCTGAAGTCCAAAAGATCAGGAAGGGCAGCAGATGACATACATGTCCCCAGGCTGTGGTCATACAAGAGCCTGCATCTTTTGTCAGACCAGACTGAACCCAGGCCATCGCTTTCTTGTCTTCCTTCCACTCTTCCTTCCAGGGTTGCTTCCAGGCTGTGGCTGTGGTGTTGGTGGTGTGGCAGGAGAAGGAGGAGGAGGATGGTCCAACTCACACAGGTGGGTTTTGTTGGTGATTTGTCCCCTCAAACCCTTATTTAGTGTGTGGTACATGATTTCCTCACACAAGAGGAGTTGCCCCTCCCCCATGTCCTGCAGTTTGCATGAACTGGCTGCCACTAACCCCTGCCTCCTCCTGGCTGCCACATTCCATGCCCTCCTCCTGGCTGAGCTCTGAAAAAGGGACATAGATTTAGTTTTTTGGTTCATCAATCACACACAATTTTTAGCTCATGACTGTTGCAAATTGAATGTTAACAAATATAAAAGACTATCCTTCAGACCCCAGCATTTTTTTATTCTTGTCCCAATTATTTTTGGCTACTACTGTCTATTGATATGTAAACGCCTTTATTAAATCAGCAATTAGTGATCAATAATAACATCTAGTAAACATCATTTATTTTTTGACCAGAAATATGTTGAACAATGCTATACCTGACTCAAGCTGGGCTCCTCTACTTCCTACCACTTCTACTTGGCTAGAAGGCCCAGGTTGGACATCGGAAGCCTCAGCTGGGTTGGAAGGAATCGTGGAAGGTAGGGTTGAAAGGGATTCCCTGATTTCAGTCTGGTCTGACAGAAAATACAGTCTCTCATAGTACCACAGCCTGGGGATATAAATGTCATCTGCTGCTGCTCCTGATCTCATGGAATCCTGGACCTTCTTGCGAAGCACTCCCTTGGCCACCAATTTTGGCTTTTAAATAGGGGATGTTACCGTGGGGACCTGCGTCTTCACCAACTCCAGCAGTTTCTCCAGCGCTGCCTGCCTCTTTAATTTGTTATTATATTGTGGATGTTTGACCTGCCACAGACAGGGCAGCTCCCTGTAATTGTCTATGAAGATTGGGAGAAAGCGGTCTGTGGTCTTTGAACCCATCCAAGACAAACCCTAATTTCAGCCTAAACTCTCCTAATCTTGACCCAATATAGGCCTCAATCTATAAGCAGCATAGGCCACTGATGCATCAAGTTCAAATTCTACCTTTGTTAGAATGATCGTCGCTTCCGTTACTTCATCCCTCGCTCACAGATCATACGTACGACGCACGCGTGTTAAGCATTATATACACAGCGCATGCATGAAACTCCGCCCGTGTCGCCCGCCCCTGACGTTTGTTCTAGAATATTCCCTGCCCTGTCTCTTTCATCATAGTGGGAGAGGAACATGGCGGAGACACAGCAGGTGCTTAATAGCAGAAACGAGGAGGAAAGCCCGGAGCAAGAAACGTCCGGATCCAGGAGGAGGAGGTTTAAGGCCTCAAATATGGCCTTTGCAAAGATGGTGGAGATGGTGGACATTTTGAAGAGGACCAACTATGATGGGAAGTGTGGACCTTACCCAAACCCAAATGTGAGAAAGGCCAAGATCATGATCATTGCCTTTAGTAAATAACACCCACAGTGATTTATAATTTGCCACATGACATCACCCCATCTGTTGAAGGCAATATCAACACATTTTGGACATACTAATGTCTGATATTGCCTTCACTTTATCAAAGTTGAACTTTGTAAGTTCCTGAGTTGTGTTATGCTTTGAAACATGCTTGTTTAACCAAAAAAGGCTATTTCTAATTAATGTGCCAAAAAAAATTTTATACACCAAAGATGTTGGTTTGTTCAAAAACCCTTTTATAAACACACATGTGAATGTGCTTTGAGTAAAAGTTTTATAATCAACAATGTGTGGCTTCTTCTTTAACCTCCCTGGCGGTATGATTATTTCTGATTTTAGGTGCTGAAAACGGTACAATTATTTTGCACAGAAATTTGGCGTTTTATATTGTAGGCCTGTAATTCTTAGGAATAGTTCACTTAAATCTGTCCAAACAAGAGTCTAGTAGACATCCCGGGTATGATAAAGTTTGAAAAACGAAATAAAAAATTATAATATAATAAATAACTATAAATAATTATAACAAATAATAATATAATAATAATAAAAATTATATAATAATGTAATCAAATCAAAAACACTGAAATTTGCTCAGTTGCAGAATTTTAGCTTTTGTTACTTTTAGTGTTTCATGACGGATCTCCCCACAAATCACTATCGCTCAATTCTGCGAGTGATTCTAATTTATTATCGCTTTTTTCTAGCTGCTCTAAAACCACTTTTGATGTAAAGGGACAGTTTTGTTTGCTATGGGCAATCTCCAGTTTCCTGGCAGAAAGAACAGTTTTATATATATAAAACTGCATGCAGGACACTGGGCAAACCACTAGGGACAAAGGGGGATGTGTAGTTATTTGATACAGTACTGTAATCTGTAAGATTACAGTATGCTGTATCTATACTGTGTGTTTTACTTTTGAATTTACCGCCGAACTCCGTCCCCGTGCGTCGCACCGCTCGCAGGGAACGGAGCTCGGCACTGTGAATCGAGCGAGACACGGCGGCTCGCCGATCACAGCGGGGAGACATCGCAGGATCCAGGGGACAAGGTAAGTATACTCTTCCTGGATCCTGCGATGCAAGCCCGAGTCTGGCTCGAGGATACCGCTTTTGGTATAAAAAATCCAACCCGAGCCAGACTTGGGAATACCGCCAGGGGGGTTAAATGCTCAAAAGCAGTTTTTGGAGTAAAGTTGGTGTTTTCAATGGCAATGGGGGTTATTTACTAAAGGCAAATCCACTTTGCACTACAAGTGCAGTTTCAGTGCAGTTTCAAGTGCACTTGTAGTGCAAAGTGGATTTGCCTTTAGTAAATAACACCCACAGTGATTTATAATTTGCCACAATCAAGCCATTTTCATGACTCTCCAAATTTCTGTCACGATGCTGAAAATGATGAATATTTTTGTCAGTAATGTATTACATACATTAACAACAAAAACAAGGTGTGTGTGTGTGTAGCAGACGCACAACATAATAATAATAGTTAGCCAAAGAAGAAAATGTTACCTCATGTCTCAAAGAAATTTTGTTTGCACTGTTGAAGAAAAAGGCCAAGAAAAAGGCCATTAGATAACCGAGGGGACAGCTAAAAGAAAGCCAAGCAGTAAATCAAAGCAAATATTAGTTCAGTTTCAAAAATAAATTTATTTTAAAAATTTCTCAGACATTGTCTGGCATATCAATGGCCCCCCTACCCACAAAGTATTCCGTGTATTTTATACGGACCTCGCGGGCGCTTTGGGGGGCCAAGCCAGGATGGCCAGTTTCAAGCGCCATAAGGGTTTGTTCATTAATAAATCCGGCCTCAGGCCCAACTGAGGCAACATAGTTAAAAGAATTTCTCCTTAAAAAGTTGTGGAGAACAGAGCAACAAGGATAATATGATTCAGTTTATATTCTGCCATGTGTATGGGTGTAAGAAATAGGCGGAACCGGCTGGCCATTATTCCAAACGTATTCTCCACCACTCTTCTGGCTCTGGCCAGCTGGTAATAAAAAACCCTCTGGTCTGGGGTGGAGATGCCTGTAGAACATTTTTCCCCACGTCCACATAGAGGAACTCGTAAGTAGCCGACACTCCTTGTAATTATAATAGTATGACCCCGAGTTGGGGGGTGGGACTATGTGGACATGTTTCCCATCAATTGCCCCTCCACAGTTGGGAAAGTCCCAACGGGTGGCAAAGTGGGAGGCCACAGTCTTCCATTCCTGTGGCATTGAAGGAAACTGTGGAGTCAAACAAAAAAATAAAAATTAGTCATTTTGCACTTAAACATTGCAAGCAGATTAGACACAAACATTCTTGGCCAACATAAGTATAACATTTATTTTAAGGAGTATTTAAAGACAAAAGTATAAGGTCCACTTATCAGATTTCTCCCCCCTTTGATGGCCCATTGTAAATATTTAAGGGGGGAGATGTTTTGGACAGGTAACCCTCTCCACTTCATTGAGAGATGAATGCATACATAATGTGTTTTACTTTGGCCAGCCCCTCCTTACTTACACTATTGGCACTGAACAGGTAAGAAGTGTCATAATACAAAAATATAAATACACACTGTCCAAATTGAAGCACAATTTTACATTCTGCAATTACCTATCAAGATAATATGAGAACAAAACTTTAAACAGTACCATTTGAAAGTATTCTGGCAGACCCTTTCACCACATGCTTTGGTGAATTTATCCATAAATATGACCACAAAAGAGTTAGGTATAGTGTGTATGGGTTTGGCAAAGTCAGCAGATAGAGGATTGGTATCAGCTGACTTAGGGGTTGAAGGGAGGGAGGGTTCCAAATGAGTTTGGGCCCCCCCAAAAAAATGCCTCTGGCACTCTGCATGAATTTAAGGACACAAATAACATTTGTACACATTTTAGGGGGTGTTTACGGTAAGCACTACAATGGAGCTGACAAAATACATTAAGTGACTAGGTGAGGTGTATATGGGCCCAGGATAGCATGATGGGGAGGTTAGTGAAGGCAAATATGCGTGAAGGACAAAAAAGGAGCATTAAAAGCTTACAGCATGCATGAGGACAAAGGGGACATTCACAGCATATTACAATCATGGTAATTAGGGAATGAGGGATGAAATACTCTACATTAGAAAACATGAAATACATAGAATGTGATGTTAAAGGAGAAAACTTACCCTAATATAGTCCTTCTGCAGGACCTGGATGATGGCAGAACAGGTCTCTATGATAATGATCCCCAGATGCCTGTCGAGAACTTAATGTCCTGCAGACTTGTCCCTGTTGCCAAGTACCGCAACGTGGTGACTAGCCTCTGCTCCGGACTGATGGCTTGCCGCATGCAGGTGTCCTGCCTGCTGATATAAGGGTACAGCAAAGCCAACAGAAGGTGAAAAATGGGTCCGTCATCCGGCCTCCTTGTCTGCGATGTAAGTGGTCTCCTCATTGTTAACCTCTTAGATGTTGCCCACCTGCAGAGAGGAAAGAGATTCCATAGTGTGATACCGTACAAATATTCAAACATTTATTAATAATACTGATGGGTACTCACATTTATTAAAAATCATTAAAAGCGAAAACAGTATTTAAAAACAGGAAACTGGAGCGATCTGCTCCAAATGACATCCCATAGACGAAGCGCGTAGGGCCGAACTATATAGCGTCATTGCATCACTTCCGGTTTCGAGCCGTGGAGTGCAGATTGCTTCAGTTTCATGTTTTTAAATACTGTTTATTCTGTTTAATACTTTTATTCTAGTTACAAACCCATCTAGACAACAATATACTAAACTTCTTTTAATACAAATAGGCATGAACAAATGTAGTTAACCTGCATCTGCCAAAAACGTCATATTAGTGGGTGAATGAACGATGTTTACTACGAATGATTACTGTGCCCATGAACCTGAAACTTGCCATTTTAAATTGTACAACAGTAAAGAAAAGCACATGGAGCAGCACTAAAATAATAATAATAGAAACACACGACAAATACTTTTTTGCAGCACTTTCTTGATCCTTCTGTACTGATTGTTCTCTCTCAATTTCAGGTCTGACCGTCATTTTCTCAATTGCTCCTTGGATTGTCGTACCCCAAAATTCCTGTGCAGACTTCTCACAACTTTAGTCGTGATCTTGGCCTTTCTCACATTTGGGTTGCTGTACGGTCCATACTTCCCATCATAGTCGGCCCTCTTCAAGATGTCCATCATGTGACAGACCTAGCCGGGAGAGAGACTTTTGGAGGGGACTGCATGCTAGCCTCTTGCCGATCGATCAGGGGCCCTTGCATTTGGGGGAACAGTGCTCTTTGTGAGCTGTATGCCTGGGGACCCTTGAGGTGGTATTACTGTGGATTTGGGTCCTGGTCCCCCAGGGCACACAGACTCTGGGGACCCTGGATTTGCCATATTGGAAGAGTGGCTGATTCATAATGCTGGGACAGATACTGTTAGGAGATGCTGATGTAAATTCCAACACCTGTCTGTCTATTGTCTGCTAAAATGTGTATTATAAATAAGTCTACTATGGGATCTAAGAGTCATTAGATCCCCATTGTTATTTGTGTTAATTAACTCTGCTATTGTGTGAAGAAGAGTCTATGTTGATTGTGATAATGTTGATTGGATTTTCTGAACTACAAGACGGCCAGTCTGGCCTAACGGTCATGTCTGAGTCATCTAGGCTGTCTAAAGGGATTAGTTAATTAGCTCATGTTAATTAGGTTAATTAGGTTACAGCTGTATTGTTAGAGTAATTTGAGCAGGAGGTCTGCACCTCCACTTTTAGTGTATAAAAGCCTGTATTTTGCAATAAAAGAGAGTCCTGTTTGAACTTACATACAGCCTGCCTGGTGTTTGTTCTGAGCTATCACAACAGGACTAGAACGGCCCAGAGCTGTAGTTCTAGTCCCGAAGCATCGGATGACCGAACCATCAGATGTTGCAATATGATTCAATAGCTGCAGAGGAGTGTCGGGAGAGTAGAACCGAGCGAGCAAGGGGCTCGTTACACATCATATCCACCATCTCTACAAAGTACATATTTGAGGCCTTATATCTCATCCTGGATCGGGACGTTTCTTGCTCTGGGCTTTCCTCCTCATTGCATGCACCGGCTGTCTCTTCTCCGGCATGTGCTGCCACTGCGCCGAAAGAGAAAGGGCAGGGAATACACTAGAAAGAATGTCAGGGGGTGGAGTTTCACGCATGTGCAGTGTATATAAAGCATAACACGCGTGCGTCGTACGTATGATCTGTGAGCGGAGGACAGAGTAGCGTAAGCGCTGATCATGCAAACGAAGGTACAATTTTAACTTGGGGCATCAGTGGTTAGTGGCCTATACTGCTTATAGATTGAGGCCTATATTGGGACAAGATTAGGAGAGTTTAGCTTGACATTAGGGTTTATCTTATGTTGTGTCTTGCAGAGAAAATGGATAAATTTACTGACCCAGACTTTCTGCCAAACTTCATAGACATGTACAAGGAGCTCCCATGTCTCTGGCAAGTCAAAAACAGGGACTACTTCAACAAGCTAAAGAGGAAGGCAGCGCTGCAGCAACTGTTAAATGTTAGTGGAGCCGGTGACTCCCATGGCAGACATCAACTATTTGAAGGCCAAAATTGGTGGCCTGAGCAGCACATGTAATAGGGAGCGCAAGAAGGTCCAGGATTCCATGATATCTGGAGCAGCAGCAGATGACGTTTATGTCCCCAGGCTGTGGTACTACGACAGACTGCGGCTTTTGTCAGACCAGAGTGAACCCAGGCCATCGCTATCAACACTTCCTTCCACACTTTCTTACACACTTTCTTCCACATCAGATGAGGTTTCAGAAGTCCAACCTGGGCCTTCACCCAGGAAGAAGATGTGGAGGAGTCCAGCTTGAGCCAGGTATAGCATTGTTCAACATATTTCTTGTCAAAAATTGAATGATGTTAACTAGATGCTATTACTGATCACTAATTTCTGATTTAACAAAGTGGTTTACATATCAATAGACAGTAGTGGCCAAAAATGATTGGGACAAGAATGAAAAATGCTGGGGTCAGAATGATAGTCTTTTCTATTTGTTAACATTCAATTTACAACAGTCATTAGCTCTAAATTGTGTGTGATTGATGAAAAAAAAAAAACTATGTTCCACTTTCATGCACAGGAAAGTCTCAGCCAGGAGGAGGCCATGGAAAGTGGCAGCCAGGAGGTGGCCATGGAAAGCAGCCTAACGGAATCCCAGGTTCCTCCCTTCCGTCTTCCAACAAAAAGGACCAGGAAGGCGAAGAACCTGGAGGAGTCAGCGACTGTTTTGATTCGGCAGGCTACTGCAGTCCTCACAACAACCCCTGGTGGCCCCGAGTCATATGGCTATCTGACAGCCACTAAACTGGAACAAATGGAGAAGGGCCAACGTTTCATCTGTGAGGAGGTAATATTTCAGGCCCTAAACAAGGGGGTGAGGGGTCAACTCACAATGACCGTATTGTGCTCCCTATTAAATGGGCTCCTCAGGTTACCAATGTTGACAGTCAAATAATTGATGTCTACCCTGGGGTACAAAGGCTTCAAAAAGGACAGTTTGTTTGTGAGTAGGCAGGTACATTGCAAAAATACAATGTCAAATTAAAAAGGGACACCAACACCAACCAACCTATTTGAGGTAAAAAAAAATACAAGATAATAATGGTGTTGTGGTAACTTGACACACAAAACGACTAAAAAATATTATAGAGATCATTAGAAAAAAAAAGAAAAATTATTCTGGAGATCTGAAGAATTTTTTTTTTTTAAAAAAAGGAGATCACTATAAAAAATAAAAAAAGATTATTCTGGAGATGTTGATAAAAAAACCAACAAAAACAAAGATTATTCATGAGATCACGAGAAATACTAAAAAATCAGTTTGTCAGAACTCTGTGTGAATATCAGCAGCAAAGCAACTTAATTATTCTAGCATTATAAAGAAGAAGAGAATGTGCTGCATTGAAAGATTAAAAAATTTGCTGCGTGACAAATGTGCTATCGCCATTACGAGCGCTAGTTTTACAAGATCAATCGCTTCCGTCTCGTACTTGACTCTGAGCATGTGTGGACTTTTGTGCATCGGACTTGTGTACACACGATTGGACTTTCCTTTGTTGTCGGAAAATTTGAGAACCTGCTCTCAAAAATTTGTGTGCGGAAATTCCGACAGCAAATGTTCGATGGAGCATACACACGGTCGGACTTTCCGACAACAAGCTCACATTGAACATTTCCCGTCGGAAAGTCCGATCGTGTGTACGCTGCATGAGACATGTTTATCATATGCAAATGTTTTCAACAGAACTTGAATAAATATTTAGAGGAAGAAAATATAAAATTAGTATTAGTACATTGGAGAATATTGTGTCAAATATGGCAATCAATGTGTATTATATTTGCCACAGTAAAAATATTACAGTATGTTTGTTAGGCTATTGCATGTTTAGATGTGTCACAAAATAAATCTTTAATTAGGGTATAGTAAAACCAAGACTGTTTGTCTATCTGTTCTAATAATCCTTAATGGCTTTGAATTGTAATTTAATTAAATTATTTTTTTTATCGTTATGAGTTGATATAATTTTGCAATATGTTTTTAAGGCTTATATCTCTAGAGGCCAGCTGTTCAAAATGAAAATCAGTATGAAGGACTGTGCTCATTATAAGGTTTATTACCTTTTATTAGCCCCAAAATCATGAAAATTATATTAAAAAGAAAGACATTCATCAATTCAAAGGAAAATCAATGTTGTGTTGCTTTAAAATTAGCAATATGTATTAAGTACAAATAAATGTGCATCAACATCTTTTCATGTCTTTACAGCCTAAAGTCTAAAGCCCCATACACACTATCAGATTTTCTGCTGATTGTTTCCTTCAGATTTACAAAAACTATACAATATGAGGTCAAACCTTAGGGGTTTCAATTTGTATGCAATCAGGCAGGCCCTTGCACCACATGGTTTTGGTAAATCTGAAGACAAAAATCAGCAGAAAATCTGATAGTGTGTATGGGGTTTTACAATCACTGAAAATGTTACTACAATTACATATGGTAATGTATGAAAAACAGTGGAACTTACCATAGAAAAAAAAATGTGTCCTACTAGCATTGTTATAATCAAGAAAATAAATGTGACGCCAGCAGAAAAAGCTTTAATGTGAATGCATAAATTATTCCTCTATGCTCCCAGTTACTATGTGCTATGTGAATTTGAATTATTCCCACAGTCCAAAAACAATACTACTGGAATTCATAACAAATGTCTATGATGAAAAATGCAGGTGTGTGCGTATGACCGATTCATGTACCTGTCAGAAATTTGACGCATGGAGGCTGGCACTGACGCTGGAGTCGTCATCCTCAGAGCAGCTCAGTATTATGAGCCTATAAAATCACAGGCCCAGCATTGCTAAACTCCCCGCTTAGCCACTTCACCTGTCACACAGAGAGGGGTAGCGGCCAAGGAGTTGACCTGTCGAGTGGGTGGAGCATGCTGTTGAAACACTTCTTTCCCATCAGTTCCACCTGCTCTGAGATTTACAGTGGGCACAGCCTGATAAGAAATTCTGAGAGACTAGTTCCAATAAGGTTTGCATTCTTTGCAATGGCAGGGGTGGAATCCACAGCTGCTAGACAGCAAAATAGACACTAAGGAATCTGTCCACCACTGTCAATCACAGTGGAGGCAGATCTGATAGGGAACTAGTTTTCAGCATGTTCATCAGCCATTGAATACTGTCAAGGTTCAGCCTTGCATCACTGGTTGCTAGGATGGTGGCAGTCCACAGCCTAACAACCAATGAAGCTGTACAGTTAATAGCCAGCAGTGTCTTAGCAACCAATTACAGGTGTGGGGGTGGTGTAAGCAAACGTGACCTGCTTTTTACTACACAGAGGACCCATGCTGAGCACTCTGGCCTGTCTCTGTACTTAAAGTGCTTGTTAACCTAAAAAAAAGGATCCTGTTCCCTTAAAGCATGTTATACAGCACAGTGCTTATGCTGTGTAATTTGCCCCCCCGTATCTTCTAAAAAACCTGGCTGATCCTGCCTGGCTATGCCCTCTCCCCTGTAAACTGACCACGGTATATCATGGCTGCTGAGCCCTGACACCGTGGTCAGTTTACATGCCTCCATCATCTGCAGCCTTGCTCTCCTGTGTCTGTGTCCTCCTCTGTCCTCCTCCCTCCCTCCCTGCCAGTCAGCTCTGTCCACTCCACGACCCTCCCCTCATGGTGCAATCAAATCTATGCTGTGATCATGCCATCCCCTCTGTTATATAATGCTATGCGCCCCTGTGCCTTTGCTGTATAAAAAAGATGCAGATTATACCATGTATCAGAGCGGCTCTCAGTGCTAAAGTGACTCCTTGGATCTCTCTCCTCTCTCCTCCCCTCCTCCCTAGCTGATGCCAGCAGCAGTGGTCAGCCCCACCCACTATAGCTGTCAGCCGGAGAGAGGAGAGAGCCGAGGAGTCACATGAGCGCCGGGAGCTGCTCTGATATACGGTATAATCATCTTTTTTTATATAACACAGGCACAGGAACACATAGCATTACGTAACAGAAAAGATGGCTTGATTATATTGTAGTGGGTTAACAACCACTTTAGGAACCAACTTATAGTTAGTTTGAACTTCCTTAAGTCTTCTTTGTTTATGAACTGTTGGTAATTCTTGTTGAATTCGTCGCACCCACAGTGACATATTGTGAACGTGAACCTGAATCTGTTGCATTTGTTGTAACAGGAACCATCCCATGGTTTTAATAAATTAGACACAGGACTTTCTAATGTGCCTATACTGCCATAACTTTATTGCAAATGTTTTACTGAATTGCCTCCACTGGTAAATTTCCACCAATAGCTGTGCAAATTATGGTGCATCACGTAAGTAATAAATTAGTGTATGTCCTGCCTCAAATGTTGCTTTATGCAAAAGACATAACTCATTAGACCACATCTGTGTGTGGACAGTTTGGCAACTTGATGACTCAACAACATCCACATCTAGATTCCAACTCCAGAAGAAAACTCAGAAGTAGTTTATTCCAGCTTTACATTACAAAGGATGTTTTTCTTTGGTTTTCTTCTTTCTTCCTGGGCTACGCTGTCCTACAGTACAGTGCTATACAGTACTGCACCCCCGAGACCCACATGGTGGGTGATACTGGGCCGCTGATCTCCCCTAGCAAGAATGAACTCCAAAACTATTTCTAAAATGTCACTTCTGGTTTCTTGCAACCGAGGAAAAAGCTAATATAGCATCATCTTTGCTCCATTAGCTTCAGTGAAGGGCAGGTGAGACATATGAGGTGCTTTGCCCTGCCTACAGGGGTGCCTATGCACAAAAACATCTTGCATGATTTAGACCCCAGTTGCATAAATGTACACTAATCATCAATATTAAATCTAATTTGCCACATTGTTGCCCTCTTAAACAGTATTGAAGCCTGCTTTTAGGTTAATATTGTGTAAAGACACTATTCCACTAAATAGCTTGGTGTCATCTGCAAACACAGAAATGGTACTTTTTATCCCAATAACATCATTTCTAAATAGAATAAAAAGTAAGGGTCCCAACTGGGTCCCCGTTTTCTATCCATTAACAAACTGAATTTTCAAGCCTATAGACTTTACCTGACACATTAGCTGCATAAGAAGTACTGGGCTCCATTCACAAAGCAGTATTTTCCTCTTTAAAATAAAATAACTCAAATTTTTTTTTCACAATTTTTTTGCAATTCACAAAAAAACGCTACTAAAATACTGCATGCCGTAATTCATTGAAATATGCGGTATTCATGTCATGAAACCATGCAGTATTTTATCTCATGTGATATCCAGTGGGATGGATACAGTGAAAAAGAATTAGAACCACTATCAGTTTTTATTGCTAAGCAAGAGGTAAAATGGTTTAAACTGTAGAAATATGCCAACTCACTAAGTCAGTGCGGTCCCTGCAGCATACTGTATTATTACAAAAGAAAAACAGTGACCAGAATACCAGTCAAAGAAAAGCTGATTTCACAGGACACATGTGGTGTATCAAAAACAACTAAGTTCATTTCAGTAATGAAAAATATCAAATATTGAATAAAAATAGTATAAAAAAAGTACACACATATATAAATATCGTTCTTCCACCAATAAAAAATACAACATTGTTTTTTTTACTGGTGGAAGAATGGTATTTATATTCAGCGGGTAAAATAAGTATTGAGCACATCACCATTTTTTTAGGTAAATATATTTCTAATGCCGCGTACACACGATCGGAATTTCTGTCAACAAATGTTCGATGTGAGCTTGTTGTCAGAGGTTCCGACCGTGTGTAGGCTCCATCGGACATTTCCAGTCGGAATTTCCGACAACAGATATTTGAGAGCTGGATCTCAAATTTTCCGACAACAAAAACCGTTGTCGTAAATTCCGTGCGTGTGTAGACAATTCCGATGCAACAAATTCCAGGCATGCTCGAATTAAGTACGAGACGGAAGCGCTCGGTCTGATAAAATTAGCGTTCGTAATGGAGATAGCACATTCGTCACGCTGCACATTTTTTAATCTTTTAATGCAGCACATTCTCTTTTTCTTTAGAATGCTAGAATAATGAAGTTGTTTTGCTGCTGATATTCACACAGAGTTCTGACAAACTGATTTCTTTATTATTTCTCGTGATCTCCTGAATAATCTTTATTTTTTTTTCCGCCAGATCTCCAGAATAATGTTTCTATTTTTTTTTTTTTTTATCGTGATCTCCTTTTTTTTTTAATAGTGATCTCCATAATTTTTTATTTTTTTTCGTTTTGTGTGTCAAGTTATCACAACACCATTATTATCTTATTTGTGAGAAAAAAATAGACATTTATTAGGGGTCATAACAAAATAAAGAGGAAGGCAACACTGGATAAACTGTTGAAATTGGCGAAGCCTTTGTACCCCAGGGCAGACATCAATTATTTGACAGGCAAAATTGGTAGCCTAAGGAGTCCATTTAATAGGGAGCACAATATGGTCCAGGACTCCGAGAGGACGGGAACAGCAGCAGATGGCATGTATGTCCTGAGGCTGTGGTTTTACAACATCCTACGTCCTTTGTCCGACCAGACCAAACCCAGGCCATCACTCTCTTGTCTTCCTTCCATGCTTCCTTCCAGGCTGTGGCTGTGGTGTTGGAGTTGTGGCAGGAGGTGGAGGAGGAGTATGGTCCAACTCACATACGTGACTTTTTTTGTGAGTTCACCCATCACCCCCTTATTTAGAGTCTGATACATGACTTCCTCACAAATGAGGCGTTGGCCCACCTCCATTTCCTGCAATTTGCTGGCTGCCATGCAGGCATAGGCCTCTTGAAGATTTGGCGTGGTTCTGAGGGCCGCAGTAGCTCGTCAAATCAAAGAAAGTGCTGACTCCACCTTATTCCCCTTTCTGGGCCTTTTTGCTGAAAGGCGGAGGGGAGGAACCTGTGATTCGGTGAGGCTACTGGGCATTGCTACCTCCTGGCTGCCACTTTCCATGGCCACCTCCTGGCTGCCACTTTCCACGGCCTCCTCCTGGCTGAGACTTTCCACACCTTCCTCCTGGCTGAGAATTTCCTGTGTATGAAAATGGGACATAGTTTTAGGTTTTTGGTCATCAATGACACACAATTTAGAGCTCATGACTGTTGCAAATTGAATGTTAACAAATAGAAAAGACTATCCTTCTGACCCCAGCATTTGTCATTCTTGTCCCAATAATTTTTGCCTATTGGGAAGTCCCCGTGCATCAGAGGGTACGTCACCATGTGGCCCCGCCCTCAGTTATATAAAAACCGTCACCTGCGAGGACGCTTCAGATGGCGGGAGCCTCCCATGGAGGTGGATCGGTGGTGGGGTTTTTTTTCTGGTCCATCGGCGGAGCCATAGAAGAAGATTAATTAACTTTGTGAGACATTTTTTTATTGTTTAATAAAGAACTTGACCCAAGGTGTGTCTTGTGGTTTTTTAACATCTTGACACTTTTTTTGTGAAATGGTAGGGGTACAATGTACCCGTTATCATTTCAAACAGGAGGGGGGGCCGGGATCTGGTGGTCCCCTTGTTAAAGGGGGCTTCCATATTCCAATAAGCCCCCCACCCGCAGACCCCCACAACCACTGGGAAAGGGTTGTGGGAATGAGGCCCTTGTCCCCATGTTGATGGGGACCAGGTGCTTTGGGGGTCTACCCCAAAGCACTCTCCCCATGTTAAGGGCACGTGGTCTGGTATGGTTCAGGAGGGGGGTACTCTCTCGCCCCCCCTCTTTTCCTGTGGCCTGCCAGGTTGCGTGCTCGGATAAGGGTCTGGCATGGATTTTGGGGGATCCCTACGCCATTTTTTAAAAAAATGGGTGCAGGGTTCCTCTTAATATCCATACCAGACCTGAAGGTCCTGGTATGGAATTTGGGGGGGCCCCCATGCAATATTTTTTTTAAATTTTGGTTAATGTTGCTTAATATTGTTATGTTTGCTTAATATTCATACCAGCGAACAGCGAACAATTTGGGGTGTTTGCGGCAAATTCAAAAAGTCGCGGAACACTCTTTAAAAGTCTATGGGAGAAATCAAAACTGCTAATTTTAAAGGCTTATATGCATGGTATTGTTATAAAAAGTGTTTGGGGACCTGGGTCCTGCCCCAGGGGACATGGATCAATGCAAAGAAATTGTTAAAAACGATTTTAATAATGCTTAAAGTGAAACTAAAAAGTGTAATATTCCTTTAAATTTCGTACCTGGGGGGTATCTATAGTATGCTTTTAAAGGGGGCGCATGTTTCCCGTGTCTGACAGCAAAATGACATTTCAAAAGGAAAAAAGTCATTTAAAACTACTTGCGGCTATTAATGAATTGCCGGTCCGACAATACATATAAAAGTTCATTGACAAAAACGGCATGGGAATTCCCCACAGAGGAACCCCGAACCAAAATTTTAAAAAAAAATTACGTGGGGGGTCCCCCTAAATTCCATACCAGGCCCTTCAGGTCTGGTATGGATATTAAAGGGAACCCCGGCCAAACATTTTTTAAAAAATGGCTTGGGGTCCCCCCAAAAATCCATACCAGACCCTTATCCGAGCACGCAACCTGGCAGGCTGCAGGAAAAGAGGGGGGGACGAGAGAGCGGCCCCCCACTCCTGAACCGTGCCAGGCCACATGCCCTCAACATTGGGAGGGTGCTTTGGGGTAGCCCTCCAAAACACCTTGTCCCCATGTTGATGGGGACAAGGGCCTCATCCCCACAACCCTTGCGCGGTGGTTGTGGGGGGGTGCGGGCGGGGGCTTATTGGAATCTACAAGCCCCCTTTAACAAGGGGACCCCCAGATCCCGGCCCTCCCCCCTGTGTGAAATGGTAAGGGGGTACAAAAGTACCCCTACCATTTCATCAACATGGGGACAAGTTGCTTTGGGGGGCTACACCAAAGCACCCTCCCAATGTTGAGGGCATGTGGCCTGGTACGGTTCAGAAAGGGGGGTGCTCTCTCATCCCCCCCTATTTTCCTGCAGCCTGCCAGGTTGTGTGCTCAGATAAGGGTCTGGTAGGGATTTTTGGGGGGAACCCACGCCATTTTTAAAAAAATTTTGGCGCGGGGTTCCCCTTAAAATCCATACCAGACATGAAGCGTCTGGTATAGATTTTGAGGGGGATCCCACGCCAATTATTTTTTTAAAATTTGCCCAGAGTTCCCCTAAATATCCATACCAGACCTGAAGGGCCTGATATGGAATTTAGGGGGACCCCCATGCAATTTTTTTTTAATTTTGGTTCAGGGTTCCCCTGTGGGGAATTCCCATGCTGTTTTTATCAATGAACTTTTATGTGTATTGTCGGACAGGCAATTCATTAATAGCCGCAAGTAATTTTAAATGACTTTTTTCCTTTGAAATGTAATTTTGCTGTCAGACTATTCTAAACATGGGAAACATGCGCCCCTTTACAGGCATACAAAAGACACCCCCTAGGTACGAAATTTAAAGGAATATTACGCTTTTATTGTTTCACTTTAATTATTATTAAAATCACTGCTCCCGAAAAACGGCCATTTTTAAAACTTTTTTTGCATTGATCCATGTCCCCTGGGGCAGGACCCAGGTCCCCAAACACTTTTTATGACAATAACTTGCATATAAGCCTTTAAAATTTGCACTTTTGATTATTCATGTTTGTGTCCCATAGACTTTAATGGTGTTCGCGTGTTCGAACAAATGTTTTGCCTGTTCGCATGTTCTGGTGCGAACCGAACAGGGGGGGTGTTCGGCTCATCCCTACTCAATACCAGTTTTTGGAGTAAGTTGGTGTTTACAGTGACAATGGGGGTTATTTACTAAAGGCAAATCCACTTTGCACTACTTTCAGTGCAGTTTCAGTGCACTTGTAGTGCAAAGTGGATTTGCGTTTAGTAAATAACCCACACAGTGCTCTAAAATTGTCTCCAATCAAGCATATTTTTAACATTAATGCATTACATACATTAACAACAAAAACAATGTTTGTGTGTGTGTAGCAGACCCACAACAGAATAGTTAGCTGAAGAAGAGATTGTCACCTCATGTATCAAATAAATTACGTTTGCACTATTTAAGAAAATGGCCAAAAAGAAAAGCCCACTGGAGAACCTAGGAGACAGCTAAAAGAAACACAAGCAGTAAATCAAATGGAATATTATTTCAGTTTAAAAGAAAAACTTATTTTAAAAATGTTTATCAAACATTTGCTGGCATATCAATGGCCCCCTACCCGCAAAGTACTCCAGATATTTTTGTCAGACATTGCGGGCACTTTGGTAGGGGCAGGCCAGGACGGCCAGCTTCAAGTGCCGTCGGGGTTGGTTGATCTGGAAAGCTGGCCTCAGGCCCATCTGAGGCCACATAGTTAGTAGCATTTTTCCTTAGAAAATTGTGCATAATGCAGTAGGCAAGACTATATGCTTGAGTTTATGTTCCACCATGTGGATTGGCGTCAGAATTAGGCAGAACCGGCTGGCCATTATGCCAAAAGCATTCTCCACCACTCTTCTGGCTCTGGCCAGCCAGTAGTTAAAAACCCTCTGGTCCGGGGTGAGGGTCCTCATGGGAAATGGCCTCATCAGATGTCCTCCTAGCCCAAACGCTTCATCAGCAACAAACACAAAGGGAAGACCAGCCACGTTGTCTTTCACAGGTGGCAAGCCTAAGCCACCATTCTGGAGCCATCTGTAAAACTCCATCTGGGTGATGACTCCACCATCCGACATCTAGCCATTCTTCCCCATGTCCACATACAAAAACTTGCATGTTGCTGACACCACCACCAACATCACTATATTATTAAACCCCTTGTAATTATAATAGCATGACCCAGAGTTAGGGGTGGGACAATGTGGACGTGTTTCCCATCGATTGCCCCTCCGCAGTTGAGAAAGTCCCACCGCTGGGCAAAGTGGGATGCCACAGTCTGCCATTTCTGTGGAGTTGAAGGAAACTGTGGAGTCAAACAAGAAAAAAATTAGTACTTTTGCCCATAAACATTGCAAGCAGATTAGACACAAACATTCTTGGCCAACATAAGTATAACATTTATTTTAAGGAGTATTTCAAGACAAAAGTATAAGGTACACTTATCAGATTCCTCCTCCCCTCTGATGGCCCAGTGAAAAAATTTTATGTTGGGGGGGAAGATGTTTTGGACTGTTTCCACTTCATTGAGAGTTCAATGCATACATAATGTATGTTACTTTGGCCAGCCCCTCCTTACTTATAAGAAGTGTCATAATACAGAAATATGAATACACACTGTCCAAATTGAAGCACAATTTTACATTCTGCAATTACATATCTAGATAATAGGAGAACAAAACTTTAAACAGTACCATTTGAAAGTATTCAGGCAGGCCTTTGCACTATATGCTTTGGTGAATTCATCCATAAATCTGACCACAAAAGAGGTAGCTATAGTGTGTAGTAGGGATGAGACGAACACCCCCCTTTTCAGTTTGCACCAGAACTTGCGAACAGGCAAAAAATGTGTTTGAACACGCGAACACCGTTAAAGTCTATGGGACACGAACATGAATAATCAAAAGTGCTAATTTTAAAAGCTTATATGCAAGTTATTGTCATAAAAAGTGTTTGGGGACCTGGGTCCTGCCCCAGGGGACATGGATCAATGCAAAAGAAGTTTTAAAAACGGCCGTTTTTTCGGGAGCAGTGATTTTAATAATGCTTAAAGTGAAACAATAAAAGTGTAATATTCCTTTAAATTTCATACCTGGGGGGTGTCTATAGTATGCCTGTAAAGGGGCGCATGTTTCCCGTGTTTAGAACAGTCTGACAGCAAAATGACATTTCAAAGGAAAAAAAGTCATTTAAAACTATATGCTGCTATTAATGAATTGCCGGTCCGACAATACACATAAAAGTTCATTGATAAAAACGGCATGGGAATTCCCCACAGGGGAACCCTGAACAAAAATTTTTTTTAAAAAATGACGTGGGGGTCCCCCTAAATTCCTTACAAGGCCCTTCAGGTCTGGTATGGATATTAAGGGGAACCCCAGCCAAAATTTTTTAAAAAATGGTGTGGGGTCCCCCTCAAAATCTATACCAGACCCTTCAGGTCTGGTATGGATTTTAAGGGGAACCCTGTGCCAAAATTTAAAAAAAAATGGCGTGGGGTCCCCCCAAAAATCCGTACCAGACACTTATCTGAGCACGCAACCTGGCAGGCCGCAGGAAAAGAGGGGGGACGAGAGAGCACCCCCCCTGAACCGTACCAGGCCACATGCCCTCAACATTGGGAGGGTGCTTTGGGGTAGCCCCCAAAACACCTTGTCCCCATGTTGATGGGGATAAGGGCCTCATCCCCACAACCCTTGCCCGGTGGTTGTGGGGGTCTGCGGGCGGGGGCGCTTATTGGAATCTGGAAGCCCCCTTTAACAAGGGGACCCCCAGATCCCGGCCCTCCCCCTGTGTGAAATGGTAAGGGGGTACAAAAGTTCCCCTGTATAATAGATTCGGGTGCGCTACTAGTGTCTCAATGGTTAAAGTAGATCTTCAACCCAAAACTTCTGAATATTTACTTTAGTGACAAAAAATAAACATGAGTGAAATCCCAAAAAAATAACAAAAATTTGTTAAAACAGTGTATCAAAACAAATATGTATCAAAATAATATGTGTTTCAATAAAGATAGTCCTTCTTTATACTAATCGGATTGCTGATCCTTTAGTGTCTGAACTTTCTGACAAGGTGATATATGGAAATGCTGACAAAGCGGCAACATAAGGGGGGCGCTTACCAGATAAGTTGGACCCCTATTATGGGGGTCTTTAGAGCCTCACAGGTGCCAGATCTTATGGGCAGGAACAGCTGCTTAATGGCTTCAGGTCCGCCTTGGCTTTTTAGCGAGCACTGGGATGATCTCAACTCGACCGATGCCACTGTGTGATCTCAGGTGTTTTCGGGGTTTTACCGATGTCGGGGCTTGAGGGCTCAGACAGCTGATTTCATCTGCGGTTAGGAATCCGCCCTAAGTTCCTCCCAAACACTGGGATGCCGCATCCTGAGCTGTGCTCCTGTGTAATCCCTCGTTAGAAAATTGGGAAAAAGATAGAAAAAACCTCCATGGTGAAGTACATAAAAATTCCTTTATTTAAAAATCATGGGTGGCTGACATCAAGATTGCAAAACGAACAGCTTGGCTGCAGCGAGGCTTGCCCAGCTGATGTGTGGTGACGTCAGGTCCCGTAGCTCCATCCAACGCAGCATTTCTCCGTAAGAGGCTTCGACGGGGAAAGTGGACTGGGGCAGGACGTCACACACCACACTATATAAGCATCTCCGCAGGAAGGTGACACCGGAAACAAGATTGCAATGGATTTGACAATCGGTTCACAGTGTGACCACATACAATGTACAATAAACTAAGTGAATTAAAACTGTATTACCATATCTATGCAATACAAATGGTAATGAAGTCATACACATAAACATAAAAAGTCTTTTACAATACCAAACCAAATACTATTGAGCAAATATACATCAATACTTATATAATACATATCCTAAAATGGTTACTACCAATTCTGACAAATAGCATATCTCTCACTAAAACACAGCATAATCTCATCTTCCCCATCTTTAGGGCAGGGGAACACTGCGGGCAAGAGAATGGGATCCAAACATCGTAATTGACACATTCATTACTAACTTAATGTGTGTTAGATTCCTATCAATTAGGGGATCCTGAAGGGAACGGGGAAATCAATATAAGAAATTATTTTACAATACCATACCCAATGCTATTGGACAAGTATAAAACCAATCCATATATAAAATACATATCCTAAAGTGGTTATGGCCGATTCTGACAAATAGGGAAGAAAAACGACATATCTCTCACTAAAACACAGCCTTATCCTATCCTCCCCTATCAACTGACCCCATTTTAAGAGCAGGGAAACACTGTGAGCGGGAGAAGTGTTTTGGAATCCTAGCAATGTACCTAACACATTCACTACCAACCTAATATGTGTTGGATTCCTATCTATTATGAAATCCTATAACTAATTGGAAAAAAACGCGCTACGGATCCAAAATAGGAAACAGAATGATAGCTGCACTGATAAAACACCAATATTTGTGTAAAAAATCTAAAACTATATAAAAAGTGCGCTTACAATCTGTATACACAAGTGATAAATGAAAAAAATAAATAAATGAATAAACTTGCATGAAACAAGATTAAATGAGGTGAAAAAATACACATGCATGAAATAAAAGCTAAATAAATTGCATATAAGTGAAAAAAAGTGGGAAAAATATATCTAATCATAGATGATATGATATGTGAAATATATACTGATATACCAAGCACTCTTATGAGAGTCACAAATGCAAAATCACAACCAATGCAAATCCATCAGAAATGAGTGTGACACTAAAACGTAGCTAAAAAGAGTGAATAATAAATACATAAAAATATATAAAAATTGTAACTGAAGTCCATAAAGTGAAACAATGAAAGAAAAAGTTCATCAGCATGAGGAAACACCATCCACCTTCTATCAGACCATCATTCGTATGATTGAGGAAAGGAGAGAGGGATAAATAGATGTGACTCCACTTGCGGTGAATCCAAAAGGGAAATACAAAAGATGGACCCCTACCCTCAATGGTGGACCCCCTATTAGCGAGGTCTAACGAGCATGCAGATTTCGCCCTCTGCAAGGACCATGTAGAGATAGCATCCGCAACAGCTGATACATTCAGCGTCTCCTGTCCGGACTGATCCAAGTCTTGAACCTGGAGGGGGGAGAGGCGCTCTCTTGCTTCCAAGGTGGTGAAAGGAAAAAGGCAAAAAGAGCTCCAATAGTGTAAATAAGTTGTGGGTTTATTAAAAAATGTATATAACAAAGACGGAGAAGGCACGCTCCGTGGAAGCACTAGTAAAAAAAGTAAAATTATGCCGGCATTAAAATAAACGAACACCCGTGCAGGTCATGGGGCGAACAGTGTGACGGCTTACAATACGTAGCCACGCCCTACATGTTTCGTACCCAGCTCTAAAGCAATGTAATCCTTACTGCGAAGGAATCCAAGTGGAGAAACCAAGCCTCTACCTGGTGCTCTCCACTAGATGAATGTTGCCATAGTTACCGTATTTATCGGCATATAACACGCACTTTTTTCCCCTGAAAATCAGGGGAAAATCGTGGGTGCGTGTTATAGGCCGATCCCCCCCCAATTGTGTGTGATCGGAGCGAACGCGGCAATTGCCGCGATCGCCGCCGACATACACAGCCGTGTGGAAATTCAAATACGGCGCCGAGACTGCAGGGTCTCGGCGGAGCGGAGCTACACATAGCCGAGAGTCCTCGGGTTTTCTCGGCGCCGCTTACAGTCCCGCCCATAGGGCGGAACTGGGCGGGACTGTAAGAGGCGCCGAGGAAACCCGAGGACTCTCGGCTATGTGTATCAGTGCTCCGCCGAGTCACTGCAGTCTCGGCGCCATATTTAAATTTACACAGGGCTGTGTATGACGGCAGGGATCGCGGCGATCCCACAAAGCTGCACGGGGGGGGCAAGGCTGCACGGGGGCAAGGCTGCACTGGGGACAAGGCTGCACTGGGGCAAGGCTGCATGGGGGCAAAGCTGCACTGGGGCAAGGCTGCACTGGAGAAAAGCTGCACTGACATGGCTGCACTGACATTGCTGCACTGACAAGGCTGCACTGGGGCAAGGCTGCACTGGAGAAAAGCTGCACTGACATGGCTGCACTGACATTGCTGCACTGACAAGGCTGCACTGGGGCAAGGCTGCACTGGAGAAAAGCTGCACTGACAAGGCTGCACTGACATTGCTGCACTGGCAAGGCTGCACTGGGGCAAAGCTGCACTGACAAGGCTGCAATGGACACTGGGGCAAGGCTGCACTGACACTGACAAGGCTGCAGATGGACACCGATAACGCTGCATTGATGGGCATTTTAATGTAAGTTTTTCTTCCTTAAACTTTACTCCTAAAAGTTTTTTTCCTTAAAATTCCCTCCTTAACTTGGGTGCGTGTTATACGCCGGCGCGTGTTATACGCCGATAAATACGGTACTTACTGATACAGAAATACTAAGCGGAGACAATTAGTCCATCGGGGAGTGGTAATGGATCCACCGCTCAGACGATCTCACAAGTATTACTATCTGATGTTATTATTAACTCCTCTGGAAGGCAGTCAAAGTGGTTTATCTAGATCGTTAAAAAGAAACTATACATGTCATCGGAGGGAAATGTGTTTAAATATAAAAATAATTATAATTAATGTTCTGTTTAGCAGATCTATAAAATTAAAATTGATAAACAGTAGAAATTATACCCTATAAACAATTAAACAAAAAGTCTTTCCATTTAGATCTATACCAAAAGGCCCATTCATTGGCGTGAAGAGCACCCAGTATCACAAAATGCAGCCATGTTTAATATTGAATCATACATGTAGGGCGTGGCAACATATTGTAAGCCGTCACACTGTTCGCCCCATGACCTGCACGGGTATCCGTTTATTTTAATGCCGGCATAATTTTACTATTTTTACTAGTGTTTCCACGGAGCGTGCCTTCTCCATCTTTGTTATATACATTTTTTAATAAACCCCAAACTTATTTACACTATTGGAGCTCTTTTTGCCTTTTTCCTTTCACCACCTTGGAAGCAAGAGAGCGCCTCTCCCCCCTCCAGGTTCAAGACTTGGATCAGTCCAGACAGGAGACGCTGAATGTATCAGCTGTTGCGGACGCTATCTCTACATGGTCCCTGCAGAGGGCGAAATCTGCATGCTCGTTAGACCTCGCTAATAGGGGGTGCACCATTGAGGGTAAGGGTCCATCTTTTGTATTTCCCTTTTGGATTCACCGCAAGTGGAATCACATCTATTTATCCCTCTCTCTTTTCCTCAATCATACGGATGATGGTCTGATAGAAGGTGGATGGTGTTTCCTCATGCTGATGCTGATGCTTTCTTTCATTGTTTCACTTTATGGACGTCAGTTACAATTTTTATATATTTTTTATGTACTTATTATTCACTCTTTTTAGCTACGTTTTAGTGTCACACTCATTTCTGATCGATTTGCATTGGTTGTGATTTTACATTTGTGCCTCTCATAAGAGTGCTTGGTATATCAGTATATATTTCACATATCATATCATCTATGATTAGATATCTTTTTCTCACTTTTTTTCACTTATATGCAATTTATTTCACTTTTATTTCATGCATGTGTATTTTTTCACCTCATTTAATCTTGTTTCATGCAAGTTTATTCATTTATTTATTTTTTCATTTATCACTTGTGTATACAGATTGTAAGCACACTTTTTATATAGTTTTATTATGAATTCCTAAAGGGGACGAACGGATCAATAAAGAGAGGATGAATAGAGGAAAAATATCCTTAGAAAAATATCCTTAGAACGAGAAATGGGAGAAATAATCCCATAAAGCTAAAAATATATAAACATTTATAAAAATATGTAAAAAAAAATGTAAAAAAGAATATAGAAAAATTATATAAAAAAAATTATATATAAAAAACCATATACAAAAAATTATATATAAAAAATTATATACAAAAAACCATATAAGAAATTATATATGAAAAACTGAAGGGGTACCAAAACTGAAGTTTACAGAAATTATCAGCTATTATCAATGTAACAATTTATGTCCCATTCAATATTAAGGCCCTACGGAGAATACCTCTGCATGCCAAATATCCAGCGGGTTTCGCGGCATGAGATATGGCGCTTCAAATTACTACCCCTCCAATGGGGGGTTAATTTTTCAATCGCCATAACTTTCAGCCACGATGTATCCCGATTGCGAAACTGGCGAAAATGCCAAGAAACACTATGTCCAACAAACCCCCTGCGTATGTTGGACAAGTGTTCATCAATCCGAATTTTGAGCGCACGGGTGGTCCTCCCAATGTACTGAAACCTACACGGGCAACTGAGAAGGTATATTACTCCTACAGTCCCACACGTGATTAAATCTTTTATAGGGAAAACCTTTGAAGTAACAAAGGATGAGAAACTGGAACCTTTAATGGTTTGTGATGACCTGCAAACAGCACACCTTCTACACAGAAAAAAAACTCTTAGGTTACCAAACATTTGGATTTTAGGAGGGGGGTCAATGACACTAGGTGCCAATACATCCTTAAGGTTTTGATGTCTTCTGTATAAAACTTTGGGTCGATCCGGAAGTGCAGGTCCTAACACTTTATCACACTTAAGGGTCTGCCAATGCTTTCGTATGATTTTGTTAACCCACCAGTAATGTGAGGAAAAGGTGGTCAAAAAAGACCATTCCAGGTCTTTGTTTTTCCTCTCATTACCATTACTAGTTTTGGGAGCTAACAGTTTATGTCTCTCTAGGAGGGCAACTTCCTGCAAATCCTTATCCAATGAGGAGGGCGAATATCCCTTTTCTATAAATCGATTTTTTAGGACGTTGGCTTGGCTCCAAAAATCTTCAATGTGAGAACAATTTCTCCTTATATGCTGAAATTGTCCTTTGGGTATGGCTTTAAGCCAATTTGGATGATGTCCGCTATCCAGTGGAATGTATCCATTACGATCCGTGTTTTTAAAGTAAGTTTTAGCATGGAGGGTACTCTGTTCTTTGTAAACGGTCAGATCTAGAAAATTAACTGAGGTTAAGCTGTGTTCATATGTGAACTTAATCCCCCAATCATTGTTATTCAATTGGGTCATAAAAGTATGGAGGGTTTGTTCGCCCCCCTTCCACAGGAAAAAGGCGTTGTCAATGTAACAACGCCAAAAAAGGAGGCGGGGCTTATTTAGGGGAAAAAGTTTATCATTTTCCCACAGAGTCATGAACAACCCAGCTAAGCTGGGGGCAAATTTTGCCCCCATGGCAACTCCGGTGCCCTGGAGGTAAAATTCCCCTCCATAATAAAAGTAGTTATGTTCCATAGCAAAATGCAATAACTTCATAACAAAATCTATGGTGGAAGTTTTCAAAGAGGGTTCCTCTCTAAGAAAAAACTCGACTGCTTGGTATCCCAATTGATGGGGTATTATAGTATAAAGGGAGGCAACGTCCGCCGTTACCAACTGGACGCTGTCATCCACTGTATACTCAGATATTCCCCTCATAATTTGCATTGAATCTTTCAAAAATGCCGGGGTTTTGCTTACCACCGGCTGGAGATAGAAATCAAGGAATTTCCCTATCCTGGAAGTAAGGGAGTCAATGCCGCTTACAATGGGATGGCCAGGGGGTTGGATGGGGTTTTTGTGAACCTTAGGGATATAGTATATGATTGGTGTTCTTGGTGCTAAGGGAATAAGGAATTCCCGTTCTTTTTCATTAATAACTCCTTTTCTATAGCCTTCCTGTACTAAACTATTCAGAGCCTTCTTATATTTGTTAAAGGGATCTCTCTTAAGGATGGTGTATGTGTCCCTATCTGACAAAAGGGACTCCATTTCCCTCATATAATCCTGTTTTTTCAGAATGACCACCCCCCCCCTTTATCCGCTGGCCGTATGATAAGTTACTTCTTTCTACAGAGAGAGGCAATGCCTTCCTCTGTATTTTTACGATGCATTTTTGAGTCCCGTTCCTTTAGGCATTTGACCTTCTGTTTGGGGATGATTTTTTATTATAGCACTAGAAAGAAAGTGACGCTTGATACTTAATTTTCTAATATATTTTTGCACATCTAAAAACATCTGAAACTTATTTAAAGGTTTCCTAGGGGCATATTTCAAGCCCTGATTTAAAGTTAGTTTCTCTGCTCTGGTTAGTTCCTCTCCACTAAGATTAAACACTCCTTCCCATGTTATCTCTTTTGTTTCTTTGGGGTGGCTTCATTTCCCTCCTCTGCATCCTCTCTTAGTCTTCCTTTTTTGTTTTGGCCCCCTCCTAAAAAATTATCCACTTTATTTCTCAGGGGGGCTATGCCAGAGGGATCATCCAGGGTACGACCCTGTTTGTTCCCCGCAGATCTTAATGTTGTGCTATTATAATCTGTTTCCTCTCCATTTTCCATAAATCCCTGTAGAGGACCATATTGGTTTCTTGTTGGAATTTCATATCCCCAGGGGACCCTTGGGGAAAAAGGGGGACCTTCTCTAGGTCTGTCTCCCTGATAATTTCTATACTCCGGGTTATCATAGTATCCCCGATAATCCATTTCAGGTTGTCTATTTAGGGGTATGACTGGGGACCCCCATATTGTTGGTTGGATACATGAGGATGTCTTTTGTTCCTGTTGTTACCTGGGTTAGAACCCCTTCCTGAATTTCTAAGTTGTTGTTGTGTGGAAGGGGGATATTGATTGTACGACCATTGTCAACTGATCTACCTGCGTTATTTTTATTCCTCATTTTATGGGTTTGGGGCATCCTTTCACCCCCCACTCTTGCTGGTCCTGGGTTTCTATGCCCTGGGGTGGAGATGCTCTGTAAAGATCTGAAATGTTCATTTGTAGGAGGAGCCGAAGTGCTTATCTCGCACCCCTCCTCAACATTCATCTCAGATGGCTTTACAAAAAAGTCACGATAATTTTCCTGCCATTTAAAGATGTTATGATATTTATAATCTTCCACGTCTCTGAGATACTTCTTCCGTTTCTTAATTTTCTGCTCCTCTTCCTCCTCTATCATGATGTCATGTAATTCTTTCATATAAACCTGATAAATCCCCTCTTTGCTCATAGGGGCTAGTTTATCTTTTATATCTTTAATTTCTTGTAATTTGGCTACCTTGGATCTCTTTTTGGCAACTAAAAATTCCAGGAAAGCCATTCCCACATCATTAAAATATAGGAACCATTCGTTAATCTTAGAGTCTCCTTTATCTGGATCAACATGACATCTTAAACTTCTTGGGATCATTTTCTCCTTGAGATATCTCTCAAGGAAATCAATGTCCCAGGTGGCATGTAATTCAGACACTAGGACATTTTTTAGTCTCATACAGACGCCCCTGATTCCCTCTGTGGCTGAGGGAGCTTGATCAAATACCTCCTCAGGGTTAATTTTTCTGTTATTACAAAAATCAAAAATATCCATAATGTAACATGAGTATCAATCTGTTAGGCTTGGATATATAAATAGGCAACAGCTTATGCTACGAAGCAATGTCTTACAAATGTATATGTGTAATCACCCTCGATGTGATAAATTACCTATAGCAATGTGTGTGAAAAGTAATTCAATAAAGAACCATGTGGGTGAACAGGGAGCTGCAAGATAGATATATTCTAATAAACTCCTAAACCCAGCACAATCTGCGCTATCCCCATTCAACTACAGTGATAAATGTGAGCAAGCAACTATGGACATAAAGTGCTGCAACCAAAAATTAACTCGAATATCTAGTTCCGGAGTTGCCAATGGGGCAAAATTTGCCCCTAGCTTAGCTGGGTTGTTCATGGCTCTTTGGGAAAATGATAAACTTTTTGTCCCTAAATGAGCCCCGCCTCCTTTTTTGGCGTTGTTACATTGACGACGCCTTTTTCCTGTGGAAGGGGGACGAACAAACCCTCCATACTTTTATGACCCAATTGAATAACAATGATTGGGGGTTTAAGTTCACACATGAACACAGCTCAACCTCAGTTAATTTTCTAGATCTGACCGTTTACAAAGAACAGAGTTCCCTCCATACTAAAACTTACTTTAAAAAGACGGATCGTAATGGATACATTCCAATGGATAGCGGACATCATCCAAATTGGCTTAAAGCCATACCCAAAGGACAATTTCAGCGTATAAGGAGAAATTGTTTTCACATTGAAGATTTTCGGAGCCAAGCCAACGTCCTAAAAAATCGATTTATAGAAAAGGGATATTCGCCCTCCTCATTGGATAAGGATTTGGAGGAAGTTGCCCTCCTAGAGAGACATAAACTGTTAGTTCCCAAAACTAGTAATGGTAATGAGAGGAAAAACAAAGACCTGGAATGGTCTTTTTTGACCACCTTTTCCTCACATTACTGGTGGGTTAACAAAATCATACGAAAGCATTGGCAGACCCTTAAGTGTGATAAAGTGTTAGGACCTGCACTTCAGGATCGACTCAAAGTTTTATACAGAAGGAATCAAAACCTTAAGGATGTATTGGCACCCAGTGTCATTGACCCCCCTCCTAAAATCCAAATGTTTGGTAACCTAAAAGGTTTTTTTCTGTGTAGAAGGTGTACTGTTTGTAGGTCATCACAAACCATTAAAGGTTCCAGTTTCTCATCCTTTGTTACTTCAAAGGTTTTCCCTATAAAAGATTTCATCACGTGTGGGACTGTAGGAGTAATATACCTTCTCAGTTGCCGTGTGGGTTTCAGTACATTGGATGGACCACCCGTGCGCTCAAAATTCGGATTGATGAACACTTGTCCAACATACACAGGGGGTTTGTTGGACATAGTGTTTCTTGGCATTTTCACCAGTTTCACAATCGGGATACATCGCGGCTGAAAGGTATGGCGATTGAAAAATTCACCCCCCATTGGAGGGGTAGTAATTTCTACCCCTCCATATCTCACGCTGCGAAACCCGCTGGATATTTGACATGCAGAGCTATTCTCCGTGGGGCCTTAATATTGAATGGGACATAAATTGTTACATTGATAATAGCTGATAATTTCTGTACCCTTCAGTTTTGGTACCCCTTCAGTTTTTTATATATAATTTTTTGTATATGGTTTTTTATATATAATTTTTTTATATAATTTTTGTATATTCTTTTTTACATTTTTTTACATATTTTTATATATGTTTATATATTTTTAGCTTTATGGGATTGGTTCTCCCATTTGTCGTTCTAAGGATATTTTTCTAAGGATATTTTTCCTCTATTCGTCCTCTTTATTGATCCGTTCGTCCCCTTTAGGATTTCATAATAGATAGGAATCCAACACATATTAGGTTGGTAGTGAATGTGTTAAGTACATTGCCAGGATTCCAAAACACTTCTCCCACTCGCAGTGTTTCCCTGCTCTTAAAATGGGGTCAGTTGATAGGGAAGGATAGGATAAGGCTGTATTTTAGTGAGAGATATGCAGTTTTTCTTCCCTATTTGTCAGAATCGGCCATAACCACTTTAGGATATGTATTTTATATATGTATTGGTTTTATACTTGTCCAATAGCATTGGGTATGGTATTGTAAAATAATTTCTTATATTGATTTCCCCGTCCCCTTCAGGATCTCCTAATTGATAGGAATCTAACACACATTAAGTTAGTAATGAATGTGCCAATTGCGTTGTTTGGATCCCAATACCCTTCTCTTGCCCGCAGTGTTCCCCTGCCCTAAAGATGGGGTTAGTTGACAGGGGAGGATGAGATTATGCTGTGTTTTAGTGAGAGATAAGCTATTTGTCAGAATTGGTAGTAACCATTTTAGGATATGTATTATATAAGTATTGATGTATATTTGCTCAATAGTATTTGATTTGATATTGTAAAAGAATTTTTATGTTTATGTGTATGACTTCATTACCATTTGTATTACATAGGTATAGGTATGTTAATACAGTTTTAATTCACTTAGTTTATTGTACATTGTATGGGGTCACACTGTGAACCGATTGTCAAATCCATTGCAATCTTGTTTCCGGTGTCACCTTCCTGCGGAGATGCTTATATAGTGTGGTGTGTGATGCCCTGCCCCAGTCTCCTTTCCCCGTTGAAGCCTCTTACAGAGAAACGCCGCGTTGGACGGAGCTACGGGACCTGACGTCACCACACATCAGCTGGGCAAGCCTCGCTGCAGCCAAGCTGTTCATTTTGCAATTTTTTGCTCCAATCTTGATGTCAACCACCCATGATTTTTAAATAAAGGAATTTTTATGTACTTCACCATGGAGGTTTTTTCTATCTTTTTCCCAATTTGCTAACGCTAAGGAGGAACTTAGGGCGGATTCTTAACCGCAGATGAAATCAGCTGTCTGAGCCCTCATGCCCCGACATCGGTAAAACCCTGAAGACACCCGAGATCACACAGTGGCATCGGTCGAGTTGAGATTATCCCGGTGCTCGGTAAAAAGCCAAGGTGGACCTGAAGCCATTAAGCAGCTGTTCCTGCCCGTAAGATCTGACACCTGTGAGGCTCTAAAGACCCCCGTAATAGGGGTCCAACTTATCTGGTAAGCACCCCCCCCCTATGTTACCGCTTTGTCAGCATGTCCATATATCACCTTGTCAGCAAGTTCAGACACTAAAGGATCAGCAATCCGATTAGTATAAAGAAGGACTATTTTTATTGAAACACATATTATTTTGATACATATTTGTTTTTGATACACTGTTTTAACAATTTTTTGTTATTTTTTGGGGATTTCACTCATGTTTATTTTTTGTCACTAAAGTAAATATTCAGAAGTTTTGGGTTGAAGATCTACTTTAACCATTGAGACACTAGTAGCACACCTGAATCTATTATACATGGCACAGAATTGGATATTCAAATTCATTTTTGGTTGCAGCACTTTATGTCCATAGTTGCTTGCTCACATTTATTGAGTTTAATATCACTGTAGTTGAATGGGGATAGCGCAGATTGTGCTGGATTTACAAAAGTACCCCTACCATTTCGCAAAAAAAGTGTCATAAATGTTAAAAATGACAAGAGACAGTTTTTGACAATTCCTTTATTTAAATGCTTCTTCTTTCTTCTATATTCTTTCTTCTATCTTCTATCTTCATTCGGTTTCTTCCTCTATCTTCTTCTGGTTCTTCTGGTTCTTCCTCTGGTGTTCTCGACCGGCATCTTCATCCGCGGCGTCTTCATCCCTTCTTCTCCTCGGGCTGCTCCGCATCCATGATGGCATGGAGGGAGGCTATCGATGTGTGACGCTTCTCCTCTTCTGACTGTTCTTAAATAATGGGGGGCCACCCGGTGACCCCGCCCCCCTCTGACGCACGGGGACTTGATGGGGACTTCCCTGTGGCATTCCCCGTGACGTCAGAAGGGGGCGGTGTTATGTAATGGTGACCCCACCCCCTCTGACGTCACGAAGAAAGAAAATAGAAGAAAGAAGAAGCATTCAAATAAAGGAATTGTCAAAGACTGTCTCTTGTCATTTTTAACATTTTTGACAGTTTTTTTGTGAAATGGTAGGGGTACAAGTACCCCCTTACCATTTTACACAGGGGGAGAGCCGGGATCTGGGGGTCCCCTTGGTAAAGGGGGCTTCCAGATTCCAAAAGCCCCCTGCCCGCAGACCCCCACAACCATCAGGTAACGGTTGTGGGATGAGGCTCTACATCAAAGACTATACTCCAACAGGCACTCCTACCCCACTGCGCTCAGGAGACCACTGTCCCCACTCCAGTGGCTCCTGAACCAGCGTTGTATGAGAGGTCTTCTCCTACAGTCAGGCTCTCCTACCAGGTACCTAACAGTACGAAGCAGCCATGACTGAGCCTGCAGGAGATACCTCTCCATTGAAAGAAATATGCACCCACCTTGCGGCCCTCACTCAAGCCGTACAATCCCTCCAGGATAACTACAACAGATTGGAGGGGCAAGTCCAGAACCTTGCAGGGCCTAACCCCCTGGCCTCCTCCTCAGCTGCAACCCCCAGCACAGACGGCTCCTGGTCCTTCCGTTGTAATGCTTCCACCTGAACCAAAGGTTCCAACTCCTGATAGATTCTCTGGAGACCGGGCCAAGTTCCGGGCCTTTCGCAACGCCTGCAAGCTCTTCTTCGCATTGCAGCCCCGAACTTTCTCACTGGAGGCCACTAAGGTGGGGTTCGTGATCTCCCTCCTACAAGGGGAACCTCAGACCTGGGCTCATCGTCTACTTGAGGGGGACTCAGCACTAACCCAGTCCTTATCTTCTTTCTTGGAAGCCATGGCGCAAATATACGAAGACCCTCAACAGACTGCTACAGCTGAATCAGCTCTGTTCACGCTCCAGCAAGGCCGCAGACCTACGGAGGACTATATCATGGACTTTAGACGTTGGAGTGCGGACACTCAGTGGAATGATGCGGCCCTGCATCACCAGTTCCGCTTGGGTCTATCTGAAGGATTAAAGGACGAACTTGCCCGAGTGGGTGTACCTAACACTCTTGAGGCTTTGATTAATTTGACTATCCAAATTGACCGACGTATTCAGGAACGTCGATCTGAACGATCTGCTCTACAATCCCGCCCGATTTGGATGACAGCCAGAGCACCACTTCCGGCAACACGCTATGTACCCCCATCCAGTGCAAATCCAGCTAATGCCACGCTTGATTCCGCAGAACTTATGCAATTAGGACTGATGCGACCTGCCTTATCGCCTGAAGAACGGGCCCGACGCCGGCAACTCAATCTGTGCCTCTACTGTGGTGGGACTGGGCACTATGTCCTGAACTGTCCAGTCAAGATAAGTAAGTGCCCATCTTCTGTGTATACCAGTCTCTCTGCTCTGTCTGCGAATTCTACCCACATTGCCCTTCCTCTGTCTTTACAGCTGCAAGAAGGGACAATAACGATCAACGCCATCATTGATTCCGGAGCATGCAGTTGCTTTATTGATTCAAACTTTGCCAGCCAGCATAACAT
Source organism: Lithobates clamitans (assembly GCA_037952925.1). NCBI lineage: Eukaryota > Metazoa > Chordata > Amphibia > Anura > Ranidae > Lithobates > Lithobates clamitans. Next base: position 11,098,501 of record JBBGZY010000314.1, read on the forward strand.
CCTATTACGAACCAAGACCCATGGGCTGTATTTCTAGCTGATGGATCCCGCATCAGATCGGGACAAGTAACCCAGGAAACCCTGCCTCTGCCTGCTTCTACTTCCTCCCAACACAAGGAACTGCTGGTTCTTGATGCCATCTCCTCTCCTATGTTTCCCATCATCCTGGGCATTCCTTGGCTGCAGGCCCACAATCCATACATTCACTGGACATCTGGAGAAGTGAAATTCTCATCTTCTTACTGTCATGAACACTGTTTTAAGAAAGATTCGGATTCCTCATCCACCCTACTTTGTTTGGACACTGACCAGAAACTTTGTCAGGTCATACCTAAACAGTATCATGAATTCATTGATGTTTTCAGTAAGAAGGGGGCAGACTCTCTTCCACCTCATCGCCCCTACGATTGCCCCATTGAATTGCTGCCAGGATCCGAAATACCATTCGGACGCATTTTCCCATTATCAGAGAAAGAACAGGAAGTACTAAAGACATATATAGATGAGAACCTGGCCAAAGGTTTTATACGCCACTCTACCTCTCCAGCTGGTGCCGGAATATTTTTCGTCACCAAGAAGGACAAGTCTCTCCGTCCGTGTATAGACTATCGTGAACTAAACAAAATCACGGTCAAAAATCGGTATCCGCTACCCTTGATACCTGAACTCTTCCAAAAATTAAGGACTGCCATCATTTTCACTAAACTTGACCTGAGAGGGGCATATAATTTGATCCGTATCCGGGCTGGGCATGAGTGGAAGACAGCATTCCGAACCCGATTCGGGCATTATGAATACCTGGTCATGCCCTTTGGACTCTGCAACGCCCCCGCGACCTTTCAACACCTGATTAACGATGTCCTCAGGGACTTTTTAGATGTGTTTGTAATCGCATACTTGGATGATATCTTGATTTTTTTCAGAATCCCGTGAATTGCATCAAGAGCATGTCCGCAGGGTGTTGGGTCGTCTCCGCTTACACAGTCTGTACGCGAAAGCGGAGAAATGTGAGTTCGAACAACAGAGCATTCAATTTCTGGAGTTAATAATCTCTGCAACAGGCATCAAGATGGACCCACAAAAGGTCTCCGCTGTTCTGGACAGGCCGGTACCCTTGGACAAGAAGGGAATTCAGCGGTTTGTGGGGTTTGCGAACTTCTACAGAAAGTTCATCAGGGGGTTCTCAGCCATAATAGCACCCATCACGCAGTTAACCAAACAGAATATCCGTTTTTCCTGGAACCAACTTGCCCAAGACGCCTTCGAAAATCTCAAAAGATTGTTTACTTCAGCACCTATCCTCAGTCATCCTGAACCATCTCTACCGTTTATTTTAGAGGTTGATGCCTCCGAGATTGCGGTAGGTGCGATTCTTTCACAACGTAAAGGTAGCAAAGAGATAATGCATCCTGTGGGGTTCTTCTCCCGTAAACTCTCCCCTGCGGAGAAGAATTATGACGTTGGTGACCGAGAGCTTCTCGCCATTAAAACTGCACTGGAAGAGTGGAGGTACCTGTTGGAGGGGGCTATGCATCCAGTACTAATTTATACTGACCATAAAAACCTGGAAAACTTACGATCTGCCAAACGGCTGAAGCCTCGACAAGCCCGCTGGGCTCTGTTTTTCTCACATTTTTCCTTCCAGATCACTTACCGTCCAGGCTCAAAAAATATTAAACCGGATGCATTATCACGTATGCACGACAATCCTAAGGACTTATCTACTCCTGACACCATCTTACCCGCAAACAGTTTTTTACTGCTACAAACAGATTTACTTTCCCTGATTAAGGAAGCATCCTCTGAGTCAGCCAGGCCTACTGGAATTTCTTTAGTAAGTAGAGATGGTCTGTTCTGGAAGGGAAGCCAAATTTTCGTTCCTGAAGATGTTCGGGTCAGGGTTTTGACACTTCTCCACGATCATCCATTGGCGGGCCACTTTGGAGTTCGCAAGACCCTGGAACTAGTGCAGCGTACATTCTGGTGGCCCAATCTGAAAGACTTTTGTGAAAAGTATGTCAGTTCCTGTCCCATCTGCATTCAGAATAAGTCATCCAGGAATCGAGCTTGGGGCCTATTGAAACCATTGCCTGTACCCGACAGACCATGGAAAATGATTTCTATGGATTTTATTGTGGAGCTTCCATGTTCTGAAGGGTGCTCAGCCATCTTTGTAGTAGTGGACCGTCTAACCAAAATGGCTCATTTTCTACCTTTAAGGGGAACCCCGTCTGCCACCGAAACTGCTCGTATATTTGTCAAGGAGATCATCAGACTTCATGGAGTACCTGTAAACATAGTTTCTGATAGAGGGGTTCAATTCACCTCACGTTTCTGGAGATCCCTGTGTGAAACCCTAAAGATTGAATTGGCTTTGTCCTCGGCCCATCATCCTCAAACGAACGGTCAGACAGAAAGGACTAATCAGACCCTGGAACAATACATCAGATGTTTCACATCGTTCACACAAGATGATTGGGTATCTCTACTACCCTTAGCAGAATTTGCCTACAATAATGCCAAACATTCTGCCACCGGTCAATCTCCTTTTTTCGCCAATTATGGCTTTCACTTAACCTTTCTACCTGATTTCCTTTCAGATTCTTCGGTTTCAGCAGTACAAAGTACAGTGGAGTTCCTCAGTCACAACAGCCGGTTGTTGCAGGAAACAGTGTCCAAGGCTCAGGCAGATGGTAAGAGAATCTTCGACTGGAAAAGAAGGGGGGAGCTGAACTTACAAATTGGCGACCAGGTATGGCTTTCTACCGTTAATATCAAATTAGCATGTCCTTCTAAGAAGTTGGCACCTAGATTCATGGGACCCTTTCCAGTTAGAAGGAAAATCAATGAAGTGTCTTATGAACTGACTTTACCTGATTCATTTAAAATTCATCCGGTATTCCATGTATCTCTGCTCAAACCTGCTGTACCTGATCCCTTTCCTGCTAGAGGGACAAGACCTCCTGAACCTGTTGTAATTAATGGCAGCGAGGAATTTGAGGTTGAGGCTATCCTTGATTGTAGAAGAAGGCAAGGGCAAAACCAATTCTTAATCAAGTGGAAAGGCTACGGCCCAGAAAGTAACTCGTGGGAACCGGACAGTAATGTACATGCTAGGCGTTTAGTGCGCGCCTACTTTTCTACTCATCCTGAGAAGAAGAGGTTGTTGGGCATCTGGAGGCTGCCCCTTGGGGGGGGGGCAATGTCAGGGATCTACCAGCACCAGACCGGGGCGCTTGCATGCGCCTATGCACCGGCGCGCCCCTGTTCAGACACGGCATCAAGCTGCTACTGTTGCTGTGCATCAGCGCAGCGCTCGGGCACGCGCGGGTGCGCAGCATGGGTGCGTGCGTGCGTGCGCGCGCACGGGCGCGCGTTCGCGTTAGTGCCGGTTTGGCGCCATTTAGCACATAAAAGTTCCCCTGTTCCATGGGAACATCGCTGCTTCGTCTCAGTTCTGTGACTCTGCTTGAACCTGTATCCTGATTGTCTGCTACCTGATTTGACCCGGCTTGTTTGACCATCCGACCTGCTCCAATCCCGACCCGGCCTGCCTGACCACTATGCTGTCTGTATCTGCTACCGTTGCCGACCTCTGCCTGTTCACCGACTCTGCCTTTGCCTGCTGTGATTACCTGTGCCAGTTACCTGCCGACCCGGACTGTCTGACTCTGCTTGTGCCTGCTGCTCTACTTGCTGTTGCACCTTCAGCTTCAGCTCCTGTGATCCCTCACCTCCAGTGTGTCAAGTCTGCTGCTGTTCCAGTCTCCACTCACCTGCAGACCTGCCATCCCAGGAGGGATCTCTGCCTCTACATCAAAGACTATACTCCAACAGGCACTCCTACCCCACTGCGTTCAGGAGACCACTGTCCCCACTCCAGTGGCTCCTGAACCAGCGTTGTATGAGAGGTCTTCTTCTACAGTCTCTCCTACCAGGTACCTAACACAGACTGTTCTAAACATGGGAAACATACACCCCTTTACAGGCATACCATAGACACCCCCCAGGTATGAAATTTAAAGGAATATTACACTTTTATTGTTTCACTTTAATCACTATTAAAATCACCTCTCCCGAAAAAAACGGCCATTTTTAAAACTTTTTTTTGCATTGATCCATGTCCCCTGGGGCAGGACCCAGGTCCCCAAACACTTTTTATGACAATACCATGCATATAAGCCTTTAAAATTAGCACTTTTGATTTCTCCCATAGACTTTTAAAGGGTGTTCTGCAGCTTTCGAATTTGCCACGAACACCCCAAATTGTTTGCTCTTCAGCGAACTGGCGAACAACCGATGTTCGAGTCGAACATGAGTTCGACTCGAACTCGAAGCTCATCCCTAGTGTGTAGGGATGAGCTTTATGTTCGGGTCGAACATGAGTTTGGCTCAAACATTCGTCAAAATACGAACATTATGGGGTGTTCGCGCCAAATTCGAGCAGCGCGTCACACCCCATAATGCACTGCGACATCGCAATGCATTGCTGTCTGATGATTGGCCAAGCATGCACTATGACCACATGCCTTTGGCCAATTATGGCTCAGGGGGTTAAGTCCACACCCCACCCTATATAAGGCCACCTGCACGTCGGCCCTGTGTAGTGTGTTGCTGCCATTGACCGAGAAAGTGTCATTTCATTTAGATTGAGCAGGCAGGCTATTCAGTTAGCTGCAGTGTATTTAATATATATATATATATATACAGTCAGTCTAATATATATATATATATATATATATATATATATATATATATATATATATATATGCATAAGAAAAAAAATATATATATATACAGTCTCATACATATATATATCCACTGCATTCCAGTCTAGCCAAGCCTATATCTGACTGCAGGCCATTCCTGGTGTACTTTTTCTAGTAAACTTCAGGCGGTGTTTTGCTAATAAAATTTTACAGCATGTCTGGAAGGCCACCAAGGAAAGGCAGATGCTCACAGGCCACTAAAATAGGGCAAGCAGACTCTGTCTCTACAGCCAACAGTGCTGGTCGTGGACATGGTGCATCCTCAGCACGTGGCCGTGGGGCACGCTTGTCCTTTTTTTCTGGAGTTGGCCGTGTTCATCCACAACATGCAGAAGAGTTGGTAGAGTGGATAACTAAGCCATCCTAATCCTCCTCATCTTCTGTCACCCAGGCTCAAAGTAGTTTGCCTGCCAATGCAGCTGCCAAAGCAGCCTATTCCATTGGCTCAATGTCATCAGTTACTCCTTCCCTAACCCCACCATCATGCATGGAGGAGTCCCCCGAAATGTTAAACCACAGTGTCGGGTACATGCTGAAGGAGGATGCACAGCGTTTTGAAGGCTCCGATGATGGTACCAAGGTTGAGGAAGGCAGTAACGTGAGCCCAGAGAGAGGGGGTGCCCAAGAAGGACAAAAAACTGGCAGTCATGTCCCCCCAGCTGCAGCATACTGCCAGGTTTGCTCCAGTGACGAAGTGGGAGGGGATGATGAAGTCACTGATTCTAAGTGGGTGCCTGATAAAGGAGAGGAGGAGGAGGCACATCTCCAATGAAGCAAGATGCCCTCCAGGGGCCAGCTTAAGGACAGCCGCCACCCAACTGCATCACACCACAGAGCTCCGCATGTGCAGGGCGCCGCTGTCTCCCCGCGTATTTTGAAAAGTTCTTTGCCTTACATTTATGTTTGCAACATATGTCTGAAGCGTATCAAGCATGGCCAAAACAGCAGCCGCTTGGGCACCACATGCTTGACCAAATATATGTCGACCCCCTATGCAGTCCGTTGGCAACAGTACTTAAAAGACCCACACCAAAGAACAAGGCGGACCTCTCCTTGCTCTTCATCAGCTCGAATCAACAATGCCACTATACCTTCAGTCCTCTCAGAAACCTGCACTGAGAGGAATGAAGGTGTAGAATTAGGTGTGCCAAGTACTTGCGGCCAATCTGCTATCGCTACACCAGCATCCGATTGTACCAAGCAAATTTCCCTACCCAAATTGCTAAACCGTCGAAAGAAATTCGGCCCCATCCATCCACATGTTCAACGGCTGAATGCTAGCTAGGCTAAATTGCTAGCACTCCAACTGCTGCCTTTTCAGCTGGTAGACTTATCCCCCTTTTGTGAATTTGTGGAATGTGCGGTACCTCAGTGGCAGGTTCCCAAACACCATATCTTTTCACGGAAAGCTATTCCGGCTCTCTACCGGCATGTAGAAGGCAATGTCTTGGCCTCGTTGGACAGGGCAGTCAGCGGTAAGGTGCATATTACCGCTGACTCATGGTCCAGCAGGAATGGACAGGGACGTTACCTTTCTTTCATGGCGCACTGGGTAGCTGGCAGCTGGGAAGGATGAAGCTTGTTCTGCCACCCTGCCTCCAAAATGCTAGTAGTGGTGATTCTGCCACACCTCTCTCCTCCACCCTCTCCTCTTCTTCTTCCTCTATGGCCTCTTCCTCTACAGATTTTTCTAGCAGTGCTCCGTAGGTGTTCAAGGGGCTATGCAAGCACTCAGGCTAAAAGATGCCATGCGGTGCTTGAGTTGGTCTGCTTAGGGGACAGGAGCCACACTGGGGCAGAGATTCTGTCAGCTCTGCAGGGGCAGACTCAGGGGTGGTTGAAGCCATGCTTCGTGGAATAATGGACAGGGCATTTGAGGCAGAACAGCGGGAGGAAGAGGAGGACTTCCTTACCTCTCAAGGCCCCCTTTATCCAGACAGTATTCCTGCAGGCTCGCCGATCACACAGGAAGAGCAGGAGGAGGAGAAGGATGAGGTGGAGGATGAGGATTGTGTCAGTATGGAGGTGGAGCCTAGCACTCAGCATCAGCAGCAGTCTTCAAGGGGTCATTTTCAGTCCCCAGAAACCCATGAACTTGTATGTGGCTGGGAAGAGGTGTCTGTGGATCATGTCATCCTTAGTGACCCAGAGGACTCCGGATCGAATGTCTCAGAAAACCTTTGCTGCAAGGCCTCCCTGATCCTGCAAACCCTGCAAAAGGACCCTCAGATTCGTGGTATCAAGGAGAGGGTCATTACTGGCTGGCAACCCTTCTTGATCCACATTACAAGGGTAAGGTTATGGAATTTATCCAGAGGGAGCAGAGGGAGCAGAGGATGAAACATCTTTGGGAGGCCTTGCAGAAAGATTTAGGCAATGCGTTTCCAGAGCCTGGGAGGTATCAATTTCCTGGTCCTCCTGGACAACGTGTTGCTGAGGCTTCGGTTAATCACAGAAGGAGCGGTGGAGAAGGTGTTGAGAATGAGAAGAATTGTCTGACCGATGCGTTCAGACAATTCTTTAGTCTGCAGCCCCAAGGTTTGATCGGTTCCAGCAACCATTGCCAGTGTCTGATTTACATGGTGCAGGAATACCTAGGGGCAAGATCAGTCTTGGAAACCTTTCCAACTGAAAATCCACTTGGTTACTGGGTCTTGAGGATGGATCACTGGCCAGAGCTTGCACAATATGTAATTAGGCTACTGTCAAGTACCTGGTTGAAGACTAAAATGACGAGGTTGGCCTCTCTTGTATGTATCTCCAGTCCAGGTCCTGCTGGAAGTGGAACAGTGGGAGCTGAGGACCCGGAGGGACATGAGTGCCTGCAGCTGTGGACCCTTAGACTTGTGGCGGAGGATGCGATCTTGGATGAGCAGAGAAACCATCAGATCAGGATAAGTGGTGCTGTGCCAAGGATCAGCTGGGCTTAAGGAGGCCCTCCGCAGGAACTGTGGTGCTGGAACGTTAGGTGATGTAAAGTCCCTGGAATACTTGCAGCAGGAAGTCGCAGCAGGTTGTAGGACTGTGATTGCAGGCACTTGCAGGATAATGAGGAGAAACGCCAGAGGCAGGAGCAGAGTCTCAAGGGTAGCCAGGTTCGGTAACAGGCGGGCAGCGGGGTACAAGGCAGCAGGCATAAGCGAAGTCGCATGGATAGCCATGTCCGGTAACAGGCGAGCAGTGCAGTGCAAGGCAGTAGGCATAAACAGAGTCCAATGGAAAGCCAGGATCAGAAACCGGTAGTCAGAGCAGAAACAGGATCCAGAAGCAGGGTCAAGGCAAGCCAGGTTCATCAACAGGTAACAAGCAGGTGGTAGCAGGCATCAGGTATCAGGGTACAGCTGAAGACCAGTCAGCACCGGTCTGAGGGCAGAGTACTTCTTTAAATAGGCCGGCTGGTGCCAACTGGCGTTATGGGCACTCTCCTGCGCGTGCACGCCATCCGTCGCACACCCGCATGCGCATTGATGCACACAGGCATCTGCAGCCATCCGTGTGCGCGTGCATGCGCGCGAGTGCACACCGAACGGGAACTGATAGTTCTCTTACATTGCCCCCCCTTGCGGGCAGCCTCCAGGTACCCACTAGGGATCTCTTTTCCGGGTGAAGCTGAAGATAAGCCTGAATCAATTGTGGAGCATGTACATTGGAAGAGGGTTCCCACTAATTATGTTCAGGACCATAGCTCTTCCATTTAATTAAAAACTGGGTCTGGCCTCTTCTCTTCCTGCAGTCCATAACAGCCTCAACTTCAAACTCTTCGTTACCTTCAACAAGCAAGAGTGGAGGAATTTCAGGTTCTCGATCAGGGAAGTGGTCAGGCACGGATCGTTTTAAGAGAGATACGTGAAATACCAGGTGAATCTTCTAAATTGCCGGCAGGTTGAGCTCGAAGGCAACAGCATTAATCTTCTTCTTTACCTGGAATGGGCCAATATACCTTGGTCCAAGTTTTTTAGAGGGACAGGCCAACTTTAGGTTCGTGGTGGAAAGCCATTCCCGGTTTAAGGTCCAAGTTACCCCTTCTCCTCCTGTCATAGAACCTCTTATTATTTTCCTGGGACTTGGTGATGGTTTCTTGTAGGAGTTAGCTGTTGGACCTCCAAAACTCCAAACGATCCTGTACTGCCAGAACTGAAGATTCCTGGGGAACATCAGGCAAAAAAGATGGAGGAAACCCATAGTTTGCAAAAAAATGGAGTTTGTTTGATTGCAGAGTGTATAGTTATTATATGCAAACTCCGCTGCAGAGAGTTGACAGCAGAGAGACCCAGTCGTCTTGTGCAAATGAAGAAAAGCAATGCAAATACTGCTCTAGGGTCTGGTTTGTCCTCTCCGTTTGACCATTAGTCTGTGGATGGTATGCAGATGACAAACAGTGTTTAATGCCCAAAGCTTCACATGAGGATTTCAAAAATCGGGAAGTGAATTGTACCCCACGGTCAGAGGTAATGTTAGCAGGAATACCGTGAAGGCGTACAACTTCCTTGATAAAAGAAGAGGCAGTCTCTGCAGCAGAAGGGATGCCTTTTAGGGGCACAAAGTGGGCCATTTTGGACAATCGATCCACAATCACAAAAATGGTGGTGAAGCCTTCTGATGGGAGTAGTTCAACAAAAAAGTCCATGGCAATCATGGTCCATAATTTATCTGGGACAGGAAGGGGTTCCAATAGACCCCAATTTTTGGCTCTATCAGTCTTGTTCCGAAGACACATTGTGCAGGACTTAATATAGCCCCTGCAATCTTGCACCAGGTTTGGCCACCAGAAGGAGCGAAGGACCAGAATTGATGTCTTAAGTGCTCCAAAATGACCTGCCAAGGGATGATCATGACACATGTAAAGCACTGCTGATCGTAACTGCTCAGGAACAAAAATCTGTTCGCCATGAAAGTAGAGGCCTTCTTTCAGCTGAAGGTGGAGTTCTTGAGGTGGAGAATGGTTCTGAACTGCTGACTTAATTTGAGGAATGAGGTCCATCTGTAACAGAAGAAAATTTTTAGCCAGTAGAATGGTATCGGGCGCAGAGGGAAGCTCAGTGTCTTGGAACATACGAGAAAGGGCGTCAGGCTTCCCATTCTTGGATCCAGGCCGATAGGTAATATGGAAGCAGAACCTTGCAAAAAAGAGGGCCCATCTGGCCTGGCAGGGTCTTAATCTCTTGGCTGCTTTTAAATATTCAAGGTTCTTGTGGTCGGTGAACACAAGAATGGGATGTGCTGCTCCTTCAAGAAGATAGCACCATTCTTCCAAGGCAGATTTGATAGCCAGTAACTCCCGATCACCCATGTCATAGTTCCTTTCTGAGGCACTTAGTTTTCTGGAAAAGAAGGCGAAAGGGTGGAGTAAGGATTTTATCCCCTGTCACTGAGACAGTATGGCTCCCACAGCAATCTCAGAGGCATCAACCTCGAGAACATAAGGCAAGGTAGGGTCAGGGTGTCTCAAAATGGGTGCAGATGTAAAAAAGGCCCTTTAATCTCTCAAAAGCAACTTGAGCTTCTACAGTCCATGTGAAAGTTGTGCCTGATCTGGTTAATTGTGTAATAGGGGATATGATACCTGAGAAGTTCTTGATAAACTTCCTGTAGAAATTAGAAAATCCCACGAATCGCTGCACGGACTTTTTGTCAGTGGGAGCCGGCCAGTCGAGTACTGCAGATATTTTCTGTGGGTCCATGGCAGTCCCATCTGCGGAAATAATGAGGCCCAGGAACTGGATAGTAAGTCTCTCGAACTCACACTTTTCAGCTTTGGCATAAAGGTGATGTTTCCTTAGTCTGTCTAATAACTTTTTAACATGGACTTGATGTGATTCAAGGGAGGAGGAGAAGATTAGAATGTCATCCAAGTAGACAATAGTAAATGCATCAAGAAAGTCCTGAAAACATCATTTACAAAATGCTGGAAGGTAGCTGGTGCGTTACAGAGTCCGAAGGGCATCACCAAATATTTAAAGTGCCCAAAACGAGACCTAAAGGCTGTCTTCCACTCATGTCCTTCCTTATTTCTGATCAGGTTATATGCTCCTCTTAGATCCAATTTAGAGAAAACACGTGCTTCTCGCAGTCTCTGAAACAGTTCAGGGATGAGTGGCAGAGGGTATCGGTTTTTAATCGTTACTTTATTTAAGTCCCGGTAATCAACACAAGGCCGGAGTGTGTGATCCTTTTTTTCAACAAAGAATATTCCCGCTCCAGCGGGGGAAGAGGAAGGCCGGATAAAGCCCTTATCAAGGTTTTCCTTAATGTACTTTTGAAGTTCCTCCAGTTCAAGCTCAGAGAGAGGAAAGATTCTGCCAAAGGGAATTTCAGCACCCGGCAAAAGTTCAATAGGGCAGTCATATGGTCTGTGAGGGGGAAGAGTGTCAGCATTCTTCTTGTTGAAAACATCCAGGTATTCATGATAAACAGATGGCACAAGTTTAACAGTCTCAGAATCTGCACTGATGCAGAGGAGTGTCTCTCCGGAACTGGGTATAGGAGGGAAGCAGTACTCCTTGCAATAGTCAGAGGGAAAAGACACTTCTCCAGATGACCAATTGATGAGAGGATTATGTGCCCTCAGCCAGGGTTGCCCAAGAATAACAGGAAAAAGTGGGGATGTGATGACATCAAGACGAAGGAGCTCCTGATGTCCAGAAGTGGTAGAACAGGGACTAGGTACAGTCTCTAGCGTAACAGGTCCAGATTTAATGCCCGTACCATCAGCTAGGTGAACCGAGAAGCTGTTTTTCTTGGTACATAAAGGTAGTCCATGCATAGTTGCGAAAGAAGAGTCCACAAAACAGCTACAGGCCCCTGAGTCCACGATGGCAGAAACTGTGAGAGTCTTTCCTGCATACTGGAGAGAGATTGGCAACAAGGTGTGGTTCTGTCCAGGGTTTAGGGAAGCAACCATATGAGGTGGAGAAGATGATCTCCTAAGGTGTCTTCGGGGACAACATTGCAGAAAATGTCCTTCATCACCACAGTAAAGGCAGAGTTTGAGCTGGTGACGAAGAGATCGCTCTTGTTTGGACAGAGAAGGTCTCGGGAAGCTGGTGTGTGCGACCCTCCTAATATTGGCTGTGTCTTTAGGCATAGTTGCAGAGGAAGGAGGTAACTGGGCCTTGGGATGTGCAGGTACCAAATGAAGGTTTCTGGTTCTTTCGGACAGTCTTTCACGCAGGTGGTGATCAATCAGAATGCAGAGATGAATCAAGTCATCCAAGGAGGTGGGTGCATCCACCCTGGACAGTTCATCCTTGATAGCCTTTGACAGGCCGAGACAAAACTGAAAACGTAGTGCAGAACTATTCCATTTGGTATCAGCGCTCCATAATCGGAAGTCCGTAACATAATCCTCCACAGGCCTGGGGCCCTGTTGTAGATGACTTAAGGTGATTTCGGCAGTCTGTTGACGGAAGGGATCAGCATACAGTTGGGCCATGGCAGTAAAAAAAAGAACTTGCAGAAGCCAAGACAGGATCACGTTGCTCCTGGAGTTGGTGAGCCAAGGCCTGGGGTTCTCCCAGTAGATAAGGTGTGAAAAAATTGCGCCAACTCCTGAAGAAAATATAGTGGAGCAGCCAACACAACAATCTGACCGTTGTAAATGTAAAGATGATAATAAAGTGTGGCGCTACCAAATAGCAAAGCACATACTATTAATCAAATAGCAGTAATAACTATAGAGAGAGATCAAATTCTGAGGTGTGTATTGGTGGTAATTTCTTTACAGAGCACCAAAAAAAAGGGTATAGCAAAAAAAAACCTAAAATAAACTATCAAAGATATCAAACAACAAAGAATACTTAGATGTGCAAAAGCTTGTAAAAATAGTGAATGCTATATCATAACCTATATATCAATTAAGTATGATTTTTACAGGTAGGGTAGCATATTACAAAATCAAGTGCAATAATATAAGTGTCCGAAAAATCACAATATGCTATGTGTATAACTGAGCAAAAATAGTGTTCATCAGGGCAAAGCCAGAAAGTGAACATGAAAGTCCATAAGAGGGTGAGTATATGTGAAATACTGAAAGTCCATCATTGAGAGGATGGAGTATTCATAGTTAACCCCACAACAGTCTAGAAACAAGCGGTCATCATGTAGACTGTGTAGAAGCTGTTTAAAGGGTTCCTTAAATATGGATGGATTCTACACTCATTCAGATGGTCTTAACACAGAGAAAAGAAAGCAAAAGGATGCCCTTACCAGACAAGGTGGACTCACAGGCCCTTGGCGGTGAGTCAAACAGGCTTGTACCGTCAAGCGGTATAGTGCGGCAATCTGGTGTGGCAGTTTTATGCAGAGTTTCATCAGATGTCATCAGATGGTGTGCCCAATCAGGATCGAGAGCCCCCAAGGTTCTGTTTCGGTCATCAGGTGATCATTTCCTCAACGGCCCATCACATGGACAAGTAAATAGGGGAAAAAAGGAAGAACTCCACATAGTATAAATCCTTTTTATTTTTTTTTTTTTCAAATTATTTTTTATTAAAGATTTTCAAGTACAAAACAAAACATAGTACAGATTTCCTTTTTCTTGTTCATCAACGAATACATCATGAAAACATACATTAATCAAAGATAGGTTCAAGGTTTACATTGTAGAGGGTGAGTAATTTTTACAATGTTATTATCTTAATTGATATATATGATGTGGTAATAGTTTGGTTAACATAGTGTACTTTCATAAGACAATAAAATGAAAGTGTAGCAAAGGATAAAAAAAGGGGGGAGGGGAAGGGGGAGAGGAAGAGATGAAGAAGAAGGTGGGGAAGGAGGTTGGATGGGTATAGGGAAGGGAGAGGGGGAGGGAGAGGTGACGGATTGATGTAGGTATGTATATTTTTCATTAATTATGCAAGCTTAACTAAGATATATCAAGGGTTGTATATATATTTCAATTCAGAAACCATTAGTTTTCTTTGAACCAGTCCGTCCAGATTTTCCAATGTTTGTCAAAGACTGATTTTTGTTCGGTTCTTGCTGCTATTAGTGATTCAAAGATGTAATTGGTTCGTGTTATAACAAGGGCTTCTGAAGCATTGGGTGCAATATTTGTTTTCCAATTTTTAGTAATCAGTGATCTAGCAGCTAGGAGTACGTGTGTGACCACTGTACGAAAGCAAGGAGGGAAGTCTTCAATGCCTAAGTTTAACAGTGCTAAACCTGGGTTTGGTGGCTTTAGTATTCCTGTGATACGAGATATGTACTTAAATATATTGTTCCAAAAGCTGGTGAGGTGTTTACATGACCAGAATATATGCAAAATGTTACCCACCTCTCCACATGTTCTCCAGCACAATGGTGAGTTGGATAAAGAGAATTTGGATAATCTATAAGGCGTAAGGTACCATCTTTGAGCTATTTTTAAGGAAAGTTCCCAGTGATTTACACATCTAGTTGCTTTATACGTGGTTTTGAATGCGTTTTCCCATTGTTTGTTAGTGTAGGATTCTCCCAGTTCCAGCTCCCACTTTAGGAATGGTGGGAGTTTTGTAAAAAAAGCTTTGTTTTGGAGGAAATTATAAAATAAAGAAATACCCTTAGGTGTAGTAGGGGTATTTGTGTAGAATTGCCATATTGATTCATGTATAGGTATGTGGATTGATTTTAAAGATTTTAGAAAATGAGTCATTTGTCTGTATTTAAAGTGGTCTGCTAAGGGTAGTGAGTATTCCTCCACTAGTGTATTGAATGGTTTAAGTGTGTTGTTAATATATAGATCGGCGATTAGAGATATACCTCCTGTAGACCAATTTGTAAAATTGGAATATGGTATGGAGTGGTTCAAGATTGTGATTGGAATTGGGATGTTTATACTTTTGGTTGGGGGTGGGGAAGACTTGTGTAGTTCTCTCCACGCAAGTAGGGAGGCCTGAATAGTTAGAGGTAAGGATCTTAAGGGATATGGTTTCCACGTGTCAAGTAGTAATAGTAGTCGGAGATCTTGGGTTGGGCTGAGGGCTTGTTCTATATTGTGCCAGAGGACATCTGGGGATGGTGACAACCATTGTCTGAGTTGGGTAAGCAAGGATGCTCGATGATAGTCCTTAATGTCTATCAGGCCCATCCCTCCCGCCAGCCTATGTTTAATTAGAACATTTCTAGAACATCTGGGTCTTTTGGGTCCCCATATGTAATTTCTGAGAAGATAGTTTAGTGATTGGAGATGTGTGTTCTTGGGTTGAATTGGTAGAGTGCGGAAGATATAAAGGATTTGGGGGAGTAGTAACATTTTGAAGGATGCTAAGCGTCCTGACCATGATAATTCTATTTTATTGAGTCTTTTTATTTCTTTCGCTATTTTGTCAATCAGTGGGTCATAATTGGCATCTGCTAGTTTGGAAGGGTCAGCTGTTATTTGTAGTCCTAGATAGGGGATGCTGGATGGGTTCCATGTATAAGGAAATCGTTTTTGTAGATCTGCTTGGAGGGATGGAGGGATGTTTAGACCTAAAATTAGAGATTTTGAGAAATTCACTTTGTAATATGACACTTGGCTAAAATTCGTCAGAATGTCATGGGCACATTCTAGGGACTTGGTCGGTGAGGTCAAAAGAAGGATGATGTCATCTGCGAATAAGTTAATATTGTGTGATTTGCCTAACAGGGAGAATCCGGGTGTGTCTGGGTGTGTTCTAATTTTTTCAGCTAGTGGTTCTATAAGGAGATTGAATATAGAAGGGGACAGGGGGCAGCCCTGTCTGGTGCCATTGGTAATTGGAAAGGGAAGGGAAAGGGTACCTGAGGTGTAGACCTGCGCACATGGTGAGGAGTACAAGGCCAAGATAGCTGAGAGGATGGGGCCTACGAATCCAAACTTCTTAAGTGTTTGTGCCATATATCCCCAATGGACCCTGTCGAATGCCTTCTCCGCATCCAAAGAGAGCAGCAGAGAAGGCATCCGACAGGACCCAGCGCGATGAACCAAATTAATAATCCTCCTTGTGGCGTCAGATGCTTGTCTACCCTTGGTAAAGCCTGTTTGATCTGGGTTGATTAGAAGTGGTAGGAGGTTTATAAGTCTATGTGCTAGGATCTTGGCGTACAGTTTAACATCTGTATTTAGTAGGGAAATAGGCCTAAAGTTAGCAGGTGTAATAGGGTCTTTTCCAGGCTTTGGAATGGTAACAACATACGCTTTGAGCATCTCGGCAGGGAATGAGGCAGAGGACACTGCTTCCTGGTAAATTTCTTTGAGTGAGGGGGACAGGATTTCGCAAAACACTTTGTAGTAGCTGTTTGGTAGTCCATCTGGTCCTGGGGATTTACCAGTGGGTAGTGATTTGACTGCTTTGCGGATCTCAGTCTCTGTTATGGGTAGATTAAGTTGTTCTAATTGTGATGCTGAAAGAGAGGGTAGTGTAAGATCTGCCAAAAATGATTGAATGGCGTCATCTGAGGGCTGTTGCGTGTTTGTATCATCTTTTAAATTATATAGAGAGGAGTAGTATTCAGCAAAATTATTTGCTATGTCAGTAGGGTTGAAAATTTTACTGTTATCTGAGCTACGAATTAGGTGAGGGATTCTCGTTTGTGTCCTTCTGTCTTTCAGTCTCTGGGCCAAGTGTTTGCCAGTTCTGTTGCCTGAGGAGTAGTGATTTAGTTTTAAGTACCTAATATGTTTGTCATATTGTTCTAGCAACATGAGTCTGAGATCCGATCGCAGTTGGTTTAGTTTGTTTGCTATGTTTGGGTCAGGTGCGATTTTATTCTGGGCCTCCAGAAGTTTTATATCTTTGAGAAGGGAATCTAATTTCAGTGTCCTCTGCCTCCTCATCCGCGAGCTGATCTGTAACAATATGCCTCTAATATATGCCTTGTGGGCACACCACATAGTAAATGGACTGTTAACCGATTTAGCATTAATTTCAAAATAATCTTTTAGGTGTTTGCTTACAAGGGCAACCTGGGATGGTTGTTGGAAGATTTGAGGGTTGGCCCTCCAAATGTAGGATGGTGCTGAAGAGTGTCTCTCCTCTATCGCGATGGACACAGGAGCGTGGTCAGACCACGTAATGTCATGTACGGCAGAGGAGGACACCCTCTGAAGTAGGGTTCTGTCCACCAAGATCAGGTCTATGCGTGAATACGAGTTGTGTCTAGAAGAGTGAAAGGAGTAGTCCCGTTCATTAGAGTGTTGGCATCTCCAAGCGTCGTACATCTCTTCTCTGTGAAGAATGTTTTGGATTGAGGGAAGAGGGCGTCTTGATTTGGAGGTGGTGTCCATTTTGTAATCTACTGTGATATTATAATCTCCACACATTATAACTGCTCCTTTTTTGATTAAGTTGATCTTACGGAACATCCTTTTCAAAAAACTGAGTTGGCGCGTGTTAGGCGCATAGAGATTAACCAGCGTGTATAAGTGGTTGTTAAATTCTCCAATTAGGATTAGATACCGACCCTCAGGGTCTGCATGGGTCTCTTGGATTGAGAGAGAAACAGAGTCTCTGATGGCAATGAGTACACCCCTTTGTTTTTTAGAAGCTGATGCCTGAAAAATGTGTGGAAATTTATGGTGGGAGAACTTGGGGGTTGCTGAGGTTACCCAGTGCGTCTCCTGCAAACACAGGATGTCAGATTTTAATTTGAGGGCTTCCTTCCACACTGAAGCTCATTTAGCAGGGTGGTTCAGTCCATGTACATTGAAAGAGGTCACTCTAACCGCCATGTGTAATTTGTAAGATGATGGTGTATTGGTACCTTATGTATTCCTGGGTAACTGCTGGTGGTCGTAGTTGCGGTTTGTCTCCTTTTCTGGATGAGAAGAATTTCTCCAGTGGTATGAGCTTTCAGTCCGTCACCAATTTGAGGGGATAAGGGGGGAGAAAAGGAAGAGGTAAAACAGAGGAAAACATCAAACAAAAACAGAACTGGTATGTAAAAAAGGTGAGATTCTTTCCAGAATCTGATGGCAGATGTACTGCGCATTTTTAGGAGGGGAAACTGCGTGGGGTGTTAGCTCCATTAGGTGGCAGGAGATTCGTAGTTGTGGGTAGCTTATGCCATTCGAGGCGAATATTTGTTGCGACTTTTCTGTTGCTTTTTGTATGACACAACCTTCCATTCGGTCTGGTCATCTAGCTTTGAGGAGGGAGAGGGCCCTGGAGAGGGTTGTTCTGGTAGGATGTCCCAAGTGCGCAACATTGATAAGCCTTCTTCCAGATTGGTGATCACTGAGGTCTTGTCATCGTGGGTGACGATGAGTTTTGTCGGGAAACCCCATCTGTATATGATGTTGTGGTTGCGCAATGCTTTAGTCACAGTTAGCAGTGATTTACGTTTTTGCATCGTGAACTGCGAGAGGTCTGCGAACATTTGAATGTTTGAGTATTGTTCGGGAGGTTGTGGATTTTTCCTAAAGGCTAACATGAACTGCTTCTTTACATGGAAAAAGTGCACCCGCATCAGAACATCTCTGGGAATGTTGTCCGATAGGTGTGCAGGTTTGGGAAGTCTGTGGATTCTGTCAATAATCAACTCCGAAGGAGGGGAAGATGGTAGGTATGCTGACATGAATTCCTGGACATATTGTCGGAGTTGTGATGGTAGGACACTTTCAGGGACCCCGCGCATTTTCAAATTATTTCTGCGTGATCTGTCCTCGAGGTCTGCGACTTTTTCTTTAAGCCATGTTACCTCATCTGATTGGTCGTTATGGGCATCTACCAGGGTATTGTATGATGCAGCATAATCCCCCATTTTTTTCTCTACATGGTCCACTCTGCCCCCCAGTTCCTTCACCTCTGTTTTGAAATTCCGCATGCATTCCATCATGTCTGCGTGCATGGAGCTGCGTAATGAGACTAGCATGTCTCTAAGGGTTGTGTCTGAGAGGGGCTGGTTTACAGTGGGGAAGGAGTTAATGGAATCAGCCATCTCTCTCGTGTCTTCTAGAGAGTTATGACCCGTACTGACCTTGTGGTTGGTCGAATCATTCGACATGCGGGGTTTCGATTTGGCAGGGCTGCCTGAGAGCGGAGTGGAGGCATCTGGGGAGCAGGAGTGTGGGTTTCGTCCGGAGCTCGGGCTTGGTGTGGCCGAGTGTGATTCGATTGAAGTAACCGGAGAGCATCCGGCGGCGCCATCTTGGATCCCGCTGTGGTTCTTAGGGGGGAAGAAATCGTTTAATTTCTTCGGTTGTGAAGAGTTCTGTCTCTTCCTTGTCATCTCGGAAGGTGCTGCGGATCTTTAGGTAGGTGCTGGTGCCAGAAGGAATAGTCTGGATCGCCTCGAATAGTTTTAAATCCTGCCGTCAGTGCAGAGCTAACAGGTCATGCGTCTGATCTCTAGCGCGGTAGCCACGCCCGTATATAAATCCTTTTTAGAAAACGTTGTAGCGTTTTATTGGGGAATAATTTTCAAAAAATGTACAAAAAGGGCAGTAAAATCTCGGCTCAAAATAACAAAGCAATGCAAAAAAGTATAAAAAATTAAATAAAATAGCGCAGTAAGTGATGGTAGGGGTGTAATCATAGAAACCCGATGCGTTTCGTCTTCAAAGACTTCTGCTGGGGTATGAATAAGCCCCCCATCTACTGCGCTTTATATATTCTGATTTAAAATTAAGTGGAACAGCTGATTTGCGCTGTTGCACTGAATGACTTCCGGGTCTGGCGGCGTCACAGATGACGAGCAGTCATGTGGTATTTCTATAGCCAATCATATACCCTTGGAGCTGGTCAAGAACCAAGCCTCACTTCTATTCTCCAGTCAACATTGTGTCATTCCCATTCGTCTCCGCAGTCACATGCCGGTCATGTGATCCGCCCTGTAAGGAGTGACGGCGAGCCGCTTATAGCCTGCGTATCATGGGAGATAGGAAGTGGAGGTTTGCCAGTCCGAGACCTGGAACGCAAATATTGCGGCGGTCCGGGGTGATGATGTCCTTTTACATCCGAATGTGTGTGACTTGATCCGCATCACGGAAATCTTTAAACCTTATCCTGTTACAAATCCATATCGAGTACATATTGTCACAATGATCTGTACAAACTTTACTCATATAAAGAGCACATATGGATAGGCATTGATTCAGCATTCTGATATGTCAGTGAAAAGAACATACCAGACGTTGGTGGTTAAAAATGAGGTGAAATAAGATGTATATAAAATATGTAAACATAAAAAATAAAAATAAACCATGATACAAGGACCTGTGTATGGTTATATTTAGGGAATAGGGCATAGTACACCGCCTAAATAAAGTTATATTCATAAACATATGCATATGTAGACCATTCATGGAAAAAATTAGATTAAGGGTAAGAATCAATATAACCCTTAAAACGAATGGGACAAGATATGTACATTCATATCTCTACCCAAAGTGGACCAGTGAATTAATAGTTTAAGGAAAACATTATGAAAGTTTTAATATTGT
The DNA here is from genome assembly GCA_037952925.1 of Lithobates clamitans. Taxonomy (NCBI): domain Eukaryota; kingdom Metazoa; phylum Chordata; class Amphibia; order Anura; family Ranidae; genus Lithobates; species Lithobates clamitans. The sequence continues at coordinate 11,118,655 of JBBGZY010000314.1, forward strand.
ATGAGAAAAGATTAAGTATAATGGGGAAATTGCAGAGATTGATTACATGTAGGGCTCAGTGACTGAAAATATAGAAAAGAGGATAAAATTGGGGAAGTAGTCTAGAAAGGTATTTGACTCCACGGTGTTAAAATAAATCCTCGCCAGAGGTGACTTTCAAGATCCCCCATCAGGTAGGATCAGGGGAATTTATCTGAAGGCAGTGCCAACAAATACAATAAAAATACAAATAAAATAAAAATAGATATGAAAGTGAAAGGGGAGATAAGAAGAGGGGGATCTAAAAATTCACAAATCGATACGATCCAGGAAAATTTGGATGATCATAGGGAATCATAGATCAAGCATGAAAAGGTTGGGAGGGATACCAATGCTTAAGACTGGTTAATAAAAGCGTTGATATCCCAATCCACGTTGAGTCCATGAGGAACATAACATTTCATGAGGTGTATCCAAAAAGTTTCTAATTTGGAAACACCCCTCACATTTGGTTCCCCCCTCCAGTGTGGAATGAATTTGTCTATGAATTGAAACTTCGTTCCAGATGGATTTTGATTATGGTGATGTAAATAGTGTTTGGGGACACTATGATTTGTGCGTCCTTTTATTATAGTTGTGATGTGTTCGTTCACTCGTATGGAGAAATTGCGTATAGTGCGACCTATGTATTGTTTGCCACAGGGACAGGTGATGAGATTTACGATGAACTTCGTAGTACATGTGACAAAATGTTTCATCCTATATTCCCTCCCAGTTGAGGATGATATAAAAGTTTCGATTTTGCGGGACTTGCAGACATTGAGTTTGCATACCGTACATTTCCTACAGGGGTAGAAGCCTTTTAGATCATGAAAAAAGGATGGTGTCTTTGGAGGGTCTACTACACCTGGTGCAATCTGTCCTCCTATCGAAGATGCACCTTTATAAATGACTCCAGCTTGGTCGGGGAGTAGTGGACCTAGTATTCGGTCGTTTTTTAATACTTTCCAATGCCTCGAGATAATACTCTTTATCTGTTTATGTTGGATGGAATAGTTGGTAAGAAAAGCCCATCTGATAAGATGAGGGGATGTGTTACCCCATGGCAGTGTTAAATCAATGTAATGGAGCTGTGGGATCATATGTACATAAATAATGGTGAAATCTCACACGACGTATCTAATTGAAAAAGTGTATAATGAATAAATCACTAACCCGTACTGTAATCATAAACATGTGCAAAATGTGGCAACACTATGCATGCAGGGAGCAGAAATAAATAATCCTCATACACGCATAATGTTATTACAACATGTGCAAAAACTTAAAGTGCTAATGTGCCAATGTGCAACCCATAAGTACATATAGAATCTTCTATATATTCATGTATATGTGCAAACAAACCACTACATAATTGCAAGGACCATACAAGCAATTCCTTATGCATATAATACCAAAATGACGTGTGTAATATTAAATATACAGTGCAAATAGGCAAAATGTGCAAACCAAAAAAGTATATATATATTATAAATTGTGCAAACAACACATAAAGTGCAGATTGATGTGTGGCATATATCTATAGATCACATCGCAGACGATATCGCCACAATAAAATAAAATACAAAAAATGTCTTTAAACACACCAAACGTGTGTGCCAGTGAAAACACAAAGGTAAAACATTCAGTGATATTACTCCTTTGAAAAGTTCAATGTGCAAAAAACAGCCAGTGGGGTGCCGAAAGAGAGAGGGTGTGTATGTCCTCTTCGTGCATTAAACACACACAAGTGAGTAATGGCCCCTTACCTTGCGGTAATGGGAAAACCGCATAGAAGGCAAATACTGGAGGAGGTAGTCTCTCTTTGGGGTCCCTGGACCGGAGCCGGTGGTCCCTGTGCTTTGATCCCTCAGTACCAGCAGAGCACACACATGAAAGAACAGAGGGGTACGAGATAGTGTAGTAATTTCAAGCAAAGCGGTATTTTATTGAAAGTTAAAAAGGCATGTACTCACATGAAGTAAATGCACACTACATCTATCTCCTTCGAGCGGCGAGCTCATCAATCTCAGTCTGTATCAGTGCCTATCCCGTCCCTACGCGTGACCTCACCCAATCACGTGACTTCTTCAGGGGATACTAGGGGAGGCACATTCTTGTCTTTAAATAGTCTTTTACATTGTAGTGAATAGGCGGCCATTTTCTTGTGGATCAGTGTAATGTTATAGTGGCCATATCTTGAGAGATCATGTGCGTGGCCATTTTCCTGGTTAGAAAGCATACTGACATACCCATAGACGTCAGTAGCAGGATGTTTACTACGTGTGGCCGCAGATAACTATAAATACCAGAAGGATATCTATACAAAATAACATATGCAGGGGAACTTCCGCTAGCGGCTCAGCATGGCACTCTGTAGGAGCGGTGCAGGATATTTAAAGCTGGCTCACATATATTGAGATAAAACTATATAATTAAAATATATCCCTAGTGGGACAGCCTCGAAGGGAAGAGATATTTATTTAAATATTACAGGGACCCTATCAGTGTGTATGGGACGGAATAGGCGCTAACACTGCCATAAATATCTCAGTCCATACATAAAAAATGTAAAATATAAAATATAATACCGTACATAAAAATATTTTAAAATATTGCAATAAAATGTGACATAATCGAAGGAGAATAAAATATATTATCATGACTTGCGTCCTCCTCTACACAGATGTACGCACATCATAAAATCTTAAAGAAATATCCAATATGTAAAAATATTTTGCAATAAATGTGACATTATTGAAATATATTATCATGACGTGCGTCCACCTCTAAGCAGATGCACGCACATCATAAAATCTTAAAACGGGATGTTGAAGAAACATACTCCCAATGGTAAAACCGGGGGGGGGGGAGGTTAGAGTCATGTATATATAGAGAGAACAATGAGCCTAAAATGAATGAGAGTACATAGGGGGAAATTCGGAGGCATCTTGTAGACGTTAAAAATCACTAAGGAAACAGTTAAGATCAAATTCGATATTGAGGCCCCTAGGTGAGAAAGTGTCTAGTGTATATATCCACTTGGATTCAAGCTGGCTGAGGGTTCTAACCTTGTGGCCCCCCCCGCCAGTGTCTAACATATGGTTCTATTCCCCAGAATCTTAGCTGGGTGGGGTCCTTATTATGATGCAACAAAAAATGTTTGGACATGCTGTGCTTATCATACTCGTTTAGAATATTTTGCACGTGCTCTTTAATTCGCACTTTGAGGGGTCTTTTTGTGTGGCCTATATATTGAAGGCCGCAACTGCATTCTAGGGCATAAACCGCTCCTTCAGTATTGCAGCAAATGAAGTTGCTGACCTCATACGACTCTCCTGTGCTGGTAGATGTAAAATGGAATTTTTTCTCGTTTGGACGTTTCGTTCTCAGGCATGCAAAACATCTTTTGCAAGGGAAATAAACCCTTTCCAGTAAAAAAGGAGAATGCTTTCTTTATTGGGTCAATTATACTCTTTACTACTTTATCCAGGATAGTTGGTGCTCTCTTGTATATAAATCTCGGATTAATGGGTAAGGCATCGTACAAATCTCTGTCAGAAGAATGTGCCAGTGTCTTTTAACTATTTTTTCTACTTTCTTATACTGTGCATTGAAATCCAAAATTATTGGGGCTCCTGTGATGTTTCCTTCTTGGCTTTGTCTTTGATTAACTCATTGCGGTTCATTTCTGTCACTTCTGTCATCTTTTTCCTAATGAACTTCTGGTCATAACCCTTCGTAACAAATCTGTGTCCTATTATTTCTGCTTGATCTAAAAAAGTCTTCAGGTGGGTGCAGTTGCGTCTTACCCTCATAAGTTGTCCCTTGGGTATATTGAAGAGCCAGTTTCTGTGGTGACAGCTTTCTATTGGAAAATAACTGTTCCTATCTATGTTTTTAAAGTGCGTTTGTGACCATAGTTTGGAATCTTCTTGTATGATGTCCAAATCAAGGAATGTTACATTTTTTTCACTCATTTCCCAAGATAATTTAATATTCCTGTCATTGACATTTAGTCTTTCTAAGAAGCAGGTCAGCTGATCAGAGTCTCCTTTCCATAGTATGAAGACATCATCAATGTATCTTTTGTAAGCTACCAATTCATCAGGTCTGTTGTTGAAAACGTATTCTTCCTCCCACTGGGCCATGAATAGACCTGCTACACTCGGGGCAAATTTTGCTCCCATTGCTATGCCTGTCTGTTGATGGTAATAGTTACTGTCATACCAAAAGTAATTATTCTTAAGACAGAAATCTAGACATTTTATTATAAATTTTCTTTGTGTGCATGGGAGTGTAGTAAATGACCTCAGGCCCCATTTCGCCACTTCACACGCTTGATGGTGGAGTATTATTGTATATAGGGATGACACGTCTGCGGTCGCCATAATCCAGGGGCCTTCTTCTTTAGGGACATCTTTCAGAATCTGTAGCATTTGCTTAGTGTCCCTTAGATACGCTTCTGTACTCTGAACAGCTGGTTGCAGGAAAAAATCTATGTATTCGCCTATTCTTGAAGTCAGTGAATCAATTCCATTCACTATCGGTCTTGGTGGTGGATCTGTTTTGTTCTTGTGTATTTTCGGTAATGAATAAATAAAAGGAGTCCGGCAGGAGTCCTGTATTAAAAATCTGGCTTCTTTCTTGTTTAAAATATTTCTCTTAACCCCTAGGTGTACTACCTTTTCAAGTGCTCTTCTACATTTAAACATAGGATTGCTTAATAATTTATTATAGGTGGTTGCATCTCTCAGCATGTTCATCATGCTGTCATAATATTGTTCTTTTGATAAAATAACAATACCTCCTCCCTTATCTGCAGTTCTAATGACCAAGTCCTTACGTTTAGTCAATTTCCGAATCCCACTTTTGATGTAACTTGGTTCTTCTTTCTTTTTTAGTTTCAATAGTTTTTATTAAGGTATAAAAACAGTACATAGTTATACGAATATATGAACATTCTTTCGGATATAGGAACATTCTGTAGCATCACTGATGAATTTGCACATTATACATTTCAGAATGGTTTACTAATAACCAGCTTTATATAAGTATATGTGAACAGTTGGTGAGTGTGATGTTGTACTCAGTAACACTTAGCTGTTTTACAATGTGACTTATATAAGATATCTGTACCATACAGATGCTAGCAGATAAACTGGAAGTCCCAGCACTCCAGAACTTTGTCGTGCCGGGTGTAGTTTGACCGTTGTGATCTCAAAAAAGGAGAAAACGGCACAGAAAGGGAACAACAGGAAAAGAAAAGTACAAAAACAGAAAAACAGGAAAGAGCAGCAATATATACTTTGTGTATATACAAGATACAAACATTCATAACATTAAGGACTTCAATCTTTATATTGAATGGAATACCATGAGAACCACTCGGACCATTTGGTTTGCGATTTCTGATATTGTCCTTGAGCTGCTGCAAACATAAGTTCATATGAGGCATGTGTATTAGTTAGTTCAACTATTTCTTGAAATGGGGGAGGTTTAATGTCCTTCCAGTGTCTCAGTAGTGCCAATCTGGTACTGAGTAATATGTGGATGACTATGGTCCTAGTTACAACTGAAAAACTCTCTATATCTAATGAGTGAATTGCCACAGCTGCTTCAGGGGTGACTGTAAAACCTGTTATTGCTGAAATTAGTTCAAATACTTTTTGCCATAATGGGCGAATAATTGGATAATTCCACAGTATATGTGACAGTGTGCCTGTGTTTCCACAGTGTCTCCAACATAAAGGTGAGACTTGTTTAGCAAATTTGGATATTCGGTAAGGGGTTAAGTACCAGTTTAGTGTTATTTTGTAGGTTGTCTCCCACAAGTTAACACATTTAGTAGCATTAAATGTGTTGCGCAAGGCTTTTTGCAATTTTTCTTCAGTGAAAGCTATACCCAAATCATGTTCCCACTCAATAATATTGTTGGATTTAGTAAAGATGTTTTTATTATTTAGCAGATTATAAAATAAAGATATTCCTTTTATGTTGGTGTTCGTATTTGTGAAGTAGAGGTATACTCGCCAAGGCACTTTAATAGATGTGCTCGTGAGTTTTTGAAGTAGATGGGAAATCTGGAGGTAACTATAATGATCATTTTCATGTAGATCGTATTCTTTTTTCAAGGCCTCAAACGTTTTGGGTGTTGTGCCTAGCATGAGATCTTCAAGTGTGAGTATGCCTCTAGACGTCCAATGTGTTATGTGTAGATTTGGTATGGTTAATGTGAGACTAGTTAACATGATTGGTATGTTTTTGGTTGCTTGGTTCAGAAATTCTAACGACGTGAACAGCTTCCAAGCCAGTAGTGTAGCAACCATTGTGGGTGACAAGTATGCCTGGGTATGTAATTGGGTATTGTTGGACAACAGAAGGTCTGCTAATTTAGATCCCAGTATTTGCGCCTCTTCTAGTTCTAGCCATCTGTGAGTCTGTGATTGGGACAACCAAAATTTTGCTTGTGAGAGAATTGTCGCTGTATAATAGTCTTTTAATATGACATGTCCTATTCCCCCAGCATCTCTAGATTTAGTTAGTTTCATGAAGGAACATCTAGCCTTCTTGCCCTGCCATAGAAACCTGTTGATATGGGCCTGTGCTTTGTCAAAGAAGGGATTGGGGATAGGGATTGGCAGCGTTCTAAATAAATATAGCAGCTGTGGCAGAATCATCATCTTAAACGCTGCTAGTCGTCCTGACCATGACAGTTCCACCTTAGCTAGCTCCAATAGTTTTTTCTGTAGTGATCCTAGGAAATGAGTAAAATTGTCTCTTACTAAGTTATCCGTTGATGCTGTTAGGATAATACCCAAGTACTTTATCCCTTTATTTTTCCATGTGTATGGGAATTGTGAACTTAGTTTAGTTTGCAGGCTAACTTCGATACCTAATCCCATTATATAGGATTTACTCTCATTCACTTTATAGTAAGATACTTTATTAAACATGTCCAGAGCTGTATGTACCAAGGCCAGGGAAGTCTCCACATTGGTTAAAATCATGATTATATCATCCGCAAATAGACTAATCTTATGGGTGGATTTAGCTATAGTGAAGCCTTTTATTTCAGGGTGAGAGCGGATATATATAGCCAGGGGTTCTATAAGCAGGTTAAAGATTAAAGGAGACAGGGGGCAGCCCTGTCTTGTGCCATTCGTTATGTTAAATGGTTTGGATAGTGCTCCCGACGTGAGTACTCGAGCAGAGGGTTTGGAGTGTAAGGCTAAGATTGCTGATAATATATTGCCTGTAAAGCCAAATTTATGCAGAACCTGGATGAGGTATTGCCAGTGGATGCGATCGAAGGCCTTCTCGGCGTCTAACGCCAATAACAGGGAAGGCCTTTTGTGCACCTTAGCTAGATGTATGATGTTTATCAATCTCCGAGTGGCGTCAGATGTCTGGCGACCCTTCGTAAAACCGGTTTGGTCGGGATGTATGAGTAGGGGGAGTATGTGTAATAAGCGGGATGCAATTATTTTGGCATATAGTTTCAAATCGGAATTGAGCAATGAGATGGGTCTAAAATTTGAGGGAGTAGTAGGTTCCTTCCCCGGCTTTGGCAATGTCACTATGGTTGCATATAACATTTCTGGTGGGAAAGATGGAGAGGCAGCAGCAGCATTAAAAGTGCGTTCCATATATGGGACCAATAAATGTTTGAAGGTTTTGTAGTACTCCCCAGAAAATCCGTCTGGGCCTGGTGATTTGTTGCTTGGGAGAGAATCAATGGCTTTATTTATCTCTTCTATAGTGAATTGTTGATTTAAAGTCCGAAGGTGTTCTTGCGTGAGTGTAGGTATATCTAGATGTTGTAGAAAGGAGGTGATTGCGTCAGTGCTAGGCTTTATAGTATTTGTGTCGTCTTTCAGGTTGTAAAGTGAACTATAATATTGTCTGAAAATGTCAGCAATGTCTTGGGGATGGTATATTTTGTGTTTGGTAAGGGGGTGCAGTATGAAAGGAATCTTTGTTTTATGTCTGTGTCCTTTTATCCTATGTGCTAATGTTTTGCCAGCTTTGTTGCCTGTGGCGTAGTATGTCATTTTGAGTTTTTTGGAGGCCTTTTCGAAATTTTCAAGTAGTAACAATCTCAAGTTATAGCGAAGTTTTGTAAGTTGTTGGGAGATTAGGTATGATGGATTTTGTTTGTTACAGGATTCAAGTTGGAAAATTTTGTCTGTCAGCTCTTTTATGAGTTGTCGCTGCTGCCTCTTGGCTCTAGCCCCCAGTTGAATAAAGATACCGCGTATGTACGCTTTGTGTGTGTTCCATAGAACAAAATGATCCTGCACAGAGGGAGCGTTAATATTAAAGAATTCATTTAAATTTTTGCTCATAACATTTTTAAAATCTGGTTGTTGCATCAGATAGGTATTTGAGCGCCACATGTGAGGTATATTACATACTGTATCATCGCTCAGAGAAAGGGTAATGGACGCATGGTCCGACCATGTAATGGTGTTAATTGTTGTAGAAGTGATTTGAGATAGAGTGCCTTGGTCTACCAGAAAAAGGTCTATGCGTGAATAAACTCTATGTGGAGATGAAAAAAACGTATAGTCCCTTTCGCCGACATGCATGCATCTCCAAGCGTCATAGAGATCTTGTGAGTGAAGTATGGCTGAAGTAGAAGGCCCTGAACGTCTTGTGCCAGAGGAAGAATCCAAACTTGGATCAGGTGTTGTCCCCACAAATTATCACTCTTCCTCTTTGATGTTTTTTAGTTAGGCGAAGCATTTTATGGAGGAAGTGCACTTGGTGTTGGTTGGGTGTATACACATTGACTATAGTGTATGTGATTGAATTAAGGTCGCATATTAAGATTAAGTATCGTCCTCTAGGGTCTTCAATGGTGTCATGAAGCGTAAATGCCACTGAGTCTCTTATGGCTGTGAGAACACCTTTGGTTTTGTTATGGGCCTTGGCTGTGAAGACATAAGGAAAATTCCGATGAGTGCAAGAAGGAGCAACAACTGCAGAGAAGTGTGTTTCTTGCACGCATATGACATCCGATTTATTGGAGAGAGCCTCCTTCCACATTGACCTCCTCTTGGCAGGATGGTTGAGGCCCTTAGCATTAATGGAGATGATTTTTATACCCATAGGTAAGGTATTGGGATGCTAAGAGGATGGTTGTGGATAATAGACAACTTTAAGGAGATATTGCCCTCTTGTGGATTTTTTTGGAATAGCAGGGAATATGATTCAAGTGGTGTAATGATGCATGAGACATACTCACAGTTATGTGGTCTTAATGCTGTATGGTTGAGTTTAATTTGAAGGTTGAGTGCTGTTTTTCCTTTCACCTTGAGTGCTGAGGGAAAGCCTGTTTCATCTGTGGTTTCATGGGGTCCGACTGCTGCGATTTCCAAGAACAAAAACAAAAGGAAGAAAACATAAAAGCAAACAAGAACTCTGCGAATAGTGCAAATATCAGTCTCGCCTAAGATCAACAATTTCAGGAGTCGATCCTAAACTCTGATAACTAGAAATGTTTGTGTACAGCACTTGCTGTTCAGGCTGTAGGGGGAAAAAGTTCCAACTTATGAGCACTTAAACTCCAGGAACTTGTAGGGTATGAGGTAACCATCTTAGCTCAAGTGTGCGTTTTAGCGTTTCTTGATGTGACCGTCTTCCATGTAGGCTCTACTGCTTTGGGGGACTGAGTAGTACCTATCTCCTGTTCAGGGATGATCTTCCACTCCTCTAAAAGAGAAAGTCCCTTTTCTAAGGAATTCACCACGTGGGTGCGTCCATTTCTTGTGATGGACAGTTTGGTAGGATATCCCCATCTCTACAAGATATTGTGGTTTCTCAATACTTTAGTGATAGTGTTTAAGTTCTTTCGTTTTTGAAGTGTATATTGGGATGTGCTCTGATAGGTACGATGACTTTGGCAGGCGATGAATTCTATCAATTGTGATCTCAAGATCAGAAAAGTCAGGAAGGAGAGATTTAAACAGTGAGGAAGCATAAGATCGCAAATCAGCTTGCTGTACTGTTTCAGGAATCCCCCTGATTTTTAAGTTGTTCCTCCTATTTCTGTCTTCAATGTCTGCGATTTTAGCCTTTAGCCATTCAGTGTCCCCTTCCTTCTCCTCATGTGAGTCCACTAAATCATTAATGGTAACAGCATACTCCCCCATTTTTTGCTCAATGTGCTCAACCCGGGTTTCTACTGCTTGAATACTGGTGTTAAACTTATGCATGCAGGTCATCAGATCTGATTGTAGTGAGCTTCTTAGTGATAAATGCATATCTTTCAGGACAGTGTCAATCACGGGCTTGTGCATGGTAGGGAAGGTTTCAATGGAGTCAGGGAGCTCACGTGTATCATCCCCTGATTCCATGCCAGGGCTGGCTGCTCCGAGGGATCACTCTCCATCCATTCTACATTTAGCCTTAGGTGGGCTGCCTGAGGGGGTAGAAGGAGAGTGTGATTGTGGGGTCCCTGTTGTGGATCTATTTGGAAGGAGGCTGTTCTTTCTAGGAGGATTGTTAGAGGAGTAGCTTACAGGGGTAGATGATGACCCAGCGCCATCTTGCCTACCGTCATGCTGCTTCATGTCATAGAAGTCTGTCAGTCTCTGTGGCTTCCTCTGCTCCTTTCTTTTCCTGGACATTGTCCCGGTGATGTCCTCACACAGATCGCTTGCTGTGGGAATCAAAAATGGAGCTAGATGGTTTGATTTGAGCCGCTTTTTCTCCTGGGATACGCCGGAGCTCCGGATCTATGCTGCCATTCCGCTCGCTCGCAAGCCACGCCCCCCTCTTCTTTCTTTTTTATTCTTAAATCTTTAACATCCTCTAAAACCATTTTCTTAAAAAACCTCAATATATTTATTGTCTCTCACTGGTGGATTAAAAAACGATTTGTTCCTTAGTGTACTATGCAGAACTCATCAACTGCATCATTATCTCCATCCTCATATCTTTGTTTTGAGGGGTTTCCTAGAATATATTTTTTGATGTTGAGTTTCCTCACGAATGTCTGAATACCTACGTATGTCTGGAATTTGTCTAAGTTCTTTCCTCATGCGTAAGTACTTGACCGCTTAGATTAAAGATGCCTTCCCCTTTCACTCTCTTTTTCTTTTGTTCTCTCTTCCCGGATCGTTTTCCTCTTTTCTTTCTTGACTTCTTCTGGAGCTTCTTGTCTCTTCTGTACCCCTCGGTGGTTAATTCTCCCTGCCTCTGTCTAAAAAAGGTCGGGTTTGGTCAACACCACCGTGGTATGTCGGATATTGTCTATCGTAGTTATTCTCGTCTCGATCCGTGAGTGGAGCATAATGATTGTAAATAGGTATAGGACTTCGTTCATGTTGCCGATGCTCTCTTTGTTGTGGCCCTCTCCTTTCTCCATGTCCGTATTCTTGAGCGGGACTCCTACCTCGTGGACCATAATGGTCATATGGTTGTCTTCTGTTATCTCTATACTCATAGGGTGGCCTTTTTTGTTCCCTATATTCTTGTGGTGGTCCTCTGTAATCTCTCTGATCGTAAGGGGGTTTATACCAATTATTCCCATTCTGACCTCTCCTATTGTTCTTCCAATAGAATGGTTTCCTTCCCCCTTGTTGTGGTGTCTGATCGTTATACTGAGGTCTCCTAGTTGCTTGGTGGGGAGTATATGTTTCATAATTCACATATCTCTCGTCCTGGGTTTGTTGTCTTGGTGTCATTCTAGGTGTCATACCTTCATTCCCCTCTCTTGGGTCTGGGTATCCTCTCTTGATGGTATTCTGTGCAGGCAGCTTGTGTGTTTGTTGCGAATAGACTCTTACCAGTTTCTCTGGTGTTGAGTATGTTGAAACCGCATCCGCTTTCCCAAGTTGGCTTTGCCATTTAAAAACTTGATCATTTCTAAAATCATTAATATCCCTAATATATTTTTTTTACTTTTCATCTGCTGTACCTCTCTGTCTTTTTTTTTTTTTTTTTTTTTTTTAACAAGTCTTTATTGATTTTCAGAAGTAAATTGACAGGTACATAAAGAGGTAAATGAGTACACAAAAAGATGTGAGAGTGCGGGCGCAGCCGCGGTGGTCGCTCGGTACAATATTACAGTCAAATTTGCGTTCTTAAGGCTAGGTGCAAGAGATAGAGATTAAAGATGTCATACATTGTGTGAAACATTCAGTTCATCTTGCAAGGTTAAAACGCTTTAATCAATAATGAGGGGCAAAGATACGTGAAAGTCGTTGTATGCGTTTGTGTGTGTGTGGCTCAGTGTTAGCTTCGTGGTTACAGAGTATAATGTACCTCTTTCGTTGTGATGTTTGTGGGTATGTATAGTAAATATCAGTAAGGGGAGGGAAAAGTACTGATAAAAATAAGAACCTGAGGGAAACAGCTGAGGAATAGTGGGGAAGAAATGGGAATGTGGGAGGGAGAGAGTGGTGAGCCTGTGGGTTGACACTGGGTTAGACTGAGTTTATCAGCTTCAGGGTGTCGAGAAATGGGTGTGGCTATAGGGTGTGCTACTATCGGGGACGTTCAGTCATGTCATTGCCATTTTGTATTCATTCGTTGTGATGAAATGTATCCAGCATGACCATGTTTTAGTGAACTTAGACTGTGTGTCTTTGGATTGGTGGATGAGGTCTTCCATGACCTTTGTTTGTTGGGTGCGGTGAAACCATTCTTTTATGGTAGGTGGTTCTGTGGATCGCCATTTGCGGGGGATACACATTTTTGCCGCGTTCACCAAATGCATAGCTAGAGATTGATTGTATGCCGGTATTCGAGTTTTGGAATGATGTAGGAGAAACATTTGGGGTTCAAAGTCTAGGGAGTAGGTGGTTATTCGTGTGATCAGTTCGTGCACTTTCATCCAGAAAGGTTGGATTTTGGTGCAGGACCACCAAATGTGTAACAGAGAGCCTGTGTCTGTTTTACACCTCCAGCAGGTTGAGGGTATCGTTCGGTCGATTTGGTGTAGAAGGTGTGGTGTGCGATACCATCGTGAGATTATTTTGTAAGCATTTTCTTGGACTTGCACATTCATTGAACCTTTGTGAGTGAAGGTGTATATGTTGGCCCACTCTTGGTCATTTAATTGCATGGAGAGATCTTGCTCCCATTGGCGGTTGGTCCAGTGTTTTGTAGGGGTATGTTCTACATGTAGGAGGTTATAGGTTTGGGAGATCAGGTGGGTGAGTGTGCCCTCAGTTAGACAGAGGTTTTCGAATGGGGTTGTGGGTCGGGACCAGTCCGGTGCAGGGGAGGGTTTCTGGAGGAAGTTCCGTAGCTGCACGTACGTCCAGAATGGAAACTTGTCTATGTGTAGTCTTGAAGCCAGTTCAGTTTGGGATGGGAAGCTGCCATTCTTAAAAAATTGATTTGCTCTGATAGTTTGGTGGGGCAAAATGTTTGCTAAAAAGGCGGTGTGCATGCCTGGTGGGAATTCAGGGTTGAGACGTATCGGTGTCATCGGGCCTTTGATGGAGGAGATATTGTGTTTAGTACATGTAGTGCGGAACGCTAGTAATGTAGGGTTGATCAGCGGATGTTGGGAGTATGTGTGGGGTAATAATGTGGGAGTGATCCATGGTGTGTGATGGATGGGTATATGAGAGAATGATTGTTCTATATGAATCCAGGCTTTCTGTTTGGTATGTGCATTCCAATCAATGATTCTTGCCAAGTGACAGGCTAGTTGATATTTGTGTATGTCAGGAAGCCCTATTCCTCCTAGGAGTTTGGGGGTCGTCAATCTTTTGAAGCTAAGCCGTGGGCGTGTTTTTCCCCAAATAAAGGTTGTGCAGGTTTTTTGGTATATGGAGAAGAATGAGGGCGGTAGTTTAATTGGGATCGTTTTCAGGATATATAAAATTCTGGGTAGGATATTCATTTTGATAATTGCGGCCCTACCGAACCATGAGAAGTGTCCCGATGACCATTTAGTTAGGTCTAGTTGTACTTTTCTTAGAAGAGGGGCGTGATTGTAAGTGTATAGGTTCGATAGGGAAGACGGTATTTGAATGCCTAAGTATGGGATTGAGTGTTTATTCCAGGTGAATGGGAAATTACGTTTACATTGTTGACATAAGTCAGGGGGCAGGGAGATATTGAGAGCGGTTGATTTTGTGAAATTGATTTGGAGATTGGAAAGGGTGTGGAAGGTTTCGAAATCTTGAAGCAGATTTGGGATTGTCGTAAGTGGATCCGTAAGAAATAGGAGGATGTCGTCGGCAAACGCGGCTAATTTATAGGTGTGATGTTTGATTTGGATCCCCTTAATGTCGGGGTTAGCATTAAGACATCTGAGGAAAGGTTCTAGGGTAAGGATGAAGATTAAAGGGGATAGTGGGCATCCCTGTCTTGTTCCATTCGACACAGAGAAGGCATCCGACAGGTGGCCGTTAACTTGGACTTTAGCTGTGGGGTTAGAGTAAAGTGCTGAAATGAAGTTTAGCATCGTTTGGGGAAGGCCTGTGGCTTTGAGGGTCTCCCTCATATAGTCCCAGGCCACTCTGTCGAATGCCTTCTCTGCATCGAGCGAGAGCATGAAGCCTTTGTTTTTGGTAGATGTGAGCCAGTGGTGTATGTTAATAGCTTTGAGAGTGTTGTCTCTCGCTTCCCTGCCAGGGACAAAGCCCACTTGGTCAAGATCAATAAGCTGGGGGATCAGTGGCAGGTGTCTGTTGGCTAAGGTTTTAGCATACCATTTAAGGTCTACGTTAAGCAGAGATATTGGTCTGTAGTTGGTGACTATGGAATGATCTTTGTCTGGTTTGGGGATGATTGCTATATGAGCTGTGAGGAGGTCTCGTGGGGGGCTGACTTGTTGGGCAAAGGAATTGAAGGCCTTCAGGAAATGAGGCGTAAGCAAATCTGCGTAGGTTTTGTAGTAGCTGGCAGTAAGGCCGTCAGGTCCCGGGCTTTTACCTGCTTTCATTTGTTTTAGGGCGTTGGTGACTTCGGTCAGTGTGAGAGGGGTGTCCAAGTCTTGGGCTAGGGAGTCCGATATGGGGTTTGGGCTGTATTGTTTTAGAAAGTTGGATATCATTTGGAGGCGTGTAGTTTTATCACTTGCTGGTGAGGGGGAGGTCAGGTTGTATAGTTTACTGTAGTATTGTACAAATTGACGAGCAATTTCCGGGGATTTGGTAATTTTGCGTCCTGAGGGATCAGTGATATAATGTATGGTCCTGTTGGATCGGGATACTTGTAGGGATCTTGCTAACATTTTACTAGCTTTGTTACCAAATTCATAGAACTTTTTCTTTGAGAGTATATATTTACGTTGTATCTGGGTATCTAGTAGATCTAGTAAATTTTTTCTAGCCTGTATTAGTTCATTGAGGGTTGTGAGTGCTTGTGAGTGTTTGTGTTGTCCTTCTAGCTTGCGGATTCTATCTAATAGTTCAGAGTGTTGTTTCCGTCTTTCCCTGTTGCGTTTCGCTGCTGCTGCAAGGAAGGTGCCCCTGATTACACTTTTATGTGCTTCCCAGTTGGTAAGAGAAGAGGTGTCTTCTGGGTTATTTTCTTGGAAGAAGTTGTGTATTGTGGATTGTATTTCAGTTGTGATAGTGGGGTCAGCTAGTAATGAAGCGTCTAGTCTCCAGTTTCTGGAGCGAGGAGTGGAGTCAGGGATTTGTAGAGTCATGGAGATTGGGTTGTGGTCAGAAATAGTCATGGGTTCGATGGAAGCGCGGAGGAGTAGGGGTAAATCGTTTTGAGTTAAGAAAAGGTAATCTATCCTAGAATAGCGATTGTGTGGTGCGGAATAAAAGGTGTAGTCCTTGGCGTCTGGGTGCAGTGTGCGCCAGGTATCGTGGAGTAAGAGTTGTTGGAGTCGGGATTTGATTTCTTTGAGAGCTTTGTAAGGCAGATTCGATGAGTGTGTGGACGTATCTTGGATGGGATTCAAGGGGAAGTTTGTAAGGGCAGTGGTGGTGGATCTAAAAAATGGAACTTGGTGTTTGTTCGGGGCATAAATGTTTGCCACCGTTATAGTTTTGTTGAGGATTGAGCCTTTTATGAACAGGTATCTACCTTCCGGGTCTGCGTGAGAGTCAGTGACTTGCAGTGGGCAGTTTTTTGCGAGAAGGATCGATACCCCTTTAGTTTTGTTGTGTGGGTTGGTTGCATGGATAGCAGTCGGGTAGTGGGCATTGGATAGTTTAGGGGTGCTGTCAGAGCGGAAGTGCGTTTCCTGTAGAAGTACTATGCTGGCTTGGAGTTTGTGCATGGTAAGGAGAAGTTTGGAGCGTTTTTCTGGGGTATTGAGCCCCTTCGCATTGAGGGAGACAATTTTAAGGCTGGGCATGTTAGCTTCGGTGGTGTTCGAACTTGATTCGAGGTGGTTGAGGGGTGTCTCGTTAAGTAGTGTAAATCTGGGTAGGGGGTGGACTGGAGGGGAGAAGGACCCTGGAGGGGAGGGTTGAGGCGAGGGTGGTGGGGTGGTGGGGGGGTATCAAGGGGAGGGGGTGGACTAAACTGGCAATATGTGGCTATTAGATCACTGAAGCAGGTGATCTACGCCACTAGAATTATATTTGCCAGTAAAATTCAGTGGATTAAGATAATTCTTGGGTGCGAGATGTGAATGGAATGCAAATACCACTGTGTGGGGGTTGACTTGTCTGGCGAAAGATTCAGGAACAAAGAAGTAAGAGCTAAGAAGGGATCCGAAAGGTCCATCCCACCTACAGCCTTAGTATGCGAGGTGTGCGTGGGGGATCAACAGTGTGAATTGAGGGACAAAATGTGAAGAGCTGTTGTGAATTAGTGGTGAGGTGTGTGTGGGGAGTTAGAGAGATAATTGTGTTGGGGCGAGTATATGCTAGTATGAATAGTCCCCCAAAGAATAGCATTGAGACTCAGTGTATGGGGGTTGGGGTTAGGCGTGGCAACGAGATGTTTGTTGGGAGCGATGTATCGCACCCTAGTATTAGGTGATTCTTGTCGCCATTTGCAGACATTGTACCAGTGATGGGGAGTACTTCGTTTAGTTTACCTGAAAATGATGTATTAGAAGTATGTTGTCTAAGAGGTAATTTTGCTTGCCGAGTATCATTAACAGAAACAAAGAAATATGTTAAATATAACCATATAAACATTTCATAACTTAGTAATGTGCAACCTTTAGGTCAGTGATGAGTGTGCTGGTTGCAGTACCGGTGTCGGAACGGGGGGTGTGTAATTTGTGGTTACCCCTTGTAGGTTACAGGTCTGATGTATGTTATATACGAGTGTCTTCGAGGCGAGAGTGGGGCAAGGGGTGGGGAGGTATGCGAGTTTCCGCATGTGTGGCCCATTTAGGATGGGGCGTTATTTTTTTTTTTTTTTTTTGATTAAGAATAAGATATAACTTTTGTATGTCCATCCTGGTTAGTGTAGTCTGATGATGGAGCAATGTAGTTCATCAGGGGATGGGATGGTAGAAATGCTGGTGTGTAAACCTAATTATGGGGGTTCAACACGTGAGGCTGGAGGGAGGGTTGGGTGGGGTTGCTGTGTCAATGGGTGCGTTGTTAACTGGGGGCTTGCAGTAAGTAACCTGGGGGTGGAGCAGGTTGTTAGTGTTAACCCCCCCGACCGTGTAAGCTTGATGGTGTGGAGGAGGTACTGCAGGAGCAACGTTATTATGTTACAACAGCATATAATATGCTGAGGCTAATCACCGAGGATTAAGCTGGGTAAGAGGCGGAGGTGTGTCTATAGGGCTCTAACAGCTCCGTCCTCTGGCACCCTGCTCAGGTGTTAGTCTGAGAGTAGGCGTTACGCCGTAATAAGTAACTGGTGTAAAACTCTAACCATTGTAGAACTCTAAGTGAAACTATGCAAAGATGTGAATCAGTGTGGTGCAAAAGAGGCCTGAGGCCTGCCAATCTTCTTTTATCAGGAGGTATTCTAACTCATAGAGTATTGCCTATGGTGCATGCATAACAAACAATACCTATATCATACTGTAGTTGATTGTAGGACGAAAGGAGACCGGTCTATAGGCAGTTCGTGGGGTAATTCGTCAGGTATTGGGGTGCGATGAGGCTGATCGGTGAGTGCTGGCATCAGGTTGTGGATTCGTGAAGCCTCCGGTATGTCTTCCAGGGAGAGTCTGTGAGCTGGGAAGGAGGCAGAGGTTGCGCATTCATGGCAGGAAGAGTCACGTAAGACCGTGTGTGGATGGGGTTTGCTGGAGTGGCAAGAGGCGGCTATCGAATGTTCCGATGGCGGAGGTGAGTGTTCGATTGCTCGGTGCGTCACGTCTTTCCAGGGTTCTTCGGCAATCAGTGTGGAAGTGAAGCACGGTGAAAGATTCGTTTGGTAGAAGGATCTGTTGTGGATTCTTGAAGTCTCTGGTATGTCTTCCAGGGGGAGTCTGCGAACGGGGAGAGAGGCAGAGGTTGCGCGGTCATGGCAGGGGGAGAGGTTGAGGAAGAGTCATGGAAAGCCGTGTGTGGATGGGGTTCGCTGGAGCGGCAAGGATCGGTTATCGAAAGTTCCAGTGGCGGAGGTGAGTGTTCGATTGCTCGGCGCGTCACGTCTTTCCAGGGGTCTTCGGCAATCAGTGTAGAAGTGAGGCACGGTGGAGGATTCGTAGGGGAGAAGAATCTGCTTGGGACTTCAACGATCTCTTCGGGCCCTGCGAGGAAGGGGTGCCGTCATGGGGCTGGTCGGTGGATAGCTGGAGCCAGGTGAGGTGCCGATTCTGTGATTGGAAGGAGAGCGCCTTCTGCGAAAGGAGGTGTTGTGGGCATCCATGGGTTCTTCTCCATATGATGAACGGTCTGGTGGTATAGTGTAGAATTCAGAGTACCAGTTAGGGACCGGAGTGTACGGAATGTCTAGGGTACGGCAGAAGCTATCCAGGTCCTCCGGTACTCTGAGAAGGGCAGAGCGGCTTTGATGTGTAGCTGAGAGACCGAAAGGAAACTTCCAGCGGTATCTTATTCCTTTCGCTTTCATGACATCCAGCAGGGGGCGTAAATCTTTACGATGGCGCAGTGTTATGGCTGACAGGTCTTGGTATATATGGACGGGTTGTCCGTTATATTCCAATACAGCTTTTTCGCGGGCTTTTTGCAGGATTTCTTCTTTGATGGAGAAGTCAATTATGTGGCAAATTATGTCCCTCGGGGGGTCTGATTCTCTTCCCTTGGGGCGGAGGGCTCTGTGGATGCGTTCCATACCGATTTGTGTGTGTTCAGGGCGGCCTAGGAGGTGGTTGAAGAGGCCTGTCACAACTGCTTTGGTTCTGTCCTGCTCCACAGCTTCGGGTATTCCTCTTATCCGGAGGTTGTGTCTGCGACCTCGGTTGTCAAGGTCTTCGACGTGTCTTTGGAGGTCCCTCAGCTGTAATGTGTGGCATTCAACTCTGCGGTGTATTGTTTTTACATGAAAGGTTTGCCGCATCGCGTCGTCTTCCACCTTTTGTATGCGGCCTGTGATGGCCTGTAACTCTAGGCGCAGGTCCGTGATGGCCGAGAATAAGGTATCTTTGATGTCAGCCGCCACTGTTTGTAGGTCTTGTAAGCTGGGCTGGCGGTGCGACGGTAATGGTTGGGGGAGCGGAGCGGTGTTTGCATTTGTGCGGGTGAGCGTTATCTCCGACTGAGACAGAGAGGAGCTTGAGGCGGGAGGGGAGGACGCCATTGTTGTCCGTTGCGTCCGGAAGATCTCCGGGATCGTATGGCTTGTACTGCCGGTAGTTCCTCTCGGGGACCGGGATCTGCTCTGGGAAGGTCCACGAGAAGATGTTCCCATCGTTTGGAGATGTTTTAGGGGTAGTAGATCCCGTTTGAGGCTTTTTTTAGGCTGAGGTGGGAGAGAGCTGGTGGATCAGGCGGCCATCTTCTCTCCAGGCAAGCCACGCCCCTCTCTCTGTCTTTTTTAGTGAGATCTTTATTCATTTGTGTCATCAGTGTTTTGAACTCCGCCGTTTCTTTATGTATTTCTAATTACTGTCTTATTCCAGCGATGTTTTGGTCAATGATTTAGTTTTTTCTTCATTTCCTTTCTAGTAGGAACCTCAGTAATTCTAGACCTTTTTCATTAAAGAATTTAAACCACTCATCATTTGACTCCTGGTCTACTAGTCCGTCATTTGGAGGTACATCCCATCTTATCCTCCTCGGTACAATACTTTCTTTAGGATATGTTTCAAAGGTGCTTACGTCCCACCATAAGCTTACCTTTTTTTCCATATTATGCCCTAATTTTCTCATCAGACTTTCAAGATCTACACTTTTGTTAGTGTTGGTATTGGTGGTATTAAAAACCTCTTCTAGATTTACTTTCCTTTTTTCCATAAATGAAAACACGTCCATGGTTGCTGCAGGAATGTATGAATGAATAACAGTGGAATCAAAATGTAAGTTATTCCTGCGCTACCTTGGAAGAAAAGTGTACACGTGGACAGCTGCAGACACCGAATGGGATCAAACAAGGCCCATGGGCGGTACAAAGCATAAAAAGTAGGTGCTGCGCTAACCTGATAAGATGAGGGGATGTGATACCCTATGGCAGTGTAAAATCAATGTAATGGAGATGTGGGATCATATGTAAATAAATAATGGTGAAATCTCACACAATGTATCTAATTGAAAAAGTGCAAACAGTGTATAATGAATAAATCACTAACCCGTACTGTAATCATAAACATGTGCAAAATGTGGCAAAACTATGCATGCAGGGAGCAGAAATAAATAATCCTCATACACGCATAATGTTATTACAACATGTGCAAAAACTTAAAGTGGTAATGTGCCAATGTGCAACCCATAAGTACATATAGAATCTTCTATATATTCATGTATATGTTCAAACAAACAACTACATAATTGCAAGGACCATACAAGCAATTCCTTATGCATATAATACCAAAATGACGTGTGTAATATTAAATATAAAGTGCAAAAAGGCAAAATGTGCAAACCAAAAAAGTATATATATTATAAATTGTGCAAACAACACATAAAGTGCAGATTGATGTGTGGCATATATCTATAGATCACATCGCAGACGATAAATAAATAGGACACAGATTTGTTACGAAGGGTTATGACCAGAAGTTCATTAGGAAAAAGATGACAGAAGTGACAGAAATGAACCGCAATGAGTTAATCAAAGACAAAGCCAAGAAGGAAACATCACCGGCAGGAGCCCCAATAATTTTGGATTTCAATGCACAGTATAAGAAAGTAGAAAAAATAGTTAAAAGACACTGGCACATTCTTCTGGCGGACAGAGATTTATACAATGCCTTACCCATTAATCCGAGATTTATATACAAGAGAGCACCAACTGTCCGGGATAAAGTAGTAAAGAGTATAATTGACCCACCGAAGAAAGCATTCTCCTTTTTTACTGGAAAAGGTTTTTTCCCTTGCAAAAGATGTTTTGTATGCCTGAAAACGAAACGTCCAAACGAGAAAAAATTCCATTTTACGTCTACCAGCACAGGAGAGTGGTATGAGGTCAGCGACTTCATTTGCTGCAATACTGAAGGAGCAGTTTATGCCCTAGAATGCAGTTGCGGCCTTCAATATATAGGCCGCACAAAAAGACCCCTCAAAGTGCAAATTAAAGAGCACGTGCAAAATATTCTAAATGGGTATAATAAGCACAGCGTGTCCAAACATTTTTTGTTGCATCATAATAAGGACCCCACCCAGCTAAGATTCTGGGGAATAGAACCATATGTTAGACACTGGCGGGGGGGGGGCACAAGGTTAGGACCCTCAGCCAGCTTGAATCCAAGTGGATATATACACTAGTCACTTTCTCACCTAGGGGCCTCAATATCGAATTTGATCTTAACTGTTTCCTTAGTGATTTTTAACTTCTACAAGATGCCTCCGAATTTCCCCCTATGTACTCTCATTCATTTTAGAGTCATTGTTCTTTCTATATATACATGACTCTAACCTCCCCCCCCCCCCCCGGTTTTACCATTGGGAGTATGTTTCTTCAACATCCCGTTTTAAGATTTTAGGATGTGCGTGCAACTGCTTAGAGGTGGACGCACGTCATGATAATATATTTCGATAATGTCACATTTATTGCAAAATATTTTTACATATGGGATATTTCTTTAAGATTTAATGATTTCATACTTTTTATGGATGTACAAATCAAGTGTAACGAACTGTATTTGTTTTTTACTTATGCTTTAATACTAGGCCACTATGCCGGGTAACGCACATTTATTGCTGATCCCATTTCTGTATTGAGCATTCTGTGAATAATAAACATTTTTTGCACTGATTGTGAAAGTGTTCCGAATCTCTCCCACCTCACTCAAAGTCCCAAGGCCATCCTTTCCTTCTTTTTGCTGTATTTAGGGATGGAGGTGGCAGAGTGGTTTCTTCAGACCACAACTCTCCTTTGTCTGTATGTATCCGGGTGGAAGACACCCATTAGGCCAAAATGTGGTCGGTCTTAACCATTGGTCCATTTTCACCTACAAATTTTTCACCAATACATTTAGCTAGAATCAGGTTTTACTTTCGGGTTGTGTTGGCTCCCCTCTGCTGTGGTCTGCTTGGTGGTGACACTGCGCTTCCGGCATTGGGGGCTGCGACGTGTAAAGGGGAGGTCTACTTGACCTCCTGCTGCCCCCGCCTGTCCTCATGGGCGGGCGGGGCCACCTGCACGTCGGCATCATGTTTTCCACGCCCAATACGCAATGTCCTCTGACCCCGCGTTCCTGGGCAGTGTGGAACATCCCGGATGGGTGAGCGGCTGTTGTCACGCACATCCGGCCTCTCTGGTTGACGCTTTCAGCATCAGCCTATCGCCATCCGTACATGACGCTGGGGGCGTGACTTCCATGGCCGCTGTGGGTATATCCGGGGGCTCGGCGCGGCTGCAGTCTGCATCTGTGGTTGGCTGGTATGTTGACATGGTTTTGGGTCTGTGAGAGCACCATCTATGCCTGGGACTTTTCACATCCACTCTGGTATTATTCCTTCATATTTCCTCCCCCCTTTCTTTTCACCCAATATAATCTGATTGTGTATGTGATACCCTCTCACCACACACAATATTATCTATTTTAATTTAACTTAACATTTTTGTTGGTACACACATTCACCCCTACACAATCTAGATTTATTTATACTTTTATATCTCATATTTATCTGTATGTATGCACTTCCCTCCAGCCCTTACCTTTAATTATTTGCCATTATGACGGTCCATTCATTTATTATTTTTATTCTTTATCAAATTCATATTAAGAATTTATGTTACCCTATACATATATACTTACTTCTTAACCCCTCTTAGTTATTCCTGAGGGTTAGAGTTGACCCTCTGATGCCTAGTCTACTTTGGGTACACTTGTTGAGACTCATGTATCCTTATATATACATTTTTTCTAGATATGTTCATGGACACCTCCATACCACCTACCACATTAGCTCCTGCGGTCCTTGCTGTGCTCCCTGGTCTGTCCTGCAGCGTTTGTTGGTTGCCACTCCCCCTCAGCCCTCGTGCCGGCATTGCTCATTGCCGCCATCCTGAGACCCGGTCTTTTGGTGACCCAACCCAGTCAAGTGACATACAAATTATGCATCAGCCCCTGATGAGCGAGAGGAGACTCGCGAAACGCGTAGGGCAATACCGATGCCACATGCATGCCCACTTTGCTGGGTATTTGAAGTTGGTCACCACATGGTCACATACTTCTGCTATCCATGCATGTGTAATATGTATTTTATTAATTCAAATGATATATGTATACTTTGTATAATACTTTTTATGGATGTACAAATCAAGTGTAACGAACTGTATTTGTTTTTTACTTATGCTTTAATACTAGGCCACTATGCCGGGTAACGCACACTTATTGCTGATCCCATTTCTGTATTGAGCATTCTGTGAATAATAAACATTTTTTGCACTGATTGTGAAAGTGTTCCGAATCTCTCCCACCTCACTCAAAGTCCCAAGGCCATCCTTTCCTTCTTTTTGCTGTATTTAGGGATGGAGGTGGCAGAGTGGTTTCTTCAGACCACAACTCTCCTTTGTCTGTATGTATCCGGGTGGAAGACACCCATTAGGCCAAAATGTGGTCGGTCTTAACCATTGGTCCATTTTCACCTACAAATTTTTCACCAATACATTTAGCTAGAATCAGGTTTTACTTTCGGGTTGTGTTGGCTCCCCTCTGCTGTGGTCTGCTTGGTGGTGACACTGCGCTTCCGGCATTGGGGGCTGCGACGTGTAAAGGGGAGGTCTACTTGACCTCCTGCTGCCCCCGCCTGTCCTCACGGGCGGGCGGGGCCACCTGCATGTCGGCGTCATGTTTTCCACGCCCAATACGCAATGTCCTCTGACCCCGCGTTCCTGGGCAGTGTGGAACATCCCGGATGGGTGAGCGGCTGTTGTCACGCACATCCGGCCTCTCTGGTTGACGCTTTCAGTATCAGCCTATCGCCATCCGTACATGACGCTGGGGGCGTGACTTCCATGGCCGCTGTGGGTATATCCGGGGGCTCGGCGCGGCTGCAGTCTGCATCTGTGGTTGGCTGGTATGTTGACATGGTTTTGGGTCTGTGAGAGCACCATCTATGCCTGGGACTTTTCACATCCACTCAGGTATTATTCCTTCATATTTCCTCCCCCCCTTTCTTTTCACCCAATATAATCTGATTGTGTATGTGATACCCTCTCACCACACACAATATTATCTATTTTAATTTAACTTAACATTTTTGTTGGTACACACATTCACCCCTACACAATCTAGATTTATTTATACTTTTATATCTCATATTTATCTGTATGTATGCACTTCCCTCCAGCCCTTACCTTTAATTATTTGCCATTATGACGGTCCATTCATTTATTATTTTTATTCTTTATCAAATTCATATTAAGAATTTATGTTACCCTATACATATATACTTACTTCTTAACCCCTCTTAGTTATTCCTGAGGGTTAGAGTTGACCCTCTGATGCCTAGTCTACTTTGGGTACACTTGTTGAGACTCATGTATCCTTATATATACATTTTTTCTAGATATGTTCATGGACACCTCCATACCACCTACCACATTAGCTCCTGCGGTCCTTGCTGTGCTCCCTGGTCTGTCCTGCAGCGTTTGTTGGTTGCCACTCCCCCTCAGCCCCCGTGCCGGCATTGCTCATTGCCGCCATCCTGAGACCCGGTCTTTTGGTGACCCAACCCAGTCAAGTGACATACAAATTATGCATCAGCCCCTGATGAGCGAGAGGAGACTCGCGAAACGCGTAGGGCAATACCGATGCCACATGCATGCCCACTTTGCTGGGTATTTGAAGTTGGTCACCACATGGTCACATACTACTGCTATCCATGCATGTGTAATATGTATTTTATTAATTCAAATGATATATGTATACTTTGTATAATACTTTTTATGGATGTACAAATCAAGTGTAACGAACTGTATTTGTTTTTTACTTATGCTTTAATACTAGGCCACTATGCCGGGTAACGCACACTTATTGCTGATCCCATTTCTGTATTGAGCATTCTGTGAATAATAAACATTTTTTGCACTGATTGTGAAAGTGTTCCGAATCTCTCCCACCTCACTCAAAGTCCCAAGGCCATCCTTTCCTTCTTTTTGCTGTATTTAGGGATGGAGGTGGCAGAGTGGTTTCTTCAGACCACAACTCTCCTTTGTCTAAGATTTCATGATGTGCGTGCATTTGTGTAGAGGAGGACGCACGTCATGATAATATATTTTATTCTCCTTCGATTATGTCACATTTTATTGCAATATTTTAAAATATTTTTATGTACGGTATTATATTTTATATTTTACATTTTTTATGTATGGACTGAGATATTTATGGCAGTGTTAGCGCCCATTCTGTCCCATACACACTGATAGGGTTCCTGTAATATTTAAATAAATATCACTTCCCTTCGAGGCTGTCCCACTAGGGATACATTTTAATTATATAGTTTTATCTCAATATATGTGAGCCAGCTTTAAATATCCTGCAACGTTCCTACAGAGTGCCATGCTGAGCCGCTAGCGGAAGTTCCCCTTCATATGTTATTTTGTATAGATATCCTTCTGGTATTTATAGTTATCTGCGGCCACACATAGTAAACATCCTGCTACTGACGTCTATGGGTATGTCAGTATGCTTTCTAGCCAGGAAAATGGCCATGCACACGATCTCTCAAGATATGGCCGCTATAACATTACACTGGTCCACAAGAAAATGGCCGCCCATTCACTACAATGTAAAAGACTATTTAAAGACAAGAATGTGCCTCCCCTAGTATCCCCTGAAGAAGTCACGTGATTGGGTGACGTCACGCGTAGGGACGGGATAGGCACTGATACAGATGTGTTGTGCCTATGTGTTGTGCATTTACTTCATGTGAGTACATGCCTTTTTAACTTTCAATAAAATACCGCTTTGCTTGAAATTACTACACTATCTCGTACCCCTCTGTTCTTTCATGTGTGTGCTCTGCCGGTACTGAGGGATCAAAGCACAGGGACCACCGGCTCCGGTCCAGGGACCTCAAAGAGAGACCACCTTCTCCAGTATTTGCCTTCTATGTGGTTTTCCCATTACCGCAAGGTAAGGGGCCATTACTCACTTGTGTGTGTTTAATGCACGAAGAGGACATACACACCCTCTCTCTTTCGGCACCCCACTGGCTGTTTTTTGCACATTGAACTTTTCAAAGGAGTAATATCACTGAATGTTTTACCTTTGTGTTTTCACTGGCACACACGTTTGGTGTGTTTAAATTTTTTTTTGTATTTTATTTTATTGTGGCAATATCGTCTGCGATGTGATCTGTAGATATATGCCACACATCAATCTGCACTTTATGTATTGTTTGCACAATTTATAATATATATATTTTTTTGGTTTGCACATTTTGCCTATTTGCACTTTATATTTAATATTACACACATCATTTTGGTATTATATGCATAAGGAATTGCTTGTATGGTCCTTGCAATTATGTAGTGGTTTGTTTGCACATATACATGAATATATAGAAGATTCTATATGTACTTATGGGTTGCACATTGGCACATTAGCACTTTAAGTTTTTGCACATGTTGTAATAACATTATGCGTGTATGAGGATTATTTATTTATGCTCCCTGCATGCATAGTGTTGCCACATTTTGCACATGTTTATGATTACAGTACGGGTTAGTGATTTATTCATTATACACTGTTTGCACTTTTTCAATTAGATACATCATGTGAGATTTCACCATTATTTATTTACATATGATCCCACAGCTCCATTACATTGATTTTACACTGACATAGGGTATCACATCCCCTCATCTTATCAGATTACCGCAGCACCTACTTTTTATGCTTTGTACCGCCC
Organism: Lithobates clamitans; assembly: GCA_037952925.1. Lineage (NCBI taxonomy): Eukaryota > Metazoa > Chordata > Amphibia > Anura > Ranidae > Lithobates > Lithobates clamitans. Next base: position 11,146,008 of record JBBGZY010000314.1, read on the forward strand.
ATGGGCCTTGTTTGATCCCATTCAGTGTCTGCAGCTGTCCACGTGTACACTTTTCTTCCAAGGAAGCGCAGTAATAACTTACATTTTGATTCCAATGTTTTATCGTTACCATTGTTTGCTGTTCAGGTTTGCCATTCAGCTGCAGCACTTATTTATGCATCTTGACAGTAACAGCGTTTGCTCTCACGATACATAAATCGGCAACTCCAGTGCTGTAGGAGGAGATTTCACAACCACAATTTTAAAATAAAATGGTGCATGCATGCCCATTATTAGAAGTGGGTGGATGAAGGGCGGTATTCTAATGATGGGCATACCCACCAATCAATCACTTTTTTTCGTTCAGCCCACAGGCCGCATGAAAAAAAGAACATTACAATATATGCCCAACAAGGACCAGCAACGTACTGGTATGTTGCTGGACTTTGAGTGGTTATACCAGAATGATGCCTGCAGGTTTAGGTATCATCTTGGTATCATTATTTTCAGTCAGCGGTCAGCTTTCATGTAAAAGCAATCCTAGTGGCTAATTAGCCTCTAGACTGCTTTTACAAGCAATGGGAGGGAATGTCCCCCCCCCACCGCCTTCCATGGTTTTCTCGGGCTCTCCTGTCCCAACAGGGAACCCAAGAATGCAGCCAGCTGACCATAGAGCTGAGAGGAGACCAGAATGGCTCCAATCATCTCTATGGCCTAAGAAAGCGTAAGTTATGAGCATTTCATGACTTAGGTTTTGCCGGATATAAACAGCGCCATTGGGAAATTGGGAAAGCATTTTATCACACTGATCTTGGTGGGTTAGATGCTTTGAGGGCAGGGGAGAGATCTAGGACCCTATTTTTTTTCAAAAAAGAGTACCTGTCACTCCCTATTGCTATCATAGGGGATATTTACATTCCCTGAGATAACAATAAAAATGATTAAAAAAAAATGAAAGGAACAGTTTAAAAATAAAATAAAAAGCAAAATAAATAATAAATAGTAATAAAAAAAGAGGCTGTCCCCCCGTGCTCATGCGCAAAGGCGAACACAAGCGTCAGTTTGGTGTCGTATGTAAACAGCAATTGCACCATGCATTTGAGGTATTACCACGGAGGTCAGATCAAGGGCAGTAATTTTAGCAGTATACCTCCTCCGTAAATCTAAAGTGGTAACCTGTAAGGAATTTTAAAGGCTTTTAAAAATGTATGTAGTTTGTCACCGCTACAAGTTTGTGCACAATTTTAAAGCATGTCATGTTTGGTATCTTTGATATGTACTGGACATAAGATCATCTTTTTATTCGATTAAACATTTGGGCAATGTAGTGTGTTTTAGTGCATTAAAATTAAAAAAGTATTTTTTTTCCCAAAAAATTGCGTTTAAAAAATACTGTATGAAACACCCACCATTTTAATCTGTAGGACCTTTGCTTTAAAAAATATATATAATGTTTGGGGGTTCAAAGTAATTTTCTAGCAAAAAAAAATTTTTTCATGTAAACAAAAAGCGTCAGAAAGGGCTTTGTCTTCAATTGGTTAGAAGAGTGGGTAATGTGTGACCTAAGCTTCTAATGTTGTGCATAAAATTCCAGGACAGTTCAAAACCCCCCAAATGACCCCTTTCTGGAAAGTAGGCACCCCAAGCTATTTGCTGATAGGCATGTTGAATCCATGCTATATTTTATATTTTGCCACAAGTTTTTTTTTTTTTGCACAAAGTTTTCACTAAATGATTTATTGCTCAAACATGCCATGGGCATATGTGAAATTACACCCCAAAATACATTCTACTGCTTCTCCTGAGTATGGGGCTACCACATGTGTGAGACTTTTTGGGAGCCTAGCCATGTACAGGACCCCGAAAACCAATCACCGCATTCAGGCTTCCTAAAGCCCCGTATACAAAATGTTCGATGGGAGCTTGTTGTCAGAAATTCCGACCGTGTGTAGGCTCCATCGGACATTTTCCATCGGAATTTCCATCACACAAAATTTGAGAGCTGGTTCTCAAATTTTTCGACAACAAAATCCTTTGTCGTAAATTCCGATTGTGTGTACACAATTCTGATGCACAAAATTCCACGCATGCTCAGAATCAAGCAGAAGATGCACTGGCTATTGAACTTCATTTTTCTCGGCTCGTCGTACGTGTTGTACGTCACCACGTTCTTGACATTCGGAATTTCCAACAAGGTTTGTGTGACCATGTGTATGCAAGACAAGTTTGAGCCAACATCCGTCAGAAAAAATCCATGGTTTCTGTTGTCGGAATGTCTGATTGTGTGTATACGGCATAAGGGCATAAAATGGTGATTTCACTTCCTCACTACCTATCACATTTTCGGAGGCCATGAAATGTCAAGATAGCACAAATCCCCACAAATGACCCCATTTTGGAATGTAGACACTTCAAGCTATTTGCTGAGAGGCATGTTGTGTCCATGGAATATTTTATATTTTGCAACAAGTTTCAGGAAAATTATTATTATTTTTTTTTTATACAAAGTTGTCACTAATGATATATTGTTCAAACATGGCATGTTTGAACAAGTTTAAATGTGGAATTACACCCCAAAATACATTCTGCTGCTTCTCCTGAGTATGGGGATACCACATGTGTGAGACTTTTTGGAACCCCGAAAACCAATCACCACCTTCAGGCTTTCTAAGGGCATAAAATGGTGATTTCACTTCCTCACTACCTATCACAGTTATGGAGGCCCTGAAATGTCCAGATAGCACAACCCCCCCAAATGACCCCGTTTTGGAAAGTAGACACCCCAAGGTATTTGCTAAGAGGCATGAGGCATGAGTATTTTGCAGCTCTCATTTGTTTTTGAAAACTGAAGAAAAAAATGTTTTTCTTTTTTCAATTTTCAAAACTTTGTGACAAAAAGTAAGATCTGCAAAATACTCAACATGCCTCTCAGCATAGCTTGGGGTGTCTACTTTCCAAAATGGGGTCATTTGGGGGGGTGGGGGGTTTGTGCTATCTTGGCATTTCATGGCCTCCGAAACTGTGATAGGCAGTGAGGAGTGAAATCAAAAATGTATGTTCCCTTAGAAAGCCTGAAAGCGGTGATTGTTTTTTGGGGTCCTGTACACGGTTAGACTGTCAAAAAGTCCCACACATGTGGTATCCCTGTACTCAGGAGAAGCATCAAAATGTATTTTGGGGTCTAATTCCACATATAACCATGCCATGTTTGAACAATATATCATTTAGTGATTGGTTTTTGGGGTCCTGTACACGATTAGACTACCAAAAAGTCCCACACATGTGGTATCCCCGTACTCAGGAGAAGCAGCAAAATGTATTTGGGGGTCTAATTCCACATATAACCATGCCATGTTTGAACAATATATCATTTAGGCTGGGTTCACACAGCTGCGGTGCGGGAACGCAGCCAATTTACTGCGGGTTCCCGCATCGCACCAACTCGCACGGCAGTTCACACTGCCATATGCGAACTGCTGGGGAGTGTCATACTGCTGGGGAGTGTCATACAGTTCAGCTCGCATATCGCACTGCGAACTGACAATTTGGACATTTTCGGATCGCATAGGTGTGAACACCCATGCGATCCGATTCTGGTCCGAACAAAAAAAGGGTCCTGTGCGAGTTTGGACCGAATGCGGTGCGATATCAGCCATACTATCTGTATGGCTGATATCGCACAGCACAGACATCGCATGTGATGTGAACAGCAGTGCGCTGCGAATCACATACGATATCTGCCACCGCAGCAGTGTGAACCCAGCCTTAGTGACAACTTTGTGTAAAAAAAATAAAAATAAATACATTTTCCCAAAACTCATTGCAAAATATAAAATATTCCATGGACTCAACATGCCTCTCAGCAAATAGTTTGGGGTGTCTACTTTCCAAAATTGGGTCATTTGGGGGGGGGTTGTGCTATCTTGTCATTTTTTGGCCTTCAAAACTGTGATAGGTAGTGAGGAGTGAAATAAAAAATTTACGCCCTTAAAAATCCTGAAGACAGTGCCTGGTGTTCGGGGTCCTGTATGCGGCTAGGCTTCCAAAAAGTCTCACACATGTGGTATTCCCATACTCAAAAGAAGCAGCAGAATGTATTTTGGGGTGTAGTTCCACATATAACCATGGCATGTGTGAGCAATATATCATTTAGTAACAACTTTGTGTAATTTTTATTTTTTATGTCATTTTTCAATCACTTGTGACAAAAAAAAAAATTCAATGGGCTCAACATGCCTCTCAACAATTTCCTTGGGGTGTCTACTTTCCAAAATGGGGTCATTTGGGGGGGGGTTGTTCTGCACTGCCATTTTAGCACCTCAAGAAATGAGATAGGCAGTCATAAACTAAAAGCTGCTAAGGACCGACCTTTGTATATATACGTCATTACTTTAAAGATGGATATCTCGGTAAGGGCAGCAGCTGCTGCCACAACCGAGGTATCCATCTTTAGGGCCGGCAGTTCTGTACACGATAATGGTGGTCTCTGCGGCGGGTTCGCCGCGAGATCACTGTTATCTGCAGCGGGAGAGGTGCCACCCCCCTCCCGCCGCTCTCCCGCGCCCTCCGTCGCTTACCGGAGCCGTCGGTAGCGGCGGAGGCGACCGGGTCCTTTCTCTTCCTCAGTATAGAGATGAGTGAGGCTAAGATTGCACCCACCCGTCTCTATACCATAGGATGGCCAGAGCGACTTCATTACGTCAGCTCCGCCCACTTCTCTTAAAGGCACCTTTTTTTGTGTCATTTTTTAAACGACTTTTTTTTTTTTTATTGCATTTCAGTCTAAATATGAGATCTGAGGACTTTTGACCCCAGATCTCATATTTAGAAGGACCTGTCATGCTTTTTTCTATTACAAGGGATGTTTACATTCCTTGTAATAGGAATAAAAGTGATCCAATTTTTTTTTTTTTTAAACAGTGAAAAAATAAATAAAATAAAGTTAAATAAATAATAATAAATTTTTTTTTTTAAAGCGCCCTGTCCCGACAAGCTTGCGCGCAGAAGCGAACGCATACATGAGTAGCGCCCGCATATGAAAACGGTGGTCAAACCACACATGTGAGGTATCGCTGTGACTGGTAGAGCGAGAGCAATAATTCTAGCCCTAGACCTCCTCTGTAACAAAACATGAAACCTGTAGAATTTTTTAAACGTCGCCTATGGAGATTTTTAAGGGTAAAAGTTTGACGCTATTCCAGGAGCGGCGCAATTTTGAAGAGTGACATGTTGGGTATCAATTTACTTGGCGTAACATTATATTTCACTATATTAAAAAAATTGGGCTAACTTTACTGTTGTCTAATTTTTTTATTCAAAAAAGAGAATTTTTTCCAAAAAAAAGTGCGCTTATAAGTATTGCAATGACCGCCATTTCATTCTCTAGGGTGTTAGAAAAAAAATATGTAATGTTTGGGGGTTCTAAGTAAAACTGTTTTAAACATGTAAACACCTAAAATCCAAAACGAGGCTAGTCCTTAAGTGGTTAAATTCCAGAAAATGTATCCTAATTTGTAGATGCAATAACTTTTGCGCAAACCAATAAATATGTGCTTATTGACATTTTTTTACCAAAGACATGTGGCTGAATACATTTTGGCCTAAATATATGACTAAAATTGAGTTTATTTAATTTTTTTTAGAACAAAAATTAGAAAATATAATTTTTTTTTAACTTTTGTGAGATACTGTATAGGTAAGCCTTATTTTAGGCTTATCTATAGGTACAAGTACAAGCTATAGGTTTACAACAACTTTAAGATATTGTTTTCCAGCAAAAACTCTTCTATGTGGTCTTTTCTCAAAGTCTCAAGTATCTTCCTAACCATAGAAATCAAACTGACCAATCTTTAGTTACTTGGTAAAGAATTTGATTGCTTTTTAAATATAGGTACCACATTGGCCTTGCACTAATCATATGGTACTATGGTACTAATTAAAGTGTCTCTAAAAATTAGTAACAATGGCTTTACCATAATGGAATTTATCTCTTTTGCAGATATTAGGGTGTAAACCATCTGCTTTATTCACCTTCATTTTGTCTAAATGTTTCTGGACTATATCAATTATGAGCCCCTGGGGTTAATATTTTCCCAAATTTTGACTTGATCTACACAGAGCTAATTAAGGTATTTATTAAATTTGTATACACAAAGCTAAATAAGGTATTTAATAAATTTGCCTTCTTTGCCCCTAGTTACTAATTCTAAATTAACTTAAAAGGGGCCTACATGCACAGACCAGACTTTTTATTATTAATGTATTTTAAGAATTTTTGGTGGTTTGACTTACTTTCTCTTGCAACCTGTCAAGCATTTAGAATTTTTACAGACTTGATTTCCTTCTTACATATTATGTTATATTGTTCTGCAACTTTCAATCAAAGATAGTGTTTATTTATTTTTATATTTTAAAATGCCCTTTTCATAGTCTTCATGGTTTTTTTTTTAACTTTGGAGATGGACCACATAGGTTTTTTAGCCTTTTAAATATATTGCCCATGGGAATATATTTTGCAGTGAATTTGCATACAATTGACATAAAACATTCCAATTTCTGTTCAAGGCGTTGCCTTGTGCTGGGCCTCCTTGTTCCAGTTTCCATCTGGATCCTCTTGGGGGTCTTTTCAAACATCTGGGTGCCCCCCCTCTCGGGGTTAGCGCCATATGTGGAGGTCCCTTACTGGATGCCATTGCTCATTGGCAGGGATGGCCAGTTTTTGGCCACACCTGCTTTGGGCGGTGATCTGGTGGGGATTTCCAAAAAAGGTGTGGATGCCTTCATGCGCATGCGTGTGACATTCTTTCCACTGGGTGATTTTGGAGCATGCGCAATGGTGATGTCAGACACTGGCAGAATGGGAGGGATATTTAAGGACCGCCATGCCGTGAATGTTTGACCGCAGCTTTGTTCCAGTGGGGACAACTTTTGTACAGTCTGTTCTGTAACTTTTTTTCTACCTGGTAAGATGGGCTGCCTTGGTAATTATTTGGTGGATGGGAGGTTTTCATCTTTTGGAAGTGTGCTGCAACCATCTGTTTATTCTATTCTTTGCAGTGTCACAATCAAGTGGGAAATTTGTTTCTCCCACCCCAGCTCCATTTTGAGTGGTGAAGATATACTTTCAAAGGGGTGTTTTTTTCCATATATGTGATAGACTGGCAAACAATAGGGATGAGCCGAACACCCCCCGGTTCGGTTTGCACCAGAACCTGCGAACGGACCGAAAATTTGCACGAACGTTAGAACCCCATTGACATCTATTGGACTCGAACGTTCGAAATCAAAAGTGCTCATTTTAAAGGCTAATTTGCATGGTATTGTCCTAAAAAGGGTTTGGGGACCCGGGTCCTACCCCAGGGGACATGTATCAATGCAAAAAAAACTTTTAAAAATGGCCGTTTTTCGGGAGCAGTGATTTTAATGATGCTTAAAGTAAAAAAAAGAAAGTGAAATATTCCTTTAAATATCTTACCTGGGGGGTGTCTATAGTATGCCTGTAAAGTGGCGCGTGTTTTCCGTGTTTAGAACAGTCCCTGCACCAAATGTCATTTTTAAAGGAAAAAATCTCATTTAAAACTGCTTGCGGGTTTAATGTAATGTCCGGTCCTGGTAATATGGATGAAAATCAGTGAGACAAATGGCATGGGTACCCCCCAGTCCATTACCAGGCCCTTTGGGTCTTAACCACTTGACAACTGGGCACTTAAACCCCCTTCCTAACCAGAGCAATTTTCAGCTTTTGGTGCTTTCACATTTTGAATGACAATTACTCAGCCATGCAACACTGTATCTATATGAAATTTTTGTCCTTTTTTTCACACAAATGGAGCTTTCTTTTGGTGGTATTTAATCACCGCTGGGTTCTTTATTTTTTGCGCCGTAAAAGAAAAAAGACCAAAAAATCTGTAAAAAAATGCATTTTTCTTCATTTCTGTTATAATATTTTGCAAATTAGTAATTTTTCTTCATATATTTTGGCCAAAATTTATACCGCTACATATCTTTGGTAAAATTAACCCAAATCGGTGGATATTATTTGGTCTTTGTGAAAGTTATAGAGTCCAAAAGCTATGGTGCGAATATTTGAAAATTGATCACACCTGAAGTACTGACGGCCTATGTAATTTCTTGAGACCCTAACATTCCAGAAAAGTACAAATACCCCCCAAATTATACCTTTTTGGAAAGAAGACATTCCAAGGTATTTAGAAAGATGCATGGTGAGTTTTTTGAAGTTGTCATTTTTTCCCACAATTCTTTGCAAAATCAAGGTTTTTTTTTTACTTTTTTTTTTTCCCACAAAATTGTCATATTAGCAGGTTATTTCTCACACACCACATATGTATACCACAAATTACACCCCAAAACACATTCTGCTATTACTCCCGAGTACGGCGATACCACATGTGTGAGACTTTTACACAGCGTGGCCACATACGGAGGCCCAACATGCAGGGGAGCACCTTCAGGCGTTCTGGAGCACCCAGGCCAATTCTGACATTTCTCTCCTACATGTAAAAATCATCATTTATTTGCTAGAAAATTACATAGAACCCCAAAAATTTATATATGTTTTTTTAGCAAAGACCCTAGAGAATACAATGGCGGTCATTGCAACTTTTTATCTCGCACGGTATTTGCGCAGCAATTTTTTTAACGCGTTTTTTTTGGGAAAAAAACTGTTTTGTGCTTTACAAAAACCAAAACAGTAAAGTTAGCCTAATGTTTTTGCATAATGTGAAAGATGAAGTTATACTGAGTAAATAGATACCCAACATGTCACCTTTCAAAATTGCACGCGCTTGTGGAATGGCGCCAAACTTTGCTACTCAAAAATCCCCATAGGCGACGCTTTAAAATGTTTTACTGGTTACATGTTTTGAGTTACAGAGGAGGTCTAGGGCCAAAATTATTACTCTCGCTCTACCGATCGCAGCGATACCTCACATGTGTGGTTTGAACACGGTTTTCATATGTGGGCGGGACTTACGTATGCGTTCGCTTCTGCATGCGAGCACGCAGGGACAGGGGTGCTTTAAAATTTTTTTTTTTTTTTATTGTTCATTTTACTTTATTTATTTTAGTTTGATGCTTTTTTCCAAAAAAAAAAAATTTGACAACTTTTATTCCTATTACAAGGAATATAAACATCCTTGTAATAGGAATATGGCATGACAGGTCCTCTTTATAGTGAGATATGGGGTCAATAAGACCCCACATCTCACCTCTAGGCTGGGAAGCCTGAAAAAAAAAAAAAAAAAAAAAACTATCCTGGCTTCGATCGTAGCGGTGAGTCGGTAGAAGCGCGGGAGGGGGGACATCCCCTCTTGCCCCCCGTAAGAATGATCAAGCAGTGGAACAGCTGCTATGATCATTCTCATGGTGTAGGGAATCGCCGGCTGAAAAAACTGATATCTGAATGATGCCTGTAGCTGCAACCATCATTCAGATATCTCCGCACAAAGTCAAGGACGTTGTATGACGGCCGGTGGGCGGGAAGTGGTTAAAACGCATTTTTTTTTTAACACAAAGTTGTCCATTTATACAATATTTCTACCACATAACATGTACATACCAAAAATGACACCCCAAAATAGATTCCCCTGCTCCTCCTGAGTACGGCGATACCACATGTGTGAGACTTCCACAGCCTGGCCACATACAGAGGCCGAGTACAGCTGAGCATGGCCGAGTATGGCTGGGTATGGCGGGGTATTGCGGAGTATGGTGGGGTATTGCAGAGTATGGCGGGGTATTGCAGAGTATGGCGGGGTATTGCAGAGTATGGCGGGGTATTGCAGAGTATGGCGGAGTATGGCGGGGTATTGCGGAGTATGGCGGGGTATTGCAGGGTATTGCAGGGTATGGCAGAGTATGGCAGAGTATGGCAGAGTATGGCGGGATATGGCGGGGTATTGCGGAGTATGGCGGGGTATGGCAGAGTATGGCGGGGGCATGGCAGAGTATGGCGGGGGCATTGCAGGGTATGGTGGGGGCATTGCAGAGTATGGCGGGGGCATTGCAGAGTATTGCGGGGGAATTGCAGAGTATTGCACAGCATTGCAGAGTATTGTGGGGGCATTGCAGAGTATGGCGGGGGCATTGCAGAGTATTGTGGGGGCATTGCAGAGTACTGCACAGCATTGCAGAGTATTGTGGGGGTATTGCAGAGTATTGTGGGGGTATTGCAGAGTACTGCACAGCATTGCAGAGTATTGTGGGGGTATTGCAGAGTATTGCACAGCATTGCAGAGTATTGTGGGGGTATTGCAGAGTATTGCACAGCATTGCAGAGTATTGTGGGGGTGTTGCAGAGTATTGTGGGGGTGTTGCAGAGTATTGTGGGGGTATTGCAGAGTATTGCACAGCATTGCAGAGTATTGTGGGGGTATTGCAGAGTATTGCACAGCATTGCAGTGTAGTGGGGATGGCTGAGCATGGATGGATGGATGCCTGGATGTCTCTGTGCAGCGCTGTGGGCACTACACATCCAGCCCACAGCGCTGCAGACATCCATCCATCCCCCTCCCCGCTCACAGTGTACCGATCGGTACACGGGAGGGGAGGAGAGGAACCGGCGTCATCAGATGACGCCGGTCTGTTTACATGTGATCGCGCCGTCATTTGACGGCGCGATCACATGGTAAACGGCCGCGATCAGCGGCCATTTACCGGGATCCGTAATGCGCCGGGTCCTCCGGACCCGGCGGACACGGATGTGTTCGGGTGCGCGCCCCAGGGGGCGCGCGAGAGGGGAATTCTGGGAGGACGTCATAGTACGCCCTCCCAGAGTTATCCAACCGCCCTGCAGCCGTCATTCGGCTATGGGCCGGTTGGTAAGTGGTTAAACCCCGCACCCAAATTAAAATAAGGAAAGGTGTGGGGCCACCAGGCCCTATATACTCTGAACAGCAGTATACAGGCGGTGCAAACAAGACAGGGACTGTAGGTTTGTTGTTAAGTAGAATCTGTTTGTAATTTTGAACGGGTACATTTTTAACGTGTTTAGCTCCAGCTAAAAAATCTTTTTTAAGCTTTTTGGAAAACATAGGGAAGGGTTATCACCCCTGTGACATTTGTTTTGCTGTCTTTCCTCCTCTTCAGAAGATTTCACCTCACTTTTTGTCCCAATGACAAATGTTTTTTGAAAATTTTGGGTTTTTTTGTGGAACAAGGATTGGAAAGCATCAGTGGAAAGGAGAAATGTTTTTCCCATATTAACTCTTACAGGAGAGAATTTCTCTTCCTAGGGATAGATTTCATCTCCCTTCCTGTTGTCTCCTTCCGTTTGCAAGTAGGAGTCGTTTGTAAGTTAGATGTTTGAAAGTAGGGGCCTGCCCTATATAATCAGCAGAAATTTGGGCCTTAGGTGTTGTTGTGGCCACAACACTGTAAGCCCTCACAGGGCCCTGCTGTGAAATATTGGATCAAGAATTGTAATTACATGCCCCTGTTGAACAGGGGCAAAAAAATTGGGCCTTTGGTGGTGGTGGTGCTGGTGCCACAACACTGTAAGTCCTCACTCGCTCTTGGTGGGTGCAGAAATGGGCCCTGCTGTGAAATATTAGATCAAGAATTGTAATTACATGCCCCTGTTGAACACGGGCTGAAAAATTAGGCCTTAGGCACTTGTGCTGGTGCCACAACACTGCAACCCCTCACAGACACTCTAGTTGGAACGCAGGAATGAGCCCTGCTGCAAAGTATTGCATCAAAAATTGTAATTACACGCCCCTGTTTAAACAGGGGCAGAAAAATTGGGCCTTAGGCACTGGTGCTGGTGCCACAACACTGCAACCCCTCACAGATACTCTAGTTGTAACGCAGAAACGAGCCCTGCTGCAAAGTATTGCATTAAAAATTGTAATTACACGCCCCTGTTAAACAGGGGCTGAAAAATTGTGCCTTAGGCACTGGTGGTGGCACCCAGAACCAAAAATCAGCATGATGATTGAGGAGGAAGAGGATAATTTCTCAGGGATAGTCACTCAGCATCAGTATAGGCAGTCTTTGAAGGGATCTGAGATTTCAAAAAAAATTATTCAGTTACATCAGCATCAGGTGCTTGGTAGCTGGTGGTGATCCAAGACTGATTCATTTTTATGAAGGTCAGTCGATTGACCAAGTCGGTGGACAGACGCAACCTGTGATCGGTTACAAAGCCTCCAGCAGCACTGAATGTGCGTTCCAAAAGAACGCTGGATGCAGGACAGGCCAGTAGCTCAATTGCATACTGTGCAAGCTCTGGCCAGTGATCCATTATCAAGACCCAGTAACCCAGAGGATTTTCGGTGGGAAAGGTGTCCAAGTCAGATCTTGCCCCTAGGTATTCCTGCACCAAGTAAAACAGACGCTGGCGATGGTTGCTGGAACCGATCATACCTTGGGGCTGCGGACCAAAAAATTGTCTGAACGCATCGGTCAGACGGCCACCTTCTCCACCGCTCCTTCTTTGACTGCCTGAAGCCTCAGCAACACGTTGTCCAGAAACAGGAATTTGTAACCTCCCAGTCTCTGGGAACGCGTTGCACAGACCTTTCTGCAAGGCCTCCCGAAGATGTTTCATCCTCTGCTCCCTCTGCGATGGCAAGATAAGGTCTGCAACCTTACCCTTGTAACGTGGATCAAGGAGGGTTGCCAGCCAGTATTGGTCCTTCTCCTTGATACCACGAATACGAGGATCCTTACGCAGGCTTTGCAGGATCAGGGAGGCCATGCAGCGTAGGTTTGCAGAGGCATTCGGTCCGGAGTCCTCTGGGTCACTAAGGACGACATGGTCCGCAGCCACCTCTTCCCAGCCCCGTACAAGTCCATGTGTTTCTTGGGACTGATCCCTTAAAGACTGCTGCTGATGCTGAGTGCCAGGCTCCACCTCCATACTGACACAATCTTCCTCCTCCTCCTCTTCCTCCTCCTCGTCCTCTTCCTGTGTGATCGGCGGGCACGCAGGAACACTGTCTGGATAAAGGGGGCCTTGAGAGCTAAGGAAGTCCTCCTCTTCCTGCCTCTGTTCTGCCTCAAGTGCGCTGTCCATTATTCCACGCAGTGTGTGCTCCAACAGGTGGACAAGGGGGACAGTGTCACTGATGCATGCACTGTCACTGCTCACCATCCTTGTGGCCTCCTCAAATGGTGACAGGACAGTGCATGCATCCCTCATCATGGCCCACTGGCGTGGGGAAAAAAAAACAAGCTCCCCTGACCCTGTCCTGGTGCCATAGTCGCACAGGTACTCATTGATGGCCCTCTGCTGCGTGTGCAGCCGCTGCAGCATGGCCAACGTTGAGTTCCACCTGATGGGCATGTCACAGATTAGGCGGTTCTTGGGCAGGTTAAAATCCTTTTGGAGGTCCGTCAGCCGAGCACTGGCATTATATGACCGGCAGAAATGCACACAGACTTTCCTGGCCTGCCTCAGGACATCCTGTAAGCCCGGGTACCTGCCCAAGAACAGCTGCACCACCAAGTTAAGGACGTGAGCCAAACAGGGCACATGGGTCATTTGTCCATGTCAGAGGGCAGAGAGGAGGTTGGTGCCATTGTCACAAACCACCATTCCTGCCTTAAGTTGGCGTGGCGTCAACCACCTCTGAACCTGCCCCTGCAGAGCTGACAGAACCTCTGCCCCAGTGTGACTCCTGTCCCCCAAGCACACCAGCTCAAGCACCGCATGGCATCTTTTGGCCTGCGTACTTGCGTAGCCCCTTGAGCGGCTACAGAGCACCGCTAGCTCCGAGGACAAAGCACAGAAAGAGGCCATGGAGGAAGAAGAAGAGGAGGGGGTGGAGGAGAGAGGTGTGTCACAATCATTAGCATTTTGGAGGCGTGGTGGCGGAACAACCTCCAACACTACTGCACCTTGTCCTGCATCCTTCCCAGCTGCCAGCAGAGCCACCCAATGCACCGTGAAACTTAGGTAATGTCCCTGTCCATGCCTGCTGGATCATGAGTCAGCGGTAATATGCACCTTACCGCTGACCGCCCTGTCCAGCGAGGCATGGACATTGCCTTCCACATGGCGGTAGAGAGCCGGAAAAAGTGGCGTTTGGGTACCTGCCACTGAGGAACCGCACATTCCACAAACTCACGGAAGGGGGCAGAGTCTACCAACTGAAAAGGCAGCAGTTGAAGTGCTAGCAATTTTGCCAAGCTAGCATTCAACCGCTGCGCATGTGGATGGCTGGGAGCAAACTTCTTTCAGCGGTGCAGCAGCTGGGGCAGGGAAATTTGCCTGGTACAATCTGACGTCGGTGTACCAAAAGCAGATTGCCCACAAGTACTTGGCTGTGACACACCTAATTCTACACCTTCATTCCTCTCAGTGCAGGTCTCAGAGAGGACTGAAGGTATAGTGGGGTTGGAGATCTCAGCTTATGAGGAGCAAGGAAAGGTCCTATTTGTTCTTTGGTGTGGGTCTTTTAGATACGCTTGCCAACGAACTGCATGGCAGGTCAACATATGTCTGGTCAAGCATGTGGTACCCAAGCGGGAGATGTTTTGGCCACGTGAGATACGCTTGAGACATATGTTGCAAATAGCAGCGGTGCGATCTGATGCACTTGTCTCAAAAAAGGCCCACACCAAAGAACTTTTTGAATAACACGCAGAGACTGCAGCGCCCTGCACATGTGGAGCTTTGGGGTGTGATGCAGTCAATGTGCTGCCCTTAGGCTGGCCCCTGGAGGGCATCCTGCCTCGTTGGTGATGTGCCGCCTCCTCCTCCTCCTCCTCTTCCTCTTTCCTATCAGGCACCCACGTTGAGTCAGTGACCTCATCATCCCCTCCCTCCTCATCACTGGAGCAAACCTGGCAGTATGCTGCAGCAGGGGGAGCATGACTGCCAGATTGCTGTCCTTCTTGGGCACCACCTCTGTCCATGCTCATGTTACTGCCTTCATTGAGCTCAGTATCATCATCAGAGCCTCAAACAGTTCGAGGGACTCCTCAGGAGGACATGGTGGGGCTAGGGAAGGAGTCACTGATGACATTGAGCCGAGGGAAGAGGCCACTGCTTTGCCAGACAAAGTACCCTGGGCATGGGTGAGAGAGGATGAGGACGGCTTGGTCATCCACTCGACCAAGTCTTCCGCATGTTGCGGCTAAACACGGCCAGCTGCCGAAAAAAAGGCCAAGCGTGTCCCACGGGCACATGCTGATGAGGATGCACCGTCTCCACGACCAGCACTAGACACAGAGCCTGCTTGCCCTCTCTTATTGGCTTGTGACTGTCTGCCTCTCCTTCTTGGCCTTCCAGACATACTAATGGCCTGTAGCTGCACTAAGCTGGGATATATATATATATATATATATATATATATATATATATATATATATACTGATACTGCAGCTAGCAAAATCAACTGCCTGCCTGTAGTATGAGAACACCACCAACCTTCTACAGGTAGCTTTAGCTGAACACTGTGCAGAGCTCGCAAAAAACTAACTTGTAGCTTTTTTAGCTGCCTGCGGTAGTGATAGGATCAGGAAAACACCACCAACCTTCTACAGGTAGCTTTGGGTGAACACTGTGCAGAGCTCACAAAAAAATAACTTGTAGGTTTAGCTGAACACTGTGAGGTGGACGCACCACACTAACTTGTAGTTTTAGCTGAACACTGTGAGCAGGACGCACAGCACTAACTTGTAGTTTTAGCTGAACACTGTGAGCAGGACGCACTGCACTAACTTGTAGCTTTAGATGAACACTGTGCAGAGGTCTCACTACACCAACTTGTAGGTTTAGCTGAACACTGTGAGCGGGACGCACAGCACTAACTTGTAGTTTTAGCTGAACACTGTGAGCAGGACGCACAGCACTAACTTGTAGTTTTAGCTGAACACTGTGAGCAGGACGCACTGCACTAACTTGTAGCTTGAGATGAACACTGTGCAGAGGTCTCACTACACCAACTTGTAGGTTTAGCTGAACACTGTGAGCAGGACGCACAGCACTAACTTGTAGTTTTAGCTGAACACTGTGAGCAGGACGCACTGCACTAACTTGTAGCTTTAGATGAACACTGTGCAGAGGTCTCACTACACCAACTTGTAGGTTTAGCTGAACACTGTGAGCAGGACGCACTGCACTAACTGTAAATAGTCTAGTTGCCTGACTGTGGTACTAATAGGATCAAAAGAACACCAGCAATTTTATTCAGGTAGCTGTAAATACTGTAACAAGACAAGCCTGCCTGTCAGTAAGAAGATAACAGGAATGGGTCTAGCTGAACACTGTGAGCAGGACGCACAGCACTAACTTGTAGTTTTAGATGAACACTGTGCAGAGGTCTCACTACACCAACTTGTAGGTTTAGCTGAACACTGTGAGCAGGATGCACCCCACTAACTTGTAGGTTTAGCTGAACACTGTGAGCAGGACGCACCCCACTAACTTCTAGGATTAGCTGAACACTGTGAGCAGGACGCACCCCACTAACTTGTAGTTTTAGCTGAACACTGTGAGCAGGATGCACCGCACTAGCTTGTAGGTTTAGCTGAACACTGTGAGGTGGACGCACCACACTAACTTGTAGGTTTATCTGAACGCTGTGAGCAGGATGCACCCCACTAACTTGTAGGTTTAGCTGAACACTGTGAGCAGGACGCACCCCACTAACTTGTATTTTTAGCTGAACACTGTGAGCAGGACGCATCGCACTAACTTGTAGGTTTAGCTGAACACTGTGAGGTGGACGCACCACACTAACTTGTAGGTTTAGCTGAACACTGTGAGCAGGACGCAGCCCACTAACTTGTAGGTTTAGCTGAACACTGTCAGCAGGACGCACTGCACTAACTGTAAATAGTCTAGCTGCCTGACTGTGGTACTAATAGGATCAAAAGAACATTAGTAATTTTCTTAAGGTAGCTGTATATACTGTAACAAGACAAGCCTGCCTGTCAGTAAGAAGATAACAGGAACGGATCTAGCTGAACACTGTGAGCAGGACGCACTGCACTAACTGTAAAGAGTCTAGCTACCTGACTGTGGTACTAATAGGATCAAAAGAACACCAGTCATTTTCTTCAGGTAGCTGTGTTGATTTTAACATTTTGTAAACAGAATAATATTGTTATTTTATTATATATAAAATGTTTTTTTATGAAGTATTGATTTTTACACCTTTAAAATCCCTATTTTTTTGGTATTCTTTCAACTTATTGGCTTCTTTAGGATGTGGTGCTCTTGATCCCCTGACACCTGGCAGCTTTGTATTACTCTGTTCTGTGTTCTTGTTTACAATAATTCCTCCCAGTCTAATGCCCCGTACACACGGTCGGACTTTGTTCGGACATTCCGACAACAAAATCCTAGGATTTTTTCCGACGGATGTTGGCTCAAACTTGTTTTGCCTACACACGGTCGCACAAAGTTGTCGGAATTTCCGATCGACAACCACGCAGTCACGTACACCACGTACGACGAGACTAGAAAAGGCCGGTTCAGAACCAAGCGCGGCACCCTTTGGGCTCCTTTTCCTAATCTCGTGTTAGTAAAAGTTTGGTGAGAGACGATTCGCGCTTTTTCAGACTCGTGGCTTTCAGATCGTTTTCTGCCGTTCAGTTTGTGCTTGTGGGTTTGTATCTGCTCTTCAGTGCGTGCAAGCAAGTTCCGCGTGACTTAGTCATTGTATTCTTGTTCGTTCGTTACTGGTTTTCAGGTCGCTCTTCACAGGCCTTGCTGTTCTTCAGTGCGTTCTGTTACTTCGTTCTGAGCAGCCAACCGTTTTCTAGCCATGTTTCGTATGCGTACTCCTCGTAGAGTTCGTGCTGTGCGGGGGCTTGGTGTTGGGGTCCTGACCTTGACACAAGTCCAGTCCATGAACAGGGTGGGGAGGAGTTCATGGACCAAGAATTGGTTGCTTCAGCGTGACCAGTTCTGTCATATGCCTTTGCTCCGTGAGATCCGTGAGAATAATTCTGATGATTTCAGGAACTTTCTCAGGATGACGGACCCCGTGTTTCACCGTTTGTTGGCTTCGCTGACCCCCTATATCAGCAGGCAGGATACCTGCATGAGGCAAGCCATCACTCCGGAGCAGAGGTTGGTCGCTACCTTGCGGTATTTGGCCACAGGGAGAAGTCTGCAGGACTTAAAGTTCTCGACAGGCATCTCCCCCCAGGCTCTGGGGATCATTATCCCAGAGACCTGTTCTGCCATCGTACAGGTCCTGCAGAAGGAGTATATGAAGGTAAGATTTTTATGCTTTAATATCACATTTTATTGTATTGAATGTTTGCTAATATATTGTATTTCTTTCCTCATTCCCTAATTACCATGATTGTATTATGCTGTGAATGTCCCCTTTGTCCTCATGCATGCTGGATTTTTATGTAATTATTATTTTAGGTCCTTCATACATATTTGCCCTTCAATAACCTCTCCAGCATGGTGTCTCCTGCCCTATATCCACCTCATGTAGTCACTTAACAATGTATTTTATCAGATCCATAGTAGTGCTTTACCCCAAACACCCCCTAAAATGTTTGGAAATGTTATTTTAGCTTTAAATTCAGGCAGAGTGCCAGAGGCTTTTTTTGTGGTGTCCCCAATTTTTTGTAACCCTCCCTCCCCCAAGTCAGATGATCACAATTCTCTATCCTCAATCATCTATCTGCTGACTTTGCCAAACCCATACACACTATACCCACCTCTTTACTGGTCAGATTTATGGATGAATTCCCCAAAGCATGTAGTGCAAGGGCCTGCCTGTATACTTTCCAATGGTACTGTTTAAAGTTTTTGTATCCTATTATTATCTTGATAGGTAATAGCAGAATGTTCAAATGTGCTCAAATGTGTACAGTGTGTATTTATATCTTTGTATTATGACACTTCTTACCTGTCCAGTGGTCTGCCAATAGTGTAACTAAGGAGGGGCTGTTCCAAGTAATACCCATTATTTAGGCATTCATCTCTCAATGAAGTGAAGAGGGTTACCTGTCCAAGAGTTCCCCCCCCCCTATAATGTTAGAAATGGCCCATGAGAGGGGGGGAGGGGGAATATGATAGGTGTACCTTATACTTTGTTGTTGTTAAATTCCCCTTAATAAATGCTATCTGGAGGTTGCCCCATAATGTTTGTGTCTAATCTGCTTGCCATGTTTCTGTGAAAAAATAGTAATGTTTATTGTTTTTTCCTCAACAGTTTCCTTCAACGCCACAGGAATGGCAGACTGTGGCCTCCCACTTTGCCCAGCGGTGGGACTTTCCTAACTGCGGAGGGGCAATTGATGGGAAACACGTCCACATTGTCCCACCACCCAACTCGGGGTCGTACTATTATAATTACAAGGGGTTTAATAGTATAGTGATGTTGGCGGTGGTGTCGGCTAATTAGGAGTTCCTGTATGTGGACGTGGGGAAGAATGGCCGGATGTCGATGGTGGAGTCATCGCCCCGATGGAGTTCTACAGGCGTCTCCAGAATGGCAGCTTGGACTTGCCACCTCCAGAGGACAATGTTGAAGGTCTTCCATTTGTGTTTGTTGCTGATGAAGCATTTGCGCTGGGGGACCACCTGATGCGGCCATTCCCGATGAGGACCCTCACCCCGGAACAGAGGGTTTTTAATTACCGGCTGGCCAGAGCCCGAAGAGTGGTGGAGAACACATTTGGAATCCTGGCCTGCCGGTTCCGATTATTTCTGACACCCATCCATATGGCGGAGTATAAACTGAACCATATAATACTTGCCTGCTGTGTTCACCATCATTTTTTAAGAAAACATTCAGCCAACTATGCTGGCTCAGTTGGGCCTGAGGCCGGAATCCCAAATCCATCAACACTGACGGCGCTTGAAAGTGGCCGTCCTGGCTTGCCCTCCCTGAATGCCCGTGATGTCCGGTTACGCTACCTGGAGTTCTTTGCGGGTAGGGGGGCTATCAATATGCCAGATAATCTGTGACACCTTTTTCAAATAAAAAACAACCAAAAGAAATTATTGGTGGACATTTACTGCTTGTGTTTGTTTTAGCTGACCCTGACAGAAATGTGTTGTGTGCAGAAAATGTCGTGATTGGGTAACCTTATAAAAAACAGTGTTGGCTGGTACTTCCTAAATGCAAAAACACATTTCACTACAAGTGCACTTGCAACTGCACTGAACCTGCACTTGTAGTGCAAAGTGTATTTGCCCTTAGGAAATAACCCCCATTTTTCCATAAAACAGCAATTACATCACCCCAAAAGTGTTGTAGTGTTGAGACAATAATCCACACATTCTTGAGTAAGACACTTTTTTATACCTGCACAATCACATGTGCATTTACGAAAGGTTTTTAAAACAAACCAACATGTTTGTTGTATAACAATGTTTGCAGTAGCATTATCAAAAATCGAAATATCCATTTCAGATAAAACAGGCCTGTGTAAAACCAACAAGAAAGCCAAAAAACTTGAACTTACAAAGTTCACATATGGTAAAACCTGAAGGCTATATCAGACATCAGTATTTAGGATTTGGGTTTGATATAGCGTTCTGATGGGGGGAAATCACCCCTGGAAAAGCCAAATTTGGAAGATGCACACCAATTTACGAATGTCAACATGTGCTATCTGCCATCAGGGGGGATCAAGGGACTTGTTTTGGGGGAGCAAGCCCTTCCTCAATGCTACTTTATAATTGAGGAAGGGGTTGCACCCCCAAAACGCATCCATTGATCTCCCGTGATGGCAGATAGCACATGTTGGCACACTGTGTGCATCCTCCAAATTTGGCTTTTCAAAACATTGAAAAAAATGTTATAAGATTGGACCACAATAAAATAAGTGATTTTGTGGGGTTTAAATTCACCCCAAAACATCAATGATGTTATTATTTTTTTTAATAACATCACTGATTTGTTGCTGTATGTTGTGCAATTCGAGATTACACCCCATGATCTCCCCGATCAGGATCTGGGCACTTTCAAAAGTAAAGTGTTCTCTATCCCTCACATCACGATCACCTAAAAAGAGATAAAGACCAAAAAAAAAGGTCTCAAAAATCTGCCACCATCCATCTCTTTTACCTGAGCCTGTGGTCGCAGACACTCACCTGTTGTGGTGCCAATCTCCACCACATCTTCTTCTTCCTCCTGCTCTTCTTCTTGTGTTGGGGGTATTTCACCTTCTTCCATAGGTGGGGGGTCTGTGTTCTCCTGGGATGAGGGGTGTCTTTCCGAGTCTTTTCTCCCCTATGTAAAACAAAAATGGTATAATTAGCACACAGATATTTGATGGCAGAACTAGAAATAGGAAACATTGCTTGGAAGTGGGGTACAATTGTTTATTTTAGCAGAGTTCCAAGATGTATATTTTTTATTGCCCTTTGTCAAGCTGCAATACTTTACCTGTAGAGTACAAGCTTCACAGATGTAGCCCCCCCCTATAGTATACACTGGAGCACCTGTGTGCCCCCCCTAATAAAAATGGTGTTCTGGGGTCCCACACTAGTGCTCCAGTATCCAGATGTGAAAACAGCTGCTCAGTGTCCTCTCCTTACACACAATCTAGTTGGCATTTCATTCTAGTAACAAACCCATCTACACAAACAAATATTTGGCATCCAAGTAGGCCCCAAAAAATGTGTGAAAATGCATATGGCCTAAACAATGGTGTTCTAGAGGCCGAAAGAAAAATGTTTGATACGAACGAATAATGGGCCCATGAACATTAAAGTTGCCCTTTTAAACGTTACAATTAATAAAAGCATATGGAGCAGAACGAACGTAATAAAGACAGAAAGAATAGGAACACAGCACAACTACTTACTTTTTTGCAGCACTCTCCGGATCTTTCGGTACTGCTCTGGCTCTCTCAACTTCAGGTCCGACCACCGCTTCCTGAGCTGATCTTTAGATCTTCGTACCCCGAAATTCCTGTGAAGGCTTTTGATCACTTTAGCAATGATTTTTGCCTTTCGGATGTTGGGGTGTGGGTAAGGCCCATATTTTCCATCATAGTCGGACTTCCTCATGATGTCGACCATCTCCAACATCTCCCTAAAGGACATATTTGTGGCCTTAAAACGTCTCCTTCTGGATCGGGACGTGCCTGGATCCGAGCTTTCCTCCTCCTCCTCGTTGCTATAATTAGCACACACCTGCTCTAAATCCGCCATCATGCTCTTCATCCACTGCGCCGAACGAAAAGGGGCGGGGAATAGACTAGAAAGAACGTCAGGGGCGGGCAGGCACGCATGCGCAGTTTGTATAAAGCGTAACACGCGCGCGTATTATGTATGATCTGTGAGCGGAGGAAGGAGCATTGGACGCGCCGATCGTAAGAACGAAGGTAAGAGACAAACTTGTGCCTATACTGCTTCTAGATTGAGGCCTATATTGTAACAAGATTAGGAGAGTTTTGTCTGACATTAGGCTTTGTCTTGTGTTGTGTCTTGCAGTGAACATGGATATCTTATTAAAAGATAATGACTTCATGTCAGTATTCGTAGAGATGCTAAGGGAGCTGCCCTGTCTGTGGGAGATTACCCACCCCCATTTCAAGAACCAAGCAAAGAGGAAGGCAGCACTGGAGCAATTGTGTGAAATTGTGAAGCAGGTGATCCCCATGGCAGACATCACCTATTTAAAGATTTTCATTGGTGGCCTGAGGAGTACATATCTGAGGGAGCGCAAGAAAGTCCTGCATTCGCAGAGATCCGGAGCAGCAGATGACATCTATGTCCCCAGGATGTTGTACTACGACAGGCTGCACTTTCCGGCAGGCCAGACTGAACTTAGGCCATCCCTCTCAAGTCTTCCTTCCATGCTTCCTTCCCTCCAGGCTGAGGCTTCTGACGCCCAACCTGGGCCTTCCAGGCCACATATGGAGGAGCCCAGATTGAGCCAGGTATAGCATTCCTCTAAATATTTCTGCTTGTACAATCAATGATGTTAACTAGATGTTAGTTGGGAGTAGTAATTTAGGATTGTGATTGATGAAGCAACAACTAAAACCATGTCCCTTTTTCATACACAGGGAAGTCTCAGCTAGGAGGTGGCCGGGCCGAGCCGGCTGGCTGATCTGCAGGTCCCTCCACCCCCCTGAAAACAGAAAGTGGCAGTAGGAGGAGTGCCCTAGAGGAGGCTGCTATAGGATTCTTTTGGAGGGCTACAGAGGTCCTGGGAGCACCACACACCATGGAGGAGAACATTGCTGCCTTCATAGCATATAAAATGCAGAGGATGGAGGAGGGCCAAAAAGTCATGTGTGAGGCCCTCATATCGGAGGCTCTGGAGAAAGGTATGAGGGGCCAAATTACACCTCAGACACACCTTCGCGTTGGTCCTCCTCCTCCTCCTGCAGGTCCTCCTCCTCGTCCTCCCTCTCCTCCAGGTCCTCCCAGTCCTCCTCCAGGTCCCCCCAGTCCTCCTCCAGGTCCTCCCAGTCCTCCTCCTCCTCCAGGTCCTACTCCTCCTCCTGCCACATCTCCAACTGCACAGCCACAGCCCGGAAGGAAGCGTGGAAGGAAGACCAGACAGTGATTGCCCTGGATCCAGTCTGGTCGGCCAAAAAATGCAGCCTTTTGTGGTACCACAGCCTGGGGACACAGATGTCATCTGCTGCTATCCGGATCTCTGCGAATTCTGGACCAGACTGCCCTCCCTTACATATGGACTCCTCAGGCCACCAATTTTGATGTTGAAGAATTGATGTCTGCCGTGGGGGTCCCAGGCTTCGCTAATTTCTCCTGTTGATCCAGTGTTGCCTTCCTCTTTGTTTGGTTCTGATCCCTTAATAAAGGATTTTTGTTTGGAATTATACTCTCCTATGTGTTTTACTTCAAAAATGACAGTTGGTTTGTGAGGATTCAGGTACATTTCAAATATACAATGTGAAATGAACAAGGGACACCAACACCAAACAATCTCCTGGAGATTAAATAATACAAGATATCAATGGTGTTGGGGTAACTTGACACACAAAACACACACAAAAATATTCTGGAGTAAAAATAAAAATAACATTGAACAAAGATCAGCCTTGGAAAAAATCCAAACTTTAAAGAAAAAAAAAGGCTTAAAATGCAAAAAAAAACCAAAACAACTAATATAAAACTGTCAGATGTGATAACTAATAACAATATATTCAGGGAATCCCACTAAAAAAACACAAATAAAAGTTTGTGAGAAGTGTGTGTGAATATGAGCAGCAAAACTACTTAATTCTTGTCACATTATAAAGAAGAAGAGAGTGCGCTGTATTAAACCATTTTGAACATTGCAGCAACGACGAAAGTGCTGTATCCATTGCGAACGCTAAGTTTACCAGAACGAGCTGTCCCGTCTCGGAATTTCTTCTGAGCATGCGTGGCACTTTGTGCGTCGGAACAGGCCACACACGGTCGGAATTGACACGATCGGATTTTGTTGTCGGAAAATTTTATCTCCTTTATGTCCGATGGCGCCCACACACGGTCGGAATTTCCGACAACACGCTCTGATCGGAAATTGTCCATCGGAAAATCCGACCGTGTGTACGGGGCATAAGATTGAAGAAAAATAATGGCCATTTTCACTTGTACTTCTTAGTAAAAATACTATGTATACCCAGTCGAATTTATGGGTAAAGAAACTCTCATGATACCAAATGCTAGTATCCTGCATTGCTACTGTGTCCAGACATATGGGAACTACGGAGATATTAGATTCCAATATCAACGTTTAACAGTACATTTTATTACAAACTGCACAGACACAAGTTACATAATAACAATACCTATTTACAACCGGATGAACCACACAAGCACAAAATGAAAAACGAACTAAACTATGTACTAATGGCAACACAGCAGGAATGGATGAATCAATGAGATAAGATATGCACTTTTGTGTGTCACTGCTAGCTTTAGATATTGAGGTTTGTAAGCAATAGGCTTTTTTCAAAAAAACAGCTATTGGAAGCCTTTAAGTATATGAAAGAGAAACATAAGCTCTAACCACTGTCTCAAAAAAGAATACAAAATATGAATATGCAACATTTCATATTTCAAATCATAATGTACCATGATCCAAGGAAAAAGGACTCTCCAAGTTCCTCAGGCAAATGCTCTCCATAAAAAGATTTAATTGGAAGGAGGCCTACATAGTGGAGCAGGAGGCCCACATAGTGTAGTATTTTACCAAGCCAATTTATAGAAATAATAAGAATGCACTTACAAAATGCATAGTAACAAACAGCGTTTAACTCCAAAAGCCAGCACATCCGAGCTTCCACACGGCTTGCGTAATGACGTCACGTGTGAGATCCCTGGCTGCAGAGCAGCAAGGCGTTTTGTGATCTCAGAAAATCTTGAAAGGAGCTATGTTAACTGTTTGTGGTAATGAGGCTTTGGGGATACTTTGTGGTGGTGTGATTTGGTTTAATATTTTCTTCTGTCCAAGATTTTCTGCTGTGCAAGAGGCACCACTAACCAAAGCACTGTCATGAAGACCAAGGAGCTCTCCAAACAAGTAAGGGACAATGTTGTTGAGAAGTACAAGTCAGGGTTAGGCTATAAAAAATATCCAAATCTTTGATGATCCCTAGGAGCAACACCAAATCTATCATAACCAAATGGAAAGAACATGGCACAACAGCAAACCTGTCAAGAGAAGGCCGCACACCAAAACTCATTGACCGGGCAAGGAGGGCATTAATCAGAAAGGCAGCACAGAGACATAAGGTAACCCTGGATGAGCTGCAGAGTTCCACAGCAGAGACTGGAGTATCTGTACATAGGACGAATGCCCTGTACACATGGTCAGACATTGATCGGACATTACAACAACAAAATCCATGGATTTTTTCCGACTGATGTTGGCTCAAACTTGTTTTGCATACACACGGTCGCACAAAGTTGTCGGAATTTCCAAACACCAAGAACGCGGTCACATATATCACGTACGATGAGACTATAAAAGGACAGTTCAATACTAAGCGCGGCACCCTTTGGGCTCCTTTTGCTAATCTCATGTTAGTAAAAGTTTGGTGAGAGACGATTCGCGCTTTTTCAGACTCATGGTTTTCAGATCGTATTTCTACTGTTCAGTTTGTGCTTGTGGGTTTTTATCTGGTCTTCAGTGCGTGCAGCGAGTTACCATTGACTTGCCATTGTGTTCTTGTTCATTCGTTACTGATTTTCAGGTCGCTCTTCACAGGCCTTGCTGTTTTTCAGTGCGTTCTGTTACTTCGTTCTGAGCAGCCGACCGTTTTGAAGCCATGTTGCGTGTACGTACTCATCGTAGAGTTTGTGCTGTGCGGGGGCTTGGTGTTGGGGTCCTTACTTTGACACAAGCCCAGTCCATGAACAGGGTGAGGAGGAGTTCATGGATGAAGAATTGGTTGCTAAAGCGTGACCAGTTCTGTCACATGCCTTTGCTCCATGAGATCCATGAGAATAATCCTGACGATTTCATGAACTTTCTCCAGATGACGGACCCCGTATTTCACTGTTTGTTGGCTTTGCTGACCCCCTATATCAGCAGGCAGGATACCTACATGAGGCAAGCCATCACTCCGGGGCAGAGGCTAGTCGCCACCCTGCGGTACTTGGCGACGGGGAGAAGCCTGCAGGACCTTAAGTTCTCAACAGTCACCTCCCCCTAGGCTCTGGGGATCATTATCCCAGAGACCTGTTCTGCCATCATCCAGGTCCTGCAGAAGGATAATATAAGGTAAGATTTGTATCCTTTAACATCACATTTTATTGTATTTAATGTTTGCTAATATATTGTATTTCTCTCCTCATTCTCTAATTATCATGATTGTAATATGCTGTGAATGTCCACTTTGTCCTCATGCATGCTGGAATTTTATAGTTTTTAATGTCCTTCATGAATATTTGCCTTCACTTACCTCCCCAGTATGCTCTCCTGGCCCTATATCCACCTCATCTACTCAATTAACAATGTATTTTGTCAGCTCCATAGTAGTGCTTTACCCTAAACACACCCTAAAATGTTGAAAATTGTGATGTGTGTTTGAAATTCAGGCAGAGTGCCAGAGGCTTTTCTTTTTAGGTCCCAAAATCATTTGGAACCCTCCCTCCCTCCAACTGCTAACTCAGCTGATACCAATCCTCTATCTGCTGACTTTGCCAAACCCATACACACTATACCCACTTCTTTTGTGGTCCGATTTATGGATGAATTCCCCAAAGCATGTAGTGCAAGGGCCTGCTTGAATACTTTCAAATGGTACTGTTTAAAATTGTTGTATCCTATTATTATCTTTATCTTGATAGGTAATAGCAGAATGTAAAAATGTGCTAAAATGTGTACAGTGTGTATTTATCTCTTTGTATTATGACACTTCTTACCTGTCCAGTGGGCTGCCAATAGTGTAAAGTAAGGAGGGGCTGGCCAAAGTAATATACATTATGTAGGCAATCATCTCTCTATGAAGTGGAGAGGGTTACCTGTCCAAAACATCTCCCCCCCATAAATTTTATAAAATGGCCCATGGGGGGGGGGGAATCTGATAGGTGGATCTTAGACCTTTGTCTTTAAATACTCCCTAAAAATAAGGGTTATACTGATGTTGGCCAAGAATGTTTGTGTCTAATCTGCTTTCTATGTTTATGTGCAAAATGATTATTAATATTTTTTTCTTGTTTGACTCCACAGTTTCCTTCCAACCCACAGGAATGGCAGAATGTGGCCTCCCACTTTGCCCAACAGTGGGACTTTCCTAACTGCGGAGGGGCAATTGATGGGAAACACGTCCACATCGTCCCACCACCCAACTCGAGGTCATACTATTACAACTACAAGGGGTTCAATAGTATTGTGATGTTGGTGGTGGTGTCGGCTAATTATGAGTTCCTGTATGTGGGCGTGGAGAAGAATGGCTGGATGTCAGATGGTGGAGTCATCGCCCACACGGGGTTCTACAGGCGTCTCCAGAATGGCAGCTTGGACTTGCCACCTCCAGAAGACAATGCGGAAGGACTCCCATTTGTCTTCATTGCGGATGAAGCGTTTGTGCTGGGGGACCATCTTATGCGGCAATTCCCTATGAGGACCCTCACCCCGGACCAGAGGGTTTTTAATTACCGGTTCCGCCTATATCTTTCACCCATACACATGGCGGAGTATAAAGGCGGAGTATAAACTTAATCACATCATCCTGGCTTGCTGTGTTCTCCACAACTTTTTAAGGAGAAATTCTGTGAACTATGCTGGCTCAGTTGGGCCTGAAGCCAGAATTAATCTCAATGAACCAACCCTGATGGCGCTTGAAGCTGGCCGTCCTGACTTACCCCCCCTGAGTGCCCATGAGGTCCGTCTAAGATACATGGAATACTTTGCAGGTAGGAGGGCCATCAATATGCCAGACAATGTCTGAGACATTTTAAAAAAAAAAAAATATTTTTAACAGAAAAATTATTTGCTTACATTTACTGCTTGTGTTTCTTTTAGCTGACCATTACTGAAATTTGGGCAGTCCTGAAAATGGTGTGATTCAGAAAAAATGCGAAAGCACTGTTGTGTGTTATTTACTAGAGGCAAAGACACTTTGCACTCCAAGTGCACTTGAGACTGCACTGAAACTGCACTTGTAGTGCAAAGTGAATTTTCCCTTAGGAAATAACCCACATTGTCTCAGAAAACACAAATTTTAACACAAAAAAAGTTTAGGAGCATTGAAAGAAGAAGCTACACATTGTTGATTATCAAGATTTTTAATACAAGCACAATCACATGTGCATTTATAAAAGGTTTTTAAAACTATTAAATATGTTTGTTGTATAAAATATTTTTAGGTGACATTAATAATAAAAGTAGAAATGTCCTTTTAAGGTAAAACAGGCATGTTTAAACCAACAAGAAATACACAAATCTGGAACTTACAAAGTTCAGCTTTTGTAGAAATTGAAGGCAATATCAGACATGAGTATTTATAAACTGTGTTTGATAATGCGTTCAGATAGGGTGAAGTCACCCCTTGAAAAGCCAAATTTTGAAGATGCACACAAATTGCCGAATGTCAACATGTGCTAACTGCCATCATGGGGGATCAAGGGACATGTTTTGTGAGTGCAACCCCTTCCTCTCAGCTACTTTATTATTGAGGAAGGGGTTGCACCCCAAAACGCATACATTGATCTCCCGTGATGGCAGATAGCACATGTTGACACACTGTGTGCATCTTCAAAATTTGGCTTTTCGAGAATATATTAAAAAATGTGAGAAAAAATTTCAGGAAAAAAAGCCAACCAAATTAGGGATTTCGAGGGGTTTTAAACTCTCCCTAAAACATCAGTGATGTTCTTCATTTTGTTTTGAACGTCATTGATGTTTTGCTTGATGTTTTCCAAGTCCCTATTACACCCCATGATCTCCCCGATCAGGATCTGGGCACTTTCACTGGTGAAATGACCTTCATCCACAACATCACGATCACCTAAAAATAAAGAAACAAAAACACACCATGTATTATAAATATGCCGAGATCCATCTCTTACCTGAGCCTGTGGTCGCAGCGACTCACCTGTTGTGGTGACAATTTCCACCATGTCTCCCTCCTCCTCTGGTTGGCTTTGTGGCATTTCCACTTCTTCATGAGGTAGGGGGTCTGTTGTCTCCTCTGATGAGTGGTGTCCTCTGAGTCTTTTCTCCCCATGTAAAAAAAAAAAAAAGGTATACTTAGCACACAGATATTTGATGGCAGGAATATGAAACATTGCTTGGAAGTGGGGTACAATTGTCTGTTTTGGCAGAGTTCCAAGATGAAGAAATATTGTTTTCCTTTGTAAACCTTGAATAATTACCTGTTTTGTACAAGCTTCACAGATGGAAACACCCCTATAGTATACACTGGAGCACCTGTGTGGGCCCCCTAATAAAAAGGGTGTTCTTGTGTCCCACACTAGTGCTCCAGTGTCCAGATGTGTAAACAGCTGCTGAGTGTCCTCTCCTTACACAGAATCTAGTTTGCAGTACATTCTAGTTACTAACCCATCTAGACAACAAAATTATTTTAAGAGAAGTAGGCCATAAAATATGTATTGAAATGTATCTGGCCAAAACATGGTGTTTTATTGGCCGAACAAACAATGTTTCCTACGAACGAATAATGTGCCCATGAACATGAAAG
The DNA here is from genome assembly GCA_037952925.1 of Lithobates clamitans. Lineage (NCBI taxonomy): Eukaryota > Metazoa > Chordata > Amphibia > Anura > Ranidae > Lithobates > Lithobates clamitans. Next base: position 11,176,053 of record JBBGZY010000314.1, read on the forward strand.
TTGCCATTTTAAACTGTACAACAGTAAAGAAAAGCACATGGAGCAGCACGAACGTAATAAAAATAAAGAATAGGAACACAGGACAACTACTTACTTTTTTGAAGCACTCTCCTGATCCTTCTATACTGATCGTGCTCCCTTAATTTGAGGTCCGACCACCGCATCCTCAGTTGATCCTTGGATCGCCGTACCCCAAAATTTCTGTGCAGACTCTTCACAACTTTCGCCATGATCTTGGCCTTTCTGACATTGGGGTTGGGGTAAGGTCCATACTTCCCGTCATAGTCGGCCCTCTTCAGTATGTCGACCATCTCCACAAAGGACATATTTGAGGCCTTAAAATGTCTCCTCCGGGATCGGGACATTTCTGGCTCCGGGCTTTCCTCCTCCTCCTCGTTGCTGTAATTAGCACACACCTGTTGTGTCTCTGCCATGTGCTCTTCCCCCACTGCGCCAAACGAGAAGGGGTGGGGAATAGACTAGGAAGAATGTCAGGGGTGGACTGAGTTTCACGAATGCACAGTGTATATAAAGTGTAACGCGCGTGCGTAGTACATACGATCTGTGAGCGGAGGAAGGAGTATCGGAGGAGCCGATCGTGATAACGAAGGTAACATTTAAACTTGGCCCTATACTGCTTCTAGATTGAGGCCTATATTGGGACAAGATTAGGAGACTTGAGCCTGACATTAGGGTTTGTCTTGCGTATTGCAGAAAAAATGGATGGATTCAATGACCACAGCTTCCTCCCCCTGTTTATAGACAAGTACAGGGAGCTGCCCTGTCTGTGGCAGATCAAACACCCGCATTATAATCATAAACAAAAGAGGCAAGCAGCACTGGAGAAACTGCTGGAGTTGCCCACGGCAACCATCCCCTATTTAAAAGCCAAAATTGGTGGCCTGAGGAACACTTATCTTAGGGAGTGCAAGAAGGTCACAGATTCCCAGAGATCAGGAGCTGCAGCAGATGACGTATATGTCCCCAGGCAGTGGTACTATGATAGACTGCGATTTCTGTCAGACCAGACTGAAGTCAGGGAATCCCTCTCAACCCTTCCTTCCACTCTTCCTTCCACCCCAGCTGAGGCTTCCAATGTCCAACCTGGGACTTCCAGCCAGGAAGAAGTGGAGGAGCCCAGCTGGAGCCAGGTATAGCATTCTTCTACAGATTTCTGGTCAATAAATAAATGATGTTTACTAGATGTTATTATTGATCACTAATTGCTGATTTAATAAAGTGTGTTACATATCAATAGACAGTAGTGGGCAAAAATGATTGGGACAAGAATGAAAAATGCTGGGCTCAGAATGATAGTCTGTTATATTTGTTAACATTCAATTTGCAACAGTCATGAGGTGAAAATTGGGTGTGATTGATGAAGAAAAAACTTAAACTATGTCCCTTTTTCATACACAGGAAGACCTCAGCCAGGAGGAGGCAGTGGAATGTGGCACACAGGAGGAGGCTGTGGAATGTGGCAGTCAGGAGGAGGCAGGGGTTAGTGGCAGACCTGAGGAGGCAGGGCTAAGTGGCAGCCAGGAGAAGGCTGGGCCCAGTAGGAGCCTGACAGAGTCACAGGTTCCTCCCCTCCGCCTTCCAAACAAAAGACCCAGGAAAGGGAGTAACGTGGAGGATTCAGCACTCAGGCTGATTCAGGGGGCTTCTGTGTCCCTTGGAGCCTTCCCTACTCATGAAGAGGCCTTTGCCTGCATAGATGCCACAAAACTGCAGGGCATGCAGGAGGGCCAATGCCTCATGTGTGAGGAACTCATTTATCAAACCTTAAATAAGGGGTCAAAGGGCAAAATCACACCCAATACCCACCTGAGTGAGTTGGACCATCCACCTCCTCCTCCTCATGCCACAACTCCACCACCACAGACACAGCGTGGAAGGAAGCGTGGAAGGAAGACCAGAGAGTGATGGCCTGGGTTTAGTCTGGTCTGACAAAAGATGCAGGCTCTTGTATGACCACAGCCTGGGGACAGATATGTCATCTGCTGCTGTTCATGATTCTCTTGGACTTCTGGACCAGATTGAACTCCCTTAGATAAGGACTCCTCAGGCCACCAATTTACATGGAAATAGTTGATGTGTGCCCTGGGGGCAGTTTGTTTATGAAGAGGCAGGTACATTTCAAAAACACCAAGCAACCTCCTTGAGATTAAATAATACAAGATAATAATGGTGTTGTGGTAACTTGACACACAAAACACACACAAAACTATTCTGGAGTCAAAAAAAAAAACCACAAGATCATTGCATTAAACTATTTAAAACATTGCAGCGTGGCGAAAGTGCTATATCCATTCCGAACGCTAATTTTACCAGACCGAGCAGTTCCGTCCCGGAATTTATTCTGAGCATGCGTGGCACTTTGTGCATCGGAATTGTCCACACACGATTGGAATTGACGCGATCAGATTTTGTTGTCATAAAATTTTATAGCCTGCTCTCAAACTTTGTGTGTCGGAAAATGCTATCTCTGGAACAAACCCAACACATCACATCACCCAAAGAACACCATCCCCACAGTAAAACATGGTGGGTGCAGCATCATGCTGTGGGGATGTTTTTCAGCAGTCAGGACTGGGAAACTGGCCAGAGTTGAGGGAAAGATGAATGGTGCTTCATATAGGAATATTCTTGAGCAAAACCTGTACCACTCTGTGTGTGATTTGAGGCTAGGACAGAGGTTCACTTTCCAGCAGGACAATGGACAAAGGACAAAGCACCCCAAACACACTGCTAAAGCAACACTTAATTAGTTTAAGGGGAAACATGTAAATGTGTTGGATTGGCCTAGTCAAAGCCCAGGCCTCAATCCAATAGAAAATCTGTGGTCAGACTTAAAGATTGCTGTTCACAAGAGCAAACCATCCAACTTGAAGGAGCTGGAGCAGTTTTGCAAGGAAGAATGGGCAAAAATCCCAATGATAAGATGTGGCAAGCTCATAGAGACTTATCCAAAGTGATTTGAAGCTGTGATAGCTGCAAAAGGTGGCGCTACAAAGTATTGACTTTAGGGGGGTGAATAGTTATGCACTTTTTCTGTTATTTTGTCCTATTTGTTGTCTGCTTCACAATAAAAAAAAAACATATTCAATGTTGTGGGCATGTTCTGTAAATTAAATGATGCAAATCCTCAAACAATTCATGTTAATTCTAGGTTGTGAAGCAACAAAACACGAAAAATGCCAATGGGGTGAATACTTTTGCAAGGCACTGTATATACAGTATCTCACAAAAGTGAATACAACCCTCACATTTTTGTAAATATTTTATTATATCTTTTCATGTGATAACACTGAAGAAATTACACTTTGCTACAATGTAAAGTAGTAAGTGTACAGCTTGTATAACAGTGTAAATTTGCTGTCCACTCAAAATAACTCAACACATAGCCATTAATGTCTAAACCACTGGCAACAAAAGTGAGTACACCCCTAAGTGAAAATGTCCAAATTGGGCTCAATTAGCCATCTCCCCTCCCCAGTGTCATGTGACTCGTTAGTGTTACAAGGTCTCAGGACTGAATGGGGAGTAGGTGTGTTAAATTTGGTGTTATTGCTCTCTCTTTCTCATACTGGTCAACATGGCACCTCATGGCAAAGAACTCTCTGAGGATCTAAAAAAAAGAATTGCTGCTCTACATAAAAATGGCCTAGGCTATGAGAAGATTGCCAAGATCCTGAAACTTAGCTGCAGCACCTTGGCCAAGACCATGCATCGGTTTAACAGGACAGGTTCCACTCAGAACAGGCCTTGCCATGGTCGTCCAAAGAAGTTGAGTGCACGTGCTCAGCATCATATCCAAAGATTATCTTTGGGAAACAGACGTATGAGTGCTGCCAGCATTGCTGCAGAGGTTGAAGGGGTGGGGGGTAAGCCTGTCAGTGCTCAGACCATACGCCGCAAACTGCATCGAATTGGTCTGCATGGCTGCATCCCAGAAGGAAGCCTATCCTAAAGATGATGCACAAGAAAATCCGCAAACAGTTTGCTGAAGACAAGCAGACTAAGGACATGGATTACTGGAACCATGTCCTGTGGTCTGATGAGACCAAGATATACTTATTTAGTTCAGATGGCCTCAAGTGTGTGTGTGGCAGCAACCAGGTGAGGAGTACAAAGACAAGTGTGTCTTGCCTACAGTCAAGCATGGTTGTGGGAGTGTCATAGTCTGGGGCTGCGTGAGTGCTGCTGGCACTGGGGAGCTACAGTTCATTGAGTGAACCATGAATGCCAACATATACTGTGACATACTGAAGCAGAGGATGAGCCCCTCCCTTCAGAGACTGGGCCGCAGGGCAGAATTCCAATATGATAACGACGCCAAACACACCTCCAAGATGACCACTGCCTTGCTAAAGAAGTTGAGGATAAAGGTGATGGACTGGCCAAGCATGTGTCCAGTCCTAATCCCTATTTAGCATCTATGGGGCATCCTCAAACAGAAGGTGGAGGAGCGCAAGGTCTCTAACATCCACCAGCTCCGTGATGTCATCATGGAGGACTGGAAGAGGGCTCCAGTGGCAACCTGTGAAGCTCTAGTGAACTCCATGCCCAAGAGGGTTAAGGCAGTGCTGGAAAATAATGATGACCACACAAAATATTGATACTTTGGGTCCAATTTGGACATTTTCACTTAGGAGTGTACTCACTTTTGCGTTTTAGACATTTTTTCTGGCCAAGTTATTTTGAGGGGGACAGCAAATTTACACTGTTATACAAGGTGTACACTCACTACTTTACATTGTAGCAAAGTGTCATTTCTTCAGCGTTGTCACATGAATATATATATATATATATATATATATATATATATATATATATATATATATTCCACTGTGTATTTTCATATTTGCCTGGAGTTTAGCTTTCAGAAATTTGTAACCTGTTGCCATCCACCTATGTGGGCTTTATTGTGCACATGCCTCACATATGCACTACTGGGTGGCCAATGTTTCTGTACTGAGAGCGAAATCAATGAGCGCATTCTTGGTCCTCACTAATGATACTAATGTAGTAGCCTTTGGGACCTGCTCCTGATCATGTGACCACTGTGATCACATGATTGCAGATCCTTTCCAGTCCCTGGGCATTCAGAACCGTTTAAAAGGATGTGGTGGTCAGGTGGTCTTTGTGCGAATGAGTATAGCATATTCATGAATCTGGTAATACCCTAATTATGAATGTGATTTCCAGACTCCACCATAAGTGCCCCCTATGTTTCTGTTACTCCCACCTCCTTTTTGGGGTGCACACGAAAGTTGGGAAGAGGTCCTTTTCCCACAACATTGGGACAAGAAAGCTTTCCAAGGGGAGAGGCTTTGGCCCCCTCCCTTTCAAGGTACCTCACCCAATGTTGAAAGGCATGTGACCTGGTATGTTATAGGAGGAGGGGGGCACATACTCACTTTATACTCCTTACTGACCACCCAAGATGCATGCCTGGATAAGGATCGATTTAAAATATTGAGGGGAACTCTACACCATGATGGCTTTATGCACTGATTTATAATCTAACAATGTAAGTAGACCCACATTGACTTTAAATGGACATGCACATAATTATACACACATAATTGCCACTAATTATGCATTCTTTACAGCTTTTAGCACATTTTTGTGCCATAATCAGTGCACTTGGACATAACAGATGTTTGGTTCTAGTGTTTCAGAACTGAATCTGCGATGTTTGAGACAAGTTCAGCGTTTTTCTGAATACAAAGAGAATCATATTTAAAATTATTTACTTGTGTTTATTTTTTCAATAAACAGTCTTTTCTTTTCTGTGTTTCTTCAGGTTTCAAGTTGTTTTGATCTGCATCTTGACTTTGTAATCTCATACCACTTAACTGTAATGATTAGTTCTACCACATCTAAAATCACAAAAGTGATTCATTCTAATTGCCGTCTTATATTGCTTTGTACTTTGCTCCCTTGTTAGATTTATTCTTAGGATACAAAAATAGGCGTCAAGTTTCCAAACTGAGTATAGTCATTTAACTTTAAAAAACTAAAAAAAAACGAATATTTTACAGCTCTTTAACAAAATACAAACAGATCTGCAAAAAATGTAGATGGTATTGTTTCTCTTAAAGGATCTGTTAACCTAAAATTGGTAGATACATTCTAATGTGCGTCATTTTTTATTCCAACTACAATATGCTCCCAAGAGTTTGCAGCCCTGGCTGCTTCTACTTTGAATTCTTCCAGTCCCAGCGCACTATTTTACATAATGTAATAAAAAGGGATTTCAGAAATCAATGGATGAGTGAGACCCCCTCCTCTATAATTTCTTAAAGAAACATATTGCTTTTGAATGGAATGACCCTTTAAGTTTCTTTGCAAAACTATATGTATTTAAATTATGTTTAGCTAAATAGTGAATTATATCCACCATTTTGCATATTTGCTCTAAGCTCTATGTAGCAGTTCAATTAAATTACTTCTAGTTGTGGAGATCATAGAAGTTTTTTTCAAAACCTAGGTTTACCTTGGTTTACTACAGCATATTTCGTCCAGGGTTGCCAACCATCCATACTTTCATGGGCAGTTTGTAAAAAAACACCCTGATTTCTTCTGCAAGTAAAATTCTATAAATGAGAGAAACTGTCGGTGAAGATACGAAGACTGGCTGCAGCCTGTTTGTTACCTTCTCCTTTTGCACAGGTAAATTACTTACATGAGGAAATTCAAAGTGTGGCGCTATTTGTTAAGTGTATGCAATATAAAAGACTAAGCATTAAGTGACATCAAAACATTACAATGTGAACCAAAAGAATGCCACGTGAGCACATGTGACAGTGACTGGTAAGCAAAATGATAGTACATATATGTGTTCAATTCAAATAAACATCAAAAACAATTTCAAATATAAAGTCCATAACACCAAAGAAAAAGTCTGTGATAACAGTGCAATGATGAGCAGGTGTTTTCTTGTATGTGCAGAAAACTTTAGACCCGGTAGCCTGGTAGGTAAAATGGACCATGAAAAACCAGAGGTGCACGGAAGTTTGAAGACAGTGCCAGGACCTTAACCAGAAAATATGGAGGCTTACCGGAAGTAGTGGCCTGAAATAGCATATGCCATACAGGTCAAAAAGGCTTAATGACCAACAGGTCTAGATGTGTTATCCGGTCAGATGTCATCACCACACAAAACGAGGGGGGGGGGGATTGATTAGCATGACTTCCTCATTAGTAGATGTACCACCATAAGCCAAGCGAAAGATTCGTGTTGCATGTGAGGGATGAAAACACTCACATAGTATAATAACGTTTAAACTTGGATTTATTAAAAAATAACAGTAAAAAACAGACTCACATTTTTTGCAGATAAAATTAGCGTATCAATCGTATAGCGGTAGTCGTGAGGGGTCCACCCGACATGTTTCAACTAAAAAAGTCGTCTTCTGGGGTGTGGAACCCTCTCACCCCACCGCTCTATTTATAGACAGATAAATAATGACCCCCACTGGAAGTGTCCGAAACCGGAAGTGATTCAGATGACCTTATTTCCGGTTAGAGGGGCATATGCTACAGGCTTGGTATTTTAAAGCCATTTGTTTTATAAAAACTAGACACTCGGGACTTGTATTCCGATGTAAAACCTAAATAGTGAAATAATGAGGCAGGAATAAATTAGCAATGGTCCGGATGGTTAGTCCGTGACCAAGCCTCACTGTCAGTGTCTCCGTCCCATGAGTGAGAGCGCAACGAACCGCCGCGCTCCACACTCTGTAACAAGCCTCGTTTGAGCGCGATGACGTCACGCGTGTGGCTAGGTAATGAAGGCGGTGCGCTCCAAGTCGTCACCCAAGCCTCGCTATCATATAACGCGATGACGTCACGTGTATACCTGAATAACGACGGCGGTGCGCTCAGAGGCGTCAACCAAGCCTCGTTATCAGTCAATAGTCCATCACAACACAGGAAGTGGAGCCCGGCCCTCTGAAAAGGGGCGGAAAAGACATCTAAGTGTCATCAAGGATGGAAAACATAATATTAAGATGTGTGAGAACTTAAATGTACTGTAAGTGCCATAAAAATCCAAAAGAATCATGGTAATATGATACATAAGAATTTGAATGAACTATGAGTACCTACAAAAATCTAAAAAATTGGAACAAATTTATATAAATGTGCACTAAAAAAACAGGAACATTATTCCATAGTCTACAGTGTATAGGTTCGGACACCTGGCCTGCCAGACACTGCCAATAGGGGGCATAGGAGCACTCTAATGTACAACTATTATATCTAAAAAAATATACAGTGTATGCAGAAGGAAAAAACATGAAAGGTCATAAAGTCCCATAGCAATGTATAAATTTAAAAGATATAATAAAAAAGACCATCTCTATCGGGCTAGCATGAATAGTGAATAGTAAGAAAAAAGGGAGAGATCAAAAGTAAAATAAAATTTACGCCTGGTTAATAAAAGAATTAATGTCCCAATCGACATTAATACCTTGCGGAAAATGGGACCCCAATTCGTATATCCAGTATGTCTCCAGACGGGAGACACCTCTAAGAGTCGACCCCCCCCGCCATGGGGCCCTGTATTTATCTATGATGAGAAACTGTGTGCCAGCAGGGTTTCTATCATGACATTCCCTATAGTGCCTAGGGACGGTATGTTTAGTACTACCTGCCTTAATGAGGTTAATATGATCTGAAACACGTACAGTAAAGGATCTAATAGTACGGCCCCCATATTGTTTGCCACAAGGGCAAGTCAACAGGTATACAATCCCGGTAGTGGCACACGTGCAAAATTGCTTGATTGTATATGTGCGGCCAGTCACAGTAGAAGCAAACTCGTGACTCGCCCTTCTGCCACAGGTATTATACTGGCAAACCAAACATTTTTTTGCAAGGAAAAAAAACAGTTCAATTATGAAAGAAAGATGGTTTCTTTGGCGGATCAATAACATTGGGTGCCAACTTGTTCCTGAGAGATGGAACGCCTCTAAAGACCACCTTAGGAGTGTCAGGAAGCAGTGGTCCCAATATTTTGTCTGTTTTTAAAACATCCCAATGATGCTCAAAAATCTTCTTGATATGTTTATATTGCATCGAGAAGGACGTCAGAAATCCTTGATGACACTTAGATGTCTTTTCCGCCCCTTTTCAGAGGGCCGGGCTCCACTTCCTGTGTTGTGATGGACTATTGACTGATAACGAGGCTTGGTTGACGCCTCTGAGCGCACCGCCGTCGTTATTCAGGTATATGTGTGACGTCATCGCGTTATAAGATAGCGAGGCTTGGGTGACGACTTGGAGTGCACCGCCGTCGTTACCCAGCCACACGTGTGACATCATCGCGCTCAAACGAGGCTTGTTACAGAGTGTGGAGCGCAGCGGTTCGTTGCGCACTCACTCATTGGACGGAGACACTGACAGTGAGGCTTGGTCACGGACTAACCATCCGGACCATTGCTAATTTATTCCTGCCTCATTATTTCATTATTTAGGTTTTACATCGGAATACAAGTCCCGAGTGTCTAGTTTTTATAAAACAAATGGCTTTAAAATACCAAGCCTGTAGCATATGCCCCTCTAACCGGAAATAAGGTCATCTGAATCACTTCCGGTTTCGGACACTTCCAGTGGGGGTCATTATTTATCTGTCTATAAATAGAGCGGTGGGGTGAGAGGGTTCCACACCCCAGAAGACGACTTTTTTAGTTGAAACATGTCGGGTGGACCCCTCACGACTACCGCTATACGATTGATACGCTAATTTTATCTGCAAAAAATGTGAGTCTGTTTTTTACTGTTATTTTTTAATAAATCCAAGTTTAAACGTTATTATACTATGTGAGTGTTTTCATCCCTCACATGCAACACGAATCTTTCGCTTGGCTTATGGTGGTACATCTACTAATGAGGAAGTCGTGCTGATCAATCCCCCCCCCCTCGTTTTGTGTGGTGATGACATCTGACCGGATAACACATCTAGACCTGTTGGTCATTAAGCCTTTTTGACCTGTATGGCATATGCTATTTCAGGCCACTACTTCCGGTAAGCCTCCATATTTTCTGGTGAAGGTCCTGGCACTGTCTTCAAACTTCCGTGCACCTCTGGTTTTTCATGGTCCATTTTACCTACCAGGTTACCGGGTCTAAAGTTTTCTGCACATACAAGAAAACACCTGCTCATCGTTGCTTATGCACTGTTATCACAGACTTTTTCTTTGGTGTTATGGACTTTATATTTGAAATTGTTTTTGATGTTTATTTGAATTGAACACATATATGTACTATCATTTTGCTTACCAGTCACTGTCACATGTGCTCACGTGGCATTCTTTTGGTTCACATTGTAATGTTTTGATGTCACTTAATGCTTAGTCTTTTATATTTCATACACTTAACAAATAGCGCCACACTTTGAATTTTCTGTTGTTATTTTTGTCCCTGAGTCTACGGGTGTGTTGGCTGCTTTTTTAGTTTGCTTTTAGCGCAGCGCTGTACCATACTTTAAAAAATTACTTACATGAAGAAGACAGAGGCCGGATTTGCTCCCATCCCTTGTTCCCACCGCACACTCCATCCCTGGTGGGCAATGTATGAACACACCTTCGACAGGCAATGAGTGGGTGCTGAGCTTGGAGGTAGCCGGAGGTAGCTGAGAGTTCTCCCATTCACTAATGTGGGCTGCATGGGCACTGGAAGTGTGTGAGGAGTGGACACCACTACATTAGAAGAGCACCATGGGCACTCTGGCTGGCACTGATGATGTCAAGGACTAGAAGACCCAGAAGCTCTACAGCTGTGCATTTCAAAAGGACGCATGGCTTGAAAGGGACAAACTGGGACCAGTAGCGCCATCACAAGTGGAAGAAGCCAAAGCTTTCCTTTACCAGATTGGACCCTGCTGAGTGGGTATTATATATTCTATACACCCCCTTACACCCTTTTTCTCTCTCTCTTGCTCTTCTCATTTCTCTCCCCCCACATTCTCTTTCTCCCTCTGTCTCTTCCTTCTTCCCCTCTCTCTCTCCCTTCCACTTTCCCTCCCTACCCCTTCTCCTCTCTCTTTCCCCACCACCTCTCTCCCTTCCTTCTTCCTCTTCTCCCCCTCCTCCTTTCTCATTCTCCCACTCTCTTGTTCTCTTTCTCGGTGTCCCCTCTTTTCCTCTCTATCCTTCCCTACTCCCCCCATCCTGACTGCTGCAACCTGTACACTGTGCTGTATAGTACTTACTCCTGACCATTGTACTCTGTGTTACATAGTTCTGACCAAAATTTTCATTGTCTCAATAGTTACTGGTTTTAATTATGTTCTTCTTTAAGGTAGGCTGGGTCAGACAAAATTACATTTCTACAAGACTCTGGTCTGGCCACACCTGGAGTATGCTGTCCAGTTCTGGGCACCAGTCCTCAGCAAGGATGTACTGGAAATGGAGCAAGTACAAAGAAGGGCAACAAAGCTAATAAAGGGTCTGGAGGATATTAGTTATGAAGAAAGGTTGCAAGCACTGAACTTATTCTCTCTGGAGAAGAGACGCTTGAGAGGGGATATGTTTTCAATATACAAATACCATACTGGTGACCCCACTATAGGGATAAAACTTTTTTGAGGAAGGGAGTTTAAGAAGACACGTGGCCACTCATTAAAATTAGAAGAAAAGAGGTTTAACCTTAAACTATGTAGAGGGTTCTTTACTGTAAGAGCAGCAAGGATGTGGAATTCCCTTCCACAGGCGGTGGTCTCATTGGGAGGGCATCGATAGTTTAAAAAACTATATAAGCACCTAAACGACAGCAACATACATGGATATACAATGTAATACTGACATATAATCACACACATAGGTTGGACTTGATGGACTTGTGTCTTTTTTCAACCTCACCTACTATGTAACTATGTAACATTGTTGGTAAGTGTAGGAATCTGCTGCCCTTTACTGTATTTGTAAATACCCTTTTGTTAATCACCACAGAGTTGGCTGGTTATAGACAGGTACTTCATGTCCCTGGTAGCTGTGTTAGAAATCCCAGAGGAGGGAGGAAGTGGTGAGAGAGAGGGAGGAGCTGAGATCAAATGTTCATGGTAAAGCTGCTGCTGAATCCAGGCCAGAAGCAGGGGTTATTAGGCAAGTTCTTCTGTTATGTTTAGTAGTTTACTACTGTTACCCATAGATTCTGGGTATACTTAATATTTAAAGATTGGTGACAGATGTATATTTTTTCCCTTGTTGTTATCTCACATGCACTATAGCACATAGCCAAGTCTGTGATACGTTGCATGTGTGTAGTGGTAACCTTGTATGTTAGTAGGTGAACCTATCTATTGCAATATAGATTATATACAGTTCCTGTTTTTTTTAGTTAACCCTGTCCCTTCTAGTCTGGGATTCTATAGCTAGTTTCAGCTCAGGGCTCAATAACCAGCAAAGGCTAGAATCAGTATAGGTATATAAAAGCCACTTCTGGTAGTTAGGGGTTCAGTTGCATGACAGATTAGAAGCTACTGGGGACTCCAGATGCAGCGTAGATCAGTTTAATCTGAATTCTGGTATCACACTATGGTTTCTGCTGGTGAGAAGCTGTGTTCCAGGCAGGTTGGACAATGGTTGGAGGGCCTTCTCATCAATCGCTAATCTTGTCTTCAAGTTTTTGGCATCAAGACATTTGCTGTATCACAATTGTCCTCAGGGGCCCCAGAAAATTAACTTTGCTGCAACATTTTTCTGGAGATATCTTTATTAATAACTATATATACCTGGGTATATTTGCACAATTCTATCAGGAATGCTGTTGGGCCCTTTGTTGATAACACCTGTTTGTACATTGGATGTATCTACTATTATTACTCTTATATAAACATCACATCTTTCCCATACCGGTATGTATCTTTATACTTATGGCTAATATTACATGCTTAAAGTTAATGTTATATGCTATATGCTTCATCTGCTCCAAATTACTTTGACTAGATCATTGGTAATTCCCCAGGAAGGATATCCCCTCTGCTCACAGAGACCCTATCTTGGGTGGAGGCACTGCAAACTTAATTATCAAACCCACTCTTCCACTTAGGGAATGTTCTGGTTCTCTTATTTACTTACAGGTTTAGGAAAATATTTTGTTTGGGGAGGGCCATTTATCATAACCTCCCAACAGAGGGCTAAAAAAGTTTGAAAAAAGACACTGTTACATTTGTGTGTATGACTACTGTTTCCCATATCTCTGTACATTGTGTTTGCTAAGAAACAAATCTAAAAGCTTTTTTTAACTTATCTATACTGTCCACCTATACCACCAACTGTTGAAGTTTCACATCTTTATCGCCCCAACAGTAAAGAACCCCTTACAGTTTAAGATTGAATCACTTCTCACCCAACTTCATTGTGTGGCTGCATGCCTTTTGTAGAGACCCAAGATGATCAAATTTCTTCCCAATGCTAGAGTCACTATTCAAGGATTTGAATATCCATTTCTAGGGATGAGCCAAACACCCCCCGCTTCGGTTCGCAGCAGAACATGCGAACAGGCAAAAAATGTGTTCGAACACGGGAACACCGTTAAAGTCTATGGGACACGGACATAAATAATCAAAAGTGCTAATTTTAAAGACTTATATGCAAGTTATTGTCATAAAAAGTGTTTGGGGACCTGGGTCCTGCCCCATCAATGCAAAAAAAGTTTTAAAAATGACCGTTTTTTCGGGAGCAGTGATTTTAATAATGCTTAAAGTGAAACAATAAAAATGAAATATTCCTTTAAATATTGTACTTGGAGAGTGTCTATAGTATGCCTGTAAAGTGGCACAGTTTTTCCATGTTCAGAACAATACCACAGCAAAATGACATTTCTAAAGGAAAAAAAGTCATTTAAAACTACTTGCGGCTGTAATGTATTGTCGGGTCTCAGTAAGATAGATAAAATTCATTGAGAAAAACAGCATGGGTCCCCCCCGAATACCATTACCAGGCTCTTTGGGTCTGGTATGGATATTAAGGGGAACCCCGCACCCAAATTTTAAAGAAAAAAAGGGGTGGGGGGCCCCCAGGCACTATATTCTCTGAACAGAAATATATACTATTTACGGCCTGCCCTATATACTCTGCAAAAAATTGGGCCTTAGGTGTTGGTGGTACCAGAACACTGTAACCCCTCACAGATACTCTTGGTGGGTGTAGGAATGGGACCTGCTGTGAAATATTAGATCAAAAATTGTAATTATAATACAGTGCAGCCGTAGTGCATTTGATACTACTTTTCTGGTGGTGTACACAGTACACAATACAGTGCAGCCGTAGTGCAGTTGCTACTACTTTTTTTGGTGGTGTACACAGTACACAATACAGTGTAGTGCGGTGTTGCAACACAAAATATACATCATGTCCGGAAGGCCTCCAAGGAGAGGCAGACGCTCACAGGCTACTAAAAGAGGGCAAGCAGGCTGTGTATCTACAGTCAACAGTTCTGGTCGTGGACATGGTGCATCCTCTGCAGGTGGCCGTGGGGCACGCTTGTCCTATTTCTCTGCTGTTGGCCGTGTTATTGAGCCAGAACATGCAGATGAGTTGGTGGAGTGGATAACAAAGCTATCCTCATCCTCCTTATCCTCCTCATTCTCTGTCACCCAGGCTCAGAGTAGTTTGCCTTCCAACGCAGCTGCCAAAGCAGCCTATTCCACCGGCTCCTTGTCCACATTCACTCCTTCCGTAGCCCCACCATCATGCATGGAGGAGTCCCCCGAACTATTCGACCACAGTGTCGGGTACATGCTGCTGTAGGATGCGCAGTGATTTGAAGACTCCGATGTAGGTTCCCAGGTTGAGGAAGGGAGTAACGTGAGCCTAGGGAGAGGGGGTGCCCAAGAAGGACAAGAAACTGGCAGTCAAGTTCCCCCAACTGCTGCATAGTGCCAAGTTTGCTCCAGTGACAAGGAGGGAGGGGAGGATGAGGTCTCTACTTGGGTACCTGATAGAAGAGAGGAGGAGGAGGAGGCACAACTCCAATGAGGCAGGATGTCCTCTAGTGAGCAGCTTAAGGGCAGCCAGCCTACTGCATCACACCGCAAAGCTCCACAGATTCCAGCTGATTTTGAAAAGTTCCTTGGTGTGGGCCTTTTTTTGACATGTGTGCAGCAGATCGCACCATTGCTATTTGCAACCTATGTCTGAAGCGGATTTAACGTGGCCAGAACAGCAGCCGCTTGGACACCACATGCTGGACGAGACATATGATGACCTCCCATGCAGTCTGTTTCCCGTATACTATATTTGAGATTTAATATATCTCCGATATGATTTGGGTTAAATAAGAGTTCTTTGACCATGAGTGAAAGCTTCAACACAATAACAACATTTATTGGTGAGTAGTTGAAAGTCTATCTAATACACAACCATGTATCTATAGTCTACACCAAGGAAGAAAATATTCGGGTAAAATAAGTGACTTATATGAAGGAATACAGAGTATATTCCTTAAAACATTAATCTACAAACATATTTAGTTACAAGTAAAATGCAGACCTTTCCCATAATTACCCTTTGCACCAAGGTTGCATTCTGATGGCTGTTCTCCCATAAAAGTGTGTGTTTCCCTCCCATCTAGTCTGTGTATATTATTACAGGCTGATGCCTCATTGGTTGGCATAGCGTGGCTCTGATTGGTGAGCTTCCCTATTCCTGGTTAAGGACTGGCTACATCTCCAATCCCTATACTTTGCATAAGCCAGCCCCCTTTAATGCAAATCCGTGTGACTATTCTGAGCAGGAGATTAACGTGAATTTTCCCAGGAAGTTAAGTATCGATTATGGGTTGGCCTCCCTTCATTGCATATGCCAGCATGGGATCCTTTGAAGTGAGTATGTGTAAAACAATGAGGTTTGGATTCCATTGTTTGTATACACAAGCCTAGGCACCGACTTGTCTGGTCTACCAGAGGATTCTGTGAAGATAATATGTTCCACCCTACATAGATATAAGCTAAATGAAATACATTCATAATTACAATATTTTACAGCTATTAATGGAGATTTCACATAAACTCATAAGGCAACAAGTCAGTTGGCAACAGCACTTGAAAGACCCCCATGAAACAAAAAGGCAGACTTCTCCTTGCTCCTTATCTGGGATCTCCAACCCCATTATACCTCCACTCCTCTCAAAAACCTGCACTGAGAGGAATGAAGGTAAAGCAATAGGTGTCCCAAGTACTTGCAGTCAATCTGCTAGCAGTTCACCACCATATGATTTTAGCAGGCAAATTTCCCAACCCCAGTTGCTAAACCATAAAAAGAAATTTGGTCCCAGCCATCCACATGCTCAGCGTCTGAATGCTAGCTTGGCCAAATTCCTAGCACTGCAACTGCTGCCTTTTCAGCTGGTAGACTCTGCCCCCTTTTGTGAATTTGTGGAATGTGCTGTACCTCAGTTGCAGGTTCCAAAATGTAATTTCTTTTCACGGAAGGCCATTCTGGCTCTCTACTGACATGCGGAAGGCAATGTTTTGGTTTTGTTGGACAGGCCGATCAGCACTAAGGTGTATATTACTGCTGACTCATGGTCTAGCAGGCATAGGCAGGGACGTTACCTTTCCTCCACAGCGCACTGGGTAACTCTGCTGGCAGCTGGGAAGGATGCAGGACAGGGTTCAGTATTGTTGGAGCTTGTTCCACCACCACACCTCCAAAATGCTAGTGGTGATTCTGCCACAGCTCTCTCCTCCACCCTCTCCTCTTCTTCTTCCTCTATGGCCTCTTCTGCAGATTTTGTCCTCTGAACCAGCGGTGCTCTGTAAGCATTCAAGGGGCTACGCAAGCACTCAGGCAAAAAGATGCCATGCGGTGCTTGAGTTGGTCTGCTTAGGGGACAGGAGCCACACTGGGGCAAAGATTCTGTCAGCTCTGCAGGGGCAGGCTCAGAGGTGGTTGACGCCATGCTACCTTCAGCCAGGAATGGTTGTATGCAATGTCCTGAATTTGGTGGTGCAGCGGTTCTTGAGCAGGTACCCAGGCTTACAAGATCTCCTGAAGCAGGCCAGAAAAGTCTGTGGTCATTTCCGCCGGTCATATAATGCCAGTGTTCGGGTGGCTGACATTCAAAGGGAATGCAACTTGCCCACCAACCACCTCATTTGTGACATGCCCACCAGGTGGAACTCAATGTTGACAATGCTGCAGTGACTGCACATGCAGCAGAGGGCCATTAATGAGTACCTGTGTGAGTATGGCACCAGGACAAGTTCAGGGAAGCTTGGCTTCTTTTTGCCACACCAGTGGCTACGATCAAGGATGCATGCACTGTCCTGTCACTGTTTGAGGAGGCCAGGAGGATGGTGAGCAGCGACAATACATGCATCAGTGATACTGTCCCTCTTGTCTTCCTGTTGGAGCACACGCTTCGTGGAATAATGGACAGGGCACTTGAGGCAGAACAGCGGGAAGAAGAGGAGGACTTCCTTACCTCTCAAGGCCCCCTTTATCCAGATGGTATTCCTGCGGGCCCGCCAAACACACAGGAAGAAGAGGAGGAGGAGGATTGTGTCAGCATGGTCGTGGAGGATAACACTCAGCAGCAGTCTTCAAGGGATGGTTTTCAGTCCCCAGAAACCCAAGGAGTTGTATGTGGCTGGGAGGAGGTTGTTATGAATCATGTGATCCTTAGTGCTCTACAAACTTATGCTGCATAGCCTCCCTGGCTCTCCAAAGCCTGCAAAAGGACCCTAGGATTTGTGGTATCAAGGAGAGGGATCATTACTGGCTGTCAACCCTTCTTGATCCACGTTACAAGTGTAAGGTTGCAGAACTCATCCTGCCTTCGCAGAGGGAGCAGAGGATGAAACATCTTCAGGAGGCCTTGAAGAAAGGTTTGTGCAATGCATTTCCAGACCCTGGAAGGTTACAATTTCCTGGTGCTGGACAACGGGTTGCTGAGGCTTTGTTCAGTCAGAGGAAGAGTGCCAACAACACTACACAGGGCCGCCATGTAGGCAGCCTTATATAGGTGGGGCAGCCTTATATAGGTGGGGCGTCCCCCTGAGGCATGATTGGCCAAAGGCACCCTGCCTTTGGCCAATTATGGCTCTCTTAGCAGTGGGTGCTGGGATTG
Source organism: Lithobates clamitans (assembly GCA_037952925.1). Lineage (NCBI taxonomy): Eukaryota > Metazoa > Chordata > Amphibia > Anura > Ranidae > Lithobates > Lithobates clamitans. The sequence continues at coordinate 11,194,140 of JBBGZY010000314.1, forward strand.
GCCAAAGCATGCAGGTCAGGTGCATGCTTTGGCCAATCATCATACAGCAATGCACTGCGATCTCGCAGTGCATTGTGGAGCGTTCCACTCAAATTTCCCGCAAACGCCCCATAATGTTCGTTCTTCGTCGAACGGGCAAACTTCGAGCTCATCCCTACTCATAACAGCTCTCTTATTAGCTTTATTGCCCTTCTCTGGACTCTGTCCAGTTCCAGCACATCCTTTCTGAGGGTTTGGTGACCAGAACTGGAAAACCTATTGAAGATATAGGCAAAAAGTGATATCTTTTTGAGTGCAGAAAGCAAATGTAATTGCAATGTAATTTTTTTTTTCTAATGATCCTTTGTCCTGAGGTTAATGTGTGTCTGTGGGACTGTCAAATGTGGCCCAGTAATTGGGAGAGAGTTTTTTGTGGGTACAAGGGCTATGGCATATGCATGCATTGTATATAATGACTAGGCTCTGGTCATATTTAAACAGACCTCTTTAAGTCACTCCCACTGTTAGATGCAATCTGACCATAACCACCAGCTTTAATAGGAGGTTATCTGGAAATGACATGCGGTACATGGAAGCATAGTAAATATTTGTTGACAGATTAAAAAACACAAAATGACAACATAACAATAACAATAATGAAGCAGGATTAGTGAGGTATATACAGTATACTCCAAGATGAAATCTGTTTAAATCCAAAAAACTTCCTTCTGTTTGAGATTCCGTTTGAAGGAAAGGAAAGAAAAGGGAAAGAGAAAGGGAAAAAAGTGCAGAGAAAAATTGCAGAAAAGATCAGTAAAAGGGTTTTAAGAGCTCATTCGGGTGAATGATCTGGGACAGGTAGACTGCTGTATTCAGAGGCAGCTCTTGGGACACAATGGCACTCTGTGCTATGGACACATACAAACTGGGCAAATAACTTTGGCCGGTATGTGAATAGACAGAAATGCCATACCTTGGCAAACAGGGTTGTTCAGAATATCTTTTCACATGTAACCACTGTAATCACCAAGTATCACCCATTTAAATGAGCCCTAAAAATGGTTTTATGTCTGCTTTTGGTTCAGTGGCTTGCAGAATAAGTCCAGTCTTATTTGGAGGAGTAATTGGCCCTCTTATACTGACTCTCTGTATCTGTAAGGGTATTCAAATGGTAAAGAATGAGAGCTCAGAGCTGCAACTGCACTCATATTTTCTTGTCCATGGAGAGGGTGTTGTATAGTCAATTCCACCTGAAGGGTCTGAGGAGTGTTATGGAGATGTCAGGCAGTGTTTTATTATGCTTAGCAGACACACCCTTAATGCCAACTATCCTAAATACACATATATTTGCATCTGCAAGGATTCACAATCCAACAACCAACATAATGTTTAGAAGAATTAAATTATGATTTGTTGGATACCGAAAATGAAAAATGTTTAGTTTCTAACTCATTAGCATGTTCCCAAACATTTATGTAGCTACTTTTCACTTTTAGCAATTCCATTGCAGTAAGAATTATTGAGATTGCATAAACTTAAACTATGAGCATTTCAGCTGTAGGTCAGTGTAGAAAAAAATAGCATTTCATATGTTTATTCCTGTACTTCACCTGGACTATTTACTACCTGGCCATTAATGGCTGGGCCTCATTAGAAGTCATTTGAGGACACTCAAGTGGAGGTTTGAATTCCTGTATTCTCACATTAGCTTCCCTGTGTTATGTAAAATATGTCACACTCTCTGGTTGTCTACCATAGACAAGAGAATCTGGCCTGCCACAAGTGTAACAACTGTGGGTATCAGCTGATGCTGGATAGTTATTATGGGCTCCAGGTCTTAGTCACTGGGAGGTTTGTCTCAGAGGTGTAACAGGGGTATCTGTTGGTAGTTTCTTTCCTTTCCAACTATTACGGTGAATCTTGAGGTGGTCAGGCACTGGGGTGTTTATTTAAGTAGCTGCTAATTCCACTACCACTTTAGAAGACCCAGGCTTGTTCTCCATCTGCTGAACATCTGTGGGATAGATGTATAGGAGTTTATCTGGATCATCAGGTCTTCTAAGTCAGTGGTCATCAACACTGTCCTCAGACCCACTAACAGGCAAGGTTTTATGTATTACCTTAGGGAGATGCAGACTAGAATGCTGCAATCACTGAGCAGCAAATTATATCACCTGTGATGTATTTCAGTTACCTTGCAAAACCGGCCTGTTAGTGGGCCCTGAGGACAGGGTTGATGACCACTGCTCTAAGTACTTATAGGAATCTTTTTTCAGTCCTTTAGTCCACTTCCGGAATAAAGTGCTTAAGCTGCCTACCAGTGGAGGCTGCTGCTTAAAATTTTTGGCACCAAGTACTGAAATACTGAAAAAAAACATCAATTGCAACCTTACTGTGCCATCAATTGCAGCCACTGTGCCTATCACATGCAGCCACTGTGCCCATCAAATGCAGCCACTGTGCCATCAATTGCAACCACAGTGGCCATCAATTGCAGCCAATGTGCCCATAAAATGCAGCCACTGTGCCCATCAAATGCAGCCACTGTGCCCATCAAATGCTGCCACTGTAACCATTAAATGCAGCCACTATGCCCATCAATTGCAGCCACTGTGCCCATCAAATGCAGCCACTGTGCCCATCAAATGCAGCCACTGTGCCCCATAAAATGCAGCCACTGTGCCTAGGGTTGCCACCTCATCCCTTTAAACCCGAACACATATGAATTACACATGTTCTGAGGCTTATTTTATTGCACATAAGGCACCAAGTGAGTTTAATTACCACCTTAATCAGCCACAGAACCTGTGTAATCAATATGTGTTCGGGTTTAAAGGGATGAGGTGGCAACTCTAACTGTGCCCCATAAAATGCAGCCACTGTGTCCCATAAAATGCAGCCACTGTGCCCATCAAATGCAGCGCCTGTACCCATCAAATGCAGTGCCTGTACCCATTATATGCAGCCTCTGTGCCCATCATATGCAGCTTGTGCCCATCATATGTATTCTCTGTGTCCATCATATGCAGCCTCTGTGCCCATCATACAGCCTCTGTGCCCATCATATGCAGCCGCTGTTCCTATCATGTGCAGCCTCTGTGCCCACCATATGCAGCCTCTGTGCCCATCATATGTAGCCTGTGAGCCCATCATATGCAGCCTCTATGAGCCCCCCACTCGCCGTCTGACCGGCACACACTTACCCCATCCGGCAAGGTGTGGGACATGCAGCAGGTGATCCTGTGTCCTCCATGGCTCTCTGTCCTCCCATTCTTTTGTTCTGTTAGGCGTCCAATCAGAGTGCCTGTGCCTTCAGCCAATCAGGTGACGGGTATTAGATCCGCACCTCATGATTGGCTGAAAGGCCGTTCAGTGTTAGCAAAGCAAATATTAATTTTCTTTGCTAACCCACCTGGGTGAACTGTGAGCGCAATGCTCTGAGCTCGCAGTTCACCTTTTTTGAAGCCTATTAGAGTCTATGGCTCTAATCAGGTGCTTCAAAAAAACACCCTTGTCGCTGGAATACAGGCGCCCGGCATCCGAAAAGGGGCTGGATGCCTGAATAAGAGGTGACTACAATGGCCATGGATAGATTCATGAAATGCATGAATCTATCCATTTTACCCAGAGGGGGTGGCTGGAGAGAGGGGGCAGCATCCGTGTGCCCTTAATGTATGCACTGCCACTGCTGCTTAGCACATCCATATAGTTGTCTGTAAGTCCTTTCTACAACAACCTGAAATTTTGTGGTAAGCACCCTAAGGTCAGTTGATACTTCATAGTTATAACATGCTCCTTGGCTTGCCATTCCACATATATCAGTCAATATCAGCCCATTACATCTATACAAAGTGGTACTGACTACACTTTTTCGCAAAGTTTAACAACTTTCAGTGTCACTGCATGGCTTCTTACATATTGTGAACCATATTGTTGAAAACCAATGTCAATTTGACCCCATTAATGATCAGAAAATGGAACAAACGCTTTTAAAATAAAAAAATCGGAGCAAAATTCTACTAGTGTATACCCAAAAATATTTATCTTAATTGTGCATTCTCCATTGATTCTGGTAAGTTTACCAAATGGCAAAATGTTGCTGAATTATTTTGCAACACTTGTTTTACTTAAATGTTGCCAAAAGGAACATTTTCAATTTTGACCTCCCCTACATAAGTAAAAGCAGATGAAGACAAGCATCAAGAGTAATCATAACATGTCACACATGTTCTATCTATTCTGATCTTCATTTATGTCCCACCTCTTACCTGTTTTTTTCAATAACATGACAGCTGTGGATATCCAACCTAGCTAAATCATTCTTACCTATTTTTTTTATGACACCTACTGTAAGCACACACATGGTTGCAGTTACAAGAAGTAAAGTAAACATTTTCTTGTTTTAATCGTTTGTTTAGCCAAATGTTAAATAATATTGCATTTGTGGGTTATTTTCTTCCATCTCAAGCGTAATATAAAATATTCAACAATTGAACATGATTTATTATCGTATATCATTTAAAGAGCATGACTTTTTCCACCAGTGCATAACGTGTCAGTGATCAGTGAATTCAAAATACTGCTTCTGTGACATTCAGGCCTTTTAGCTTGTGACTTTTTAATGTGTGCATTGTACTTGTCAAAACTAAAAAAAGCACTGATTTGTTCAGGAAAAGCTTAAAATCAAAAACTCATTCAAGTGGAAAAGAGGTGAAGTTTATTCCCTCTGCAAAAATCCAATGCATGACAATGTTATTGTTTAAACTCATACAAAACTGCTTAAAATATCCAGCTTTTTTGTATAATTTAACATTTTTTGCCTACTTATTTTGAATAATATATGAATGTGTTAATTGTTACACATATGTAGTAAAGGGCTGTACATTGATGTTCATGCAGTAATCAGTTTCCATTACCAAAATATGATTTATATAGAATTCTTAAAATGTATTAATTCTGAGCTACATTCTATAGCAGTTTACCAATACAAATCAGAAACATATCCAGAAACACTTTTCAAATATATCTAATGCATCAAGATTTGACATTAAAGGTCTATATTAGACGATTTTTTGCTTGCAACTATGAAAGAAACTTACAAGCACATACATTTATTTCTTAACTACTTCAATACTGGGCCAATTCTGACACTTCTCACATACATGTAAATATTAGCATTGTTTTATTTGCTAGAAAATTACACAGTATAAAACACTTTTCTCCCTAAAATATAAAATATTATGTTATATTGAGTAAATAGTTACCTAACATGTAACACTTTAAAATTGCATATCCCTGTGGAAATGCGCCAAACTACGGTACCTAAAAATTTCTAAAGGATATGTTTGAAAATCCTTTACAGGTTACCAGGTAAGAGTTACACATGAGATCTGGGGCTAAATCTATTGTTCCCACTCTGACGTTTGTGACCCTACCTCATATGTGGTGCGATCACCTTTTACATATGTTTGCGGGACTTATGTATATGTTCGCTTTTGCGTGTGAGCACAGGTCTGCTGTGCAGGGGGGGGGGGTTATGGAAAGGCTGGGGGACTATTAAAACTAGGACTGAGGGGGAGATTGAGGGGAGAATTTGAATATAATGGGGCAGACAAGTCAACAGGGGTCAGACAGGGATGGAGGGTGGAATGGGGGAAGATGGGAAGAGGGCTATGGCAACTGGTAGGGAAATTTCCAGATGTCAAACAACCATGGGTAATTACAGTACTATTTGTACAAAAAATATGTTAAACACACATGCAAAATGCAATAATGGATTGAAGTGTTCACCAATGCCAAGATTTTGCCAAGCAAAGTAGGAGAGTTGGGAGCTTTGGTGTATGAAGGGCACTATAATTTAATTGGTATTGCTAAATCTTGGTTTTAATTTTCACATGATTGGGCTATTGAAATTCCTGGCTATACTCTCATTCAAGTATAAGAGAACAAGAAGACCTGGACACCTGCACACCGGAATGGATAAATCCATCTTTTTATTCAAAATACAGGATCATGGGGTACACAAAACACGACTGTGGGGTGGTACAAGAATAGCTAACGCGTTTCGCACTTACACCAAGTGCTTACTCATAGCTCACTCATATGCTCTCGTTCAGAGAGACTGGGTAAAATGAAAAGGTGGCAGTGTCTGTCTCTATTTGAGAAGTGATCTCAAAGTGAGTGTGAAAGAGGACCTTTATTGATGCTAATGGAGAGTATGATGGTGCTGAGGCATTATGGGTGGAGATGCATATGGGTGTGCATACTTCAAAGTATGTTTTTGGACATTGTTATAGGTCACACCTTGTAACCCAAGAGGTGGGGACTCATTGGCTCCTTGCACAAATAGAAAATGCTGCTGGAATAGCAGTAATAATGGGAGCTTTTAACTACACTGAAATTGACTAGAGTAATTTCACTGCTAGAACAGTAAAAGGCCATAAATTCATAAGTCTATCAAAAGACAATTTTATAGAAGCCCCGACTAGAAATAATGTTCTGCTGTACCTGGTAATCTCAAACCTTGTGGAGCTTATTACTAATGTTTACATAAAAAGAACATCTGGGTAACAGTGACCATAAAAGGATTTCATGTAATGTAAACAACAAGCACATACTGGAAATATAAAAACACTTAACTTTAAGAGGGCAAATTTTCCAAGACTGAGGGATGCTCTGCAAGACTTATGCCCCGTACACACGGTCAGATTTTCCGATGGACAATGTCCAATCGGAGCGTGTTGTCGGAAATTCCGACCGTGTGTGGGCGCCATCGGACATTTTCCATAGGATTTTCCGACACACAAAGTTGGAGAGCAGGAGATAAAATTTTCCGACAACAAAATCCGATCGCGTCAATTCCGACCGTGTGTGGTCTGTTCCGACGCACAAAGTGCCACGCATGCTCAGAAGAAATTCCGACACGGGACAGCTCGTTCTGGTAAACTTAGCGTTCGCAATGGATACAGCACTTTTGTCACGCTGCAATGTTAAAAATGGTTTAATACAGCGCACTCTCTTCTTCTTTATAATGTGACAAGAATTAAGTAGTTTTGCTGCTCATATTCACACACACTTCTCACAAACTTTTATTTGTGTTTTTTTAGTGGGATTCCCTCAATATATTGTTATTAGTTGTCACATCTGACAGTTTTATATTTTTTAATTTTTTTGGGGGGGGGATTTTAAGCCTTTTGTTTTCTTTAATGTTTGGATTTTTTCCAAGGCTGATCTTTGTTCGATGTTATTTTTATTTTTACTCCAGAATATTTTTGTGTGTGTTTTGTGTGTCAAGTTACCCCAACACCATTGATATCTTTTATTGTTTAATCTCAAGGAGATTGTTTGGTGTTGGTGACCCTTGTTCATTTCACATTGTATATTTGAAATGTACCTGAATCCTCACAAACCAACTGTCATTTTTGAAGTAAAACACATAGGAGAGGGGGCGTGGCTTGGCCGAGCTAGGAGATTGCTGCCTGAAAGAACAGCTCCCGCCGTTGCATTCGATTTATCAGCCCTACCGGAGGTAATTATCACTAATCTCGTCAGAGAAACGATGGGGACAGCCTCCCGACACACATCTACCTCACGATCCCGCTTGCCCCGCGAAATAACGGGAAACCCGAGCCAAAACATCCCTGAAATGTTCAGGACGCAGAGGAACAATATGGCGTCCTCCCGTCACGACTCCTCACAGGCCCCGGCAACACAGCTGACAGGACAGTCGCAAACTTCCCAATTGCTTCTCCCTCTGACCTCGGGATTGCAGGGCCATCCACAACCACCATCCCTCAACATAAATGATCTGAGGGCGATCGCCACTGACATAAAGGACGCCCTATCTGCCACCATTGCGGAATTAAGAGTGGACATTCACACTCTAAATGATCGGGTTCTGGATGTGGAAAAGACCACAGCGAAACACGACATGGTCCTCCGCAAAGCGACCCGAAGAATAGACACGCATACTATGCAGCTGAGAGAGGCACAACGCCGCATCGAGGACCTCAATAACCGCGGCCGTCGGCACAACCTCAGAGTAAGAGGATTGCCAGAATCCATTGGGACTGAACATTTGACCCCTGCTGTGACAGAATTATTCAATAACCTACTGGGCAGACCACCACAAACATGCATAGAACTAGAAAGAATTCATAGAGCATTGCGCCCAAAAGGCAGAGAGACTGATCCACCCAGAGACATCATATGTTGTATTGTGGACTACAAGATAAAGGAAGAAATCCTGAGACAGGCAAGGGTTAAACAACCACTACAATACAATGGCGCGCGTCTGCAGATTTTTCAGGATCTATCTAGTATCACACTGCAGCAACGTAGGGATCTGAAACCGCTCCTGGATGTGCTAAGGGCCCAGGGAATTGTCTATCGTTGGAAGTTCCCCTTCTGTCTAGCGGCTACCCATCTTGGACGTACAGCATTCCTAAAAGTGCCTGAAGATCTACACCACTTTTGTGACACTCTGGGCATACCTTTAGTTGATGTACCAAACTGGTATGCGGACTTCCGCCATCATGCCACAGGACGACACCCCTCACAGGAAGAGCCGATGGAGGCACAGGATTCGCGCCACCAAAGAAGGAGATCTCCTTCCAGCACCAGATCGCATGCAGGCCATCAAGGCTTTCAACACCGTCACAACGCCCTGGAGTCCCCGGGATTACTGACACTGACGTTCATCACAGCTGCTACCGAACTTGCAGCTCTCCAGCTTGGAGACGACAGTCGTCAACACGGAATCTCATAGTTGGTTCAGTTAGGTATTCCTGACACTGTTGAGTTCAATTAGTTTCTGCATTCGGTTGTCTCCTTACCTTCTGTATAAAGCTCCTGCTTTCTACTAGCTCTGCAAAATGCCCCTCAGACAACAATTATTACACCCGGTCTATCCTCTATTATTAACCCTCACTGACACACGCTTGGTTAATGTGCTCACTAACAAGTAGATCGGACGAACACTATACGACACGCTAATACCCACAATCATACTAGGCACAACTTTAATAACTATAACAAAAACCCACAATGCAGGATAGCAATACTGCATACAGTAGTGAACTCAAGTGAGAATCTCCCGATTGCTATCACATTCCCGCTAATGCACACTAAACACAGCATGAGTTAAGACAACCGACTAATGTCTTTACCATACAATAACAAATACCACTCGTTAGTATTTCAGATTGCTGTACTCACAAAACCTACGTAGCTCTATGTAGAAAGGTGGTTCACTTTGTAGGTTATGGGCGGATTCTGGTTCAGGGGTTCTCCCATCGCAACAAAGAACGCACGTCTGTGCACAGACCAGACAGTAATAATGAGCAACTGTTTAACAATGCATCTTCTTACCGCTAATTGCCTGATCACCTAACTACCCCACCTCTTCAGTGTGCCAGATGCCAACACATCTCCCGAAAGACGAACTACTTAATATAGTGCCCACCCACCCCCCTGAATATACCGCCTTATATCACCTATTCTTACATAGTTAAACTGCTCCCTAACGACATACGATCTGCCAAGACTGGCTGACAGATGCTGTGCATATACCACCGCCTAGTCTGTTGGATCAGCTGACACCTACAGGGGGCTCACCTTTTCATATATCTGTTTATTACTACTTGTTCACTAATTTGTTTATAGAAGTGAAAGACGCTTAGTAACTTAACAGTTTACAGACAGAGGAGACAGCTGTTAGAGGATGAGTTATACCGAATTGTGAAAGATCGCAGTTAGCTATGGAGCACGAGCTCAAATTTTCCAGTGCCTATGCCGAGGTTCCTAACAATGATATTTTCATTCTCACCTGTTTAAATGTTCTTGTTTTCTCTCTTTTTTTTTTTTTTTTCAACTGTTCACACCGAATGGATGGATATCCAAGTTTTAAAGTGATATGATGTTAATTTAACTGTCGTGGCACACATTCTTACATGAGGAACAGGATACTACAAGCTGCCCTCTCAACATAACGCCCTGCTTACCAAATACTGAAACCTTATGTCCAGTTAAGTTTCATGAATGCACCACCTAAGATAGCTATCTAAGTTTCTGCAACTGAGGGATCCCTGCCCTCTTCCACTTTTTAAGGGAACAATTTTGGTGAATATCAGTACATAAGGGACTACTACATTCTAACCTATAAGTCAAAACCCTTGCTCAGAATCCCTCCTTGCATAAAACTAACTAGAATGCAACGGCGGAGTACCACCGTTATTGATAACTCACAGTATTTCCGTGGTCCGGTACATTCCAACCCCCACACAGTGCAGAGAGAAGGTCCAGACTGGTTTCTGGATAGTTTCACACCAATAGTGCACTGTAATTTCCTGACCTTTCCTGTTATAGCTAAGGTCAGCTAAATACCCACATCCCCTCCCCGATACACCCACCCTAGATTATCTAGACACTCCGCTTCACTACAGGCTTTACATCTCATCCGGAGGAATCACAGTATCTCCATCTCACAAACTAGTTGGAATCCCACACCACCCCCTGACATGGCAGATACCGGCCCTGACGCACACAAAGCATCAGTACCTACTACACCACTGAATGACCTCCAGATAAAAATTGACTCAATAAATATCAGAGGTCTGAATACTCCCGAAAAAAGGTCCCAACTTTTATACACACTGCACAAAAATAAAACACAAATTGCATTTATCCAGGAAACTCACTTTCGGGTTGATAAATTACCCAAACTGGGGAATTACAGGTACCCTATAGTATACCATGCCTCCAATGCGTCCTCCAAAACAAAGGGGGTTGCTATACTGATTTTGAAAAACTGCCCTTTACGCATTACAGATACCAAACAAGATCCCAATGGTAGATACCTATTTCTTAAAGGAACACTAAATAACAAGCCCATCACTCTTGCGAATATATATGCTCCCAACAAACGACAGGTCACCTTCTTTAGAGAAACCCTACAGCTGCTTACAGAATTCTTTTCTGGCATCCTTGTATTGGGTGGTGACTTTAATGTAGCATTGAACCCCCAACAAGATTCCTCCACTGGAACAACGTCCTTGCCATACAGAGCTCTAAGAGCGATCAAAAAACAACTACAGGAATTGACCTTGCATGATACATGGTGCACACTCCACCCAAATGATAGGGACTTTACATTCTTTTCACCACCCCACAACAAGTATTCCAGAATTGATCACTTTTTTATCTCCCAGAATGACATATCTTACATCAAACGTGCGACCATAGACCCCATGACACTCTCTGATCACAACCCAATCTCACTGACATTACAAATCCCGCTGTCACGTCCCTTAAATTCAATATGGCGACTGGACAACTCTCTTCTAACAGACCTAGATTCTTCAACCAAAATCAAAACCCGACTCATCCAATATTTTAAAGAAAACTCCATTGGTGATCCTAGCCCACACATCGTATGGGCTGCTCACAAATGTGTCATAAGAGGGGAACTCATTTCCATAACAGCATCCAAAAATAAACAACGTAAAGCGTATATAAACTCTTTAACCTCTAAAATCCATAAATTAGAAAGGATTCATAAAGCATCCCTAGCCTCTGATTCACTGGCAGAACTCCTGCAGGCAAGGGAGGAACTGAAGGAAGAAATGAATAAATCCCTACGACGCAAATACATCTTTACTCAAAAACTATATTATGAATGTGGCAACAAATTGGGGAAATTAATGGCAAAAGCTTTACAACGCAGAAAAGCAGCCTTGACCATTCACAAGATTACAGACCCTAGTGGGAAGTCCTTTACTTCCCCAGAGGACATTGCCACACAGTTCGTGAATTATTTCACTAAACTCTACAACCTACCACAGACAGACGTGACAGACCCCTCACAAAATAGACAGGAGGCAATATCTACCTTTCTGGCACAATATGGTATACCACCCATACCCCCGGAGGAATCCAGGACCCTTGAGTGCCCCATTAGCATTGAAGAAACGACAACAGCGTTAACACAACTCAACGTAGGTAAGAGTCCTGGCCCTGATGGGCTTACGGTAGGGTACTACAAAACATTCCAGGAGACTCTTATCCCCCATTTTACTAAAGAATTCAACACATTCTCTGCCTCCCCACAGATTAATAATGACTTACTAGAAGCACATATCACCCTAATTCCGAAACCCGGCAAAGACGATACCCTTGTGACCAACTACAGACCCATATCTCTCCTGAATGTGGATCTAAAATTATATGCTAAAATTCTTGCCAATCGATTACTTCCTTTTATCCCCGACCTTGTCTCCCTTGACCAAGTTGGTTTTGTCCCTGGTAGGGAAGCCAGAGATAACACCATAAAGGCCCTACATATTCATCACTTTCTTTCGTCGTCCTCCCATCCCAAACGACAGGGATTCTTTTTGTCACTCGATGCGGAGAAGGCGTTCAACAGAGTGGCTTGGGACTACATGTCAGCGACGTTACAGGCATTGGGACTTCCTCCGAAATTCCACCAAATGATAATGGTCTTATACTCACATCCTACAGCCAGAATAAGAATTAATGGACGCCTGTCGGACGCCTTCTCCGTGTCGAACGGTACACGTCAGGGATGCCCGTTGTCACCCCTTATTTTTATACTCACACTGGAACCTATTCTACGCAAGATACGGGAAAATCCTGACATTAACGGTATTGACATACACAATAAGCAATATAAAATAGCTGCATATGCGGACGACATCCTACTTTTCCTTTCAAAACCATTGATTACTATACCCAACCTATTAAAAGACTTTGCTTCCTTCAACAAACTCTCAAACCTAAAAATTAATTTCATAAAGTCTAAAGTTTTGAATATTTCCCTCCCGCAATCATTGGTGACGCAATGTAAAATGAATTTCCCCTTCCAATGGGAGCCACATGCCCTTACCTATCTAGGGATCCAAATACCGAAGCACTTCGAGGAGTTATACGATAGAAATTATCTACCAATCCTAGGTAATATCCAAAAAGTAAAGGAATGGTGAACCCGCGCAGTGGAAATAGAGGTCTAATTGGTGAGATTTATGGAACTGCTGCCGCCCAACAAGCAGTCACCATAAATGGGGACGGCTGAGTAGTTTAGTGTGATAGAAGGGTCTGGCGCTGTTCTTTTATTTGAATAATACCCTACCTGCGTATGGGTTTCTAAAACAAGGCATATAAATATAAGACATATAAATATAAATTCCTAAGTGTAAACAAAAACGTGCAGATATCAGATAGTGATATACTTAAAATATTGGTAAATATTGTATAATTATAAATAATACGCAAGCTGTACATATATAAAAAATTGATGATGTTAAATCCCATGCATGGTGTTGCTGGTTAGTATTCCAAATGACGTTAAGTATGGGGGGAGGGGGAGGGAGGGGGGGGGTGAAGGTGGGGAGGGGAAGGGGGGGGGGGAAGGGGGAAAGGGAGAGGTGTGGGAGATCTACTCCTGGTTGAGGAACTGAAAAGTGTTAGATTCACTCCTAATAAAGTGCAAACGTGCTGGTGAAGTTCAAAGGAAGTCCTTATTGTGTAATACACTTGTTGTCAAATTCATTTAAACTCTTAGTGCTATAGTATCTTGGCATATATCTTGTGCAGTATCTTGGTGCATGTGATTTTGTGGTTTTGATCCTTCAATAGTTTTAAAATCCTTGCTCTGAAAGTGCAGCCACTCACCGGATCATTTCACCCCTGCAGGGGTATCAGGCAGTTACAGTTTTGCGCCACTGTACGGCGATCACTGGCGGGCTCAGGATCGTGGTGTATCATATGTAAAGAGAGAAGGAGTGCCCATAGCGTAAAATCGTTTTTAAAAGGATTTATTAAACAAATGGAAAGGTACTCACAATTTCACAGTGTAAATCAAGCGAAGCAGTAAAAAAGTCACAGTTAGCCTTCAGCGCTGGTAAAGTAGGTAATTTTGGGAAGCACAGATTAGGCCATGCCCTACGCGTTTCGTCGTTAGGACGTCTACGGGAGCGTCCCGTAGACGTCCTAACGACGAAACGCGTAGGGCGTGGCCTAATCTGTGCTTCCCAAAATTACCTACTTTACCAGCGCTGAAGGCTAACTGTGACTTTTTTACTGCTTCGCTTGATTTACACTGTGAAATTGTGAGTACCTTTCCATTTGTTTAATAAATCCTTTTAAAAACGATTTTACGCTATGGGCACTCCTTCTCTCTTTACATATGATACACCACGATCCTGAGCCCGCCAGTGATCGCCATACAGTGGCGCAAAACTGTAACTGCCTGATACCCCTGCAGGGGTGAAATGATCCGGTGAGTGGCTGCACTTTCAGAGCAAGGATTTTAAAACTATTGAAGGATCAAAACCACAAAATCACATGCACCAAGATACTGCACAAGATATATGCCAAGATACTATAGCACTAAGAGTTTAAATGAATTTGACAACAAGTGTATTACACAATAAGGACTTCCTTTGAACTTCACCAGCACGTTTGCACTTTATTAGGAGTGAATCTAACACTTTTCAGTTCCTCAACCAGGAGTAGATCTCCCACACCTCTCCCTTTCCCCCTTCCCCCCCCCCTTCCCCTCCCCACCTTCACCCCCCCCCTCCCTCCCCCTCCCCCCATACTTAACGTCATTTGGAATACTAACCAGCAACACCATGCATGGGATTTAACATCATCAATTTTTTATATATGTACAGCTTGCGTATTATTTATAATTATACAATATTTACCAATATTTTAAGTATATCACTATCTGATATCTGCACGTTTTTGTTTACACTTAGGAATTTATATTTATATGTCTTATATTTATATGCCTTGTTTTAGAAACCCATACGCAGGTAGGGTATTATTCAAATAAAAGAACAGCGCCAGACCCTTCTATCACACTAATATCCAAAAAGATCTCGGTACATGGTCATCTGGTCCCTTCTCGTGGTTTGGAAAGATAGCCATCATAAAGATGAATATCCTGCCTAGAATCCTATACATCCTTCAGACCATTCCAATCAAATTACCCATTTCATTTTTTAACGCATACAAAAGAATCTGTCGCAATTTCATATGGGCAGCAAAAACCCCCAGATTAAGCTGGAATAAACTGACTATCCCCAAACTAAAAGGAGGCCTCAGCCTCCCAGACATCCAGAAATACCATTGGGCATGTCATCTCACGAGAATTATCGATTGGCACATACACAAATCCACTAAAGACTGGGTCAACATCGAAGAAGCCTTTTCACGAGTGCCGCTTGCTCACCTACCCTGGATGGATATAAAAGCACTACCTACAGAATACACTACACATCCGTTGACCGGTCCCACTATCCGAGCCTTCACAACTACAGCCAAAATATTTGGATGGCATTCCTCCCCAGGATCGATGACCCCCCTGACCAATAACACAGACTTCACACCTGGAATACAACTTAGCGATAGACCTCAAACAACTGACCAACCCCCTCTTAGAGCATCACAATTCTTCCACAAGGGTTCAATGCTACCTTACGACAAGCTCAATTTCCCTGCATATCACATACCATTTTACAAATTTCTACAAATCAGACATTTTCTAACCACTGCCCAACCTACTTCCCAATGGTTTAGAGACCTAACTCCTTTTGAAGCACTCTGCAACAGCACACCTCCACAAAGACACCTTATCTCAGAGGTCTATTCACTATTATTTAATGACCTAGACCCCACAGTTATGATGGCCAACAAAAAATGGGAAACAGAACTCGAACTGACCTTAACAACAAAAGAATGGGAAAACATTTACGAACACATCCATAAAGGCTCCATAAATGTTTCAGCACAAGAAAATTCATACAAAATATATTCGAGATGGTACAAAACACCAGACAAGATTCATCTTTACCACCCATCTGTTTCCCCTATATGTTGGAGATGCAACGATGACGTGGGCTCTCTGCTTCATATCTGGTGGAAATGCCCTCGGATACAACCATTTTGGATAAAAGTTCATGAGGTAATACAACATGTCACTACTTACACCTTATCTTTTACACCGTCACAATACCTACTACATCATTCCACGATTTCACACCATGCATATAAAAAATCCCTCACACTCCATCTAGTGAACGCTGCCAAACAATGCATTCCAATACACTGGAGGAGCAACACACCACCTACTATGACAGAATGGTTCAAGCGTATAGAGAAAATCTCTGAGATGGAAAACTTAATCCATCAAGCCAAAGATACTCCTACAAAATATGGGAGAACATGGGCATGTTGGATTCACTTCAGGGAGTCCCCAAAATACCAAGAGTATCTTCAAACTCTGTAAAAATGGCATGCAATAATAAGCACCTGGTAGACCACTATATATTGGGTTGCAAACGTCCTAGCATTTAGACTTACAGGTACACTATCCCTTTACAGAGTTTTTATCAGTACACTCTCACCCTCCATCCGTAAAGTATATGAAGCGACACAAACATCTTTTGATCCTGTCTACACGTCCTAGTGGTTATGAGTCAGACATTGTCTGATATACAGCACCCCAACCAATAAACCACCACACAGTTAGGACAACATCTCCGATACCCCGCCCTCCCCACCTATTCTTCCCTTACACACATCAAAGCCAGTATAAACAAATTTGTGATTACCATACTCCCTGCACAGCATGCTCCCTTTAGGGGTGCGGGAATAAGGAACTGGCGTCGCCATTTTGTTCTTTGTTTTTCTTTTTAATCCTAATCACTCCACACAAATACATTTGTAGACCGCAGAATTTATGTTGACATACAGGTCGACATGTGTTACATCTCTTAGTTACTTCACAAGTTATACTTAAATACCTATTATAGCTATACTTACCTATGGTTAGCACAGTAGACACTAATGCAGTATGTCTATTTTTTCCTTTTCTTTTCCTCTATAAAGATAAGTTGTTCAAATAAAAAAACTTATGCATGTACCTCAAATTCCGGATGTAAAGTATAGCATTCATCTGATGTTCATGTAATTACTAGCGCAATGAAAGATCTGACTTTGTACTGTTGTTTCACTTGTATTACATGACTTTCTTAACATAAAATAAAAATCTTTTGAAACAAAAAAAAAAAAAAAAACACATAGGAGAGTATAATTCAAAACAAAAATCCTTTATTAAGGGATCAGAACCAAACAAAGAGGAAGGCAACACTGGATCAACATGAGAAATTAGTGAAGCCTGGGACCCCCACGGCAGACATCAATTCTTCAACATCAAAATTGGTGGCCTGAGGAGTCCATATCTAAGGGAGGGCAGTCTGGTCCGGGATTCACAGAGACTCGGATAGCAGCAGATGACATCTGTGTCCCCAGGCTGTGGTACCACAAGAGGCTGCATCTTTTGGCCGACCAGACTGAACCCAGGGCAATCACTGTCTGGTCTTCCTTCCACGCTTCCTTCCGGGCTGTGGCTGTGCAGTTGGAGATGTGGCAGGAGGAGGAGTAGGACCTGGAGGAGGAGAAGGACTGGGGGGACCTGGAGGAGGACTGGGGGGACCTGGAGGAGAGTGAGGAGGAGGAGGAGGACCTGCAGGAGGAGGAGGAGGACCATCCCAAAGATGTGTGTGAGGTGTAATTTGGCCCCTCATACCTTTCTCCAGAGCCTCCGATATGAGGGCCTCACACATGGCTTTTTGGCCCTCCTCCATCCTCTGCATTTTATAGGCTATGAAGGCAGCAATGTTCTCCTGCATGGTGTGGGGTGCTCCCAGGACCTCTGTAGCCCTCCAAAAGAATGCTATAGCCGCCTCCTCTAGGGTACTCGTCCTACTGCCACTTTCTGTTTTCAGGGGGGGTGGAGGGACCTTGATATCAGCCAGCCGGCTCGGCCCGGCCACCTCCTGGCTGAGACTTCCCTGTGTATGAAAAAGGGACATAGTTTTAGTTTTTGCATCATCAATCACAATCCTAAATTAGTACTCCCAACTAACATCTAGTTAACATCATTGATTGGACAAGCAGAAATATTTAGAGGAATGCTATACCTGGCTCAATCTGGGCTCATCCACATGCGGCCTGGAAGGCCCAGGTTGGGCGTCAGAAGCCTCAGCCAGGGGGGAAGGAAGCGTGGAAGGAAGACTGGAGAGGGATGGCCTGGGTTGAGTCTGGCCTGCCAGAAAGTGCAGCCTGTCGTAGTACAACATCCTGGGGACATAGATGTCATCTGCTGCTCCGGATCTCTGTGAATCCAGGACTTTCTTGCGCTCCCTCAGATATGTGCTCCTCAGGTCACCAATGAAAATCTTTAAATAAGTGATGTCTGCCGTGGGGATCACCTGCTTCACAATTTCACACAATTTCTCCAGTGCTGCCTTCCTCTTTGCTTGGTTCTTGAAATGGGGGTGGGTAATCTCCCACAGACAGGGCAGCTCACTTAGCATATCTATGAATACTGACATGAAGTCAGTATCTTTCATTAAGATATCCATGTTCACTGCAAGACACAAGACAAGACAAAGCCTAATCTTGTTACAATATAGGCCTCAATCTAGAAGCAGTATAGGCACAAGTTTGTCTCTTACCTTCGTTCTTACGATCGGCGCGTCCAATGCTCCTTCCTCCTCTCACAGATCGTACGTAATACGCACGCGTGTTACGCTTTATACACACTGCGCATGAGGGTAACTCCGCCCGCCCCTGACGTTTTTTCTAGTCTATTCCCCGCCCCTTTTCGTTCGGCGCAGTGGGGGAAGAGCATGATGGCGGAGTTACAGCAGGTGCGTGCTAATTCTAACAACGAGGAGCAGGAAAGCCCGGATCCAGGCACGTCCCGATCCAGAAGGAGACGTTTTAAGGCCACAAATATGTCCTTTGGGGAGATGTTGGAGATGGTCGACATCATGAAGAAGTCCGACCATGACGGAAAATATGGGCCTTACCCCAACCCCAATATCCGAAAGGCCAAAATCATGGCGAAAGTGGTCAGGAGTCTTGAGAGGAATTTCGGGGTACGAAGATCTAAAGATCAGCTCAGGAAGCGGTGGTCGGACCTGAAGTTGAGAGAGCCAGAGCACTACCGAAAGATCCGGAGAGTGCTGCAAAAAAGTAAGTAGTTGTGCTGTGTTCCTATTCTTTCTGTCTTTATTACGTTCGTTCTGCTCCATATGCTTTTATTAATTGTAACGTTTAAAAAGGTCAACTTTAATGTTCATGGGCCCATTATTCATTCGTACCAAACATTTTTCTTTCGGCCTCTAGAACACCATTGTTTAGGCCATATGCATTTTCACACATTTTTGGGGGCCTACTTGGATGCCAAATATTTGTTTGTGTAGATGGGTTTGTTACTAGAATGAAATGCCAACTAGATTGTGTGTAAGGAGAGGACACTGAGCAGCTGTTTTCACATCTGGACACTGGAGCACTAGTGTGGGACACAAGAACACCATTTTTATTAGGGGGCCACACAGGTGCTCCAGTGTATACTATGGGGGGGCTACATCCGTGAAGCTTGTACCAAACAGGTAAAGTATTGCAGCTTGACAAAGGCCAATAAAAAAAATACATCTTGGAACTCTGCTAAAATAGACAATTGTACCCCACTTCCAAGCAATGTTTCTTATTTATAGTTCTGTCATCAAATATCTGTGTGCTAATTATACCATTTTTGTTTTACATAGGGGAGAAAAGACTCAGAGGACACCCCTCATCCCAGGAGACCAGAGACCCTCCACCTCTAGAAGAAGGGGAAATACCAACCCAAGAAGCTGAGCAGGAGGAAGAAGAAGATGTGGTGAGATTGGCACCACAACAGGTGAGTGTCTGCGACCACAGGCTCAGGTAAAATAGATGGATGGTGGCAGATTTTTGAGACCTTTTTTTTGTTCTTTATCTCTTTTTAGGTGATCGTGATGTGAGGGAGAGAGAACGTTTCACATCTGAAAGTGCCCAGATACTGATCGGGGAGATCATGGGGTGTAATCTCCAATTGCAAAACATCCAGCACAAATCAGTGATGTTATTAAAAAAAATAATAACATCATTGATGTTTTGGGGCGAATTTAAACCCCACAAAATCACCTGTTTTATCGTGGTCCAATCTTACCAAAATTTTATCTATGTTTAGAAAAGCCAAATTTGGAGGATGCACACAGTGTGCCAACATGTGCTATCTGCCATCATGGGAGATCAATGGATGCGTTTTGGGGGTGCAACCCCTTCCTCAATTATAAAGTAGCATTGAGGAAGGGCTTGCTCCCCCAAAACACGTCCCTTGATCCCCCCTGATGGCAGATAGCACATGTTGACATTCGTAAATTGGTGTGCATCTTCCAAATTTGGCTTTTCCAGGGGTGATTTCCCCCCATCTGAACGCTATATCAAACCCAGTTCCTAAATACTGATGTCTGATATAGCCTTCAGGTTTTACCATATGTGAACTTTGTAAGTTCAAGTTTTTTGGCTTTCTTGTTGGTTTTACACAGGCCTGTTTTATCTGAAATGGATATTTCGATTTTTGATAATGCTACTGCAAACATTGTTATACAACAAACATGTTGGTTTGTTTTAAAAACCTTTCGTAAATGCACATGTGATTGTGCAGGTATAAAAAAGTGCCTTACTCAAGAATGTGTGGATTATTGTCTCAACACTACAACACTTTTGGGGTGATGTAATTGCTGTTTTATGGAAAAATGGGGGTTATTTCCTAAGGACAAATACACTTTGCACTACAAGTGCAGGTTCAGTGCAGTTGCAAGTGCACTTGTAGTGAAATGTGTTTTTGCATTTAGGAAGTACCAGCCAACACTGTTTTTTATAATCACGACATTTTCTGCACTCAACACATTTCTGTCAGGGTCAGCTAAAACAAACACAAGCAGTAAATGTCCACCAAGAATTTCTTTTGGTTGTTTTTTATTTGAAAAAGGTGTCACAGATTGTCTGGCATATTGATAGCCCCCCTACCCGCAAAGAACTCCAGGTAGCGTAACCGGACATCACGGGCATTCAGGGAGGGCAAGCCAGGACGGCCACTTTCAAGCGCCGTCAGTGTTGATGGATTTGGGATTCCGGCCTCAGGCCCAACTGAGCCAGCATAGTTGGCTGAATGTTTTCTTAAAAAATGATGGAGAACACAGCAGGCAAGTATTACCGTATTTATCGGCGTATAACACGCACCGGCGTATAACACGCACCCCAATTTAGGAGGGAATTTTAAGGAAAAAAAACTTTTAGGAGGGAAGTTGAAGGAAAAAAAACTTACATTTAAATGCCCATCATTGCAGCCTTCTCAGTGCAGCCTTGTCAGTGCAGCCTTCCCCAGTGCAGCCTTGTTAGTACAGCCATGTCAGTGCAGCCTTGTCAGTGCAGCCATGTCAGTGCAGCCTTCCCCAGTGCAGCCTTGTTAGTACAGCCATGTCAGTGCAGCCTTCCCCAGTGCAGCCTTGTTAGTGCAGCCTTGTCAGTGCAGCCTTGTCAGTGCAGCCATGTCAGTGCAGCCATGTCAGTGCAGCCTTGTTAGTGCAGCCTTGTTAGTGCAGCCTTGTTAGTGCAGCCTTGTTAGTGCAGCCTTTCCCAGTGGAGCCATTCCCAGTGCAGCCATTCCCAGTGCAGCCATTCCCAGTGCAGCCATTCCCAGTGCAGCCTTTCCCAGTGCAGCCTTCCCCAGTGCAGCCTTCCCTTCGATCCCCTGTCCTGAGCTTTAAAATCGCCGACCGCGATTTGAAAATGGCGCCGCCGGCGCCGAAATACACCGAGCCGGTCCTCGGCTCTTTCCGGCGGCTCTCGTTCATTTTCGGCTCCACTCGTAGTCCCGAGCGGAGCTATCCGAACCTAGCCGAGTAGGTTCGGATAGCTCCGCTCGGGACTACGAGTGGAGCCGAAAGTAAACGAGAGCCGCCGGAAAGAGCCGAGGATCGGCTCGGTGTATTTCGGCGCCGGCGGCGCCATTTTCAAATCGCGGTCGGCGATTTTAAGATTGTGACAGCTCGGGATCGCAGGGTATCGGCGTATAACACGCACCTGCGACTTTCCCCTGATTTTAAGGGGAAAAAAGTGCGTGTTATACGCCGATAAATACGGTATATGGTTCAGTTTATACTCCGCCATATGGATGGGTGTCAGAAATAATCGGAACCGGCTGGCCAGGATTCCAAATGTGTTCTCCACCACTCTTCGGGCTCTGGCCTGCCGGTAATTAAAAACCCTCTGTTCCGGGGTGAGGGTCCTCATCGGGAATGGCCGCATCAGGTGGTCCCCCAGCGCAAATGCTTCATCAGCAACAAACACAAATGGGAGACCTTCAACATTGTCCTCTGGAGGTGGCAAGTCCAAGCTGCCATTCTGGAGACGCCTGTAGAACTCCATCGGGGCGATGACTCCACCATCGACATCCGGCCGTTCTTCCCCACGTCCACATACAGGAACTCCTAATTAGCCGACACCACCGCCAACATCACTATACTATTAAACCCCTTGTAATTATAATAGTACGACCCCGAGTTGGGTGGTGGGATGATGTGGACGTGTTTCCCTTCAATTGCCCCTCCACAGTTAGGAAAGTCCCACCGCTGGGCAAAGTGGGAGGCCACAGTCTGCCATTCCTGTGGCGTTGAAGGAAACTGTTGAGGAAAAAACAATAAACATTACTATTTTTTCACAGAAACATGGCAAGCAGATTAGACACAAACATTATGGGGCAACCTCCAGATAGCATTTATTAAGGGGAATTTAACAACAACAAAGTATAAGGTACACCTATCATATTCCCCCTCCCCCCTCTCATGGGCCATTTCTAACATTATAGGGGGGGGGACTCTTGGACAGGTAACCCTCTTCACTTCATTGAGAGATGAATGCCTAAATAATGGGTATTACTTGGAACAGCCCCTCCTTAGTTACACTATTGGCAGACCACTGGACAGGTAAGAAGTGTCATAATACAAAGATATAAATACACACTGTACACATTTAAGCACATTTGAACATTCTGCTATTACCTATCAAGATAATAATAGGATACAAAAACTTTTAAACAGTATCATTGGAAAGTATACAGGCAGGCCCTTGCACTACATGCTTTGGGGAATTCATCCATAAATCTGACCAGTAAAGAGATGGGTATAGTGTGTATGGGTTTGGCAAAGTCAGCAGACAGATGATTGAGGATAGAGAATTGTGATCAGCTGACTTAGCAGTTGGGGGAGGGAGGGTTACTAAAAATTATTTGGGGACACCACAAAAAAAAGCCTCTGGCACTCTGCCTGAATTTAAATCAAAAATAACATTACCAAACATTTTAGAGGGTGTTTGGGGTAAAGCACTACTATGGAGCTGATAAAATACATTGTTAAGTGACTACATGAGGTGAATATAGGGCAGGAGACACCATACTGGGGAGGTTATTGAAGGGCAAATATGTATGAAGGACATAAAATAATAATAACATAAAAATCCAGCATGCATGAGAACAAAGGGGACATTCACAGCATATTACAATCATGGTAATTAGGGAATGAGGAAAGAAATACAATATATTATCAAACATTCAATACAATAAAATGTGATATAAAAGAATAAAAATCTTACCTTCATATACTCCTTCTGCAGGACCTGGATGATGGCAGAACAGGTCTCTGGGATAATGATCCCCAGAGCCTGGGGAGAGATGCCTGTCGAGAACTGCAAGTCCTGCAGACTTCTCCCTGTGGCCAAATACCGCAAGGTAGCGACCAGCCTCTGCTCTGGAGTGATGGCTTGCCTCATGCAGGTATCCTGCCTGCTAATATAGGGGGTCAGCGAAGCCAACAGACGGTGAAACACGGGGTCTGTCATCCTGAGAAAGTTCCTGAAATCATCAGGATTATTCTCACGGATCTCACGGAGCAAAGGCATATGACAGAACTGGTCACGCTGAAGCAACCAATTCTTGGTCCATGAACTCCTCCCCACCCTGTTCATGGACTGGACTTGTGTCAAGGTCAGGACCCCAACACCAAGCCCCCGCACAGCACGAACTCTACGAGGAGTACGCATACGAAACATGTCTAGAAAACGGTCGGCTGCTCAGAACGAAGTAACAGAACGCACTGAAGAACAGCAAGGCCTGTGAAGAGCGACCTGAAAAACAGCAACGAGCAGGCAAGATCACACAGAAAACTCTGATACGAACTGACTGCACGCACTGAAGAGCAGATACAAACCCACAAGCACAAACTGAACGGCAGAAAACAATCTGAAAGCCACGAGTCTGAAAAAGCGCGAATCGTCTCTCACCAAACTTTTACTAACACGAGATTAGCAAAAGGAGCCCAAAGGGTGCCGCGCTTGGTTCTGAACCGGCCTTTTCTAGTCTCGTCGTACGTGCTGTACGTGACCGCGTGGTTGTCGATCGGAAATTCCGACAACTTTGTGCGACCGTGTGTAGGCAAAACAATTTTGAGCCAACATCCGTCGGAAAAAATCCTAGGATTTTGTTGTCGGAAATGTCCGAACAAAGTCCGACCGTGTGTACGCCCTATTAGAGTTACCTGGTACTTTAGTGAAGAGAAGGTAATAAAACATGTAAATGTTGGGTCTACCATTTTGAATATACAGAACGGAGAATGTAATAAAAAGTCACAGTTGAGTCAGATATTCTGGATGATACAGAACAAGGAGCCAGACACACATAGAACTATAAAGAATGTTTACTGCACTATTGATGCTACGTATCAATCTCTTCTTCTCCTCAACTCAGGTGTCAGGACTTATGCCCCGTACACACGGTCGGACTTTGTTCAGACATTCCGACAACAAAATCCTAGGATTTTTTCTGACGGATGTTGGCTCAAACTTGTCTTGTATACACACGGTCACACAAAGTTGTCGGAAAATCCGATCGTTCTGAACGCGGTGACGTAAAACACGTACGTCGGGACTATAAATGGGGCAGTGGCCAATAGCTTTCATCTCTTTATTTATTCTGAGCATGCGTGGCACTTTGTCCGTCAGATTTGTGTACACACGATCGGAATTTCAGACAACGGATTTTGTTGTCGGAAAATTTTATAGCCTGTTCTCAAACTTTGTGTGTCGGAAAATCCGATGGAAAATGTGTGATGGAGCCCACACACGGTCGGAATTTCCGACAACAAGGTCCTATCACACATTTTCTGTCGGAAATTCCGACCGTGTGTACGGGGCATAACTCTGCAGACAGTTCCAGAGCTATTGACAGACAGCAAAGTACCTGACAGGAGATCTATGCAACACTCAAAGTTCCTGTTGAAGAATGGATAAACAAGATGGAGTAGTAAGACATACAAATGTACTCTATATCCAAATGAAACAGTTACAAAACACTGAGGAAAAACTGTTAAATACAATCAGACTAGTCTACATAATAGCAATGGTTTTAACCTTCTGCCACTCACATAACGCAAATGTGCAGCGACAAAGAGGGTGGGCTTTAATCCCCACACGCCAGACATATGTGTCCATGGAAGGCCAAGGTTTCTGTGCTCCCAGCCATAGACAGCTTTCAGCCTCTCATTACAGTTTGTAAGTTGGTGGGACAGGCTCCTGATTATGTGGCCACTTTGACAGCCAATCACAGTGGTCACGTGATTGGCAATTCTGTTCCCCGGACATAGAGACCTTAAAGGGACACCAGGGCTAGGGGAGGGGTTAATCAATGCAGCCACACAGCAGTACATGAAAGCCATAACAACTGTAGACAATGCATTGTTGCTCTAGTTCTATACTGAAATAGCCAAATTTTAGCCATATGGATTAACAGCATGTTGCTCCTTTCCTGAAATATACTGTATGAGTGTAGGATTTAAAGGGACCATTAGCAAAAATGTTAACAACTTTAGGTTTCAGTGGTTAAAATATGGCACATCACCTAGACTGCAACGCATAACTGCACAGCAACAAAGAGGCTGTGCACTCACTAGATGAGTGTTCATAATCCAAATGTAATTCATTGAGAATTGCTGTGATCTATCGGCCCCCTGGACCAGTACCAAACTTTATTGATGACTTCTCTGCCTGGCTACCCTACTTTATCTCTTATGAAATTCCAACAATCATTCTTGGTGACTTCAACATCCCTGTTAATTTTAACACTCCCGTTACTTCTAAGCTACTTCTAACCTCCTCTTTTGACCTAAAACAATGGACAAGTGCTTCTACTCACTCTGTTGGCAACTACCTTGATATTCTCCTATCTATGTACTCTGCACAACCTCTCCAATATTCCTTTTCCTCTCTCTGATCACCACCTTATTAGTTTCATTCTCTCCTTGTCTGCCTCCTTCTTGCCTTCCAACTACCAAACTATTACCCGTAAAAACCTTCGCTATTTTAACACTTCTCTTATTTTTCTGCTACATATTGTCTCTACGACAAAATCTCATCCTTGTCCTGCCCCAACTTGGCCACTTCTGTCTACAACAGTTCACTGTCATCCACCCTGGATTCCTTCGCCCCCTCACTACACACAGAATCAGGCCCTGACCGCTACAACCCTGGCAGACAGACAATACCAGAAGCCCCAAAAAACGTAGCCGCGCTCCTGAGTCACAGCAAAATTTCAGCCAATATAAATCTGCCCTCCAAAAATACCATTCCTGCCTCCACACTGCCAAACAGACCTACTTTATCACTCTCATTAACACCCTCTCATGCAGTTCCCGTCAACTCTTTTCTACCTTTACCACTCTACTTCGTCCTCTATTACCTCTACCCACTAACTTACTCACTGCCCAGGAGATTGCTAATCACTTCAAAAATAAGATTGAGACAATTTGTCTCAAGATCTCCGCTTTACAGAAATCTCCCTCACTTTACACTCCTGGTCCTCCTGCAAAATCAATACTTCCCTCTTTTAACCCAGCTACTATAGAGGAAGTCACTAAACTTTTTTCTAATGCCCACCTAACCTCCTGCCCCCTGGACCCTGTTCCTTCTCAAATACTACGGTCTGCTGCCTTTGATACAGTTGACCACCCCCACCTCCTCAAAAAACTTAATTTGCTTGGTCTCCATGGCTGCACTCTCCATTGGTTAGAATCTTACCTATCTCATCGCACCTTCAGTGTCACTTAAAACTCCACTTCCTCCTTTCCAACTCCTATTACTGTTGCGGTTCCCCAAGGTTCTGTCCTTGGATCTCAACTATTCTTGATCTACACGTCCTCCCTGGGTCAGCTGATGGCCTCCCATGGCTTCCAATACCATTTATATGCTGATGACACCCAAATCTATCTCTCTGTCCCTCAGCTCACCCCATCAATCTCCTCACGCATCACTGATTTACTAACAGACATATCAGGCTGGATGTCAAACCACTTTCTCAAACTGAATCTATCTAAAACTGAGCTCTTAATATTCCACCTTCACGTGCCCCTTCCCCTGACTTCTCTGTCCAGATCAATGGCACATCTATCAGTCCATCCCCACATGCCAGGATGCTAGGCGTAACCTTAGACTCTGAACTGTCCTTTCAGGCCCACATACAATCCCTGTCTAAATCATGCCACCTTAGCCTCCGCAACATTTCCAGAATACGCCCCTTTTTAACTAATGACACCACCAAGCTTCTAATTCATTCCCTGGTCATCTCTCGCCTCTACTACTGTAACTCCCTCCTCATTGGATTACCTTTGCATAGACTATTCCCCTTCAGTCCATAATGAATGCCACTGCAAGACTCATCCACCTTACCAACCATTCAGTGTCCTTCACCCCTCTCTGCCAATCCCTCCACTGGCTTCCACTGACTCAATGAATAAAATTCAAAGTACTAACAATAATTTACAAAGCCACCCATAACTCTGCCCACAGCTACATCACTAACCTAGTCCCAAAATACCAACCAAGCTGCTCTCTTCGGTCCTCCCAAGACCTCCTGCTCTCTAGCTCCCTTGTCACCTCCTCCCATGCTCACCTCCAGGATTTCTCCAGAGCTTCTTCCATCCTTTGGAACTCCCTACCCCAATCTGTCTGACTGTCCCCTAATCTATCCATCTTTAGATGATCCCTGAAAACCCTTCTCTTTAAAGAAGCTGCTTCTAACTAACACTGTTTAACTTCCTCCATCAGCTCATCCCCCACAGTTATTGCCTTTTGTATCAACTGACCTTTCCTTTTTAGATTGTAAGCTCTAATGAGCAGGACCCTCTGATTCCTCTTGTGGCAAATTGTAATGTAACTGTAATGTCTGCCTTTATTTTGTTAAGCGCTGCGCAAACTGTTAGCGCTATATAAAACCTGTATAATAATAATACTGCTTGCAGCCAGTCTGAACTTGTTTGTTATTGGTATGTGGGTTTGCGAATGTTTCTACCTGCTTACTGGGGAGTGTTATCCAGTGGATAGAGTTGGAAGATACAGTGTTATAGGTTAAAAATTTCACCCTGGCCAATCACAAGGAGGTCCATATCAGTAATGTGAGCTGGGGAATGGGATAAATATTTATGATGACCATCTAAAAGAGTTCTTTCCTCTGAGACTTTGCCTGAAGAGCATGCCAGCATGAGGGATCCTGGCCCTGGCTTCTGTCAGGAGAGGAAAACCTTTGCCTCCCAGGCCTGCTGTCTTGGGAGGACATAGTTCCTGGGCCAAGGCCTAAAGATTGGAAATATGCCTATACTAGAGCCTGGGAATACAAGACATTAGCTACTGAGGGAGAATCTTTAGAAGAGCCCTGCTTAGTCCATTGCTGGTCTAAGCTTGTTCCACTTTTACAGATTGCCAGTCTCAGCTTCAAGCCTGTGAGAGAGGCTGAAGATACATTTGCTAGAATGCACTGCTTTGCTGAGGGAATTTTATTGCTGCTTTTGAGAATCCTATAACCCTTAATCCTCTCTCTGAGCAAATAAAATCTGAAAAAAAAGATAGACAGAGTGGATGTCTGTTTCTGGGTCGCTTGCTGGTGTTTTGGGGCAGCTGTAGGTCAGATTACAAGTAGAAAGGCTAGAAGGACCTGTAAAATCTAGCAGCTCCTGAGGGGGTCAGCATTCAGTTGTATTTTTCCACATCTGTTGTTCTCTTGTCCAAATCTCTTGTTTAGCTCTAACATCAGATTTTTTTTCTAGTCGGTGCATAGAAAAAAGAACACCATGAGGTTGATTTGAGGTTGATTTGCTAAAAGCAAAAAGACTGTTCATTTTGCAAGGGAATTTGCATTTTTAAAGGGAATTTCTCCCAGAGCTTAATGAATGTTAAATTTCACTTTGCAAGAGAATACCCAAGCATGTGCAAGGAAGATTAAAAAAAACAACATATTTGCTTGGACATGATTGAATCATGGAAGTCAGCAGAGCTTCACGTCATTAATTAATTAAGCCAGTGGAGAGGTGGATATGTACCTACCACAATACTAGCATCGTCACAGAGATGCCTGGTTTTCTTGGTATTTTGGATTTATCCCCTCTGTCTTAAATAGATATTGGGATTCACATCGTTCGGAGTATATTGCTACACACCAGATATTTACTTCCCCCTTTTGGATATTTATGTTTATTTCTGCCTAGGTCCAGACTATATCCTATGGGCCAGTAGGCAAAACATCTGAGACAGATCCTATATTCCTCTCCTCTGTTGTTTTGATGATTTATGATATTGAATAAGAAACTCTGTATATAACACACTAGCAATATATGTATGGTCCTGAAGAATCGGGGAATCCCCCGTAATGCGTAGACCAGTTACAAGTACATGTATCCATCAGGTTTACATATTTTTATGTTTATCGCAAAGTTTCTTTTTGCATATATATGTTTTTAATATTGTGTTTATGACAATGTTTTATGTGTAATAAAATGTATATAGATTTTTATTCTAACTTTGTTTTCATTTGGTATATTTTAAGTCCGACTACTTTTGCTTTCAAAAATACGATATTCATTTATGAGATGATGCCAATGTGAACTTGAGATTGCATTTTATGACATGTCCTCTACCTTATAACTTCAAAGACAGAGTGGATGTCTGTTTTTGGGTCGCTGCTGCTGTTTTGGGGCAGCTGTAGGTCAGATTACCAGTAGAAAGGCTAGAAGGACCTGAAAAATCTTGCAGCTCCTGAGGGGGTCAGCATTACACAAAGTAGTGAATGCATGTGATATCAGTTTTAGTTTTCCACACCTATTGTTTAGCTCTAACCTCAAAAAAATGTTTCTAGTCAGTGCATAGCAAAAAGAACACCATGAGGTTGATTTGCTAAAGGGAAAAAGGCTGTTCATTTTGCAAGGGAATTTGCATTTTTAAAAGGAATTTCTCCCAGAGCTTAATGAATGTTAAATTTCTCTTTGCAAGAGAATACCCAAGCACGTGCAAGGAAGATTAAAAAAAACAACATATTTGCTTGGACATGATTGGTTCCTGGAAGTCAGCAGAGCTTCATGTCATTAATTAAGCCCCGGGGAGAAATTTCCTAGCCAGGTGTACAGTCTATTAGCTATAAAGTTATATTGAAGGCTGAGTTTTTTTTTTCTTTAAAAATAACAAACACGCCATATTTACTTGCTATTTGCAATGGTTTTGCACAGAGCAGCTCTGATCTTCCTCTTCTCGGGTCCCCCAATGGCACTCCTGGCCCCTCCCTCCTGCTAAGTGCCCCACGGAAAGCTTGCCATGGGGGCACCCAGTCAGGGTCACTCCCGAGCCACTGCTCTGCCTATCTATTCAGACACAGAGCGCTCTCAGCCCCACCCCGTTCTCTGCTCATTGGCTTACTGGCTGTGATTGACAGCACCGGGAGCCAGTGGCTGGACTTACTGGCTGGATTACCAGATGCAAATAGAAAGAAAGCCAAAAAATGGAAACAAATACAGCCATCACATCTAACAATGGGTAAGCTGCCATATATTCAGGACTGGTGCAAGGATTTTTGGCACCCTAGGCAAAACCTAATTTTGTCGCTCCCCCATTGGCTCCACCCCTGACCTCACCCCCTTTGCCCTGCCCATGTATATAGGGGAGGTGGTGGGGTGGAGATTGATGACAAATAGTGGCAGCACCAGCTTGCATACTCACGCCAGCCTGCAGGTATATGGACAGATTAGGGTAGTATATAGACAGGCTAGGGCAGTATATGGACAGGCTAGGGTAGTATATAGACAGGCTAGGGTAGTATATGGACAGGCTAGGGTAGTAAATGGACAGGCTAGGGTAGTAAATGGACAGGTTAACTGTGCAACTGCCTGTCCATGCAAGTAGACAGATACACTGACAATGCCTTACAGGCTTCTAGTAAAAACAATAATAAATGCACATTTTTTTACCTGCAGGAAGATCTGTATTTATTAATTTTTTTACAAAGCTGCACTTGAACCCCCACACCTCAAATCACTCCAATTTGTGTATTTTCAGGCCTCAGATCACCACAATTCTTCGACCTTCACTCCCCAGATCATCCCAATTGCTTCATCACCGTAGTCTCCTGCACACCTGTTCATCACTATACCACCTAATCCTGTTCCCCTCTGCACCCCCCGGCACCTCTGTTCCCCACTGTACCCCCTACACATCTGTTCCTCTAGGCACCCCCCTCGGCACCTCTGTTCCCCTCTGTACCCCCCACCCACAAATCTGTTCCCCTCTGCACCCCCCAGAACCTCTGTTCCCCACTGTACCCCACCCACAAATCTGTTCCCCTCTGCACCCCCTGGCACCTCTGTCCCCCACTGTACCCCCCACAGATCTGTTCCCCACTGAACCCCCCACCAGCACCTTTGTTCCCCACTGTACCCCCCACAAATCTGTTCCCCTCTGTAACCCCCATGCACATCTGTTTCCCACTGTACCCCCCCACAAATCTGTTCCCCTCTGTACCCCCATGCACACCTGTTTCCCACTGTACCCCCCACAAATCTGTTCCCCTCTGCACCCCCCACTGGCACCTCTGTTCCCCACTGTACCCCCCACAAATCTGTTCCCCTCTGTACCCCTTCATGCACATCTGTTTCCCACTATACAGAATGCAATGGATTTTATTGCATTTTTTTTGCCTGTTCTTCCACTGAGAGAACAGCGGTGCTGGCCTCACCTTGAGGAGAGCGGCACTGCTGCTTGCCCTCCCACAACAGTCCAGAAGTAGGGAGAGAGAGGAAATTGCAGCAAGCCTGGACTTGCATGCAGCACTTCTGGGTGGCTGCTCTTTTTGTCACAGAACAACGGTTCTCTCCCCTTCTCTTCTCACTGCCTCTGCTAGGGCAGCATTGCAGGCATAGGGATAGAGTGAAGAGTCTAGCACAACCGGCGCTCACAGTGAGAGACCCGTCCCAGAGAGCTCTAGAAAAGCAGGGGGTGGAGAGGGCAAATTGTTTGTGCACATCCTGGGGATGTCTTCACAGGCGCATTTTACCACCTCCCTAGCCTGGCGCCATAAGGCACCTATGCTGCCTTATGGATGGTAACGCCAGCCCTGCAGGTAGTTTAAAAATCCGAATCCCCAGTGGCTGGGGATTCAGATTTTGCCACCGCCCCTACCCTGGCACCCTAGGCAGCTGCCTGACCTGCCTATTGCTAGCGCCGGCCCTGAATATATCAAGGCTCTATGCACACTAGTGTTTTTTATAAGCTCAAAAAAAAAGCTAAGAAAACAACGCTGGATGAAAAATGCTGATAATAGCCTTTTGTGCTATCTTCTAGTAGCATTTTAGTAGCTTTTAGAAGCTTTAAGGAGCATTTAGGATCATTAGCATTTTATTAGCGTTTTTACAGTACATGAAGAAAAAATAAAATAAAAGCTAAAAAAAAAGCTGTTATATATATATATATATATTATTATTATTATACGAGATTTATATAGCGCCAACAGTTTACTCAGCGCTTTACAATGTATAAGGGGGACAACACAATTACAGTACAGTTCAATACAAAAGGTACAGGAGGGCCCTGCTTGTAGAGCTTACATTCTAAAGGGAGGGGGTGGTGGTACAAAAGGTAATAGCTGCAAAGAATGATTTGATGGGGGTGGCTCAGGGACAGTTATGTGGGTGTGGGATAGGCTTCCCTGAATAAATGAGTTTTCAAGGATCTCCTAAAGGTGGACAGGGTAGGGGCTGATCGGACATACATATATATATATATATATATATATATATATATATATATATTTATAATATATATATATATTTATAAATATATAATAATTTATATATTTATAAATATATATATATATTTATAAATATATAATAATTTATAAACATTTAATAAATTACATTTTTATACATTTTATAAACATTTAATGTTTGCTTTTTGGTTTAATACTGCTTTAAAAAGATGTGTTCCGTGGCCCCAGATGTCATTTAAAGCCTGGGTTTGGGCCTATATTGGTGCTATAAATGTGCACAGTAATATGTGAAATTATTCTGATTTTTTTGAGGTCTGCCAGATTTGGTATTTATAACTGAAGCTGAGCTGACATGCTTGACATGTAAAAGTGACTAAAGGTATGATGTTTCTGCCAAATAGAGTCAGTTTACTGCCTTTGTACTAAAATCGTAGTCTATTCATTTTAGACAGCAGAGCAAAAGAAAGTGTCATCCGATCTATGTCTCAGATTCAATCAGCAAAAACAAAGCCCTTCAATATACCTGAAATGTCAGTGGTATGAAAACTTCCTGTCTGCTCCTGCAGAACGCATACAAAGGCAGTCCTGTAATTACATCTGATCCTAATTTACACATGTAGTTGTGTAATTAATACTTCCTCTGTGAAGCAAGGGGATCATTTGAGCAATGAGCTTCCAACTATAATTTGAGGAAAGTGATAGAACTTGTGTGCTCACTTCTGAAACAGGAAAGCACTGTTTGGCTGCATTTGATTATAGTGTTTGTAATTGTGTGTTCAGAGCAGGCTTTGTGCAGTCAAGAAAAAATAATATATTGTTCCATCCTTACATAAAATATGACTGTGCTTGCACTTGTCTAGACATGGGAGAAGAACAATGGTGGGATCACATAGCATTCAATTTTAGGTTACGTTTTGTACTTCATTATATTAGCATTATAAAATGTTGGTGAATTCAAGTAGCGTGTGGGATTTAAAGAAGTAGAATGTTCACTTAGCCCAATAAAGCTGTGTTTATATTAAATATCCAATCATGTACACTGAAATCAAACAAAAGAAAAAAAACATTTTTGGCATGTGATTGAATCATTAAAGTGAACCTGGCTTTACTGGGTTTGAATATTATAATCATTCAAGGTCTGTTCACACTAATGCATTATGGCAATGCATATTACATGTGTTGGGGCACTACAAGGTCATTCATTTTGAAATGGCACCCCAATGCACCTCCACAATACGCCTGTATTGGAGATGACTGCAACACATGGTAGTGAATTACAATGTTTTGTGCTGCACTGTATTTCCAAAAATTTAGCGGGTACCGTATATACTCGAGTATAAGTCGAATTTTTCAGCACATTTTTTTGTGCTGAAAGTGCCCCCCTCGACTTATACTCGAGTCAAGCACTTTTCTGCAGCAAAAAAATTAATTTTCCGAACCGATTTTGGGGCCCCATATCTCAGGGCCACTTGGTGCTAGGAACCCCAAATTTGGTAGGCAAACACAGTGGAACTGGTTCCACAACATATCCAAAGATGAAGTTCCTAGCACTAAGTGGCCCCGAGATACGGGGCCCCAAAATCGGTTCGGAAAATGTCATTCTCTGCTGAAGAAAAGTGCTTGACATTTTCTGAACCGACTTTGGGGCCCCATATCTCAGGGCCACTTGGTGCTAGGAACCCCAATTTGGTGTGCAAACCCAGTGGAATTGGTACCATAAAATATCCAAAGCTTGAGTTCCTAGCACCAAGTGGCCCTGAGATACGGGGCCCCAAAACCGATTCGGAAAATGTCATTTTCTGCTGCAGAAAACTGACAACTGATTTTTGGGGCCCTGTATCTCGGGGCCACTTGGTGCTAGAAACCCCAGCTTTGGAAATTTTATGGTGCTAGTTCCACTGGGTTTGCACACCAAATTTGAGGTTCCTAGCACTAAGTGGCCCCGAGATACAGGGCCCCAAATTTGGTCAACTGTGTCCATCTGCAGCAATGTCATTTCAGAGACCCCAAATTTTGGCTGCAGCTAGGGGGCATCTAGGAACCCTTAACTACCGAGTTTGAAGTTCAGGGGACCTATGGCTGCAAATGGGCACAGTGAGGCATGCAAATGGGCACAGTGATGCTGCAAATGGGCATTGTTGACCCTCTTTTCCACTTACAGTAGCTGTGCATTTCTCACCCTCGTCTTATACTCGGGTCAGTAAGTTTTTCCCATTTTTTTTGTAGTAAATTAGGGCCTCGACTTATACTCGGAACGACTTATACTCGAGTATATACGGTACATTTTTTTATCCATTGTGGTGCTTTAGGTAGCCCATGACTGCTGAGAAGCTTAATCTTGTCTTTCCCCTCATTTATTTTAAACCACAACAAAACCCCTGCCCCCAAAAAAGACACATAGGCCATTTTAAGTTGGAAGTAGGGCAAGGAAGGCCACAGTTTTATTAAACTTCTTAGTACAACAACCTTCAAAATACAAATACCATGCCAGTCACGGTTACAGTGACTATAATATAGTCTAAGAGGCCTGCCTCCACCATCAGTGTGAGACAGGCATTAAACTTACCCCGTAATTAACTTGAGGGCATAGCCCATAAAATAATACCAATTGGTGGCAAGGTAAAACTGCCAAGGAAGCTGTAACGAAAACACAACGGGCGGGTGGGTAACTCTTGTGACGTCAACTTCTCTCGAAAGTAGTGGGACGTGCCTCTGCGTAGCCTTTTCTAGAGTTCCGGCTCCACCCAGTCACCTCGTGCCATTGTAACCAATCAGAACGGAGCCACTCCGACTCCCTGATTAGGTTGATGCCTAGCTTGGTTGTCAAGCATCCAGCAGTCAAGGCTCCCTTTCCTTAGGGCGGGGCGGATCAAGAGGCCTTCATGACTGCTGAGAAGTTTAGTCTTGTCTTACCCCTCACTTATTTTAAACCACAACAATACCCTTGCCCCCCAAAAAGACACATAGGCCATTTTAAGTTGGAAGTAGGGCAAGGCCACAGCTTTATTGAACTTCTTAGTATAACAACCTTCAAAATACAAATACCATGCCGGTCACGGTTACAACGTGAGCATCTATAACCAAACTGTATAGTCTAAGAGGCCTGTCTCCACCATCAGTGCGAGACAGGCATTAAACTGACCCCGTAATTAACTTGTGGGCATAGCCCATAAAGTAATACCAATTGCTGGCAAGGTAAAACCGCCACCACTGGTACACTGACTAGCGCCCCACCGTCAACATCGCTTTCTCAACACCACCAACGAGACCCAGGTTGAAAATGTCAAGGCCAATCGCATTCAAATGGACCCCATCAGGCCTGAGTAAATCGCGGTTGTCCCCTTCCAGGTCTTTGTGGCGCACCACAATACCACCGATTCGGCAAACAAATTTGGAAACCTGCGCATTTAGCTTGCGCCGAAAACGCTCCAGGCTTACACCTGGGGTGCGATGAGCCCAAACCAGGTGGGGGACAATTTCAGACCAGACAATAGTCAGGGTGGTGAACATGGAACATCTATGAGCTACGTCACGTTTAATAGACAAAATGAGGTCCACAGAATGACACAGGCCTACGTCATTCCCCCCCAGCATGGATGATCAGTACAATCAGACCATGGACAAATCTCCTGAGGTTCAACAGCTCAGGCAAAATTTTCACCCAACCAAGCCCACGGAATCCACACCAGCGTATTCTGGTGACTGCAAAAGGAAATCCAAGGTTCCTCCCATAGCATCTGTCAGAGGCACGACGGGCAGCCCAGTGCACAAAAGAATCACCAATGATCCAAATCCGAACTGGAGGGGAACCTGAAATCAATACAAAAGATGAGGATGAATATACAGGGAAAAACGAGAAGAATCCTACCTCTCCAAGCGCTGCAGTTCCTCATCTGAAAAACCCATCCCATGAGCAGCGCTGGCTGCGCCAATGCGAAAGGAGTACATGGAGAAATCCGCAGGAGGAAGGCCCAACCGAGAAAGACAAAGGCGAAAAGCCTGAAGGAACTGAAACCTGTGGAGATTGGAGGAATCAGCATGAACCAGATAAACGGAAGAAGGAGGGCAGACGGAAGAAAAGGAACCCAGTCGACCACCCGACGATCAACAGCAGAGTGGGGCGGGGCTCCTGGAGCAGGGGAGATGCTGCTGAGCTGCCAGGGGAGGCCTAGATGAGCCGCGGCTGTGGCTGGAAGCATTAATTGATCCACGGGCAGAGCGGGTCTGGGGGTGAGAAGGGGAGCCAGCGCCATCAGTACCAGTGGCTCCACAATCAGACCTTGCAGCACGAGTTGTGGGCCTAGGAGGGCTAGGGCTCAGTCTGGCCCCTGCAGACCCTGGAAACTGGCGGCTGGCCAGCCTCAGAAGCATCTAGGGGCGGTGAGGTGAAGGCCGGGGAAACAGTCTCACCAGAGAGTAAAGGCAGGAGCCAGTCAGCTTGACCTCTATCCAGAAGATCCCTGACCCTCTCAGTCAAGGCGTCGATGTCCATGGCAAATCCAGCAGGAACACAGGGGAGGCCAACTCTTGTGATGTCAACTTCTCTCGAAAGTATTGGGACGTCCCTCTGCGTAGCCTTTTCTAGAGTTCCGGCTCCACCCAGTCACCTTGTGCCATTGTTTTTTTTTTTTTCGCCACTCAGTTTATTATGTAGTGAGACAACAATCAACTCTCCTGTTCATATACGTCTCTCTTTTCCTGTTCTTCACATCACTGTGGCTCTTTTTTTTTTTTTCAAAAAATGAAATATGTTAGACAAGGTGTGGAAAGGTTACCATTCTCAACAAATGTATTAATCCCCCCCGTCACTATATTTATACCCCTTCCCCCCCTTCCCCCTCCCGAGAAATCGTGCTTACTTTAAAAATTCAACCTTTTTTTATATTGTTGCAACTACCTTTATTCTCTAATAATTTAAACTTATACCCTCCCCTTCCCTCCCCCCTTCCCCTTGTGCAAGTTCCCCTTCCATTAATAACTCTACTAGATCCTAATTTTCTCTGCATAACTCCAAGTTTTTTTAAAATCTCTCCAACATTTCCATTTTTCTTCCCTCCCCTCTCTTATTTCTTCTTTATTGCCAAAGAGCCTGTCCATGGTGTAGGTTTCCTCCACGGCATTAATCCACGCCCAAATCTGTGGACTTTCTTCTTCCCTCCAATTTTTTGGGATTAGTTTTTTTGCTGCATTAATTAAGTGTGGTACTAATGATGCTTTATATTGTTTCTCGTTCCCATTAATGCCGTGGAAGAGCACCAGCCATGCCTCCTTTTTAACCTCTTTTCCGGTAATCTCTTTGATCATACTTAAAACCTTCTCCCAATATTTTTGAATCTTCGGGCACTTCCACCAAAGATGTGCCATTGTGCCCGTCTCCCCACAGCCTCTCCAGCAGTCTGCCGTTATCTCTTTTTGATATTTACTGGCCCTATCTGGGGTTACATACCACCTCGCTAGACACTTATAGTTTATCTCAGCTGTTTTTACATCGGTCGCCGAACTGTGGGTAAGGTTCATAATCTTTTTCAATGTGGTTGAATCTATCTGTGTCCCCAACTCTTTTTCCCATTGCTTTATATACATGGGCCTTTCTGTTTCTTCCTCTACTACCAATAATTTATATAATTTTGAAACCGTGTTTTTTGTGCTTTCTAAAGTGCATAATTTTTCTAGCCCCGTCAATTGTTCCCCTGATCTTATTGGCTGTGGTAATTTTTTAACAAACCTTTCTAATTGTGAGTACCTCCATCCATTTATTACCCATGTTTCTGTGTTCTGTTGCAGTTCGTGGAATGTTCTGATTTTCCCTTTATTAATTATCTCCCTTAGTTCCACCTTGTCCTTTTTTATCCAATTTCCCCCTATGCTCACTTTTCCCGGTGCGAAGAACTCATTATCTTTTAATCTTAATAGTGGTGAGTTATAAGTTTTATTAATCTGCTTATAAATTAAATCCCATATTCTTAATACCACCCGTGTTAACACATGTGTTTTTTCATCTAACATTCTATATTGAGGGGGGTTCCATATGATTACTCCTAACTGTGTCTTACTGTAAAATTTTTCAATATTCACCCATCTTTTTTCTTGATTATCCCTTCCCCATTCTATCGCTCTAGATGAAATTATTGCTCTGTAGTATGTAGTAATATCCGGCACTGCCAGTCCCCCTCTTTTTTTCTCCTGCCTTAGTATCTTTAGGGATATCCTTGGTTTCTTATTTTTCCAGATGATATTTGTTAATATTGTTTTAAGTTTTCTGAGATAGTATGATGTTAGTCCTATAGGTATCATTTGAAATTTATATGTAATCTTTGGGAGCAGGGTCATTTTAATCACATTTATACGCCCTATCCAGGATATTGGTCTAGTCTGTAACTTTCTTCCTTCTTTCTTGATTTCGTCCAATAGGGGGATATAATTATTTTTATATATTTTCTCCAGTGAGTTAGCTAATTTTATTCCCAAGTATTTTATCTCTTTTTTCCATGGGAATTGAAATTCCTCCTTCAGCTTGTCCTCCTCTATTTTTCCTATATTTATGTTTAGGATTTCTGATTTCCCCATGTTCATTTTGAAATTTGCTAGCTCTCCGTATTGCTTAACTGTTCTAATTAGCTTTGGCAATGTTTTCCCGGGTTCAGTTATATAGAATAAGACATCGTCGGCGAACGCCGATAGTTTGTGTTCTTCATTTCCCACTTTCACTCCTTTAATTTCGGGGTCATTACGGATTGTTGCGAGAAACGGCTCTAACGATAGGATAAAGAGAAGTGGGGACAGCGGGCACCCCTGTCTTGTCCCCCCTTTCATCTCAAAAAAATCTGAGATTGCCCCATTGATCTTAATTGCCGCTCTCGGTTGTTTATATAAAATTTTTATTCTTTTCAACATCATTGGGCCTATTCCCATTTCTTCTAGAGCTTGGAACATGAACCCCCAG
Organism: Lithobates clamitans; assembly: GCA_037952925.1. Lineage (NCBI taxonomy): Eukaryota > Metazoa > Chordata > Amphibia > Anura > Ranidae > Lithobates > Lithobates clamitans. Next base: position 11,234,087 of record JBBGZY010000314.1, read on the forward strand.
TCTACTCTGTCGAACGCTTTTTCAGCGTCGCTCGACAGAAGCAGACCGGGGGTCCTATCCTCCTTTATCTTCTGGAGGAGGAGCAGGGTTCTCACCCCATGATCCTTCCCCTCTCTTCCTACTACAAACCCTGCTTGGTCAGGATGGACTACTGTACTCATTACATCTTTCATCCTCGTTGCTAGAATTTTTGCATAGACCTTAATATCTGCATTCAGCAACGATATTGGTCTATAGCTGGAGCATAGGGTAGCATCCTTCCCTTCCTTTGGAATTACTGTAATCAATGCTGTTTGTGCCTCCCTACTCAACTCATATTCCCTTCCCAGCCCATTCATGTATTGACACATCTTCGGAATCAGGATATCTTTGTATTTTTTATAATAATATGCAGTAAATCCATCTGGCCCTGGGCTTTTCCCTTGTGCTGTTTCAGATAATGCTACCTTTACTTCCTCCACCGAGATTAATGCCTCTAGAGCCTCCCTGTCGTTTTCCTGAATATTAGGTGTCCCTGCTTTTTTTAGAAATTCCCTGATCTTACCTTCCTTTTTTTCTATTTTCTGTCCCCCCTTTTGGTCTCCTTCATACAGTTCTTCGTAAAAAATTTTGAAGACATCTCCTATTCCCTTCGTCTCATATACCATTGAACCTTGTTTGGACTGTATTTTACCTATGAAATTACGAGGTTTTTTTTTCCTTAACATTTTAGCCAGATGTTTCCCTGTCTTATCCCCCCAGTAATATCTCTCTTTCTCTATTAGGAAGAATTTTTCTTTTGTTTCTTGATCAATCAGGCTTTTCAGTTCGTCCCGTTTTTCTATCAGCCTTTGGAGTGTTTCTTTTTGTTGTCCTCTCTGTTTTTTATGTTCTTGTTCGATGTTAAATATTTCTGTCGTGAGGTTTCTCATTTTAGCTTTCCTTTCTTTTTTTTTCCTGGCTCCCTCTTTTATCAATAATCCCCTTATATACCCCTTATGGGCTTCCCAAACCATTGCTCCCGAGATGTCTCCTGTTTCATTTAGCTCAAAATATTGTTTCAGTTCTTCTTCCACCCTTTGGGCTACACCCTCATCCGCTAGTAGTTCCTCATTTAGTCTCCATAATGGGGCTTTTCTCTGTGTTTGGGAAATTCGCATTTCCAGTTCTACGGGGGAGTGATCTGATAATGTGATTATTCCTATTTTAACATATACGACCCTATCTAGCCAGCCGTGGTCTATCATTATGTAATCCAACCTCGAGTACGTCTGGTGTACAGGGGAGTAGAACGTATAATCTTTTGATCTGCCGTTCATTATCCTCCAAATGTCAACCAGTTGGTTCTCATAAAACTTCTGTCTCACCCTTCTAGGCTGCACGTTGTTCGTCCCCTGCACCCCAGACGTACTATCCGCCGCTGGCTCCAGACACATATTAAAGTCTCCCATTACAATCAAACCTCCTTTCCTAAAGTTTAGTAACTTCTCCAGTGTACCTATCAGAAATTTTCCAGTGTTTTTGTTCGGAGCATATATGCTAGCTATAGTGCATTCCAACTCCCCCAATGTCCCCTTTAAGAAGAGGAATCTTCCCTCTGTATCCTGCATTCTTTCTTCTAAGTTAAAATGTATGTCTCTAGCTAATCCTATTGCCACTCCTCTAGCTCTTTTGGATATTGTATCTCCATAGAACCACGTCGGAAAATCCTTAGACCACAATCTGATATTCGATTCGTGCGTCAAGTGGGTTTCTTGTAGTGCCACTATGCCTGCCCTAAATCTCTTCAGTTCTTTTAATATTTTGTATCTTTTGGAGGGTGAGTTCAGACCTTTTACGTTATATGTCAGAAATTTAAGTGATGTCATTCTGATTGAATTTCAGTTTATTATGCTCCTCTAGCTTTGTTTGAGTTATTTCCCCTATTTTTCCAGTTTTTCCTACTTGCACTTTATATCCCCCCCCACCCCTCTCTCCCCCCTTCTCCCTCCCCTCCCCCCTCCCCCATTGGCCCCATATGGCCCCTAAGGTCGTCCAGGGTCTCAGCTGAACCCCTTCTGAGTCCTTATATCCTAAGGTGGTACTCCGAGTGTTCCTCTCTACCCCACTCCTAAAGTTGGCTATTGGAGTGCGGTAGCCTGGCCTTTAACTCTTTGACATGGACTAATTTTTCTATATTAATCTTCCTCTTTTCTCCTCCTCTCCCCCCCATCCCCCCGTCCTCCCCCCCCCCCCCCCGCCCCAGACCGACAGCACCCTTTTTTTTTTTTTTTTCCCCCTCCTCTTCCCACCCTCCTCTATTAGCTTGATTCTTTAGGGCAGTCCTCCTGTTAGAGCTCCTTTAGTCCTCTGTCATCCAGCCTGGAAGATCTGGTGCTTTTATATCTAATCTTTTACAGAATTCTTCTAAATCTTCTGGAAAGCGTAATCTAGCAGATCTTCCTCCCTTATATCCATTCAGACATGCCGGGAATCCCCAGTTGTATTTAATATTATGTTTCTTCAATATATCCAATAGTGGCTTAAGTAGTCTTCTTCTTGTCAAAGTGTCCTGAGAAAGATCTGCATACATCTGAATTTCCGCTCCCTCGATTTCTATTGGTGGTTTCCCTCTCAGGTTCTTCCAGATTTCACATTTATCTTCAAAGAAGCTGAATCTGACAATAATGTCCCTTGGTCGCTCTGTCTTCGGGTCTCGGGCGTATCCCACTCGATGTACCCTCTCTATCTTTAAGGGGACTTCTCCTCCTCTATCCAACAGGGGTCCAAATAATGTGTTAATCATTTTCTTCAGATCTTCCCCTTCTTTTTCTGGCACTGAGCGAATCCTGATGTTCTTTCGTCTACTCCTGTTCTCCTGGTCTTCCAATGTATATAATATTATTTTTTGGTTTTGTTGTGTTCTTCTTAGTTGTTGTCTAAGATTATCTATTTCTTGTTTTTGTTCTTCTGTAGTTTTTTCCATGATCTCCACTCTTTCCAGTAGATGGCCTCTCTCAGGTTTTGAAATTCTTTTTATATTGACTTTTCCATTTTCAGGAGCATCTCACTCATCTCTCCCTTAGTTAATGGGGGTGGCTCACGTGGGCCCCCTTCTGTTCCACTGAAATCCTGGTCTCCTTCTATGGACAACTCTGCACTGGAGTGTTCTGGGGTCTCTCCTGTTTTTTTGTCGCTCCCCCCCTTTTTTTTTCCACTTTATTTTGACCTTGTTTTTCCATGTCCATAGACCTTGGGCTAGCTCCTTGTGTCATGTATTGTTTTAGTGTACTGACCCCCGGTTTATCTTTCGGTGATTTAGGGGGGTTCCCCCTTGTTACTTTGGTTGAGCTTTTATTCATTTTATCCCTCTTTCTTATCCCTCTTGTTCGCTTCCCCAGCGTTAATTTCCAGTCTACCCTCCACTTCAGTGAAAGGACACGGTTCCAAATCGCAGGGGGGGAGAAAATGTAAAATAAGTGTGGGAAGGGGGAATGGGGGGGGGAGGGTGGCGGTAGCGGCCCGAGGTGGAGTGTAATTTCTGGGGTTACCTCTTTCCTCCTCCTTGTGCGCCTGTTTGTTCCAGATTTTGTAATGCTTCACCCAGTCTGCCGGCCCTTCTGGTCCAATCTTATGAGTACGTATACAGTCCCACAATTAATTTGATGTATTTCTCTGTGACTGCTGTTGCCCGGTCTCTTCTCCTGTTTTTGTACCTAATAGTCTCCAGACCATTGAACCACCGGTCGCTATTGTCTCCAATCTATGCCGCTAAGTTTCTATCCAATAAACAACACTTCTCCCCCAATTACAGTTTATGCCCCTTTTCTAGATCCGCACTATCTTACACAGACCCGTATGTATTGCTGAGGCCCCATTAATCACTCTTTAAAGCTTTTTTTTGCACTCATGTCTTCCGGACATATATTTCTGTTCACTCTCATATATCATATGTTCTAGTATTCATACCTTAGTACTCAGGAGTATACCGGTGTATAGCTATGTTTCCACGAGGACCCGCTCGTTAACAGTTCATACAATCATCATCATAATGTTATAAGATCTGTAGTTTTACCTTTGGTTTCTGTCCTTCCTTATTTTGTTCCTTGTTCTCTGTTGGATCGCGGAGTATACTTACAGCCCTTTTTTTTGGGGGGGGGAGTTGTTACTCGGTCTGGTGTGGGGTGGGTGAGCCGTATCCCCCGTGGCGCTGGGGGGGGGAAGCGGGGGGATCAGAGTCTCCCTGCGTCCGCTGTCATTGCCCGGCGCTGTGTGTCAGCCGCTTCCTGGTTGTCTTTCCTTTCCGCGCTCCGTCCCACAGAGCTTTAGATCTATTGCCGCTGTCGTTCTTTCTGTAGGGGGACCGAGTGTCTCATCCCGCTATAAGCCTGTGTCTCTCCCGCGGCTTTTGGCGTCTCTCCTCACTCGATGGCCGGCATACACTCTGGAGCCCCTCCCTCCGTGACGGACGCTACGTCCTCACGTCCTCTCCATCGCTCCTCCAGAGATGTTATTGCAATCTTAACCCCATCCCGCTGCCGTCTCCTGGCACTTTATGACCTTGTGCCATTGCAACCAATCCCAATGGAGCCACTCCGACTCCCTGATTAGGTTGACGCCCCGCTTGGTTGCCAAGCATTCAGCAGTCAAGGCTTCCTTTCCTTAAGGCGGGGCAGGTCAAGGGGCCTTCATTCACATTTGAACAGGCTTCCCTAACTTAATGCACATGTGTTAAACAAATGTAACTGATCACCCTGGTGTGAAAAGGCTTTGAGGCCGGGTTCACACTGGTGTGACATGACACTCATCCTACTTTTGATCCGACTTTGCCCTGCGACTTGAAGTCAGAGACGCGTCCAACTTCAATGAACGGGGATCCGACTTGGATCCGACTTGGATCCCCGCCAATACCAGGCACTGTGTTTGGTATGAATCTTAAGGGGGATTTTTAAATAAAAAACTGGCATGGGTTCCCCCTCCAAGAGCATACCATGCCCTTCGGTCTGATATTGATTTTAAGGGGAATACCCTACGCTGAAAAGACGGCGTAGGGGTCCCCCCAAAATCTGTCCCAGACCCTTATCCGAACACGCAGCCAGGCTGGTCAGGAAAGGGGGTGGGGACGAGCGAGCGCCCCCCTCCTGAACCATACCAGGCCACATGCCCTCAACATGGGGGGGTGAGTGCTTTGGGGCAGGAGGGTGCACTGCGGCCCCCCCACCCCAAAGCACCTTGTCCACATGTTGATGAGGACAAGGGCCTCTTCCCGACTACCCTGGCTGTTGGTTGTCGGGGTCTGCGGGTGGGGGGCTTATCGAAATCCGGGAGCCCCCTTTAATAAGGGGGCCCCCCACCCTATGTGAATGAGTATGGGGTACATCTTACCCCTACCCATTCACCTGGGGGAAAAAAGTGTCAATAAAAAAGCACACTAGATGTCATGAAAAGGTTCACCCGTTGATGGCGCTGTCGGTCTCTTGGATGCCCAGCTGGATGTGCCCTCATTCATTGTTTGGTGTGAGGCAATTAACTTTGGACAATTTAATTTAGTTGGAGCGCCCGGAGGCCGCTCCTTTGAGGGGGGTACTGTCATGAAAAGGTTCACCCGTTGATTGCGCTGTCGGTCTCTTGGATCGCAGTACCAGTGTCCACCAGCGGGTGTCTTCCATCACCCAGGACCTGTAATAAGAGGATTCACCTGCTGGTGGCACTGTTGCATCCTTGGGCTGTAGTACCAGTGTCCACCAACGGGTGTATTCCGGCAGTATGGAGCAGACAGCACCTTCTGCGCTCAGGTGTAACGTGAGGGCAATTACTGCAGGCTGATAAATACCCGGCAAGCCCTCACATTCTTGACTTGGTGTCTCTCTCCCTGCATTCTGACATTGCTGCCTATTATTTTGGCCTTGAGCCTGCATCTGCCCTGTCTTGACCTGACCTGATCTGATCCTATCCCGATCCCTATCCTGAGCCCTCCTGGTCCTGTCCCTTCTGTTCCTGGTTACCTTGGATCCCTGCCCTGTATCCCACTCATCCATCCTCTCCCTGTCCTGTTTGTTTCCTGTCCTTACCATCTGCTGATCTCCCAGTGTATGACCATGGCCTGGCTTCTGTTTATGGTTCCGGTATCTCCCATTTTATTGTATATATCGTTTTGTTGTTTGTGGGTCTAGTGGTTGGTTGTGCACTGTTATATTCACCTATCTGTCACTTATGTAAATAAACACCATTTTTATTCACTTATATACATTTCTGGTTTCATCTGTGCAGTCCACACAGTCTGGTTTACTAATTGCTTGACAGTACACCAAGGCCATCCCTACCAGACGTGGCTGCGCTGAGGAATCACCCTGTTTTGTTGGATGTATTAAGATAGTTTTAATTAAAATAAATATTATTCTCTGCTAGCGGAAGAGGATGGCGAATATTGCCACCAGATTTTAAAAGATTAGACCAGTGACCAGCTGATGGAAATGATCCGATCAGCTCATTCCCTAGTCGATCAGGGTTACATGTCTTTTGAAGATGTTCAGCCCCTGATACGATTATGTGCAAAACCAGCCCTGTCATGATTTCCCAAAGGAAGCGATGATTTTTTTCTCCCCCCTTCAATTATTGCCAAGTTGAATCCCTGGTATGGTTATTAGAGGATGATCCATCCTTTTTCATGGAACGTTATGCCTCTTGTTCACAGCAGGTGTTGTCTGATTGCATCCATTCAGTACAATCTCTGGTTAGTCAGGCTGTGTGCGAATCAATGTTTGTTCAACCTGTGCTACAGGCATGGTCAGATCTCCTTTATTTAGCCAAGCTACAACAACCCAGCTCTGCCATTAATCACCTGCCTTCCCAAAAATCTATTCCCCCGTTGATCATGGCAACCTCAGCTACAGCCCAGTATACACAGCTTTCCATCAAGTATTATTACCCAGTCTCTGCTCACTGCACCTATCCTGCTTTCAATCCACCTGCCTCTTCTCCTTCACCTGTAACAATCCCACAAAACCCTCCTCCAGCCACTGTTCCTTGGTCTTCTTTTTGCCCAACTGCTTTCTTTTCTTGCAGCCCTTCACCTACGTACAAAGCTGCAGTGGCTAAAACAAAAAAGAAACAAAAGTTCTTTCCGACCCACACAATCCAGCCAGTAAACCAACCTGCCTCCACACCAACCTACCTATTCCAGCCTGCTTTCACGCCAGTTGAACCTGATGACCCACCTAAGTCTGCCAACCCAGTGCCTGCTGCTCAGTCTGACGTCCCAGTGCCTCCTGCCCAGTCTGACGTCCCAGAGCCTGCTGCCCAGTCTGACGTCCCAGTGCCTGCTGCCCATTCTGATGTCCCAGTGCCTGCTGCCCAGTCTGATGTCCCAGTGCCTGCTACCCAGTCTGACGTCCCAGTGCCTGCTACCCAGTCTGACATCCCAGTGCCTGCTACCCAGTCTGACGTCTCAGTGCCTGCTACCCAGTCTGATGTCCCAATGCCTGCTACCCAGTCTGATGTCCCAGTGCCTGCTACCCAGTCTGACGTCCCAGTGCCTGCTACCCAGTCTGACATCCCAGTGCCTGCTACCCAGTCTGACGTCCCAGTGTCCATGTTCCAGTCTGACGCTCCAGTGACCACTGTCCAGTCCGATGTATCTGTTGTTCAGCCTGTTGTTCCAGTACCTGCTGTTTTGCCTGTTGTGCCAGCACCTGCTGTTCTGCCTGATATGCCAGCGCCTGTGTCTGCTGCCCAGTCTGAAGTTCCAGTATCTGCTGCCCAGTCTGATGTCTCGGTGCCCGCCATCCAGTCCCATGAGTCTGCCCTCCAGTCCGATGTGCCCGCTTACCAGTCTGATGAGCCTCTGTCTGCTGCCCAGCCTGATGTATTCCTGTCTGCTGCCCAGCCTGATGTGTTCCTTTCCGCTGCCCAGCCTGATGTGTTCCTTTCCACTGCCCAGCCTGATGTGTCAGTTTCTGCTACTCATGTGCCAATGCCTGTGCCCGCTGTACAGTTTGAGGTCCCAGTACCTGCTGCTCAGCCTGACATCCCAGCGTCCAAGTTCCAGTCTGACGCTCCAGTGACTACTGCCCAGTCCGATGTTCCTGTTGTTCAGCTTGTTGTGCTAGTACCTGCTGTTTTGCCTGTTGTGCCAGCACCTGCTGTTCTGCCTGATGTGCCAACGCCTGTGTCTGCTGTCCAGTCTGAAGTTCCAGTACCCGCTGCCCGGTCTGATGTCTTGGTGCCCGCTTCCCAGTCTGATGTGCCCGCTTCCCATTCTGATGTGCCCACCTTCCAGCCTGATGTCTCGGTGCTCGCTTTCCAGCCTTATGTCTTGGTGCCTGCCTTCCAGCCTGAAGTGCTTGCCTTCCAGCCTGATGTGCCTGCCTTCCAGCCTGATGTGCCTGCCTTCCAGCCTGATGTGTCTGCCTTCCAGCCTGATGTGCCCACTTTCCAGTCTGATGTGCCCACCTTCCAGCCTGATGTCTCTGTGCCTGCCTTCCAGCTTGATGTGCCTGCCTTCCAGCTTGATGTGCCTGCCTTCCAGCCTGATGTGCCCACTTTCCAGTCTGATGTGTCCGCCTTCAAGCCTGATGACTTGGTGCTTGCCGTCCCGCCTGATGTCTCGGTGCCTGCCTTCCAGGTTGATGTCTCTGCTTCCCAATCTGATGTTCCTGCTTCTCAGTCTGATGCATCCGCTTTCCAGTCTGATATCCTGGTACCTGCCTTCCAGCCTGATGTCTCGTTGCCTGCCTTCCAGCCTGATGTCTTGAATTTGGAATCTCAGCCTGAAGTTTCAGTGCCCGTGTCTCAGCCTGAAGTTTCGGTGCCCGTTACCCAGTCTGCTGAACCGGTGCCCATTACCCAGTCTGCTGAACCAGTGCCCATTACCCAGTCTGCTAAACTGGAGTCCGTCACTCAGCCTGTTAAGCCAGTACCCATTATTCGGCTTGCCGGACCAGTGCCCGGTGTCCAGCTCGCTGAGCCGGGGCCCGTTACCCAGCCCACTGGGCTAGGGCCCGCTACCCAGCTTGCTGAGCCGGTGCCTGTGATCTAGCCTGCCCTTATGGTGCTTGCTGTTCGGCCTAATGTTCCAGAGCCTGTTGCCTGGCTCGACGACCTGGAGCCTGTTGCCCAGCTCGACGACCCGGAACCTGCTGTCTGCTCTGATGTGCCCGCTGTCTGCTCTGATGTGCCCGCTGTCTGCTCTGATGTGCCCGCTGTCTGGTTTGACGTATCCGCTACCCAGTCTAAAGTACCCAATGCCCAGCTGGATGTGCCCTCATTCATTGTTTGGTGTGAGGCCATTAACTTTGGACAATTTAATTTAGTTGGAGCGTCCGGAGGCCGCTCCTTTGAGGGGGTTACTGTCATGAAAAGGTTCACCCGTTGATTGCGCTGTCGGTCTCTTGGATTGCAGTACCAGTGTCCACCAGCGGGTGTCTTCCATCACCCAGGACCTGTAATGAGAGGATTCACCTGCTAGTGGCACTGTTGCATCCTTGGGCTGTAGTACCAGTGTCCACCAATGGGTGTATTCCAGCAGTATGAAGCAGACAGCACCTTCTGCGCTCAGGTGTAAGATGAGGGCAATTACTGCAGGCTGATAAATACCTGGTAAGCCCTCACATGCTTGCCTTGGTGTCTCTCCCTGCATTCTGATCTTGCTGCCTATTATTTTGACCTTGAGCCTGCATCTGCCCTGTCCTGACCTGACCTGATCTGATCCTATCCCTATGCCGAGACCTTCCTGGTCCTGTCCCTTCTGTTCCTGGTTACCTTGGATCCCTGCCCTGTATCCCATCCATCCATCCTCTCCCTGTCCTGTTTGTTTCTCGTCCTTACCATCTGCTGATCTCCCGGTGTATGACCTTGGCCTGGCTTCTGTTTACGGTTCCGGTATCTCCCATTTTATTGCATATACTGTTTTGTTGTTTGTGGGTCTAGTGGTTGGTTGTGCACTGTTATATTCACCTATCCCTATCTGTCACTTATGTAAATAAACACCATTTTTATTCACTTATATACGTTTCTGGTTTCTTCTGTGCAGTCCACACAGTCTGGTCTACTTATTCCTTGACACTAGACCGATTTTTAAAGTAATTTATTAGGCAGCTCCGGGGTCTCTTCCGACTTGGGGGGTCTCTTTCAACTCCTCTTCGGCCTCTTCTCCCGCTCTCTGGCCTCTTCTGCCGGTCTCCGGTTCTTCGCCCTATCTCCGGTGTCTTCTGTTGGGCTCCTCCTCTATCTTCTGCTCTTTTGCCCACTCTTTTGCTAGCATTGGCCCGGTCTTCTCCATCGTCTTCTTCCCTCTGGTCTTCTTCTGATGTTGATGCAACACTCTCTTCCGCTGTAATGACGTGTGCGCGGTGCACGACTTATATAGGCATGGGGTGTGGCCACCGGGTGATGTCATCTGGTGACCACGCCCCTTATAACATCACCGCCCGGGGCATGATGGGCTGGTGATGTCATAAGGGGCGGGGTCACCGGATGACATCCCGGTGACCACGCCCCATGCCTATATAAGTCGTTGTGCACCGCACACACTGCATTACAGCGGGAGAGAGTGCCATGTTAACATCGGAAGAAGATGACGGAGAAGACTGGGCCAACGCTAGCAAAAGATCGGGCAAAAGAGCAGAAGATAGCGGAGAAGCCCGGCAGAAGACTATGTGCTCGAATAAGGGTCTGGTATAGATTTTGGGGGGGACCCCCAAGCTGTCTTTTTGGCGTAGGGGGTTCCCCTTAAAATTCATATCTGACCAAAGGGCCTGGTATGCTCTTGGAAGGGGAACCCATGCCATTTTTTTATTTAAAATTTGGTGTGGAGATCCCCCTCAAGATCATCAGAGCACAAGCCGCATGCCAAAGTCAGATCATGCAAGATGGTGATCCGACTTTGATCCGACTTCATTAATAGTCAATGGGCTGAAGTAGGATCAAAGGCCCAAAGTAGTACAGGGAACATTTTCAAAGTCGGACCGACTTGTGTCCTACCAGTTAAGACGGCTTCCATAGGGAAACATTGATTTTCACACGTCATGCAACATGAGCTCCCAGTGTCGCAGCGTTTGTCGCACCAGTGTAAACCCGGCCTTAGCAAATCAATACACAAGAAAAAAATGTACTAATGTGAAATGGGAAGGGAAGAAGGATGTGCCTCAGTCCCAATATAGTACATACACCGCAACTACTTATAGCCCAAGGGACTTTGTGAGTGACATCACAAAAAATGTATTTTCATAAAAACATATTTATTGTTTACAGAAATAATTCACACATATCAAAACATGAGTATCATAATATCAACAGTAAAAGTGCACACTGCACATTTCTGTATACAGGTTTTTTAAAACCTTGCATGATCCAGATTTGTCCATGCTAATATCCATAGGCACATATGAGGAATAGTGCTGAAATTCTTGTCGCGTTTCCCGGGGTAGAAAAACTCACTTCCTGAGGAGAAGCACTCAGACATATCATGCTGCTTTGCAAACAATAAAAGGTTGAAGAGTATTTCCACATATATGTGCAAAACGATATAGATGTAGATAAAATCCAATAAATCTGTCATGAATTGGTAAGACCAGACTGTGTGGATTGCACACAGAGAACTAAAACCCATGTAAGTGAATATAAACGTTTATTAAGGTTGGTGATATATAAATACACAAACACCTCCAATACCAAACAGTGAAATTAAACCAACAGTGACCCACAAATAACAAACAACTATACACAATAGATGGGGAATACCGCAATCAAGAACGTAAGCCAGGCCAGGGTCATATACAGAGGATCAGCAGATAAACAAGGGCAATTCCAGAATCACAAACGTAAGCCAAGCCAGGGTCATACACAGGGAATCAGCAGATGGGGAAGGTGAATGGGAATCAGGGCACAAGTCAAGGATGAAAGGGAACTGGAAGACAGGAGGGACAGGATCAGGACAGGCTCGGGATGGGGATCAGATACAGGCTCAGGATTGGGTACAGGTACGGGTACAATTTCAGGTCACAGGCTAGCAGGTCAGGGTGCAAGGACGATACCAAGGCGATGAGAGCAATCATCAGCCGGGTATTTATATGAATGCCCGCTGGTGGACACTGATACTGCGATCCAAGAGACCGACAGCGCCCTCAATGGGAGAACCCTTTCCTCCAAATGTGTGCAGCATAGGGCCTTGGATGTATCCCCTAACAGGTCCACAAACATCTCCCCCTCCCAGGAGTTGAGCGAGGATAGGGGGAGGGTGCCATGTGGTGAAGGAGGTGGAATGCCCACTAGGATCCTATAGCCCCAAATAGCAGCCATTCACCACCGGTCTGCTCACAATGAAATGCAGGGAGTTCCTTAGGCCATAAGTAGTTGTGGTATATATTTTAGCAAATCAACACTTCTTAAGCCTCATACATACTAGTAGTTTTTTTTTGTTCAACCCAGCAAAGCTGAATGAAAAAAAAACCTGACAGCTCAGGTGGAGCCGCTGTACTAACTATCCGACATCAGTGCAAAAAGATGGAGACAGCAACACTGTAATCTGTATGTGTATTTATTGACTACCTAAAAGTGAAAATAAAGCCGATCGGCAGACCTTTATCAGTCATGCCAGCTTCTGTCGGACTGACTGCAGTACACACGGGTCAGATGTCGATGCTGCCTGACTTTCGGCCCTTGAGTACCAGGCTTTACTCAGAAATAATGGAATATTAAAAATTCTAAAACCCTTTTACACAGGATTCAGGAGATCCTTCTTGAGGAGGGATCTGGAGCGCCAACGTGGTACCCCAGAATGTAGTTTTAAAATGGTAACCTGGGGTAGCTCTCTACTTTTTGTTAAAGACAGACTAAAAATCACCTGTATACTTATCTCATTTGCACATGATTGGATAATTTAAGTAAATATTGGCACAATTTATTCTGTGTACATTCTGCAGTCCTTTAGTAAATCATATTCTGTATGTCTGAGAATAGAATTTCAGTGAGCAGTCACAATCAGAGGCAAGTGTGCGGGAGTTAGTCAGCTTAACCCCTGTTATTGCAAAATAAAGCTTGGCCATCCTTTACACTCAAGTCACGTTTGTTTTATGGTCAAAGTAATATATGGGGCTGGGATTTGTGTGAAAATTCAATCACTCATAGAAAAAACGTATAAATACTGTAATTTACTGAATAGGTTTCCTTCAACCAATGTAAATAAGACTGACTTCGGCCCCAAAAGAGGGACAATCTAGTATGAATGACTGACCGCAACATAGGAAAAGAGTAATATGCACAGGAAAAATACTAAATTATGTAAATATGTTCACAAATAAATATTTATTCCAACAGAAATTAAAAAAAAAGCACAAAGGAAAAAGTGAAGAATGTGACACAAACAGCAAACAACAAAGAATGAAACCCAACAAAATATTGTAAATAATATCACAAAAAAATACATCACATGCAATAGGTTAAAAACAAAGAAAATTACTCATCCCCCTGGGGATACACTGGATGGATGTTCCATTTGAGAAAAATATATAAAGCCAACCAGCTATAAATCATATTGGTATGTGTAAATAGAAAAAAGTAAAGGTAAACTAATGCACAAAACCACATATAAAATGCTATAGGTAAAGGAGAAGCTGCCAACATATAAAAGTGTTCCCACACAGCTAAATTAATAGAAATAAAAATATAAATGATGTGGCACTAACAAACCTAATCAACAAATCTTCAATAATTCAAAATAATGCTAGATGTGCAAATCCAATCACCAGGCGGTGATAACAAATAATCAAAAAAAATAATAAAACCTAAGCATGCAAAATAAGTACAAAATATTCAAAGTGCAAACAATAAGGTAAATAACTAGTAAGTGTCCTTAAAAAAATCAACTGATAAATTGCTGTGAATAAATAAATAAATCCCAAACAGTTGATAAGATGCAATAGTAACAAAGTAAATAAATACAATATCTTCAAAAGAGTATATATGTGAAAAAAGTGCAAAGTGCAAAAAAAGATTGATGTGCAAAAAACGATTAATGTCCACTTCATCCAATCCCCATTCATAGTGATGTAATGATCAACAAAGTAAATTGCCATCGCCCTTCAATGAAGTCACGTGAGCCGTGACGCAACGTGTCAAGGAGGAGCCAGGTGTCGTCACTTCCGGTCACGGCCGAGATTGGAAGTATTAGTTTTTAATGATGTTCTTCGTTTTCTTATGTAAGTTACTGCGTGTGCTGGATGTCAATAAATTCTTTTAAACTACTACACATTGGAGCCGCTTTTTTTCTATTTTACTTTATGCCCTCACTGCTGAGCCCGGAGATCAAAGGTGCCTGCTGATTATTAGATGGTCGATCGGTTCATGGAAAGTCATCGTCTCTGGCTGATCTGAGTCCAACTTGGCCCATAGGGGGCGCTACTAGAGGTGAGAGGCTAGGGGAATGGATTGGATGAAGCGGACACTGATCGCTTTTTTTGCACATCGATTAATTTTTTTTGCACTTTGCACTTTCTTCACATATGAACTGTTTTTTGAAGATACCTTACACATTTACTTTGTTGGTCATTACATCACTGTGAATGGGGATTGGATGAAGTGGACATTAATCGTTTTTTGCAGATCGATAGTTTTTTTGAACTTTGCACTTTTTTCACATATGAACTGTTTTGAAGATATTGTATTTATTTACTTCGTTACTATTGCATCTTATCAACTGTTTGGGATTTATTTATTTGCTCACAGCGATTTATCAGTTGATTTTTTTAAGGACACTTACTAGTCATTTACCTTATTGTTTGCACTTTGAATATTTTGTACTTGATTTGCATGCTTAGGTTTTATTATTGTTTTTGATTATTTGTTATCACCACCTGGTGAATGGATTTGCACATCTAGCATTATTTTGAATTACTGAAGATTCATTGATTTTTTATTGATTAGGTATGTTAGCGCAATATCATTTATATTTATATTAGTATGTGTGCTTTCAAATATTCTTGGTGAGGTCCAGCAGTCTGCAATTTCTTATTGTTCAAAAAGACCCATATATCGCTTCCACCTAATGTATAAAATACTGTTATTCGATACCACAGATCAACTTAGTCAAATATATATAATGATGTACCTTTTTTAAAGAATAAGGTTATAGTCAAAGCAGTGACGGCTGGCAAAGTTTTAGGACGGGGGGGCGCCAGACCCCGCTCTTCCTTTTTAACCCCTTCCACTTCTCATAGGCCCCACCCCTTATATAATCCACCCACTCTGTCCCCTGTATTCCACTTGCTTCCACCCATAGTGTCAGGAGTATACAGCTCAGCATCACAGGACAACGTATACAGCCCCAGAATTGCAGGACAGAGTATACAGCTCAACATCACAGGACAGAGCATATAGCTCAGCCTCACAGATCAGGATATATAGGTCAGTATTACAGATAGGGTATATAGCCCAGCATTACAGATAGGGTATATAGACCAGCATTACAGATAGGGTATATATAGCCCAGCATTACAGACAGGGTATATAGGCTAACATTACAGATAGGGTATATAGCCCAGCATTACAGATAGGGTATATAGGTCAGTATACAGATATTGTATATAGATCAGCATTACAGATAGAGTATATAGGTCAGCATTACAGATAGGGTATATAGCCCAGCATTACAGATAGGGTCAGGGGCGGCCCCATGGCACTGATGTGCCCCCCGCACCAGGGGCAGCCACGGTGTTCACTGCACTGTCAGCCAGCATCCCCCACCCCTCCCTTGCGGGAGGTCCAGTATTTACTATGCAGCGGGCTGCTCTCCTGCTGTGTCCTCCTCTCCTCCTGTGTCCTCCAGGCAGCAGCAGTGGCAGTTCCGCCTCCAGCTTGTCTCCTCTTCCAAAGTGCTAGACATCCAATAGAATCGCTTGGCGCTTTGGCCAATCGGGAAACAGGACTCACAACCTGCCTCCTGATTAGCGGGGAGGAACTGTAGTGTGAAAATAGTGAAAACGAATTCTCTATGGTCACACAATTGGGTGTGATCGGTTTGCACTCTCTGCACCCAGAGCCCTCCCTATTTTGAAGCCTATTAGAGCCTTGGGCTCTAATCAGGTGCTTCAAAAAACACACCGCCCACCTATCCCCTCCATAGTAATTTATGTGCCTGTGCATCCTGAAAGGGGCCAGGCGCATGGGTAGGGTGGGCAGCAGTGGCGTTAGGGGGGTCGGCGCCCATGCTCCCACAATGCACATGCCGCCACTGATTTAAAGATAAAATTATAATCCACTTTATAATTCACAGAATATTGGACCAGGTGCATGTCTGGCCAGGAAAAGATATTGATTAGACCATAAGTATTACAAACAGATATTTTGTCAGCCAGAGACTCCCGAATGAAAGATTTACAAAAAGAGTGGTCTGGTGGTAAATTTGCCTTAAGAAGATGCATTGGGGTTGATTTACTAAAACTGAAGAGTGCAAAATCTGGTGCAACTGTGCATGGTAGACAATTAGCTTCTAACTTAAATTTGTTCAATTAAAGTGGTTCTAAAGCATTAGGGTTTTTCACCTTAATGCATTCTATGCATTCTTTTTAAATTATAAAATGCCCATTAGCAATGATGACTCTTGTTTCTTGCCATTCCCTAAAACCTTCTCGTACATTTGGCAATTCGCATTCCATATAAGGTCCCAGTTTTCTTTAAGCAATCTTTAAAATGATCTTTTCAATGCATTTAGTTTAAATATAAATTTCTAAAAAAGAAAGCAACCTGTACAAATTATTGTGTCATTTATTATCCATTTCACTGCCAGAGACACTGTAAAATAAAATTCAGTTGCAATTGAGTTATATTATTACAGGTGCTGCTCTTTATGAAAGTTATATTTTGGTAACAAATAAATGTAAACTGATTTTAGTGCACACAAAAACAATAAAATCTTTAAATTTTAGGAAATCCAAATATATGAAAACTCAAAATTGCGATATATAAAGTTGTCCAAAGATGATGCTTTAAAAGCCTTCAAAGTTCAAAAATTTACACTTAAATTGATGGCCCCAGAAATATTTCTCACAATCTTCATTTATGTGCATGTATGTGGACATTCCTCAATCTCTCCTTGTTCACCTTCCTGATGTGTACTTTGTTAGTCTTGAACTCCCAGCAGATGCAGGTGAGCCCAAGAGTGTGTATGTGTGTGTGTGTGTGGGGGGGGGCAGAGGGGGTTGGACTTTAATCCTGCTAGATCACTTCTGCAATATAGCCCAAACTCTGCTCTAAAAAAGTAAAAAATAAATTCATGACATGCATTAGTTATATCAATGGCAGTAAGAGGGATAAAAGGTTACTGTCTTGTGTTGTATCCCTTTTCTAAATGGGTTAAAGTAGATGTAAACCCTACCTGAATAACATTTAGTTTGCTATTGTTAAAGCACTGTTTATCGTAAACAATTGCCAAGTTTTTTATTTCATACATTTGCTTCATTTATTAATGGTTTCTTGCTTCTCAATGCTGCTGAACTCATCCAGCCTCTCTACAGCCATTTTATGTCTATATGAATTTACCCTACTAGTATCTGCATGCCATTTCTTGGACTGGGTTTTTTGTTGTTGACGGCAGTGGACTGTGCATACACAATGTGCGTTGAGGTGGCCAATTGTATTCTCATCAGAAAAGAGTCTGACAGGATATCTTTGCCTGTTCATGATTTGCAGAACGAGCCAACTAAATTAGATTTGGTCTGTTTAACCATGCAAGCCTGCAATCAGAAAGTCATTCATTAGGTGATTCAGTACCACCACTAAAAGATAACTTCCAGTTGTACAGGCTGCAGGGTTGTTAGAACATTGGTATATGGTTGGGGGGGCACATGGTAACAGCTAATCCCTTTCTTTGCCAGCCAGACTGCAAGCTCGGATAAGAGACTGGTAGGAATTGGGGGGGGGGCATGTTTTTACCTTGTTAGCGCTTGAGGCTCCACATTTTTGTGGGGTTCATCCTTACAATCCATGCCAGACCCTCATCTAATATAAGGCTCTAGTATAAATATTGAGGGGAATCTTGACCACTTAATTAACAAACAGAGTGAAGTCATTAAATATCATTTAGCGGCAATTTTAATGGTATATTTTTTCTTTTCTTCTAAATATCACTTTGTTTTAGTACATCATACAGGTGTGCACTTCACATGCAGGCTAAAGCATCCCCCAGGCATGTTATATAAAGGAATTGTATATTTTTAATGTTGTCTTTAAGCCTTTTGAAAATAACTGCTCCCTGCCAAATGGGTATTTTCAAGATTTTATTTCCGTTGACTTAAAATTAGAAATTTGCAGATTTTTTAAGTGTTTTTAAAGGAGATTGACCCATCTCTAGGGCAGAATCATCTGGTATTATATTAGTGAAAACAGCATATGTAAATAAATTCAAAAGGACTTCTGAAATTACATTAAAATGTTAAAGCTTACCTGATACAGTGATTGGGTTTA